>JASDDO010000029.1:38240274-38868871 GCA_030015575.1 Agapanthus africanus
CAGAATAAATTGAAAATGAATAGTAAATGCAGCAGTAAAGAAATATAAATTCCTATATACGGGTCATACAGTTTTTGATATCTGAAATCGCACGAATCGTCGTGTTTAGAAACTAGGGCTACGGTGTTTTTATGGAAAAGTACATTCTTTGAAATATCCGTAGTATCCCTTGGCCGGTTTTTAAAATACTCA
This sequence comes from Agapanthus africanus, assembly GCA_030015575.1. NCBI lineage: Eukaryota > Viridiplantae > Streptophyta > Magnoliopsida > Asparagales > Amaryllidaceae > Agapanthus > Agapanthus africanus. Next base: position 38,240,467 of record JASDDO010000029.1, read on the forward strand.
CGATTCGTTAGTTTTTGAAATAAGTATGACTCGTGCTCAGTCTAACATATACTAAGCAAACTACAGGACTAACTAATAGACTAGTCGAAAGGGTAAGGAAATCCACCTAAATCTGAGTCGATCTATCTATCTATCTATCTATCTATCAATATATATATATATATCTATATATATATATATATATAAATATATATATAGATGTATAATAGTCGGTGATCTCGCCTCATTAGTATCGCGTACGATACAATATACATATCATATGACATCCTCGAGTCATGAATGCGGATCTATCATCATAATTATGTAAGTCGATGTGCAACACCCCACGACTTGCGGGGAGGCGGAAATATGGAAAACGATCTTGTTCTTTGCTTAAACATTCACTAACCGCATGAATCGAAGCTAAACGATAACTAACAACTATCATAGAAGTTCTAAACTACTATGTTAAGTGATTATACCTAAAGAACCGTATCCTTCGGGTCTTCATCGCTATCCTCCACTCCTTGTAGGCTCCTTGGAACATCGGCAACTTCACGGCCTCCTCAAATCAAAGACGATCCACCCGAAAGTTCCTACGCCAAGCTTAATCTCAAACTTGAGATAACTAGGTTGGTTAAAGTGCTAATCTAAGCTACCTAGAGGATATAGAGTGAGGTTATGGATGTTTTAGTCTATCTAACCCTTGATCTCAACACATGAGAGGTTAGGGTTAGGGTTTCAAGAGAGAGTGAGCTTGAGGAGAGAGAAGGTGAAGATGGGAATGAAAAGAATAATGAACTCATATGAATATATCAACCATACCAATAAATCAAATAAATAATATAAATGATTTATCATCATGGTTAGATTCATTCATCTAGTGTGATTCATCATATGACTCATTAACTCATTAATGAATCATTAAATACAAAGCATGAATCACACAAATGAGTCATTAAGCAATTAATGCTCATGCAACCTTAACCCCTTAGTCACCACTCTTCTAGAACCTTCCCGACAAATTATGAGAACGCCCCTCTAATCTGTGAAAACACGGAAAAACTTTAGACTGTATAAATCCAATAACCCGATACTAGAATCTGGCTTAAACCAAAGCCGGCTAGTAAAAACTGTCCGAAAATTCGTACGTGCGTAAACACACGTACGCATCCGAACCCTTGTCGTAAAACCATACGACCTCTATATCGTTTCGCCTGGAGCAGGGAAACTCTCCGTGTGGGACTCTAAAGACTTGACACTACGCTGGCAGTGGGTTTAACCACAGACCGTAAGCGGCACTAGCTGTATGTAACGGTCCCCAGGTAGATGTCGATAAGAAGGCCGATGAGGAAAATCATCCGAACTCCCACTGAGCGTGATGTGACAATCTTCGTACAGTCTGGTCTGTTCGTCTAAGACTATCGCATATCAAGCCTGGGGGCGGCAAGCGTCAGTCCCCTAATAGCTGTATAAGTCGTGTCGGAGCGAAGCTCATTACACCCTGAGAAGCTACTGGAACCTACCAGTATATCTCGCTTGCCATGGCCAGGGACTTTTCGTAATGGCTCTCTGACACAGTGCGATATCAACTTCCAATACCGGGAGAGACGAATCCTATCTAACCGCCACTGCCTCCAAGTGCTCGGGACTGCACCCAACTGCTACCTGTTTGCACGACTCCTTTGAACCGTGGTAGGGTAGCAATCTAAGAACAGTGGGACACACTCGAGGCGAAGCAGCAGTGTCAAGTCTGCGGACTATGCTGTACTCATGTCATCTGGGAACTGATAACTGACGATGGGTATAATACCAACCAATCAGTTCCTCGGTGAGTCCTGTCTGGTGTACCCGTAACCTAACGAGCACCTGTATACTATCTGTAGTACGATGTACTGATGGCTGTGGGACAGACCATCTCCCCAACTCGGATGAGAAGCGTATACACTTAGTCTACTCCGGAATATCGATGCCCTATCTCGATAATCCAACGACCAGGGACCTGTATAGGATGTTGCTTACAGACTACCCAGCCCCCACTAGTGTGACTGCCATCACAACGCTGGTAATCAAGCAAAGATCTTATGGGCTCTACTAATATGTATAAGTGATACGTTACAAGAAACATATGCACATATTAAAGTAGACACAAACCAAGTAGCATACTACCATTTTTAGGAAGACTGTTTTATACAACTGTGAATATCCCAAGCTTCCATTAAGTAATAAATAACCTAGTATGATACAATAATGGCCCCTAGGGCATATACACTAACAATCTCCCACTTGCACCAGGGCCATGAGCTGGCATATCGTAGACCTATCATCTCGAATAGCCTCTCGAACTGTGTCTGAGGAAGGGCCTTTGTGAATGGATCAGCAATGTTATTCTCTGTCTCTACTCTCTTCACCTCGATTTCCCGGCGATCTACGATCTGCCTGATCAGGTGATACCGCCTTAAGATGTGTCTGGACTTCTGATGGGACCTGGGTTCCTTCGCTAAAGCTATAGCGCCGTTGTTGTCAAAATACAGAGGTATTGGACCAACACTGGTAGGAACCACCTGAAGTTCTGTGAGGAACTTCTTCATCCAGACTGCTTCTTTTGCGGCATCGCAAGCAGCTATGTACTCTGCTTCCATTGTTGAGTTAGCAACGGTCTCTTGTTTGGAACTCTTCCAACAGATCGCCCCTCTATTGAGGGTAAAGACATAACCCGACATGGACTTGGAGTCATCCTTGTCACTCTGAAAGCCGGAGACGGCAAAGGCCTCTAACTGCAGGTCTTTTCCGCCATGCACCAAGAACATTTCCTTAGTCCTCCTCAGGTACTTGAGAATGTTCTTTACTGCTATCCAGTGCTTCTCCCCTGGGTTTTCTTGATACCGGCTTACTATGCACAATGCGTATGCTACATCCGGTCTGGTACATAACATTGCATACTTTATAGAGCCTACCGCAGAAGCATAGGGTATAATCGACATGCGATCCCTTTCCAAATCAGTCTTGGGAGACATCTCTTTGGAGAGGGTGATTCCGTGACAAGCCGGTAGGTTACCGCGCTTAGAATCATCCATACTGAATCTCTTCACTATGGTGTCTATGTACGTGGACTGTGAAAGTCCCAATATCCTCTTTGATCTATCACGATAGATTCGGATCTCCAGAATGTAGGTGGCATCACCCAAGTCTTTCATGGAGAATTTATGTTACAAGAATCTTTTGACTGACTGTAACATAGGAATATCATTTTCTATTAGGAGAATGTCATCCACATACAAGACGAGGAATACTACAGCTCTCCCTACAATCTTACTGTATATGCAAGGTTCATCTGGATTTTTGATGAAGTCGAATTCTTTGACAGCATCATCAAAACAGATGTTCCAACTCCGCGATGCCTGCTTTAGTCCATAAATGGACTTAAGCAGCTTGCATACTTTACCGCTGCTCCCACTCTGAATGAATCCCTCTGGCTGATCCATATTGACGCTTTCTTCCAAATTACTATTTAGAAAGGCCGTCTTTACGTCAATCTGCCAGATTTCATAATCATGGAAGGCAGCAATAGCAAGAAGGACCCGAATAGATTTAAGCATAGCCACTGGAGAAAAGGTTTCGTCATAGTCCAAACCAGGACTTTGACGGAAACCCTTTGCAACAAGTCTAGCTTTATAAGTTTCAACCTGTCTATCTACACCAATCTTCTTTTTGAAGATCCATTTGCATCCTACGGGTATTACCCCATCTGGAGCAAAGTCCAAAGTCCATACTTTGTTAGTGTGCATGGACTCCATTTCGGTTCGCATTGCATCCAGCCATTTTACCGAGTCGCCGCTCTGAATGGCTTGCTGGAAGCTAGTAGGCTCATCATAGTCAATAGTGCAATCCTCTCTATCTCCGTCTATGAGAAAACCGTATTATCTCTCAGGCAGATGAGATTTCCTACTACTCCTGCGGAGTGGCGTTGGGATGTCCTGTTCTCCTGGATCTTCTTGTTCTACCAAGGTTTCAGTAATAGTTTGTGGTTCTGGAATTTCTTCCAGTTCTATTGCGCTCCCACTCTTCTGATTTTCTAAAAACTCAGTTTCCAAGAAGCGAGCATGTTGAGAAACAAAGACCTTTTGTTCCTCTGCGTAATAGAAACAATATCTCATGGAGTTCTTTGGATATCCCACAAACTTACACAGTACTGAGCGTACCTTGAGCTTGTCCGCATGCTGCTTCTTTACAAAAGATGGACATCCCCATGTCTTAAGATACTTAAGACAGGGTTTCTTCCCATTCCATATCTGATATGGTGTGGTAGGCACAGTCTTGGTTGGAACTCGGTTCAAAAGATAAGCAGCTGATTCTAGTTCATATCCCCAGAATGATCGCGGTAACTTAGCGTTACTCATCATGGAACGTACCATATCCAATAGGGTTCGGTTCCGTCTCTCCGATACACCGTTATGTTGTGGTGTGTATGGAGAAGTAAACTGAGAGAGAATTCCATTCTCTTTTAAGTAACCTAGGAACTCGGCACTTAAGTATTCACCACCTCGATCAGATCTCAGTATCTTGATACTTTTAACGGTTTGTTTTTCCATTTCATTCTTGTATTCTTGAAATTTCTCAAAGGCCTAGGATTTATGCTTCATTAAGAAGATATATCCATACCTAGAGAAATCGTCCGTAAATGTAATGAAGTAGGAATAACCACCTCGCGCATGTGTAGACATTGGACCGCACACGTCACTGTGTACGAGTCCCAAGAGCTCGCTTGCTCTTACTCCGTGTCCAGTAAACGAAGTCTTTGTCAGTTTTCCCATGCGACAAGATTCACAAGTAGCATAAGATTGATATTCTAAGGATTCAAATATCCTTCTCCATGTAACTTAGTCAACCTTCTCTCATTGATGTGACCTAGTCTACAATGCCATAAAAAAGCCTGATTTGTTTCCGCAGAGTTTCTTTTAAGTATGTTCTGGACACTGAAAATCTGAGCTTGATTTAATACGTATATTCCGTTTTCTAATGTACCTGACCCAATCATAACTTGATTTTGGTGGATGTGGACCACATCTCTTTTAAAAGTAAAATCATATCCTTCCTTAGATAGTAAGGGTACAGATATGATATTACAAGTCGTACCTGGTACATAAAAACAGTTACGTAGAATTAATATTTGCCCAGTTGTCAGTCCTAGATGATATTCCCCTACGGATTCAGCGTCCATGCTCATTCCGTTAGCAACTGTGAGGGTCATATCACCTATCCCGATAACCCTACGGTTTCTCAGAGCCTGTAAAGAATTACAGATGTGAGTTCCTGACCCGGTATCTAATACCCAGGAAGTAGGGTTAACTGACATACAGTTTTCTATCACAAACACACCCGAAGCTGAAGCCACAACATGCTTTGAATCCTGGCTACTGCCTTCTAAAGCCCTGCAATTTTTCTTCCAATGATCATTCCTGTAACAATAGGAACGTCCCTCTTTTACTATATCCAGTCCCGAAACTTTTGCCTTTCTCTTTCCTTCTCCCTCCCTGGTTTCCTTCAGGGTAGGAGGCAGAGACTGTAGAATCAAGTCAGTATTTGACTCGTTTCCCAACGCGATCTCCAGGTCCTGGAGCTCATCAATACAGCTAGTCATTGTAAGGACGTTATCCCCTACAGATGACCCGTTAGCTAACCACGCTTGAATTAATTCGTTCGAGGTTTCATATCTAGTGATATGAGATTGCTCTCCATATAAATCTTTATGGAGAAAGATGGAAACTTGGTCCATCTTCTCGTGCTGCTTCTGGTATACACCATCAACTGAAGCTAACACGAGGCACTTAGCTTTCGCTTTATCTTTTTCCCTTGTCTGACGGATATCCATATCCGGGACAGTGGAAACTGGACCTGGGACGGCGGGATCTTGAGTAGTAATAGGGTGGTCCAGCTTGTTATAGGCAATGGACATCTGGACAGACCTTTGCCGGTCATATAAGTCAGATTCAGTCAATTTGTTATCTAGATGTAACCTATGTGTGGTCACAAGGTCGCTGCAACTTAAGAGAGAGAGAAGAAAACATTTTAGCATGATGCTGTTGCAAGTTTAGATTGGTTTTAAGTTTATCTAAACAGGATGGCTCCCACTGTTTCTCGAATCCCTCCTCAAACCATAAAAGAAGAATTAGCCAGGATAATTCTCACCGTACAATACTTGCTTAACCGTTCAGCCAGGCCAGTGTCGATACTTCGAGGGAGGTTTTCCAACGCTTTCGCGAAGTTCCTTAATTAAATAACCTCTTTTCTCTGGGGCGTAACCCCGTTGACACCTTTCTTGGCACCTACTTGGTTTATAGCATTGATCGTTAAGTGACGAATCTCCTGATAAGTAGCATGAACTCACAGTAGGATCGGGATCCAAAATATCATCGTATGATAATGTTGAAGGAATCATACCAACATTCATCAAACTCCAAAATGGTATGCTCTCTCTGCAAATTTTAGTTTCTTTAGAAATTCCCGATGTGGATTTTCGCCCCATGCTCTTATGACCTTGACTTTAGTCAACAAATCATAAGTCACATGTCAAGTTCTACCCGTCATTGTCCAGGTTAATTTGAACCCACCCGTACATACCCTTGACTTTAGTCAACAAGGTAATACGACTGTCCCAAACCAACGCATCTATCTATGCTGCATATAAATATCCAACAGCTACCAAACACTGTGCCCTGACTTTAGTCAACAAGCACAGCTTGAATACTATTGACTATCTATATGAAATGACGGAGGGCTACGAATGGTTTTGGAAAAACCGTGAACGTAGTGAACTTGATATAATCGAAGGAACCTGATACTTTTTTAAAAGGAGTGGTTAAAGCTCCGCAATTAAAAATTCTGATCTTTTAAAATAACCGAGTAGTTCTTTTTAAACTTGTTCCAACGATTCAACTTTGGTTTATTTTCTTTGCATTATAATAATGTGTTCCATCATTTATCCTATCATTGCAGAAAACAACGAAAATATCACGTCCTCTTATGCCATCCGCATTCGCCACTGGGTCCCGTCATCACCCGTTAGGTTACTTAACTAACGACAGAGCGGGGGCTGGGCTACCGCGGGTGTAAAACATAAGTGACGTCTAATAGCTATCATATATAGATATTGTACATTCGTCAGACGCAATAATAAGCATTCCAGATCACAGATGAACTTTATTGGATTTATTAGCAATCCGCATTTGCTTTGAGCCTGCAATAAAAGATGGATTACACAGTTGTGATGAATAGCCATTACCCCACCCTAGACCCCTACGGGTACGGCAAACTACCCGCCAAGTACCCGAAGTGAAGCGGTCTCCCTCAACAACGTGAGTAGGCCACTAAACACTTCGACGTACCCGGTTGTTTGTGTACCTCACCTTGGGTCTGTCCTAGGAGCAAAAACAGTAAAAAGAAATTATACAATGGTGGCTACAACCGCAACTTGGATGTGCCCCGCAAAAGAATATTACATCAAATTACATTTACATCGAATGAATTAAAATAATAACCAATCACAAACCCCGGCTAATCATCACAACAGTCCAATATAGTTCACATCTACAAACAGTAAAAACCATTACAGAAATATGCAACCCCCTGCCAACCGACAAACTAGCAGTTAGGGGAGGTTTACGAACACATTATACAATCACAGATATAATAAAATTAGCAAACATCGTAAAATTTCGATCGTGCAAACACATTAGATTCTACTCCAATACTTCTCTGTGCACCTGAGACTTGAGCAGAAAAATAAACATCCCAGAAAACACAAAAATATCACAGAAGAATTACTGGTAAAAATTGGGTTGAATCGGCCCCAACTCGGTCGCGGCTCCGCGGCGGATCGGTGGGATCCGCCGCGGTTCCGCGGTCGTTTGGCCGATTCAGGAACCCATTTTTCACCAGTTTTCTTACAATTCTCTGCAGGTTATTCTGAAGCTCCCTGAAAAATTTTTAGAGCCCGTTTAAAATTCGACAGAAAGTAGTGATATCGATGCCGTTTTTTGGTTCGTTTTGCGTTCGAATATCTTACGACTTTGCTAATGAGTTAATTATTATTTAGCAAGGCTCTGATACCACTGTAAGTCGATGTGCAACACCCTACGACTTGCGCGGAGGCGGAAATATGAAAAACAATCTTGTTCTTTGCTTAAACATCGACTAACCGCATGAATCGAAGCTAAACGATAACTAACAACTATCATAGAAGTTCTAAACTACTATGTTAAGTGATTATACCTAAAGAACCGTGTCCTTCGGGTCTTCATCGCTATCCTCCACTCCTCGTAGGCTCCTTGGAACATCGGCAACTTCACGGCCTCCTCGAATCAAAGACGATCCACCCGAAAGTTCCTACGCCAAGCTTAATCTCAAACTTGAGATAACTAGGTTGCTGAAATTGCTAATCTAAGCTACCTAGAGGATCTAGAGTGAGGTTATGGATGTTTTAGTCTATCTAACCCTTGATCTCAACACATGAGAGGTTAGGGTTAGGGTTTCAAGAGAGAGTGAGCTTGAGGAGAGAGAAGGTGAAGATGAGAATGAAAAGAATAATGAACTCATATGAATATATCAACCATAACAATAAATCAAATAAATAATATAAATGATTTATCATCATGGTTAGATTCATTCATCTAGTGTGATTCATCATATGACTCATTAACTCATTAATGAATCATTTAATACAAAGCATGAATCACACAAATGAGTCATTAAGCAATTAATGCTCATGCCACCTTAACCCCTTAGTCACCACTCTTCTAGAACCTTCCCGACAAATTACGAGAACGCCCCTCCAATCCGTGAAAACACGAAAAAACTTTAGAATGTATAAATCTAATAACCCGATACTAGAATCTGGCTTAAACCAAAGCCGGCTAGTAAAAACTGTCCGAAAAGTCGTACGTGCGTAAACACACGTACGCATCCGAACCCTTGTCGTAAAACCATACGACCTCTATATCGTTTCGCCTGGAGCAGGGAAACTCTCTGTGTGGGACTCTAAAGACTCGACACTACGCTGGCAGTGGATTTAACCACAGACCGTAAGCGGCACTAGCTGTACGTAACGGTCCCCAGGTAGATGTCGATAAGAAGGCCGATGAGGAAAATCATCCGAACTCCCACTGAGCCTGATTTGACAATCTTCGTACAGTCCGGTCTGTTCGTCTAAGACTATCGCATATCAAGCCTAGGGGGCGGCAAGCGTCAGTCCCCTAATAGCTGTATAAGTCATGTCGGAGCGAAGCCCATTACACCCTGAGAAGCTACTGGAACCTACCAGTATATCTCGCTTGCCCTGGCCAGGGACTTTGCATAATGGCTCTCTGACATAGTGCGATATCAACTCCCAATACCGGGAGAGACGAATCCTATCTAACCGCCACTGCTTCCAAGTGCTCGGGACTGCACCCAACTTCTACCTGTTTGCACGACTCTTTTGAGCCGTGGTAGGGTAGCAATCTAAGAACAGTGGGACACACTCGAGGCGAAGCAGCAGTGTCAAGTCTGCGGACTATGCTGTACTCATGTCATCTGGGAACTGATAACTGACGATGGGTATAATACCAACCAATCAGTTCCTCGGCGAGTCCTGTCCGGTGTACCCGTAACCTAACGAGCACCTGTATACTATCTCTAGTACGACGTACTGATGGCTGTGGGACAGACCATCTCCCTAACTGGGATGAGAAGCGTATACACTTAGTCTACTCCGGAATATCGATGCCCTATCTCGATAATCAAACGACCAGGGACCTGTATCGGATGTTGCTTACAGACTACCCAGCCCCCACTAGTGTGATTGCCATCACAACGCTGGTAATCAAGCAAAGATCCTATAGGCTCTACTAATATGTATAAGTGATACGTTACAAGAAACATATGCACATATTAAAGTAGACACAAACCAAGTAGCAAACTACCATTTTTAGCAAGACTGTTATATACAACTGTGAATATCCCAAGCTTCCATTAAGTAATATACAACCTTGTATGATACAATAATGGCCTCTAGGGCATATACACTAACAAATTATATCTTGTATGGTAAATCCATCGAACGACATCCCAAATCAGGGTACGGGTCAATATCACATTTATCTCACTATTCAACTGGTATCCTTATCATCATATATCATGAGCTTGGTACTGATCTGCTTCTAGTACATACTGATACCATCAATAATATATATGCGTGTGTCTGAAAACACATCGCCTAAAGATCCGCTAAAAATCATGTCGTATCTCAAAATACAAACCAAATCACATCATCGATCTCATAGAATCATGCCCAATCACATCGACTCATCTCCAAGTACCATATACTATCCTCATTATCCATGTATATTTATACGTATATATATATATACATTGTCCCATACCTATGTGTGTATATATATATACATATCCCCATATACTTACAAGAAATAAAATGTATGCGTGTATGTGTGCGTGTATGCAAATCACTACTCTAGGGTTCACGACTAAGGAACTAACTAAATGTGTTTTCCTACAAGTATGCTAAAACTATCCTAATGTCACCTAGCATTTCTTACTAAGTATACACATCTGATAACACATAAGTGTGTGTGTATATATATATATATATATATATATATATATATATATATATATATCATAACGCATCCGCGTTCTATACTACGAAACCGCGGGGGTGCTATACGCCATCCACCCGACTTCCCCCTTAGATATATATCTACTCACCTGATCATCGCTTGCCGAAGTCGATGTCGCCATCCTCTTCTTCGGCGTCCGATGTCCACGTGGGGGTACCTACATGTCATAACATGCCGTATCATATTAAAATCTGATTCAATCCAAAACGATACGCAAATCACACATAGGTTAAAACTTATGATCTACGCACACGAAAACCATCAGAAATCCCACGTCGTTGACGTACAAACATCCAACGATCGAATCCATGGTTCAAATACCAAAACCCAAGTTTTGAAATCTGAAATCATAAAAGTCACCAAACATAACAAGAAACTTGGAAAACTTGCTCCAGATTTTACCCTATGCGAATTTTGCATTTGTGTAGGGTCTATTTTACAGATACTGGAGCCATGAACCCAACACAAGCCCATGCTTCCCAAACCTGGCCGCAATTTACGGCCAAAACTAATTTATTTGCGGCCACAGGAGGGGGTTTGGTACTCGGGTCTCTGTGGTAGCTTCTTAGATGCCTGCATGACTCTCTGTGTTTGCAAAATAAATCCTAGAGTCCCCGGGTGTTAGCAGATCTCCAATAACTCCATAAATTCCCATAAATTCCCGATATCGAGGTTTCTAAGTTCGTGTCATGGGGTTTAATTGTAACGTTTCGAAAATCGTTTCGGTGAAATTTCGGAAAATCGGTAAAATGAGGGGGTTTTCTGTAAAAAGTCAAAATACAAATATCTTTATTATAAAATTAAATATACATATTCTAGCTATGTAATTGCTAGTATTTGATATTTATTGAGCCACTTGTGAAATTTCAAATTTTCTGAAATTTTTTCCGAAAATAATTATTTTAATATTATTTTAAGCCATCACTAATACATTTAATTAGGGAAAATTACAAATCGGAACGAGTTGAAGAAAATTTTGTGCATCATAACACATTAAACAAAATTTTAACACGTTGTTTTTGAAATGAAATGAAGTTATTAATCGGTTTTAGAAAATATTGAAAGAAAAAGGCTTTTTTGGTGAAATTAGTGTAAGTGGAAGTGGATAACATTTATCTTTGTTTCTCACCAAAACAAAATCCACACCCATCCCCAAAATTTCTGGGCCGAGCCCATGCTATCCCCCTCCATCTCACACTTCTATTTGGTTTGAAAAGAAAACAGGAGAAGAAAAGGAAATGAAAGGATAAAGAATCTATAAGAATGGGCTTTTGACTTTTATCTTTGACTTTGAAACCAACACCCTCACTCTCTCATCTCTCCCCCCTCAAAGCTGAGCCCACTACTGGAATTCAGCAGCCCCTCCCCTCTCATGTCCCCATCTCTTTTCTTGTCCAAAAGTCCACAAAAATTGTTAAAAATCAAAGTAAAACCTCACCAAAATCAAAATCTGACTCCTACCCATTTCTCATTAGCCAAAATTGCATTGATCTAGGGAACAAGATTCCAATTTGGGAGGCTATGTGTGTGCTTATGGATCTTCAAATTTATTGGGTATAAATTCTAACCATTTTTGCTTAATTTGTTAGTTAATTTCTTAAAGCTAATTTATTTAAGTGTTAATTAGGCTTGAGTTGCAAGTTTGGAATTTCTAGAATTGGGTATGGATCAAGTTAGGGTTTTATATCATTTGAGCATGGTTTAAGTGTATAATTTATCATATTATGGCATGTAAAATCTTACCTAGTAACTAGTTTGCTAATTGTTATTTTAAAATTTTACTAATTAAGCTATTTTGCTAACAAGGGTTTTTGGAAAATTATTAAATGTGTTAGATTAAATATAATTAAAGTTTCATGTCGTTATTAATATTATAATGAGTGGTTTAATGCCTTTGGATCATGAAAAACCAAGCGTAGTTGTTGTTTGTGCATTTTCACTCGAAATTGTTAAAATTAGATAAATTGGAAAACTAGAATTTTTAGTTTTATAAGAATGGATGAGATTAATTTTTGAAATGGGTTGTATGACTTATTTAAGATGTTTAATAAGTATTATGGCCGCTAGATTTGTTTAAACGTCGAGTTTTGTACTAAAACGGGTAATTTTTGCTTGCTAGATTTTCGGAAAAATGACTTTTAAAGTGAGTTTGGGGTTTTTGTAAATTTTAACCTATTTTATGTTACAGTTAGTGTTCGTGGATGCGCAAATGAGTGTGTTTGGGTTTTCTCGATGGTTTGACGTTTGTACATCAATATCGAGGGTTGGTTTGGCTATTCTTGCATGCGTAGGCGATAGGTTTTGACCCATGCGTGATACGCGTGCCGATTTGATTTTTGTATGCCGTTTCGATTTCGAATTTGGTTTTAATGCGATACGGTGTGTTATGATATGTAGGCACCCCATATGGACTTCGAGATGACAAGCAAGCGCGTGGCGACGTCGGCACCGGCGAGAGAGGACCAGGTGAGTAGATTTATATCTACGGGGAGAAGTCGGGTGGATGGCGTATAGCACCCCCGCAGTTCATGGTGATGTATACGAATACGTATACATACATATATATTGATTATATATTGTTGAGTTTATTGATGATAAAGATAGATTTTAGGTGTGATTGGATAGGTTTAGTGTTGCGAGACCTAGAGTAGAGGTTGCACCACATTTACACACACACATACTTGCATACATTCTTCTTTCATATGTGTCTTTATGGGGTTATATTGTTATGTGTTCACATGGGTATGGGACTATGTGTTCACATACTAGATTTGAGGATAGTATTTGGGATTTGAGATGAGTCGATGAGATTTGATTGAGACCGCGAGAACGGTGATATGGCAGGATTCGTACTTGAGATACATCCTGATGTTATAGCGGATCTTGGGACGACGACACGGGTGAATAGTGTTATACATTGAATGGTTGGCTTGTGATCGTGATATGAGATAAGATATGTTAACATATTCATAATAGGTCGTATTAGGCGATGTATACCTCTTTATGATGAAATATGATGATGATATCAGTTTGTATGAGGCTGTAGATCAGCAGTCGGATCATGATTAGATTGATGATATTAGTATTGCACTAGACGTAGATCAGTACCTCGGATTATGATCTTTGATAAAGAGGATACCCTATGTTTAATTTGATGAATGCGATACTGACCCGTACCCAGATTTGGGATGCCGTACGACGGATTTACGTAAGAGCTATATATTGATGTTTGATCCGCGCTCTTGACTTGGGATTATTTGATTATAGATATGGTATCGGATGTGATATTATCGAGGCGGGATCACCGACTAATATATATATATATATGTGTGTGTGTGTGTGTGTGTGTGTCGACTCAGGTGTTAGGCGGTTTCCTTACCTTCAGTAGCCAGTTAGCTTAGCCCTTTAGTTTAGTGTAGTTGTTAGACTAGATTTATATTAAATATAGTTTGTTATCTTTGTGTCTAGTATTTAGCTCCCGCTCATTATTGTTGTTCGCTCCGCATCGCATGCTTATATTATGTTTCATATTCTATTGTTGATATCATGCTGTTAGGACACCGGGACCATTACCGATGACGTGTATGTACCACGTACACGTACTTGCCGGCTCACACGCATCTTCATCGGTAATTGCCATGTCACGAACACTTTAGAAAGTACTATTTCATTTGACATAGGTTGTTAGCTAATAGTTTAGACATGATATTAGTATACTTGCCTTATATGCTAGTTTAGACATTGTAGTTATTACTTGCTACTTCATGCATACTGTTATTCATTGTTATGCCGCATTCATGGATTCTCATGCCTATATTCAAGGTTTTACATGCTATTGATGATTTGGATTCGGATTTCCATGAGATTTTCTGGATTTGGGGGAAAACCGCAAAACTTATATAAACTTCTTTTCTCTCCTTTTAAATAAAAAGTGCGGTTTTCCCATGATGTATGAGTCGTCCACCATGAGTTTGCTGATGGATTTCGAGACCCGATTCGAGGAGATGGAGGAACCGTTTCGGGTACATGGTGGACCCGGTGCGGTACCCCGGGGCAAGAGAATCGTAGATGATGGCGTTGAGCCTGGCAGGGGAGCACTACCGACCGGTGATTTTACCCGACGCGTCGGATATCCGGAGGATACTGTCGTGGTCTTGAGATGGATGGTAAGGCCGGTCTGGACTGACGGCGCCCTAGATATTGTGATTGAGACATTGAGATTATGAGATATTAAGGTACAGAGATTGCGACACAGAGATATCGAGATATTTGGATACTGTTTTGTGTCAATGCTACGCACTGTTTATGCTGATTTCATTTATGATACCTCATTTTAAAAATACAGAATTCTCACTAATTTATGAAAGCAGTTTTCTTCAGTACATGCATTCTGTTTCATGCATTCATACATCATCCATATGATACATTGCTACCTGAGGCACTGACACGGGCACATAGGATTACGCTCGGGTTAGATATTTACCCTAGCCATTTTTATAGGCTGCTGGTTATTTTAATTGAGGATATATTATGATCGTATGACCTAGGATTGCGCCATACATGCGATTCCTATTCGTAGATGTTTCTCTACTCACGAGTTGGCAACTTACCCCCGTTGTGCCACATTTTCTTGCAGGTTTTGCCGTACAGGTTTCATTACGGCTTTGCTGGCACTGCTTCTTTCGGGTGCCTTGCTAGTAGGTAGGTTTATTTATAACGTACCCATCATTATGCACTGTATATTATTATTCAGTTGTATCTAAAAGTTCTATCAACCAAACATGTATTTATTTTTGGGATAGAGACCAGTGATGTTATTCTTTCGACCTTAGAGTCGCGCTTTATATTTCTGTGGATTTCTTGTTGTTTTGAGTTTCCTTTTGAGTTTTGATCCTCGCCCTTGGCGTTGTATATTATATTGCTTGTGTGGTTGTGACCGTCGATTGACGAAGAGCTAGCTCCCGCTTGGAGATGCCTTTTATTGATTTCGTATACTATTCATGTTGTATCCCGTTTGGGAGCCAGTATTTACAAAGGAGACTCTGCCGAAATTTTCAGGAAATATTTGATATTTTTAAAAACGCTTAATTCGGATTATGTTAATAAACTACTTGATTTAAATTGGTTTTCCTTCACTCTACTGCTTTCCTTGGTTTGGATTTCTGGGTTTTTGGCTTACTTAGAATACGTACGCCTCGAGACGTTCGTAGTTTAAGTGCCGGTCATATTCCGTATTTTCGGGACGTGACATTAATCCTCTGGTTTTGTCCAGAATTCTTACCCATAATGGGTTGTAAGGCCACTACTAACATCAATTTAAACTTCTCATTACATAAATTTCCCTAACCTTCCTCTTAGAATTTTCCTAGAACACTAACCCTTATCGATTCCAATTTAACATGGATACTAAAGGAATTGAAATTCTACACTGATGGTGATGAAATTACCTCATTTGGCAACTCAAGAATTTTCTTGACTTGCCCCAAATGCTCAAAATCCGATTTTTGTTGGTCCAAAGTACTTGTTGGGAGCTTGAGCATGTTTTTAATTAAATGGGGATGATGTTTTGAGGTGTTTTTGATGATGAAGTGAGGAGGTAGAGTGGAGGTGAAGGGAGAGGGCAGCCATATGAGAGCGGAGAGGAAAATGAAGAGGAAATAATGAAGGAGGGAAATGCCATGGTCCAAGGTTGACCCCTCACCTCTCTCTCTCTCTCTCTCTCTCTCTCACCCCCATACCTATTTGTTAATTCATTTTATCTTTTCTTTTCTTTTCTTTTGTTTCCTTATCTTTTCTTATCTTTTCATTTTACAAAAGAAAGCCCAATGAAATCATGGTTAAAAAGTAATAAGGTTTGTAACATGTTATGGTGCATGTCATATGCACAAAACCAAATCAATGCATGATTAGTGATTTTTAATCGCGATTAGCATTAAAATGGAATATAATTAATTATATAACAATCTATGAATTCTCAAATCTTATAATCTTTTTCAAATTCAATAATTAACATAATTTCCAAATATTTCCCAATTTATCGTTATTTAATTATACCACATTAATAAAATATTAATAATATTTATTATTTAATTATAAAAATTCCCGAAAATAATATTTTATTTTTCTGAAATGTTACAGTCTTCCGCCCTTAAAGAAATCCAGTCCCCAAATTTAAATTTAAACCGCTCAAATAATAAAACATTTTAGTAAAGTGATGAAGTCGTCGGGGCTCCGAAATCATAAATACATAAAACACATCGTAGCGCAATGCATGCGCATGAAAAACTAGTATATAAATCAAAATCAAAACTCCGTCAAGCAACCCGCAATAATCGAAGTTATGGCGAAGACACCAATGTCAAAGCCCAATACGAAAATCAACAAGATATACATCAAGCCATACATATAAACATCATTAAAACATCTGAAAGGAACGCATGCCTAACTCTTTTCCAATCGCTGTGCAATGCACGTATCACTGCACAGTGGCGGACGTCTATTGTATGAAAATAACTATATATATGTATATATATATCCTTTGTTTCACATACACGTCCCGCCGTTTTGAAAATAATTTAGAAGGATTTCCGTTATTAAATGTCTTGTGTCATCTCGGACACGTAGGTAAATACTGAGATTATAGCTCCTTTTTGGAAATGCCTTCGGTAACTATCAATGCATGCAAAAATATATTCAGGTACTGTCCTCGAACTAGTCCTGCTCAGTCACTATACTAAATAGTAAATATCATAAAAACATACTGCTCAAATTAAATCAATCCCAATGTATATATAAATGCCACGTGTGTCTGGTGCGCACGGAAATCGAAATCCGTGCCATACATGTGCACAGAAACAAAATCTAAGTGCAACGGGTGTACACAAAATACCTGTCAAAGGCAACGGATGTGCCTGACAGCAAAATCTGGTGCATATGATATGTACGAAGAATCTCGATTTAGTGCATCTGGCGTGCACCAAAATCGCATCAAGCATGTCAAGTATGCGCAAGAATCCAAATCAAGTTCACAAGGTGCACGAAAAAAAATATCGAGTATCTCAATCGAAATCGACGGTATACAACACATTTCAATTCAAATCCAAATCAGGTATACCGTGGTAAATAATCTCACAACCATGTGCATCAGCGTGCACAAAATCGAATCAAAATACTAAAAGTGCATGAAAACTATGCCGAAAGCACAAGTCAAATCACATGCATACCATATATTGGATATAGTGCCCTCTAAGTCAATTATTGGATCACAGATACGTGATTGCAATGATTGAGGGAGGACCTATACCGACATGACTGTCTTACTTGAGATGATAGTATGCTATCTGGTTTGTCTTTATCATCGTATACATGCTTTAGTTCACTATTGCATATTGGTAGAGCCCATAGGATTCTTGCTTGACTGCCAGCAGTATGATGGCGAACATATACGCGGGAGCTGGGGTCAGTAAGCACATCCTTAAAGTGTCCCTAGTCGTAGGAGTTTCGAGACAGGGCATCGATACTCCAGAGTAGACTAGTGTATACAGTCGAGACCCCGACGAGGGGCGATGGCCGGTCTCACAAGCCGTTGGTGTCAGTTGGTTCACCTAAGATGTATACATGTGCTTATTGAGTACACCGGACAGGACTCGCCGGGAACATGCTAGTTGGTATTATATATATCGACAGATTGCAGTTCCCTGGTGACATGTGTATAGGTTAGTTTGTCGACCTGAGATCGTCATTTGTCTCGTGTGAATTCCCACTATGCTTTGATTTCTACCCTACCATGCTCAAAGGAGACATGCAAACAAGTATTTTTTGGGTACAGTCCCGAGTCACATGGAGGCAGTGAGCGGATCGTCGGGGATCCGTCTCTCCCGGTATTAGGGGTTGATGTCGCACAGTGCATGGATGGCCATCACTAGAAATCCTCGGCCGAGGTAGTGGAGAATTACTGATTTGGATTAGTAGTTTCTCAGGTGGTGATGGGCTTCATGCCGACACGATTTATCGCGTTATTAGGGGTCTGACTTTATCCACTCCCCTAGACTCGATATGCGATACTCTTTAGGCGAACGGACCAGACTGTACGGATATTATCACTGTCAGGCTCAGTAGGGTTTCTGGATGAGTTCGCTCGTCAGCTTCCCTTCCAATCAATACATAGGCAACCGTTACGTACAGCTTGTACCTCTGACGTGCTAGGGGTTATACCCAGTGCTAGTGTGTTGATGAGTCATTAGAGTCTCCCACAGACAGTTTCCCAAGTTCGGGCAAAAACGTTGTAGAGGCCGTTTGGTTTTATGGCAGGGTTCGGAAAATGCACCTGCGTTTACGGACGTGTCATATTTCGGGCAGATAATACTGGTGGGCTTTGGTTTAAGCCGGATCCGAGTATTATACTGTGTAGATATAATATCTTTGTCTCAGTTGCATTTGTATTCGGTCGTAATACAAATGCGGGTATGTTTATACTGTTACGGGGTTATCCTGAAATTCGTTTCAGGATCTCTTTTGGAAGTTTCCAGTTTCCAGTTTTCTATCACCCGTATTTAAAATTCGGTTAAATGCGGATTTATCTTTTCTTCTTGAGGGTGAGTCATGAGGTGAGTCATGAGTGTGGAAGCTTCTTGGATGATGACTAGGTTAGTGAGTCATTCATTTGCATTAATAGTTGATGAGGTGTTATTAGTGAGTCACCTTTTCATTAATGTCTTTTGTTCTTGCTAAGATTTTTGAGTGAGATCTTTTGTGTTATGATAAGCTAAGCTTAAGGTCACCCCCTTGCTCCTACACTCACCCCCTTCTCTATAAGTGGTCGGCCCCCTCTCTTGATAGAATCATGGTTGTTGTTTTGAAATGATTATTGTTTTGGATTCATGGAAATTAGATAGCCTCATTTCTCATTTCACCCGATCCAAATGGTAACTTCATTAACCGTTCGTCCATAGATTTGGACGTAACGAGAAAAAGTGTTCTAATCATTCTCTACATCAATCTTTGTCATCTCTTTTAGCAAAGTTGATAATCGAGTTGCCTCGGTTCAGAGGCGGGAGCCCGTTTAAAGATCCGTCGACGTGGTGCCACCTGGACGAGAAGACTGGAGATCGAGAAGATCGGAGCATCCGCAACAAAGCGTGGGATGATGGTTGAAGACCGAAGGACTCGGATCGTTCGGTATAACATTTCTACCCACTTTGTAGTTTGTTCGTTTAGCTTTAATGGCAGATCCGGGTAATAGTACGCGATAGCGCCAGTTGTAAAAGTTTTTGTTCCGCATTTGGCGTCTGTTAAACGGCCGGGGAGCTACCGTGGACTTACAGTGGTATCAGAGCCTCACCATTAACCTTTACTAACTTGTGCTAACGCGTTTAAAATATCGATCGAACAGATTTTCGAAAACTACATTTTTTCAGTTCACAGTTTCTGTCGATTTTAAATCAGGTCCAAAAATTATTTTGCATATCACAGAAAGTTGTGCAGGGTTTTTTAAGCACACTGTGAAAATTTGGTCACGTGATCCTATAGTACCACCGTGGATCCGCGGTCAAACCTAGGGTTTGACCGCGCATCCGCGGCCAGTATGTGGGACCAGTGGTCCAAATTTGTACAGTGGGTTTTACTCCTTAAATTGTGGTTTCTGGAATATTTCTTTTGGGCCCATATTTTGTTACTGTACAAAAGATGTTTGTGGGGCCCACTTTGGGAAATTTTGTTGATTGAAATTTAAACGTGTTAGTTTACAGTACTTACTTTATATCTCCGACCGGGAATGTCATTTGAGCGGTAAACCGCGTCTAAATTGCTATAGTTCTTTAAGACGGGTTTGCGAACGTGACATTCGCGTTGATGTTCTGTGTTGTGCTGTGATGTTGCGGATTTGTCGTGGTGGATAGCAGGGTGCAATGATAGTGCAGTTTGGATTTATTTGTACATTTGATATTGCGGGGCGAGCGTCCAACATGTGGACTGCCGTCACTGCCTGTTTGTATAATATTCTGTTGGGGCATGACCGGGTTGAGATCGATATACCCGTTGTGTATATTTTTCATTTCTGTACTAGGTTTACCCCGCGACGGAGTGCACGGATAGCCGGGTTCTGGAGGGCAACGGGTCTGTATCTCATGGCTTTGAGAGGCAGAGGGACCCCTCTCCAGAATTGGAAGACTATTCGCCGCACTCGTAGGGGTTACAGGTTTGCCCCAGGAGGGGTGCTCAATTTACCGGATTCCGTGAAGTGTCGGGTGGTCCATTCACTATGCTGTAGGGGGCGGCCTCGCTTCAGGTTTTGGAGGGTAACTTGCCGCACCCGTAGGGGTCTAGGTTTCATTGCACAGGCTATCCACACGACCACGGGAACGTCGGGTTTCAGTAGCGGCTCTGTGAAACCCGGGGATCCCAGATTATCTGTATTGTTCTGTGATGCTTATTACTTTTCTATAATGTTGCATATTATCACGCCTGGAGCGATTATTGTATATTGGTATATATACTATTAGATATTGTATATGTTTTACACCCGCGCTAGTCCAGCCCCCGCTCTGTCGTTAGTTAAGTAACCTAACGGGTGATGACGGGACCCAGTGACGAATGCGAATGGCATATACGTACATTTTATTTTCGTTCTTTTCTGTTGTGATTGATTGATGGGACTGCATTGATTTTGATCAATGCAAAGTAAAACAAACCTATATTTGATGTTGTTGGAACAAATTTTAAAAAGTATTATTACAAAGACGTTTCCTTTTGTTTTGCTTAGTGATATTCAGTTCGAATATCCTGCACCTCATTCCACGAGGCAAGGGCCGAGATCCCTTCACTGGGAGTGACCCCTTGGGAAGAAGTTTACGTCAGGGTAGTAACTTCAATAGAGTCGATTAAAAGTTGCTTTGGATCACGGTATTCAGTTAGAATATCCTGCGCCTCATTCCACGAAGAAAGAGTCGAGATCCCTTCATCGGGAATGACCTCTTTAGCAAAAGGTTTTTCATCACTATATTTTTATAAAAAGCTATCAGGTTCCTTCAACGAGATCAAGTTCATTACGTTAAAGGTTTTTCGCCAAGAACCAGCCGTAGCCCTCCGTCATTTCATTTGGGTATTCAGTAGTATTCAAGCTATGTATTTTGACCAACGCCAAGGCATAATGTTTGGTAGCTGCTGTGTATTCATCTGTTGCATAGATAGATGAGTTGGTTTGGGACAGTCGTTCTGCCATTTTGGCCAACGTCAAGGGCATGTGCGGGTGGGTTCAAATCGACATGGATAGTGAAGGGTAGAACTTGGCATGTGACTTATGATATTTTGACCAACGCCAAGGTCATAAGAGCTTGGGGCAAAAATCACATCAGGAGTTTCAAACATAAAGAAACTTGCCAAGTATGCGCATACCTTCTGGAGTATGATAACTTGAGTGGCTTCCATCAAGTTATCATGCGATGATAGTTGGATCCCGATTCTCACTAACGAGTTAGTTTACTCTTCGGGTGATCCCGACTAATTCTTCATTCAGGTTTGAAGGAGAATTTGAGATTACAGTGAGAGGTTTCCTGATTAGATAAAGTGATAACCATTCTGATCTAGGTTAGAGTGCACGCAGAGTCTTTCTTTTCTCTCTCTCTCTTTAGCAGCGACCTTTGACCGACCTTAGACTATGACTCAGTGACCAAGTTGACCGAACCTTCTTAAAATACTGGCTTATGGATTGTCCGAGTTGCATAAGTCTTTGCCGCTCCTTCTTTTACCCTTTGAATTTCTCAGAACACCCAGTATTACTAAGGAAATCCACTTCCATTGGATAGATCCATCGTATGGTTATATACGAACTCGAAGGGACTTCTTCGAGGATGGATCCAGGTTCAGGAGAAATAGAATTGGTTTATTCAGTTGTCTTTTATTATCACCTTCTCTCAGGTTGCGAGGGCTCCTTTGTTTAGGAGAGTACACCTATTACGCTTATTGGATAGTCTTCATCCAAACCATAGGCAGGTGCCGAAAGGAAGGGGAATGAAGAAAACCAATTAGCCTAAGTAGCGTGTGCAGAAGGTAATATGTAAAGACAAAATAAAGGGATTCGAAAGAGTGCAAAGTAAATTGCGACTGCTATCATTTATGACCAAACCGCGTACTTCATCGCCACTCCTATTTCACCTTTAAAAGAATAAGGTATTATTCAGTTGTCTTTTATCATCACCTTCTCTCAAGTTGCGGGTACTCCTAGGATTAAGAGAGTACACCTATTATTCTTACTGGATAGTCTTCTTCCAAACCATAGGCTGGTGCCGAACGGTAGGGAAGGAAGAAAACCATTTAGCCTAATAATGGTGTACAGAAGGTAATGAATAAAGACAAATAAAGGGATTTGAAGAGATGGCAAAGAAATATACTGTTATAGTCATGAATTGGATTATGGAACAGGCATTACTAGTAATACCAGGATACCCCTATGAAACATTTTCATGTTTCAGTGCATTGTTAAAGGAAAACTGATTTCCCGATTAGATACTTACTGCAGGGTATGTATTTACCAGGTATGATTCTCATATCCGTATGGTTTTACAGATGATGAGAGGGAGGAAGTTATTGGGAATAAGGTGATCATCCTCATTATATCGAAATTCGTTGTAATTTATGATATTTGAGGAGATCGCCTGGGTTTTTGCCGGACGACATGTATTTGGTTTTAAGTATCCGTTGTTGTGCACCAATTTCAAAATGATTTATCTGTACGTTTATTTTTATAAAGTGAGATATAACTTTTTGAGATTATGTCCGTGACATTTACCTATATCAGATACGATTGGGTAAGGAGCATTGAACAACGGAGTAGTTCTTAACCATAAGTACAGTTTTCAACCTACGACGCACAAGTTTTTGAGTTATTCAACTCAGCGGACTTATACAGAGTATTGTATGTTGTCCAGTGTCCATCAGGACAAAGGGGTAGGTCCTCGTACTATGTTCTGTTTACTTATGACTTCTCTAGTGTTTAGACAAGTGTTTCGTAGAAATACAAGGTCTAAGTTTTGAGAAGTTGTGGGTATAAGAATAAAGTAGAGAACCAAATGTCGCAAGTATCGGGATTCTTCAAAGAGATCGAAGATGCAAATACTTATGATTGGTATTCAGTAGATAGTAATGGTTTGGAGAAACTAGTTTCTCTTTCAGGTTACTCAGATATGGAAGGTTTCATAAGTTGAGTAATGCTGATTAACCTCTCTCCATTAAGTTGATATGCACTGGAGACAGTTGCATGGTTTGAATCTGGTTCTAGTTAAATTAGTGCCTCTATTTCTATATTGTATATAGAATGGTTCATATCTTAACGATGTTAAGATACGGGGAGTTGTCCAGCTTATGCTTAAAACCAGACACTAGATAACTCAAGGCACGTTTCTGTAATGGCAGTTTGTGGGTTGACCCTGTCTTTGACGAGGGTTGACTTTCTACCTGTAAGTCCACGTTACCCTCCCCGGTTCTTTGGGGTTATGGAAATGATGAAAAATGATTTTTCTTTTGGGGGTAACATGGACTCAAAATACGGATCTTTGTTAAACAACTATCTAACAACCTAACTAGGAGTTTTACCTACTCGGTTAGGGGGTTATTCCTTAACTTGAAATCCTTCTCTTCGACTCCTTGTGGTGGTCGGATGGTTCTCTCCTCGTCGTGTCCTTGTGCCGAAGATGGATCCACCTGAAAGCTTCTACCTTTGGCTTCAACCACAATCTTGAGGAAACTAGAATACTTAATTTGCTAGACCATGTATACTAGGATGAGTAGAGAAGTGTTTTGGGTTTTATCTCTATGGTTCAAGCTTCTCAACACATGAGACAAATAGAACCAAGAACTAGAGAGAGATAGCAAGAGGAAGAGGGAGAGCTTAAGGATGAGAGAGAATGAGAATGATAGAATGAGCAAGACTTTTCTTACCCTTCCTCTCATAATCCAAATTAATCATAACTCATAATAATAATTGAGTATTATGTGATGGTTGTTATCATATCAAATGGCAATATCATTTCATGCATTAAATGCAATTTGTGAACAAACAAGCAAGCCAGGGTCAATGCCCAGAAATGATAGCCATTGTCATGATGATGGTCAACAAGTCCAACCTAGTCAACTGGTCAACTAAGTCAATAAGTCAACAAAGTCAACCTTTCAACCCAACCATGGCACAATAATACTTAATTAATATTATCATTAATCATATTTCTTATTCCTATTAGGGTTTAGCAAAAATCAACAGTCAACAACCCTAATGAGAATCCTCTGCCTCTGTCTCTGTCAACCGTGCATACACACCCGCATCCGCGTTTCAAGGAACATGAATACAAATGAGATAAAACCAATCCCAAAACATACACTAGGATCTGGCTTAAACCAAAGCCCACTAGTGATAACTGCCCGGACACTAAACATGCACAAGTGCACGGATGTGACCGAACCCTATCGCAAAACCATGCGACCTCTACTCTTTTACCTAAAGGTGAATAGCTATCTGTGTGGGACTCTAAAGACTCGACACTACGCTGGTAGTGGGTTTAACCACATACCGCAAGCGGCAATAGCTGTGCGTAACGGCCCCCAGGTAGATGCCGATAAGAAGACGGACGAGGTGAAACCCATCTGAACTCCTAGTGAGCCTGAATGTGACAATCTGCGTACTGTCCGGTCTGTTCGTCTGAGAATATCGCATGGCCGGCCTAGGGGGCGGTAAACGTCAGTCCCCTAATAGCGGTACAAGCCGTGTCGGAGTGTAGCCCAGAACACCCTGAGATAACACTGGAAACCTAACAGCATATCTCGATTGCCCTGGCCAGGGACTTTGTGTAATAGCTCTCCTAGACACAGCGCGATATCAACCCCCAATACCGGGAGAGACGAATCCTGTCTAACCGTCACAGCCTCCAAGTGCTTCGGGACTGCACCCAACTACTACCTGTTTGCACGACTCCTTTGAGCCGTGGTAGGGTAGTAATCTAAGTACAGTGTCAACACACTCGAGGCGAAGTGACAGTGTCAAGTCAGCGGATTAAGCTGTACCTATGTCACCTGGGAACTGATAACTGACGATAGGTATAGTACCAACCAATAGTTCCCGACGAGTCCTGTCCAGTGTACTCGTAACCTAACGAGCACCCGCATACTATCTCAAGTATGACGTACTAACAGCTGTGGGACAGACCGTCTCCCCTGCTGGGATGAGAAGCGCATACGCTAGTCTACTCCGGAGTATCGATGCCCTGTCTCGATAGTCCTACGACTAGGGACCTGCATAAGGATATGCTTATGGATTACCAAGCCCCCCCGAGTGTGACTGCCATCACAACGCAGGTAATCAAGAAAAGATCCTAAGGGCTCCACTAATGTGTATAGATGATGTACTAAAAGAAACACATGTACACATTAAAGTAGAAACAAACCAAGTAGCATACGACCATTTTGAGCAAGATTGTCTATACAAGGTGAATATCCCAAGATTCTATTAAGTAATATACAAAATAGTATGATACAGTAATGGCCTTTAGGGCATATACACTAATACTACCATTTGGAAGATCAATAGTGATATTGTTCTTGGCTCGCCACAGTTTTAGTAAAATAGATTTTTTCAGAAAACACTAGTGGGAGTATGGTAGAACTCGAAGTGATTCCAGAACCGCAAACGATGGAAAATTTTATAGGACCTATATATTCAATCATGTTTGACATTCCAATAGCCACTCCGCAGATATGGTGGGTAACCTCAGACACCTGAGAGGTACTCCGGTACCCTCAAGGACGGTGACAGAGAGGTTCTTTTTTACCCAGACTTGACACTACTGTTTTTCCAGACTATGAGACCCGGCAGGAAGATAAGTATAGCGTCGTTCTAAACTAGCTTTAGAAGTGTACGTATATATTATTCTGCCAGAGGGTTGTCGTAGTCAGTGGGAGCAGCGGAAGCATAGTGGGCAAGTAGCTTATGTCTATTTATAGGCTTGAGTAGATATAGAGGAGATAAAATCATCTAATTTTGATGTAACAGTCATGGCTTTGACTTCATCAGAATTGAGGATGGATCTGTTAAGAAGGTTGTAGGGTGTGATGTCCTGGTATTTGCATGACATACACAAAGTAGGAAGTAAAATTCCTATACTACGATCGGTTATACTTTGGTCGTCACACAGTTGTTTCTCCACAAAGGACATGGATATAATATCAGACATTCTGGTTACTAGATCTAGAATTGGATAGTTTCCCAATTTGGATACTTTGACAGTATTCTAATGGTATTTAGAATAGATGACTCCTGCCATGGTGGTGTACCTGCAGATGATGGAGTCACCCTCTCTAAAGGTGTCTTATGGACTAAAGGGGAGATGGATGTGCTTGATTGGCAGATCACTTGCTTAGGCAATTGAGTCAATCATGAGATGTCAAGTACCACACCAGATGTTATTTATGCACTAGTTGCGATAAGTTAATATTAATCCAATCCTGGAGAAATATAAGGAAGCTGTCTTAGAACATAAGTGAATGTTCTATGGATTTGATGACGACAGCCACCTTCGGGAAACGGTTATCATTCCAGACTTCAAAGGTGACATGGATGACAGAGTGATTGTCAGAATTATAGTTTTCCCTCTGACGAGGGACAGTATTATGGACAGGTGGTCCAAGAGGATACTGTGGAAGGCATAGTGTTGGATACTGATTAGGTTCAGTGATCACTACAGTCTAAGGAGTTTGGATTTATAGTTCATTTATGAACTAGGTCCCATCAGATATCCAGACATATTCTAAGATAGGTATTACTCGATTCGGGAGATGGCTTTCTCCGCGAACTTGAGATTAAGAGAAACATAGAAAGAAACATCATGGCGGATCCACTCACTGAGGCTATGAGTATGCGTCATCGCAATAATAGCCTTAAGTGCAAGTGGGAGATTGTTGGATATAGTGCCCTCTAAGTCAATTATTGGATCGCAGATACGTGATTGCAATGATTGAGGGAGAACATATACCGACATGACTGTCTTACTCGAGATGATAGTATGCTATCTGGTTTGTCTTTATCATCGTATACATACTTTAGTTCACTATTGCATGTTGATAGAGCCCATAGGATTCTTGCTTGACTGCCAGCAGTATGATGGCGATCATATACGTGGGAGCTGGGGTCAGTAAGCACATCCTTAAAGTGTCCCTAGTCATGGGAGTTTCGAGACAGGGCATCGATACTCCAGAGTAGACTAGTGTATACAGTCGAGACCCCGACGAGGGGCGATGGCCGGTCTGACAAGCCATTGGTGTCAGTTGGTTCACCTAAGATGTATACAGGTGCTCGTTGAGTACACCGGACAGGACTCGCCGGGAACATGCTAGTTGGTATTATATATATCGTCAGATAGCAGTTCCCTGGTGACAAGTGTACAGGTTAGTTTGTCGACCTGAGATCGTCATTTGTCTCGTGTGAGTTCCTACTGTGTTTTGATTTCTACCCTACCACGCTCAAAAGAGACATGCAAACTGTTAGTTATATGTATGCCCTAGAGGCCATTATTGTACATATGATGTATATTGTAGTGGATGCTGGGACATATATAGGGAGGACTTTCTTGCTCGACATGATAGTATGCTATCTGGTTACCCTTTACCTTAACGTGTATGCTGATTGTCTCTCTGTTACATGTTGGTAAAGCCCTTAGGATTTGCACTTGACTACCTGGACTATGATGCGGATCATACTAGTGGGGACATGGTAGTCTATAAGTACATCCTTCAAAGTCCCTAGTCGTGGGTATATCGAGACGGGGCATCGATATACCAGAGTAGACTAGCGTATACCTTCTCGACCCATACAGATGGGCGATGGATGATCCCATATCCATCGGTGTTTGACATCAGAGATGATATACGGGTGCTCAGTAGAGACTGGGTACACTGGACGGACTGGCCGAGAACTCCCAGATGGTATTATACCTCACGTCAGATGGCAGTTCTCTGGTGACACTGGTACAGAGTAGTCTGTTGACCCAAGATCGTCATAGAGTCTTGTGTGGTTCCCACTGTGCTTTGATTTCCATCTTACCACGTCCAAGAGGGCGTGCAAAACGGTGGTTTTTGGGTACAGTCCCGAGTCACATGGAGGCAATGAGCGATAGGAGGGGATTCGTCTCTCCCGGTATAGGGAGTTGATGTTGCGCTGTGCTCGATTGGCTATAACAGGAAATCCCTGGCCAGGGTTGCTGAGATTTACTGGTAAGTGTTACCAGTAGTTTCTTGAATTGTTATAGACCTCATATCGACACGACTTATCGAGCTATTGGGGTCTGACGTTTACCACCCCTAGGCAAGATATGCGACATATCAGACGATCAGACCGGACTGTACGGTAGTGTTACTGGTCGGATTCACTGGAGTGTGAGCAGGCTTGCTCGTCGATCTTCAGATCGCTCAATACCCGGGTGGCCGTTACGTTTAGCAGACCGCTTGCGGCTTGTGGATGTTTGATAAGATCATCATCCGCTGCCGGCGTATTGACGAGTCTTTAGAGTCCTACACAGAGGTTTCCTGGCTTAAGCGAAACGAAATAGGAGCGCATATGAGATATGTGCGGGACCGAGAGTAATGCGTGTATATGATACCGTATTTCATTCTCGCGATCAATGTGTCGAATGGTTGTATGCGATATAACCTAATTATCGAATCAAGGATTGATTCGATAGGCCGATACATTGGATACTAGCCGGTTATATGCGATATGACCGGATCGTTAAATCAAGAGTTGATTTAATGATTTAATGCATAATTATATATTTGATATATTACTTTGCATTAACTAGTATCGGTTCACTTTAAATGGTTTTTCTCACTCGAGTGTGCGCATTATATATGTAATATGATTTTGTGCACTAGCTTGTATCATGTTTGATGATACATGCTTTTTGGTTAAGTGTAAAGTGTTAAACCTTGGTTAATGAATAGGTTATGGTTTATTATTTGTTATTCATTTATCTTATTTAATTATCCATTTATTTATGATAAATGAATAAAAGAAAATGAAGTGAAATGGTTGCTAATTTTGGATTCTAGTTGAAGCTTCTTGATCTTTTGACTAAGTGACCATTTTGTCTCTAGCTTGACCCTAACCATTCCTTTAACCATGATTGATTCTCTACACATTACCATGGTTAAAGATTATGATAAGTATTCTTTTATTTTATATTTTCTAATTAACTTATCATAAGATTTTCCTTCTTCTTCTTCATTTTCAAGTGAAGAAAGCTTGCCTCCATCAATGGCAAGTGATGAAAAAGAGTGAGAAATCCAAATCTAAAGTCTACCCACTTCCTATTTCTTCATCCTCTACCTCTTGCCAAGTAGTAGAGTGTGTTTACTTCACAAGTTTCTTGACTTGGAGAAGTCGGAGCTTGATTTAGCGATGCCTCGACGTAGATCATCTTCGGCACGTCGTCGATGACCTAGCCCGCTTCTTCTCCGATGAAGCCGACGAAAGAGCCCGGATTTTGGATTTGTATAGAGGAGATGACTTCTTCATGGAGCTATGGAGGTGGACAAACGGATCTTCAAAGGTTGTATATCCGTATCCCTTAGTTAAGTGTTAACTAGTTTGTTTTTCGCCTAGTTTTCTAGCAAACAATCCGTAGTCGGGTCTCTCGGCACCTAGAATTTTTGAAATTGGCATGTTCGATGCCTTGTGAGACCTCACTAGAGTGCCTAGGAACCCTACAGTGGTATCAGAGCCTATCTAGAGCCTTAGGTGAAGTCCAGACGGAATTTGAAGTCCGAACGAACCCGAAACCCCAATACAAAATGCTCTCTGTCCTTTTTCTAAAAACAGGGATTTTTCCAAATTAAAAATTACTAAAAAATTCAGCAGGGAAAAATAAGAATTACGATGCAAAAATATTTTGGTGAACAGTAATTAGCGCGGCGGAACCGCGGCAGAAGCCCAGATTCTGCGGCGGTTCCGCGGCGCTCTGGTGACGTCAGCCCTATATTTTTACACAGTAATTCCTGATAAATTCTTCTGAGTTTTCTGGCAATTTTTAAAATTTATTCAAGAGTTGAATAATCTGGGATTGTTTTGGGGATTCGGCGTTTCGATCGGAGCATAAAATTTTGTCTGTGTGGCTTTCCGGATAAATTTTAGAATATGTTAAAAAGTTCGACCGGATATAAATACCCAATTTTTCCCCTGTCGGGAAATTTCTAAGTGTTGGATTTTTCCGTAGTTTAACGATGTTCTAAGTAGTGCAAGTAACGCGATGGTCCCTCTAGAAGACAACAAACCTTAACTCAATTATGTGACCGTCTTGAACTGCCCTTTGAACCTTCGGGTTTGGGGCAGTACGGCTTGCCACATGTGAGGCGTTGGCTTGACCCTTCTACGGCTGGACCGTTGGTACTGAGGCACGAACGGAATGTTGTTAGACTTGTTTCATGTGTTGATCTGTATCGGGAAAACTTGGGTGTTCGATTGTTCGATCGAAAAGTTTAGCATTTTCTATTTATCCGGAATGTGATACAATAATTGGAATTCACAATAGGTTATGAAATAACTGAATGAATGTTATAAACGTAGCAGTTTAGTCTCACTTGATCGGTTGCCAAGGAATTTTGATGTGATCAAAAGTCTGTCGCAATCACGTAGCGTACGCGGATACTCGCCGGGTAAACTTAATAGACAGCCTCACTCCATTGCCCCGACCAAGTGACTGTAGGAGAACCCCGTCGCCGAAAGCATCCGTCCGGGTGCCCGCGGCAGCGGTGTTCTGCCTTGGTGCACTTCGTCGACGGTATCGGGGGGGTGCGGCCGTCTACTGAAGTTTGCGACGAGCATTCGATCATGATGTCGGGAATCTTGTTGAATTGCCCGACTTGATATTGAAAAGTGTTTTCGATTTTGAGACTAGAATGCGGGGTTTATAATTGTTAGGCATGCGATGTCTAAGTAATTCATTTGGTCAGGCATGCGATGTCTGAGGTGGTTGCGGATTCCAACTGTTGTAGTTTTACACTTTCTTTTCTGTGACCGTAAGTGTAATATGTGATATCGCCGGTTTCGTTGCTATATGTCAACGACAATTGGGATGCGCATATTTACTTACGTTGATGACATGTGATGTTATGTGTTGCTGGATATGTTATATTGGATCGTCGTGTTTGAATAGCCGGGGGGTTTTTATGTGAGATGAGTGTTTTTCATTTTCATTCATGAAAAAACTTGTATGTAATATTCTTTTATTGGGGCGCTTCCAGGTTGCGGAAGTAGTCACCCTTTGTATATTATTTACTTTTCGGCACTAGGATAGACCCAAGGAGGAGGGCACAAGTAACCGGGTTCTGGAGACCAGTGGGAGACCAACTCGAGGAGTCGAGTCCGGGTCTCCTAACTCCAGAATTGGTAGGGTTGCTTGCCACTCTCGTAGGGGTCTAGGGGTGTGGGTTTGGCTATTCATCGCGACCGTGGAATCTGTGTTTTATACTGGCTCGTATTGAAAGCACGGCCGTCCTAGTATATCCAATATTCCATATGATTATTCTGCTGCGATATCTGTGATGTGATCATGTGATGTTCTGTGATAGATACAGTATATAGTATATATGATATATTATATAGACGTTACTTATGTTTTACACCCGCGCTAGCCCTGCCCTGCTCTGCCGTTAGTTACCTAACCTAACGGTGCACGAGGGGACATCGAGGCGAATGCGGATGGCATAAGTGTACGTCGTATTTATCTGTGTTGTTTAGGTAATTAAATGATGGGACTTCATTAATATGATTAATGAAATAAAAGAAACCTAAGATGTTGTAGAATCGAATTTCAAAATAAAACAGGTAGCTACAGTTCTTGCTTTGCATAGCGGTATATGAGATATATCTTGCACCTTATTCGATGAGGAAAGGACCGAGATCCCTTCACCGGGAGTGACTCCTTTAGCAATAACTGGCAGATGCTACACACTCGGTTTGTCTTTTGATTGCTTTTAAGTGTTTTTGCTTTGCACAGTGATATATATGATATATCCCGCACCTCATTCGACGAGGAAAGGACCGACGATCCCTTCACCGGGAGTGACTCCTTTAGCAAAACTAGAAAAGCCTCAAAAACACTCCATTTTAAAAAAATCATTTGATTCTACAACGATATCAAGTTCATTACGCATTGGGTTTTCAGAAAAACCTGTCGTAGCCCTCCGTCATTTCAGATAAGTAGTAGTTAGTATTCGTGCTGCGTTTGTTGCCCTTTGTCAAGGCGCAGTGTGCGGTAGCTAACTGGTGCTTATCTGCTTATGCATATGATGCAGATTGGGTTAGGGTAGTCGTGCAACCTTGTTGGCCTTTGTCAAGGGTCGTGCGGGTGGGTTTAATTCAATCAAGAAATGACGGGTTGAACTTGACTAGCATCCTATGGTTTGTTGGCCTTTGTCATGGTCATAGGAGGTTAGGGGCAAAATATTATCGGGAATTTCAAGTGTTGAAATTTGCAATGAGATTGCATACCTTCTATGAGATAGTTGGATCCCGATACCCGCTGCGAGTAAGAGTTACTCCTGGGAGAGTTTTATACATTACAATTAGCCGATCAAGTAGGTGTCTAGAAAGGTGTTAACGAGGTTACGCCTCTGGGAAAACGAGGTTTACATTAATTAGGTTCGTGCGAAAGCACGGGGGACCTCCCTCAAGGTACCGACACTGGCCTGGCTGAAAGATTGGCGAACTTGTAGTGTGTAATTAATCCCGGCTAGTCTTTCCTTTTAGGGTTTGAAGGAAGATTTGATAAAAAGCAGTGGGAGCCATCCTGATTAGATAAAATAATAACCAATCTATTCTTGCAAGAGCGCACGCTGAGTGTTTTCTTCTCTCTCTCTCCAGGTAGCGACCATATCACGCCTTAATCAAGATAATAATACGGATTATTGACCGAACCCGCTTGTTATACTGAGCTGGGGAACGTTGGTCCCGCTCCAACTTATAATTGTTATAAGACAGAGCAGGAAATTGGGGAATACCAGATTTCCCGTGCAGCCCAAACGAAGAGAGTGCATGCTGATGCATCATCTTCGGGTGTGTTCATTATACAGAACTGTTTCTCAGTATCCTTTACGTCCTGGGTATATGATACCGGATCAGGATCCCAGATATGTAATCTGTTACATAGGGCTACAGATAGGTAGAGAACTGAGAACGGGTGATAAGTTTCATGAGGCAGAAAACGGGGCAAGCGTTGCAGCCAAGTCTGTCGGTCACTGTCACCCTGTATTACCAATACATTGATTCTGAACGAATGTTATTAGATATCGAACCTGATATACAAAATCATATCTGTCTCTTTATTAGTAAAGAAACGGTAAAATTTTGTATTGTTGGATAATGTTTTGAACATTTCCTATATCAAAAGTTGATCGGTTCAGGCACGTTATCTAAAAGCATTGATGTTCTAAATCAAACTACAGTTCTTTAGTATACAGAACACACACAAGAGGAAGAGTTCAGAAATGAACGAATCCTTCTTGAGGCAATGTAGACTAGGTCATATCAATGTGACCCGACTAGCTAGAGTTACGTATAGATGCATATTTAAATCAGTTTGAATTTACATCTTGTGAAACTCGCCAGTCATGTCACAAAGATAAGATGACCACAGCTCTGTTTATTGGAAACAGAGAAAGAGTTAGTGAACTCTTGGGATGATACATGTTGATGTATGAAGGTCCCCCTGTCTACACATGCCAGGAAAGGTTCTTTGTACTTCATTACATTCTCTGATAATCTCTCAAGATTCAGACATATGTTCCTGTTGAAACATGAGTCCGAGCCTTTTGAAATATTCACAGAATATAAGTTAGAAGTAGAGAACCAAAATACGGGTATAAGTATTATGTCCTTTGATGTGATCAAGGAGGAGAATACTTGAGCACGGAAATCCTGGACTATTCTAAAGGAGAATGAGATTCTCTCTCTGCATTACTCCTCCGTATACACCATAGCACGATGGTATATCGGGGCGGAGCAATAACACCCTATATGATAAGGTGTGCTCTATGATGAGTACTTCTGAGTTACCTATTTCCTTTTTGGGAGTTATGCACTTGAGAAGCTGCATACCTATTGAATAGGGTTCGAATCAAATCAGTTGCCTACCATTTCATTTATGATATGGAAAGGGAAGAGCCCATGTCTTAAGCTAGTTAAGATTTGGGGTTGACCGGCCTATGTCTGAAAGCAAAATCCGGACAAGCTCGAGGCAAAGTCTGTAATGTAGAACTGGAAAGGTTCCAGCTATACAAACAACAGCAGATGATTTGGTAGAACCAAAGGATTCAGTAGATTCCAACGAACCTCAGCCTCTCCGCCAATTTAGTAGGGTTTCTCACCCACCTGAGACTTACTTCGGTTTCTCTATGACAGTGGGAGCGAGGATTGCATCATGAGATGATGACCCAACTAACTTCGAGCTGGCCATCAGGCGTAAGACTCTGTAAGAATGGCTGGATGTTTATCGATCTGAGATGGAATCCTTATACACCAACAAAGTATGGACTTTGGTTGCTATATCTGAAGGGCTAAATCCTCATCAGGAGCAAGTATATCTTGAGAAGATTACTTGGTGTACTTGGAAAAGTTGAGACTTTCGAAGCTAGAATTGTTAAAGGTTTTCGTCATCGACCAGGCATGGATAATGATGAAACCTTTTCCAGTAGCTATGCTTAAGTCCATCCAGATCCTACTTGCCACGGCTACATACCATAACTACGATATCTGGCAGTTGGGTGTCTTGACTGCTTTTCTAAATAATGATTTGGAAGAGAGCGTCTATAAGTACACAGCCAGAGGGCTTCGTAGACA
This sequence comes from Agapanthus africanus, assembly GCA_030015575.1. Taxonomy (NCBI): domain Eukaryota; kingdom Viridiplantae; phylum Streptophyta; class Magnoliopsida; order Asparagales; family Amaryllidaceae; genus Agapanthus; species Agapanthus africanus. The sequence goes on from JASDDO010000029.1 coordinate 38,275,987, forward strand.
GTGGGAGCAGCGGAAACGTGTGCAAGATGCTTTATAGGATAAAACAGGCATCGAAGAGTTGGAACGTCTGTTTTGATGTGTTAGTCAAAGAAGTTGACATCATCAAAATGGTAGATGAACCTTGTATAAACAAGAAGGTAGTAGGGAGTATGGTGACGATCCTCGTAGAGTACGTGGATGACATACTCTTGATAGGGAAGGAGTTTCCTATGCTACGCTCGATCAATCTCCGCTTATCACTATGATTCTCCACATAGGATCAAAGTGATACCTACTAAATCCTGGACTTTGGATCTATGAGATAGATCTAAATGGATGTTAGGATTCTCACTAGTTGTAGTGAGATGGTATCAATCGATCCTGGGGAGAATCACTGGAAGTGTTCTAGGGTGATAAAGACGACTGAATGTCAGTCGCAGGCATTGTCTTTACCCTCAGTAAAGGGACGGTATGTTGGAAGAGTTCCAAGCTAGATACAGTGACATACTAGACGATTAAGGCTGGATACATCGCTACTTAAGATGCTACCAAAGAGGATGTTTGGGTGTATATTGGTTCATGAGATGAACTACGTTCCAACCATTGTGAGACAATGGAGTTGTAGCTTATGCCAAGGAACGTCCGTCCCATCAGTGATCCAGACATATTCTAAGGCAGTGTCACCCGATCATGGAGATGGTTGGTCTCCAGGGAGATCGAGGTTAGGAGAGTAGACTCAGAGGACAACACAGCGGATCCACTCACAAAGGCCTGTTCCTAGAGAGAGACTTTTATGGGATGGTTGAGTATGAGATACTACAACCACTGCTACAGATGGCCCTAGTGCAAGTGGGAGATTGTTAGTTATATGTATGCCCTAGAGGCCATTACTGTACATATGATGTATATTGTAGTGGATGCTGGGACATATATAGGGAGGACTTTCTTGCTCGACATGATAGTATGCTATCTGGTTACCCTTTACCTTAACGTGTATGCTGATTGTCTCTCTGTTACATGTTGGTAAAGCCCTTAGGATCTATACTTGACTACCTGGACTATGATGCGGATCATACTAGTGGGGACATGGTAGTCTATAAGTACATCCTTCAAAGTCCCTAGTCGTGGGTGTATCGAGACGGGGCATCGATATACCAGAGTAGACTAGCGTATACCTTCTCGACCCATACAGATGGGCGATGGATGATCCCATATCCATCGGTGTTTGACATCAGAGATGATATACGGGTGCTCAGTAGAGACTGGGTACACTGGACGGACTGGCCGAGAACTCCCAGATGGTATTATACCTCACGTCAGATGGCAGTTCTCTGGTGACACTGGTACAGAGTAGTCTGTTGACCCGAGATCGTCATAGAGTCTTGTGTGGTTCCCACTGTGCTTTGATTTCCATCTTACCACGTCCAAGAGGGCGTGCAAAACGGTGGTTTTTGGGTACATTCCCGAGTCACATGGAGGCAATGAGCGATAGGAGGGGATTCGTCTCTCCGGGTATAGGGAGTTGATGTTGCGCTGTGCTCGATTGGCTATAACAGGAAATCCCTGGCCAGGGTTGCTGAGATTTACTGGTAAGTGTTACCAGTAGTTTCTCGAATTGTTATAGACCTCATATCGACACGACTTATCGAGCTATTGGGGTCTGACGTTTACCACCCCTAGGCAAGATATGCGACATATCAGACGATCAGACCGGACTGTACGGTAGTGTTACTGGTCGGATTCACTGGAGTGTGAGCAGGCTTGCTCGTCGATCTTCAGATCGCTCAATACCCGGGTGGCCGTTACGTTTAGCAGACCGCTTGCGGCTTGTGGATGTTTGATATGATCATCATCCGCTGCCGGCGTATTGACGAGTCTTTAGAGTCCTACACAGAGGTATCCTGGCTCAAGCGAAACGAAATAGGAGCGCATATGAGATATGTGCGGGACCGAGAGTAATGCGTGTATGTGATACCGTATTTCATTCTCGCGATCAATGTGTCGAATGGTTGTATGCGATATAACCTAATTATCGAATCAAGGATTGATTTGATAGGCCGATACATTGGATACTAGCCGGTTATATGCGATATGACCGGATCATTAAATCAAGAGTTGATTTAATGATTTAATGCATAATTATATATTTGATATATTACTTTGCATTAACTAGTATCGGTTCACTTTAAATGGTTTTTCTCACTCGAGTGTGCGCATTATATATGTGATATGATTTTGTGCACTAGCTTGTATCATGTTTGATGATACATGCTTTTTGGTTAAGTGTAAAGTGTTAAACCTTGGTTAATGAATAGGTTATGGTTTATTATTTGTTATTCATTTATCTTATTTAATTATCCATTTATTTATGATAAATGAATAAAAGAAAATGAAATGAAATGGTTGCTAATTTTGGATTCTAGTTGAAGCTTCTTGATCTTTTGACTAAGTGACCATTTTGTCTCTAGCCTGACCCTAACCATTCCTTTAATCATGATTGATTCTCTACACATTACCATGGTTAAAGATTATGATAAGTATTCTTTTATTTTATATTTTCTAATTAACTTATCATAAGATTTTCCTTCTTCTTCTTCATTTTCAAGTGAAGAAAGCTTGCCTCCATCAATGGCAAGTGATGAAAAAGAGTGAGAAATCCAAATCTAAAGTCTACCCACTTCCTATTTCTTCATCCTCTACCTCTTGCCAAGTAGTAGAGTGTGTTTACTTCACAAGTTTCTTGACTTGGTGAAGTCGGAGCTTGATTTAGCGATGCCTCGACGTATATCATCTTCGGCACGTCGTCGATGACCTAGCCCGCTTCTTCTCCGATGAAGCCGACGAAAGAGCCCGGATTTCGGATTTGTACAGCGGAGATGACTTCTTCATGGAGCTATGGAGGTGGACAAACGGATCTTCAAAGGTTGTATATCCGTATCCCTTAGTTAAGTGTTAACTAGTTTGTTTTTCGCCTAGTTTTCTAGCAAACGATCCGTAGTCGGGTCTCTCGGCACCTAGAATTTTTGAAATTGGCATGTTCGATGCCTTGTGAGACCTCACTAGAGTGCCTAGGAACCCTACACAAACAGGTATTTTTTGGGTACAGTCCCGAGCTACATGGAGGAAGTGAGCGGATCGTCGGGGATTCGTCTCTCCCGGTATTGGGGGTTGATGTCGCACAGTGCACGGGTGGACATCACTAGAAATTCTCGGCCGAGGTAGTGGAGAATTACTGATTTGGATCAGTAGTTTCTTAGGTGGTGATAGGCTTCATGCCGACACGATTTATCGCGTTATTAGGGGTCTGACTTTATCCACCCCCTAGACTCGATATGCGATACTCTTTAGACGAACGGACCGGACTATACCGATATTGTTACTGTCAGGCTCAGTAGGGTTTCTGGATGAGTTCGCTCATCAGCTTCCCTTCCAATCAATACATAGGCAACCGTTACGTACAGCTTGTACCTCTGACGTGCTAGTGGTTATACCCAGTGCTAGTGTGTTGATGAGTAATTAGAGTCCTCCACAGACAGTTTCCCAAGTTCGGGCGAAAAGTTGTAAAGGCCGTATGGTTTTATGGCAGGGTTCAGAAACGCATGTGCGTTTACGCAAGTGTCATATTTCGGGCAGATAATACTGGTGGGTTTTGGTTTAAGCCGGATCCGAGTATTATACTATGTAGATATAATATCTTTGTCTCTGTTGCATTTGTATTCGGTCGTAATACAAATGCGGGTATGTTTATACTATTACGGGGTTATCCTGAAATTCGTTTCATGATAGCTTTTGGAAGTTGCCAGTTTCCAGTTTTCTATCACCCGTATTTAACATTCGGTTAAATGCTGATTTATCTTTTCTTCTTGAGGGTGAGTCATGAGGTGAGTCATGGGTGTGGAAGCTTCTTGGATGATGACTAGGTTAGTGAGTCATTCATTTGCATTAATGGTTGATGAGGTGTTATTAGTGAGTCACATTTTCATTAATGTCTTTTGTTCTTGCTAAGATTTTTGAGTGAGATCTTGTGTTATGATAAGCTTAGCTTAAGGTCACCCCCTTGATCCTACACTCACCCCTCCTCTATAAGTGGCCGGCCCCCTCTCTAGATAGAATCTTGGTTGTTGTTTTGAAATGATTATTGTTTCGGATTTATGGAAATTAGATAGCCTCATTTCTCATTTCACTCGATCCAAAAGGCTACTTCATTAACCGTTCGTCCATAGCTTTGGACGTAATGAGACAAAGTGTTCTACTCATTCTCTACATCAATCTTGGTCATCTCTTTTAGCAAACTTGATGATCGAGTTGCCTCGGTTCAGAGACGGGAGACCGTTTAATGATCCGTCGATGTGGTGCCACCTGGACGAGAAGACTGGAGATCGAGGAGATCGGAGCATCCGCAACAAAGCATGGGATGATGTTTGATGACCGAAGGACTCGGATCGTTCGGTATAAGATTTCTACCCACTTTGTAGTTTTTTAGTTTAGCTTTAATGGCAGATCTGGGTTATAGTACACGATAGCGGCAGTTGTAAAAGTTTTTGTTCCGCATTTGGCGTCTGTTAGACGGCCGGGGTGCTACCGTGGACTTACACCATAGGCATGAAATCAAAATCAACATCTCGAATGACATCAAATCGAACTCAAGTGCAACTGTGGTGCATAAAATCTCAATCATGTAAATAACTTGCCCATAATACCGAAATCAAAGATGGCGGAAACAGTCCTGCTCTGGCACATCCTCTAAAGATCTCTGGTCAACTGTCATGGCCACTCATAACACGTCTCGTCGACGATGCCAAACTCTAGCCTACTGGGTGTGCACATTATGACCGATCCTAGGTCCAAGTCTTCTCGTATAGTATTCCAGAAAATTTCTGTCGAGGTCTCTCCCAAATCTCGTTTCTGCCGAACTTCCGGAAGTTACCACCCTTTACTAGATATATTTCTTATTCCGGAATGGCTGCATACTCATCGCGACTCCTTCTAGAAGATATATCCATATACGATGCCTCTATATGCGTATCACATCTCTAATGTCAGCAGAGTGGAACGTCATCTCATCAAGATCTCGTACGAACCTCTTACTCTACTTTTCTCTAATGTCGACTGATTCGGACTCGTCTCTTCGTGGCTGCATGGACTGTGCTCTAACGGCTATACTCGTATCTGGAGTCTCCCAAGTAATGTATCCCATCACATGATATACGAACGACGTCGAACCTTTCGATCGAGTAATCAAAGTTCCATAATACCCCAAGAGCTCAACATCTTGAGTACAGTTTTATAGTATTCCAGTACATGCCACAGTACCTATGGACCAGACGTAGAAGGGCAAACCCAAGCCTCATTAATGGCACCGTGGAACTTCTGCAAACCCTAAGGTTTCAAAGCATTCTTATGGTCATTATATCGAGTTAGGGTTTCATTCTTCTAGAGGGTCTACGGAATTACTTGCATGTTTTTCCGAATACTTTAGACTTGGAAAATGGGTTTCTGACATTCGATCATCTACTATCGACTCTCAACGTACCTGCGTGAAGTTGTCTCTTGCTGGAATCAATCAATCTGATGACCTCGCATTGGGGTAGGCAACGAATCACATGTCCTAATCATTCCTCCTTGGGTGACTAGCGATCTTCTATCATATCTCTAAGTACAACTTGTGCGGCATTAGCTTCAAACATCTGGGAGACATCTTGTCAGTCGCAGTAAGAACTGAATCATTCATCTGCATGTTGAACAGTGCCTCAATCATCAAGAATAATCGGTGCATCGACGGTCATCACATTCTGGCTGGCCTCTAGCAGTGGCGCAATCCTCTTATGCTGATCTGCACGTCCGAGAAATCTTTTAAAAGCGATCCATCAAACGCTCATGGCGCGAAAACACAATAGGACGATACATCAATGCAATCATGTGTCCCTGGAATCACGCCCTGGTCAGTCCTCGTCCGTGACATGCTCGTGCTGACGCAACTCTAGCCGTAGCTCTCTCTGCCTGTGTAATCGTTGCAGCAAAAACTATAAACCGATAATGATGAGGATAGATCATAGGAATGAATATAATACTGTGCAAGAAAATGTACAACCTAAGGCTTCTTAACCGGAGTAGCGTATCGTAAGTATGCCGCGGAACATACACACGGTACGTCACTCTCCTTAAGTCACCTACTCAATCAACCAAGGTCAACCTACAAGAAGAAATTTTGAGTCTAATACTCCCTCGACCAAGTCTAAGTTCTGTAAGGTCAAGCCTAGATTCTGTATATATACAAACGCCCTAGGCTCCGCATAGTCAAACATAGACTCGAACTAAGGTTAATCTAGCGCTCTGATACCAACTTTGTCATGACCCGAGATGGCACATGACTGGCACTTGAATCATATGAAGTTTATAGGACCCCATCTAATTCAAGTAAGCCAAAAATCCCAGAAATCTAAACCATTTGAAGGAAGAAATGAAGAAACCTTATTTTAAAGCAAGTGGTTTTAGTAACATAAGCCGAAGTATGCATTTTTAAAATCTCAAGTATTTTCTGAAAATTTCGGCATAGTTTCCTTTGTAAATACTGGCCCCAAAAGGGGTACAACAAGCATAATATATATAAAGACATCCCCAAGCGGGAGCTAGCTCTTCGCCAATTGGCGGTCACAACCACGCAAGCAATATAATATACAACGCCGAAGGGCGATGATCAAAACTCAAAAGGAAACTCAATATCATCAAGAAAACCATAATAATATAATGTGCGACTCTAAGGTCGAAAGAATAAAAACTGGTCTTCTAAATCTATAATAATACAAGTCTGGTTGATGGAGTTTACTAGATACAACTGAAATAATAAAGTACAATGGTGGTCACGATGCGAGTGAACCTACCTACCAAAGCAATCACCCTGAATGAAGCAGTGTGCCAGCAAAGCCACCCAGGAAACCTGTACGGCAAAACCTGCAAGAAACTGTGGCACAACGGGGGTGAGTTGCCAACTCGTGAGTAGAAAACATTACAGAGCAGAAATCGCATGTATGACTTAATACTAGGTCATACGATCATAATATATATCCTCAAAATAATAAAGTATGAAGCATGATAAGGTGGCAAGGGTAAACATCTGTACATAAGTATAATCCCATGTGCTCGTGTCAGTGGCTCGGGTAGCAATATATCATAAATACGATGTATGAATGCATGAAAATAGAATGCATCTAAATGTGGAAACTGTTTTCTTATCTCAGTGAGATTTCTTTATAAAATCGAGTACCATCAATGAAATCGTGCAGAAAATCAGAGTCAATCATCGACACAAAATATAAATCTCAAATCTCGATATCCCAGGCTCCGGCTATCCGGACTGGCCTATATCAAAAAATCACAATATCTCAGGCTCCGGCTATTCGGACTGGCCTGTATCATCAAATATCAAAATCTAGGGCTCCGGCTATCCGGACTGGCCCAAATCCTCAAATAAAAGACAACGTCGGTATCCTCCGGATATCCGGCGCGTCACATTAAAATCTCCGGTCAGTAGTGCTCCCCCGTCTCAGGCTCAACGCTATCAACTGCGACCTTCTCGCCCCGGGGTACCGTACCGGGTCCACCATGCACCCACAGAAGGTTCCTCCTCCTCCTCGAATCGGGTGTATGATATAGCTTAAGAGCCGAGAAAACTCATGGTGGACATATCTCAAATCATATCATAAGAAAACCACAATTTTTTATCTTTTGAAAATGATAATCAGTCTACAAATCTTTGCGGTTTATCCAAATCCAGAAATCTCATGGAAAACCGAAATAATAATATCAAGAGTAAATAATACTGAAATACTGGGCTCCGGCAATCCGAACTGGCCCTATAATATTGCATGACAATGAATATTTGAACGCATCTGATATCAAGCAAAGAAAGCAATAATTAAACTAGCATATGAAAGCAATATCATATATGAACTATCAGCTTGTAGCTATGTCAATGAAATAATATTCTCTAAGTGTATGTGACATAGCAATTACCGATGAAGATGTGTGTGAGCCGGCAAGCGAGTGTACGTGGAGCATACGCATCATCGGTAATGGTGTTGGTGTCCTAACAACAGGTTTAATCATTACTAATGAAAATACATATAAGCATGCAATGCAATGCGAACAGCAGAATAAATGGCAAATTAATAGTAAATGCAGCAATAAAGAAATATACATTCCTATATACGAGTCATACGGTTTTTGATATCTGAAATCGTACAAATCGTAGTGTTTAGAAAATAGGGCTACAGTGTTTTTATTAAAAAGTACATCCTTTGAAATATCCGTAGTATCGCTTTGCCTGTCTTTAAAAAACTCACGATTCGTTAGTTTTTGAAATAAGTATGACTCATGCTCAGTCTAACATATACTATGAAAACTACATGACTAACTAATAGACTAGTCGAAAAGGTAAGGAAATCCACCTAAATCTGAGTCGATATATATATATATATATATATATATATATATATATATATAAAATAGTAGGTGATCTCTCCTCAATAGTATCGCGTACGATACAATATACATATCATATGACATTCTCGAGTCAAGAGTGTGGATCTATCATCATAATTATATCTTGTACGGTAAATCCATCGTACGGCATCCCAAATCAGGGTACGGGTCAATATCACATTTATCTCACTATTGAACTGGTATCCTTATCATCATATATCATGAGCTGGGTACTGATCTACGTCTAGTACATACTGATACCATCAATAATATATATGCATGTGCCTAAAAACACATCGCCTAAAGATCCGCTAAAAATCATGTCGTAACTCAAAATACAAACCAAATCACATCACCGATCTCATGGCATCATGCCCAATCACATCGACTCTTCTCCAAGTTCCATATACTATCCTCATTATCCATGTGTGTGTGTGTGTGTGTGTGTGTGTGTGTGTATACATAGTCCCATACCTATGTGTGTGTGTGTATGTATATACACACATACGCATATCCCCATATACATACAAGAAATAAAATGTATGCGTGTATGTGTGCGTGAATATCCCCATATACGTACAAGAAATAAAATGTATGCGTGTATGTGTGCATGTATGCAAATCACTACTCGAGGGTTCGCGACTAAGAAATTAACTAAATGCGTTTTCCTACAAGTATGCTAAAACTATCCCAAAGTCACCAAGCATTTCTTACTAAGTATACACATCTCATAACACTTAAGTATATATATATATCATAACGCATTCGCGTTGTATACTATGAAACTGCGGGGGTGCTATACGCCATCCACCCGACTTCCCCTATAGATATATATCTACTCACCTGATCATCGCTTGCCGAAGTCGATGTCGCCATCCTCTTCTTCGTCGTCTGACATCTACATAGGAGTACTTACATGTCATAACATATCGTATCGCATTAAAATCTGACTCAATCCTAAACGACACGCAAATCACACATAGATTAAAACCTATGATCTACGCACACGAAAACTATCAGAAATCCCTCGTCGTTGACGTACAAATGTCCAACGATCGAATTCGTGGTTCGAATACCAAAACCCATGTTTTGAATTCTAAAATCATAAAAGTCATGAAACATAACAAGAAACTTGGAAAACTTGCTCCAGATTTTACCCTATGTGAAATTAGCCAATTTTGCATATGTGTAGGATCTATTTTACAGATACCGGAGCCATGAATCCAACACGAGCCAATGCTTCCCTAACCTGGCCGCAATTTGTGTCCAGAACTAATTTATTTGCGGCCACAGGAGGGGTTAGGTGCTCGGGGTCTTTGTAGTAGCTTCCTAGGTGCCTGCATGACTCTCTGTGTTTGCAAAATAAATCCTAGGTTCCTCGGGTGTTAGCAGATCTATAATAACTCCTTAAATTCCCACAAATTACCGATATCGGGGTTTCTAAGTTCGTGTCATGGGGCTTAATCCTCTGGTTTTGTCCAGAATTCTTACCCATAAGCGGTTGTAAGGCCTCTACTAAGATCAATTTACACTTATCATTACATAAATTTCCCAAACTCTCCTCTTAGAATTTTCCAAGAACACTAACCCTCACTTAATCGATTCCAATTTAACATGGATACTAAAGGAATTGAAATTCTACACTAATGGTGATGAAATTACCTCATTTAGCAACTCAAGAATTTTCTTGAGTTGCCCCAAGTGCTCAAAATCTGATTTTTCTTGGTCCAAAGTGCTTGTAGGGACCTTGTGCATGTTTTTAATGAAGTGGGGATGATGTTTTGAGGTGTTTTTGATGATAAAGTGGGGAGGTAGAGTGGAGGTGAAGGGAGAGGGCAGCCATCTGAGAGGGGAGAGGAAAATGAAGTGGAAATAATGAAGGAGGGAAATGCCATGGTCCAAGGTTGACCCCTCGACTCTCTCTCTCTCTCTCTCTCTTGCCCATACCTATTTGTTAATTCATTTTCTCTTTTCTTTTCTTTTCTTTTGTTTCCTTATCTTTTCTTATCTTTTCATTTTACAAAAGAAAACCCAAATGAAATCATGGTTAAAAAGTAATAAGGTTTGTAACATGTTATGGTGCATGTCACATGCACAAAACCAAATCAATGCATAATTAGTGATTTTTAATCGCGATTAGCATTAAAATGGAATATAATTAATTATATAACAATCTATGAATTCTCAAATCTTATAATCTCTTTCAAATTCAATAATTAACATAATTTCCAAATATTTACCAATTTATCAGTATTTAATTATACCGCATTAATAAAATATTCATAATATTTATTATTTAATTATAAAAATTCCCAAAAATAATATTTTATTTTTCTGAAATGTTACAGGTTTTTAGTTTATCTAAACAGGATGGATCCCACTGTTTCTCGAATCCTTCCTCAAACCATAAAAGAAGAATTATTCATGATTAACCTCACCATACAATACTTGCTTAACCATTCAGCCAGGTTGGTGTCAGTACTTCGAAGGAAGTTTTACGATGCTTTCACGAAGTTCCATAATTAAATAACCTCTTTTCCCTGGAGGTGTAGCCTCGCTAACACTGTTCTAGACACCTACTTGGTTTATAGCATTGATCGTTAAGTGAAAAATCTCCCGAGGAGTAGCGTATATTCACAGTAGGATCGGAATCCAAATATAATCGTGTGATTAAGTCGAAGGAATCCTTCCAAAATTATAATACTCCAAATGTTATGCAACACTAGCAAGTTTCAGTTTCTTTAGAAACTCCCGATGTGGATTTTTACCCCATGCTCTTATGACCATGACGAAGGCCAACATATCATAAGTCACATGTCAAGTTCTACCCGTCATTGTCCAGGTTAATTTGAACCCACCCGCATATACCCTTGACGAAGACCAAAATAGCAATACGACTGTCCCAAACCAACGCATGTGTCTATGCTACAGATGAATATTTAGCAGCTACCAATCACTATGCCTTAGCGAATGTCAAAATACATAGCTTGAATACTACTGAATGTCTAACTGAAATGATGGAGGGTTACGAATGGTTTTGGCGAAACCGTGAATGTAGTGAACTTGATATAATCGAAGGAACCTGATAGCTTTTAAAAGGAGTGGTTTAAGCTCCGCATTTTAAAAGTTTTACTGTTTTGGAAAAACCGAGTGGTTTTAAAATTGTTCCAACGATTCAGCTTTTGTTTGTTTGCTTTGCATTAATGCAATGTAGTCCCATCAATTAACCTACCATTGCAGAAAAAGACGAAAATACAACGTATGCTTATGTCATCCGCATTCGCCACGGGGCCCCGTCTTACACCGTTAGGTTAGATAACTAACGCCAGAGCTAGGGGTTGGACTAGCGGGGATGCAAAACATAAGCAATGTCTATTATATAATATATATATATATATATAATAATATCCATTCGTCAGAAGCAATAATAGGAATTCTAGATCACAGATGAACACATTAGATATACTATAAATTCCGCGTTTCATTTAATCCAGTAACGAAAGAAGGATTCCACGATCGTGTTGAATAGCCAAACCGCACCCAGACCCCTACGGGTGCGGCAAACTACCCGCCAAATACCCGAAGTGAAGCAACCTCCCTCAACAACATAAGTAGGCCACTAGGCACTTTAAAGTACCCGGTAGTTTGTGCACCCCACCTTGGGTCTATCCTAGGAGCAATAAACAGTAAATGAAATAATACAACGGTGGCTAAAACCTCAACCCGGATGTGCACCGCGAAAAAATATTACAACAAATTACAATTTACATTTCAATGAAAGAAACTCTCATCTCACATCCCTGGCTATTCATTCACTACGATCCAATAAGTCCATATACACAAACCAAACATCACAGAAATGTGCAACCCCCAACTAACCGACATATAGCAATTAGCGGAAGTTTACGAACACATATATCACAACTTGAAAACATTAGACGACGTTAAACCGCGACTTCGAAACACCCCGTATTGCCACAGTGAAGAATTGACAGTACATTCAAAATTGGCAAAAATAAACAACTCCTGAAACACTAGATCCAAGTAACAAAACAACAGACCAAAACACGAAGCAATCCCCTGCACAAAAATCGGTGAGGACGGATTTTTCCTTAATGTGGGCAGCCAAAATCCTAGGGGATTGTCTTATTTTTGTTGAGTGTTCATGTTACAATTGAAGGAGTACTCTGCAGTTGCTAAAATAATTTTTAGAGCCTCGTAAAAAATCAACAGAAACTAGGATCTACGTTTCGATGTTTTCGGGTTATTTCAGTTTTGTAGTTTTAGTTGTCGTTTAATTTGTTAGTTATGGTTTAGTCGGCTCTGATACCACTGTAAGTCGATGCCACACACCCCACGGGTTCGCGGGGAGGCAGAGTTTGCAAAAAATGATTTTTATAAGCTTCGTAATATCAACTAAACTCCAGGATCGATACTAAACCCTAACTAACAATCTAGCAAAAAGGTTTAACTACTATGTGTGAGTGTTATACCTCAAGTTCTCGCTGTCCTTCACCTCTTCGCTGTCCTTCTTTAAGTCGTGAGCTCCTCGAAGTGAGAAAGGATTGCACCTCCTCATCGTCTTCTACAAATCGTAGAAGAACCACCCGAGAGATCCGAATTTGAGCTTAACCTATAACTTGAGGCAACTAGGTCACATGGTGTGCTAAACTAAGTAGCCTAGGATGTGTAGAGAGTGATGAAGAGTCTAGTAGTCTCACAAACCCTAGGATTATCAACTCATGAGATGGTTAAGGTTTGAGATGAGAAGGAGAAAGCTTGAGGAAATGAGAGAGAGGAAAAGTATCTGTTGTTTGTTCTTTTAGTGAAAAGATTAAGTGAAAAAGGCTAGAGTTTTGGCTTTTAAACCATAGGAAAATATCTCACAAATATCTATGTCAACAATTGCCAAATGAGTCAAAGAATGTCAAAGTGAAACCTTTATCCATTTCACTAAAATACCACAAAGTTTCCTCTCATTTCCTCCACCTCATAAAAGAATTAATCATAAAAGAAAAACCCTAATTGAGGTGTCTCACTCCAAGTTTTAATCTTGATCAAATTACAAGAATACTCCTCTCATCCGTATATACATTCTCGCATCTGTATCCCGAGAAACACGAATACAATGAGACGAAACAAATCCATTAATCAAATACCATGATCCGGCTTAAACCAAAGCCCACTTGTATTGTCCGCCCGAACATCATATGCGCACAAGTGCACGTATGTGATTGAACCCTGTCGTAAAACCATACGACCTCTACATGTTTCGCCCGAATCTAGGAAACCCTCTGGGTGGGACTCTAAAGACTCGACAATACGCTGGCAGTGGGTTTAATCACAAGCGCGTTAGCGGTAATAGTTGTACGTAACGGCTACCCAGGTATCTATCGATAAGAAGGCCGACGAGCAAACTCATCTGTACCCCTACTGAGCCTGTCTGTGGCAATCTCCGTACAGTTCGGTCTGTTTGTCTAAGAGTGTCGCATATCGGTCCTAGTGGGAGGCAAGCGTCAGACCCATAATAGTGCTATAAGTCCTGTCGGAGTGCGGCTAAAAACACCCTGACAAAATACTGGAATCCCTACCAGCAAATCTCGCTTGCCCTGGCCAGGGACTTTGTATAATGGCTTTCCGAACACAGCGCGACATCAATCCCCATTACCGGGAGATACGAATCCTATCTAACCGCCACTGCCTCCAAGTGCTTCGGGACTACACCGAAATACTACCTGTTTGCACGAATCAGAAGAGCCGTGGTAGGGTAGAAATCTAAGAACAGTGGGAACACACTTGAGGCGAAGTAGCAGTGTCAAGTCGACGGACTAAGCTGTACTCATGTCACCTGAGAACTGCTATCTGACGATTGGTATATTACCAACCAGCAGTTCCCTACGAGTCCGTCCAGTGTAACTCATAACCTAATGAGCACCTGCATAGTATCTCCAGTACGACGTACTGATTGCTATGGGAAAGACCATCTCCCTTCCTAGGATGAGAAGCGTATACACTAGTCTACACTAGAGTATCGATGCCCTGTCTCGATAATCCTGCGACTAGGGACCTGTGTAGGGATGTGCTTGTATACTACCCAGCCCCCACTAGTATGACTGCCATCACAACGCTGGTAGTCAAGCAAAGATCCTAAAGACTCTATCAATATGTATTAGCGATACGTTAAAAGAAACATAAACACATATTAAGATAGATACAAACCAAGTAGCATTCTTCTATATCGAGCAAGACTGTCATAAATCTGTGTATATATCCCAAGCTTCAAAAATGTAATATAAAAACTTGTACTATATGATAATGGCCTCTAGGGCATATTACACTAACTCTTGTAGAGACTATACCATGGCTAATCATAATGGTTGGGTTAATAAATATCTTAAGTAAAACAAAAATAGTGGACTTAGTCAATGGTTCCACAAGCTTCCACAAGCTTCAACCATGTGACTAATTTCCAACTAATTATGAATTACTTCAAATAATAAAACCCTTGATTATGATAAGCATGGTGTGAGTCTCATCCACCCATGTTGCATGTAGCAACAAGCATGACACTATAATATATATCACATACATATTAACACTACTACAAATAGGGGTTGCCCATAGGGATTTATCCGTAGGAGCAAACCACTGCCCCTACGGATATATCCGTAGGGACAAGAAAATACCTTGTAGGTACAAACGCCGTAGGTGCAAGTCGAAGCCTTGAACTTGCCCCTACGGACTAAAAATTGCACCTACGGACTAAAAGTTGCCCCTTCGGAGTTATGTGTAAGTCCAGTTTTCCATACGGATTAGGCCGTAAGGACAAAAAATTTATTTTATTTAGGGTTTTATAAAATAGATTAGGTGTACCTACGGACTTATCCATAGGGCCAAGTTACCTACGGATTAGGCCGTAGGGACAAAATTTATTTAATTTACGTTTTTATAAAATAGATTAGGTGTACCTACGGACTTATCCATAGGGCCAAGTAGTGGCCCCTACGGATAAGTGCATAGGTATATATCCGTGGGGGAAAAATATCAGGTATCCTGATATTTTGCCCCTACGGATACCTGTGTAGGGGCATTTGTTTGCCCCTACGGATATATCCGTAGGGTCAAGCTTAACCCTTGATACTGAGATCATAGGGGAAAAATATCATGTATCCTGATATTTTTCCCCTACGGATAAATCTGTAGGTATATAGTTGGGCCCTACAGTTTTATCCGTAGGGGCAATAGTAGGCCCTACGGTTAAATCCGTAGGTACATATTATTAGTTTTTTTTTGAAAAAAAGGGCTGCCTATTTTTTTCTCGCCCAGTGCACAATAATATATACATCGATCATATATAAAATTAATCATCACGCAGAACATATATCGCAGTATTCATAATCACATCACGCATAATATACAAAAGAAACCAACAAGCAGAATATGATATCAATATAAACACATAAACACCACCAATATCAATATCGTCCAAAATGTAGTACAATATGTATCATATAAATAAAAACATGTTTAAAATATAAGAATCAAAAAGTTACCCTAGCTCGGTCCAGCACCACCTCTGATAAATGCCAGAATCTGGCGCGCCTGCTCCTCGGTCAGTAAATCATGCAATGCGGAGCGTGCGGGAGTCTAAGCAGGCTGTGGAGCTGGCGATGTGGTCTGCGCAGCCGCCATCGAGGTAGTGGCTTGCGGAGCCGTGGCTGCGAGAGTCTGAGCGGGCGGTGGAGCTATAGGAGCTGTCTGCGGAACCGCAGCCGATGTAGTGGCTTGCGGAGCCGCAGCCGAAGGAGATGCATGTGGATGCTCGGCCGAAGTACCCTGTCGCGTCTGGACCTACGTGTGTAATAAGCGAGTAAGAACTGTGTATTATTCGAATTCGTATCATTATCATGTTATTTCGAAACCCCAATATATGTATACTTAGGGACTTAGGCCTCGTTTGGAAAACCGTAGTTTATTTTAATTATATATGTATGTATGATTAATCAAAGCTAATTCTACAAGCAAATAAGCTCAGGCTACATACTAATATTGGATATGTTGCTATCTATAATATGTCATAATATTTTACTATTAAGTAGTATACATACCAGCATCTTCTTCAACTCCTGAACAGTGGCATTCAAGCTCTCCAGTTCCTGCTGGAAACGTCGCTCACTGGAGACGGAGGAAGTAACAGCCGGGGTGGAGTCCAACCTCATATGGGCCCTGCTAGGGCCCAGTCCCCGGCCTCTCTCTCAACCTTCGTGGTTCCCTCTGTGTGTGGAGTCCAGGACTGGGTTCAGCAGCATCGGATCGCTCAGTCCGGTAAAATCGATCCCCGATGCCTCGGCCTGCTCAACCACCCGCTCCTACACTCACATTAACCAGTAAAATATAAGTATATAATTTAAATTTGAACCTTTCAAAACTAAAATTTCAAATATGGGGTTGAATAAATATTAACACTTACGCAATACTCCTGGGTAGCTACATCGGGGTATCGAAGCTCGCCCGTGGCGGGATCCGTCGAGGTGCCGTGGACGGCAAGATATGCGGACAGCACGCTCGGTGTACCACCTTGTTCCAGGGTCTAAGCTCTCAGCAATATTAGAAAATAACTCTTAATATTAGATATTGTTAGATATATATGCCCTAGAGGCCTTCATTGTATAGGATGCTAGGTATATGTATGTACATGACTGTCTTGCTTAATATAATAGTACGCTATATGGTTTGTCTTTATCTTAACATTTGATATATTTTGGGTAGTATTCATATATATATATATATATACATGTTGATAAAGCCATTAGGATATTTGCCTGACTACCGGAGTTGTGATGGCAGTCATACTAGTGGGAGCTGGATAGTCAATAGGCACATCCTTAGATGTCCCTGGTCACAGGAGTATCGAGACTGGGCATCGATACTCCGGAGTAGACTGGTGTATACATATCTAGACCCTGAGGAGGGGCGATGGATTGGTCCCGCAGCCATTGGTGGAGTGCACCTAAGATTGTATACAGATGCTCACTGGGTGTGAGTACACCGGACAGGACTCACCGAGAATTGACTGGATGGTATTTATACCTAACGTCAGATAGCAGTTCTCAGGTGACATGTGTGCAGATAGTCCGTTGACTTAAAGTCGTCATTCGTCTCGTGTGAGTTCCCACTGTGCTTTGATTACTACCCTACCACGGTTCAAAGGAGTCGTGCAAACAGGTTTTAGTTGGGCACAGTCCCGAGCCATGTGGAGGCAGTGAGTGATTGTTAGGGATTCGTCTCTCCCGGTATAGGGAGTTGATATCGCACAGTGATCGGTTGGTCATTACCATAAGTCCCTGGTCAGGGCTGATTGAGAATTACTGATAGATTGATCAGTAGATTCTCTTATGGTGATAGAGCCATACCGACACGACTTGTACGGTTATTAGGGGTCTGACGTTTACCACCTCCCTAGACAATACATGCGATACTCTTAGACGAACAGACCGGACTGCACGGATATTGTCACGCACAGGCTCAGTAGGAGTTCGGATGGGTATCCTCACCGGCCTTCTTATCGACATCTACCTGGGGACTGTTACGTACAGCTGGTGCCGCTTGCGGTCTGTGGTTAAACCCACTGCCAGCGTAGTACTCGAGTCTTTAGAGTCCCACACAGAGTTTTCCCAACTCCAGGCGAAATGATATATAGGTCGTACGGTTTTACGACAAGGGTTCGGACGAATACGTGTTTAAACGCACGTACGACATTCGGACAGTTTTTACTAGACGGCTTTGGTTTAAGCCAGATTCTAGTATCGGGTTATTGGATTTATACAGTCTAAAGTTTTTCCGTGTTTTCACGGATGTGAGGGGCGTTCTCGTAATTTTCCGGGAAGCTTCTAGAAGGATGGTGACTAAGGGGTTAAGGTGGCATTTTCATTTATTGCAAATTGTGACTCATTTGTGTGATTCACTATGTCATTAATGCATAATTTATTGCTTAATGACTCACATAGTGAATCACTCATATTGAATTAATGAATCATGGTGAATAATCATTTATATTCATTTATTTGATAATTCACTATGTTTCAAATATTCAAGTGAGAAGCTTTTTCATTTTCATTATCATCTCCACCTTCTCTCTCCTCAAGTTCACTCCTTCTTCAAACCCTAATCCTACCACTCATGAGTTGAGACCAAGAATTAGGATAGACTAAACAATCCATAACCTAACTCTACATCATCTTAGTTACTTTGGTTACCAACTAGAGAAACTAAGTTACCTCAAGTCTTGAGGTGTAGCTTGGATTAGGGTACTCGGGTGGATCATCTATTACGGAAAGGAGGCCGAGGAGGACGTAGAGATCACAAAGACGAAGGACTAGAATCATTAGGTATAATCTCTTTACATAGTAGCTAAGAACTCTATGGTTGTTGTTAATTATCGTTTAGAAAAGATCTTCGGTTAGTCGATATTTACATACAAAACAAGATCGTTTTTCATATTTCCGCCTCCCTGCAACTCGTGGGGTGTTGCACATCGACTTACAGTGGTATCAGAGCCTCACTAAACAATAATTAACTCACTTGTAAAGTTGTATGAATTTCGAACGCAAAACGAATCGGAAAATACACGGATATCATATAGTTTCTGTCGATTTTTAAATGAGGTCCAAAAATTTTTCAGGTTCCTGCAGAAGACCCTACAAGAAATTATAAGAACACAGAGAAAAAATGGGCTCCTGAATCGGCCATAGAGCTGCGGAACCGCGGCCGATCCCACTGATCCGCCGCGGATCCGCGGCCGAGTTGGGGCCGATTCAGCCCAGTTTTTCCCTGTGCATCTTTTCTGATATTTTGTATTTTCTCGTTTATTTTATTTTCTGTTCAAATTTCAGATTTACAGAGAAGATTTGGAGTAGAATCTAATGGGTTTGATCGATCGAAATTATACGATGTTTGCTTGTTTGATTATATCTGTGAACTGTATTATGTGTTCGTAAACCTCCCCTAACTGCTAGTATGTCGGTTGGCAGGGGGTTGCACATATCTGTAATGTTTTAACTGTTTGTGATTATGAACTTTTTTGGACTGTTGTGATGATTAGCTGGGGTTTTTTGACGGTTTATTGTATTAATTCATTCGATGTAATTGTAATAAGTTGTAATATTATTTTGCGGGGCACATCCAGGTTGCGGTTGTAGCCACCGTTGTATTATTTCTTTTTACTGTTTTTGCTTTTAGGAAAGACCCAAGGTGGGGTGCACAAACTACCGGGTATTTCGAAGTGCTTAGTGGCCTACTCACGTAATTGAGGGAGACCGCTTCACTTCGGGTACTTGGCGGGTAGTTTGCCGTACCCGTAGGGTTCTAGGGTGGGGTAATGGCTATTCATCACAACTGTGTAATCCGTCTTTTCTTACAGGCTCAAAAGAAACGCGGATTGCTTTCATATCCAATAAAGTTTATATGTGATCTGGAATGCCTATTATTGCCTCTGACGAATGTACAATATCTATATATGATAGCTATTTAGACGTCACTTATGTTTTGCACCCGCGCTAGCCCAGCCCCCGCTCTGCCGTTAGTTAAGTAACCTAACGGGTGATGACGGGACCCCGTGGCGAATGCGGATGGCATAAGAGGACATTGTATTTTCGTTGTTATCTGTAATGATAGGTTAAAGATGGGACGCATTATTTTTAATGCAAAGAAAAATAAAACCTAAACTGAATCGTTGGAACAATTTCTAAAAGCCACTCGGTTTTCTTGAAAAAGCAAATTTTAAATGCGAAGCTTAAACCACTCCTTTTTATAAAAGCTATCTTAATTCCTTCGATCAAATCAAGTTCACTACGTTAATGGTTTTTTGCCAAAAACCAGACGTAACCCTCCGTCGTTTCAAATAGACAGCACATCGTATTCATGCTATGCTTGTTGGCCTACGTCAAGGCATAGTGAATGGCAGCAGTGTGGCTTGCTTATTTGTTGCATAGATAGATGCATTAGTATAGGACACACGTACAGCCTTGTTGGCCTACGTCAAGGTCATGTACGATGTACCTAAATTAATCAGGACAACGACGGGTAGAACATGACTTGCGTCTTATGTCTTGTTGGCCTACATCAAGGTCTATAATAGCTTGGGGTATAAAAATCACATCGGGAGTTTCAAACATAAAGGATACTTGTAGATTTAGCATATCTTCTGGAGTGTGGTGATTAGAGTGGCTTCCATCTAGTGCATCATGCAATGATAGTTGGATCCCGATCCCATTGATGAGTAGGATTACTTTTGGGAAACATTCTCACTAACAATCAATGCTATAAACCAAGTAGGTGTCCAGAAAGGTTTTAGAGGGGCTACGCCTCCAGGGAAAAGAGGTTATTTAATTAAGGAACTTCGCGAAAGCGTTGGAAAACCTCCCTCGAAGTACCAACACCAGCCTGGCTGAAAGGTTAAGCATGTATTGTGACGTGTGATTAAATCCTGACTAGTTCTTCTTTTAGGTTTTGAAGAAGGATTTGAGGGAACAGTGGGAGCCATCCTGTTTAGATAAATTAATACCCAATCTAAACTTGAAAGAAGCATATGCTGAGTGTTTTCTTTTCTCTCTCTCTAGCAGCTACCATGACAGGACTAAAACTATTACTTGAAAAAAATATACTGACCGGGCAGAACTATAAAGATTGGCTAAGGAACGTCAACATTACACTGACTTATGACAAAGTAGCATATGTTACCACCGCTGTTCCTCCCCTTATCCGTGGACCAGATTCCTCAGTTGTGGACAACGAAGTTTGCAAAACTTAGGATCTGGATTGTAAGCGAGCTATGTGTATCGTGTAAGTGCACGGCGGCGCCCCGGCCTCCATCCCGAGGCCAAATGCGGAAGCGATGGCTAACTTTAAATTTTCTTGAACCGGCACCACCGCTCACTAAAACTCGGATCGTACCATTAACTAGTCCTAGCTAACTACAAGATGGGGAAGAGAGATATACCGAGCGATCCGTGTCCTCCGGTCTTCTCGCCGTCGTCCCGATATCCCGCGGAATGTCCGGTCTCCACCTCCTCGCCGGAAAGGCACCACGTCGCCTGCTTCTTTTACGGGCTCCCGCCTCTATACCGAGGCAACTCGGGCACGAAGCTGGCAAGTCGACGTGCCCAAGATTTGCTGTAGAATGTGTAGCGCTCAAGTCTCATTTGGGGTTGTAGGAATTGCCATATTGGTGGAGGTATGAACTATCTTTTGGAGAGGAGCTAAAAATGATTTTTGCAAAGCCAAATGAGTGTAAATCCCTACACCAAAAATTGGGACAACCCACTAGAGGAAGTGGCCGGCCATGCCAATGTGGGAGGAGAGAATGAGAGTGAGTGAGGGAGTGAAAAAGATAGCCACAAGAATAATGCAAGTGAGAGGAAAGGTCATCATGCAAGAATCATCATCACTAGCAAAACCACACTCCATCAACTAATCATTCCTAAAAGGTCAAGCCATCATCATCAAGCATAATGACTTCAAAAAGTCAAGCCATCATGAAGAAGTCAAGAAGTCAAGGTCAAGGGATGGTGCACCATCATGATCCAACAATATGCAAAGACCCCCTTCCAAATTGCTTATTTGCACAAATGCAAATAAGCCCTCCTCCACCAATCTTCGGCCAATGAACGATACAAAGGAAATTGGCCGAAACGGAAAGCAAACTGGCAACTCCAGAAAACTGGTCCCGTAATAAATTACAGGAAAACCCCGATACTGTGCATACACACCCGCATCTGTATTCCGACCGAATACAAATGCAATGAGACAAAATCTACACTGTACTATACTAGGATCCAGCTTAAACCAAAGCCGGCTAGTAATATCCGTTCGATCCTGATCCGTGCAATACCGCACGTATCTGATCGAACCCTGCCATATATCCATACGGCCTCTAGTACAAACTGTCCGATCCTGATCCGTGCAATACCGCACGTATCTGATCGGACCTTGCCATATCTCCATACGGCCTCTACTGCATTTCGCCCGAAAGCTTGAGTAACTGAATGTGTGGTGGACTCTAAAGACTCGTCAATACTATGGCTGTGGATTTAACCACTAGCACGTCAGAGGTATTAGCCATACATGACGGGCCACCAGCTATTGACAAAAAGGGACGTCTGTGAGCGAACTCAGCCTGTCACCCTACTAAGCCTGTCAGTGACAATATCCGTACAGTTCGGTCCGTTCGTCTATGAGCATCGCATGGCGGGCCTAGGGGGTTGGTAAAAGTCAGACCCCCAAAAGCGATACAAGTCGTGTCGGAGTGTAGCCCAGAACACCCTGAGATACTACTGGAATACCTACCAGTAAATCTCCTGCCACGGCCGAGGGCTTCGTGTAATGGCTCTCCTAGACACAGCGCGACCTCACCCCCAATACCGGGAGAGACGAACCCCCGAAGATCCGCTCACTGCCTCCATGTGGATCGGGACTGTACCCAACTAAAACCTGTTTGCACGTCTCCTTTGAGCGTGGTAGGGTAGTAATCAAAGTACAGTGGGAACTCACACGAGACAAATGACGATCCCCAGGTCGATGAACTAACCTGTACACATGTCACCAGGGAACTGCTATCTGACGTCAGGTATAGGACCAACTAGCATGTTCCCGGCGAGTATTGTCCGGTGTACTAATAACCCAATGAGCACCTGTATACATCTTAGGTGAACCAACTGACACCAGTGGCTTGTGAGATCGGCCATCGCCCCTCGTCGGGGTCTCGACTGTATACACTAGTCTACTCTGGAGTATCGATGCCCTGTCTCGAAACTCCCACGACTAAGGACATTTTAAGGATGTGCTTATAGACTACCAGCTCCCACGTATATGATCGCCCTCATACTGCTGGTGGTCAAGCAAGAATCCTAGGGGCTCTACCAACGTGTAATAGCGACCTGTCAGGTCACCTAAAGCAGTACACGATGATAAAGGTAAACCAGATAGCATACTATCATCTCGAGTAAGACTGTCCTACCGGGATAGGTCCTCACTCAATCATTGCAATCATGTGCCTGTGATCTAATAATTGACTCTGAGGGCACTATCTCCAACAATCTCCCACTTGCACTCAAGGCTAATTATTGCGATGTCGCATACTCACAGCCCGTGTGATACCGAACACCCAACTCCTCTACTGGTCAGTCTCACAAAGCTCGCTTGCGAAACTATTGCGTTCGAGGAATACCCTTAGTGAGTGGATCCGCCTTGATGTCACTTTCTATGTCTCTCTATATCTCATGTTCGCGGAGAAAACCATCTCCCGAAATGAGCAATACCTGTCTTAGAATGTGTCTGGATGTCTGATGGGACCTAGCTCATAAATGAACTCCAAATCCAAACTTCTTAGACTGTATCGTCAACTGAACTTAATCGGTATCCTACGCCATGCCTTCCTCAGTATTGCCTTGGACCAACTGTCCAAAATACTGCCCCTCGTCAAAAGGAAAAACTATAGCTCTGACAACCTCCTTGTCGTCCATGTCACCTTGGAAGCCTGGAATGATAACTGTCTCCCGAATGAGGCTGTCGTTATCATATCCCTAGAACATCCATTTATGTTCTAAAACTGCTTCCGACTGTTTCTCCAGGATTGGATCAATGTCAACTTATAGCATCTAGTGCAAGAACAACATCTGGTGTGGTACTTGACATCTCATGATTGACTCAATTGCCTGAGCAAGTGATCTGCCAATCATGCACATCCCTCTCCTCTTAGTATGTAAGACACCTTTAGAGAGGGTGACTCCATTACCTGCAGGTACACTACCGTGCCAGGAGTCGTTCATTCTAAATGCTCTTAGAATGTTGTCTAAGTACCCTTAATTGGGAAACCACCCAAATCTAGATCTAAAACCATAGATCTAGTAACCAGTTTGTCTGATATAATGTCCAAGTCCCTTGTGGAGAAACCACTGTGTGACGACCAAAGTATAACCGATCGTACTATAGGAATATCACTTCCTACTCTGTGTATGTCATCCAAATGCCATGACATCACACCCTACTACCTTCTCAACAGATCCATCCCCTATTCTGATGAAGTCAAACCTATGACTGTCACGTCAGAAATTGATGATCTATCTTCGCTATATCTGCTTTAGTCTATAAATAGACATAAGCCACCTGTCCACCAATGCTTCCGCTGCTCCCACTGACTACGACAACCCTCTGGCAGAGTCATATACACGTACACTTCTGAAGCCAGTTCAGAACGACGCTATACTCGTCCTCCTGCCGGGTCTCGCAGCCTGGAATAACAGCAATGGCAAGTGTGGGTAAACAAGAACTTCCCTGTCACCGTCCTTGAGGCTACCGGAGTAGCTCTCGGGTGCCTGAAGTTACCCACCTTATCTGCGGAGTGGCCAATGGAATGTCAATCCAGATTGAATCTTTAGGTTCCTTATCAAATTTTCAGTAATCGTTTGTGGTTCTGGAATCACTTCCAGTTCTACCATACTCCCACTACTGTTTTTCTGGAAAAAAAATCCTTTTTTTAATAAAACTGTGGCGAGTCAAGAACAATATTACTATTGATCTTCGAGATGGTAGAAAGTCAACCCTCGTCATAGCCTGGGTCAACCCACAAACAGCCATTACAGAAACGTGCCTGGAGTTGTCCAGTGTCTGGTTTTAATCATAAGCCGGACAACTTCCCATACCTTAACATCGTTAAGATATGAACTGTTCTATATCCAATATAGAACCAGAGGCACTGATTTAATTGAACCAGATTCAAATCATGCAGCTGTCTCCAGTGCATGTCAACTAAATGGAAAAAGGCCGATCAGCGTTACTCAGCTTAGGAATGCTTCCAATTATGAGTAACCTGAAAGAGAAGCAAGTTCTCTTAATCATTACTATCAACTGAATACCAGACACAAGTATCTACATCTTCGATCAACTTGAAGAATTCCGATACTTGCAACATCTGGTTCTCTACTTTATTCAAATACCTATAACTTCTCAAAATTCAGACCCTGTGTTTCTACGAAACACTTGTCTAAAAACTAGAGAAGTCATAAGTAAACCGAATATAGTACGAGGACCAACCCCTCAGTCCTAATGGACCCTGGACAACATACAATACTCTGTATAAGTCCCTTGAGTCTGATAACTCATTCACTGTGTGTCGTAGGTTAAAAACTGTACTGTGGTTGTGAAGAATTACACCGCTGTTTAATGCTCCTTACCTAACCATCCACTGATATAGGTAAATGACATCGACATAATTTCAAAAAGGTATGTCTCACTCTATAAAGATAGACGTACAGATATATCAATTTGAAATTGGTGCATAACAGCGGATATTCAAAACCAAATATTTGCCAACTGGCAAACAACCCAGGTGATTTCCTCAAATATCACCGATTACAACGAATCCCGATATAATGAGGATGATCACCCAATTCCCAATAACTTACTCCCACTCATAATCAGTAAAACCATACAGATGTGAGAATCATACCTGGTAAATACATACCCTGAAGAAAGTGTCTAATTGGGAAATCAGTTTTCCTTTAACAGTACACAGTGAAACTAAAACATTGAAATGTTTCGTTGGGGTATCCTGGTATTCTTAGTAATGCCTCTTCCATTATCCAGATTCACAACTGTAATCTTGTAATTCTTTGCAATCATTATAAATCCCTTTCTATGTCTTTTGTCATTACCTTCTGTTCACCCCTTTAGGCCAAATGGTTTTCTTCCTTCCCTACCGTTCGGCACCAGCCTATGGTTTGGAAGAAGACTATCCAATAAGCATAATGGGTGTACTGTCCTTATCCTAGGAGCACTCGCAAAGCGAGAGAAGGTGAAGATAAAAGACAACCGAATAAACCTGTTAGTGTATATGCCCTAGGGGCCATTATTGTATCATACTAGTTTGTATATTACTTAATGGAAGCTTGGGATATTCACATGTATATAACAGTCTTGCTAAACATGGTAGTATGCTACTTGGTTTTTCTATCTTAATATGTGAGTATACGTATTGATAGAGCTCTTAGGATCTTGCTTGATTACCAGCGTTGTGATGGCAGTCACACTAGTAGGGGCTGGGTAGTCTACAAGCACATCCTTATTCAGGTCCCTGGTCGTTGGATTATCGAGACAGAGCATCGATACTCCGGAGTAGACTAGTGTGTACGCTTCTCATCCCAGTTTGGGAGATGGTCTGTCCCACAGCCGTCAGTACGTCGTACTGGAGATAGTATACAGGTGCTCGTTAGGTTACGGGTACACCGGACAGGACTCACAGGGAACTGTTGGTTGGTTTTATACCAGTCGTCAGTGATCAGTTCCTAGGTGACATGAGTACAGCATAGTCCGCAGACTTGACACTGCTACTTCGCCTCGAGTGTGTCCCACTGTTCTTAGATTGCTACCCTACCACGGCTCAAATGAGTCGTGCAAACAGGTAGCAGTTGGGTGCAGTCCCGAGCACTTGGAGGCAGTGGCGGTTAGACAGGATTCGTCTCTCCCGGTATTGGGAGTTGATATCGCGCTGTGTCAGAGAGCCATTACGCAAAGTCCCTGGCCAAGGTAAGCGAGATTTGCTGGTTGGTTCCAGTAGTTTCTCAGGGTGTAATGGGCTTCCCTCCGACACGACTTATACCGCTATTAGGGGACTGACGCTTGCCGCCCCCTAGGTCCGATATGCGATAGTCTAAGACCAACGGACCGGACTGTATGGAGATTGTCACAGCAGGCTCAGTAGGAGTTCGGATGGGTTTCCTCATCGGCCTTCTTATCGACAACTACCCGGGGACCGTTACGTACAGCTAGTGCCGGTTGCGGTCTGTGGTTAAACCCACTGCCAGCGTAGTAGTCGAGTCTCTAGAGTCCCGCACAGAGAGTTTCCTACTCCAGGCGAAACGATATAGAGGTCGTATGGTTTTACGACAAAGGGTTCGGACGCGTATGTGTGTTTACACACTTACGTCGTTTGGACAGTTTTTACCAGTCGGCTTTGGTTTAAGCCAGTTACTGGTATCCGGTTATTGGATTTATACAGTCTAAAGTTTTTCCGTATTTTTGTGGATCGGAGGGGCGTTCTCGTAATTACGCGAGAAGCTTCTAGAAGATGGTGACTAAGGAGGTTTAGGTGGCATATACATTGAATGAGATTAGTGAGTCATGAGAGTGATTCATCATTGTCATTAATGCATCATAAATGCTTAATGACTCATGATAATGAATCACCACTTGATATTTATGAAGCATGATTATTCATCACTTATTTTCTTTTCTTGATAAAAGTAAATGCTTCATATTTATTATGATAACTCATAATCTTTATTCAATTATCATACACACATTCTCTCTCCTCAAGCTCTCTCTCTTCAAACCCTAATCCCCACCTCTCATGTGTTGAGAACAAGGATTAGTTAGACTAAACAATCCATAACCCTCACTCTATCTCATCTATCTTCTTTGATTAGCAATCCAAGAAGGTTAGTTGCCTCAAGTTTAGAGGCTAAGCTTGGAGTTTTGCTCTCGGGTGGATCGTCTACTACAAAGAGAAGGCCGAGGAGGATGAGGAGATCGTAAAGATGAAGGACTTGGTTCGTTAGGTATAATCCCTAATCATAGTAGTTTAGAAATACTATGTCTACGGTTATTTATCGTTTAGCTTCGATTCAAGCGGTTAGTCGATGTTTGTTCACTAAACAAGTTCGTTTTTGAAAATTCCGCCTCCCCACAAGCATTGGGGTGTTGTACATCGACTTACAGTGGTATCAGAGCCTCGCTAAACAATAAATAACTTAATTGCAAATTTGTATGAATTTCGAACGGAAAAAACGAAACCGGAAAACACAGATATGTCAAGTTTCTGTCGAAATTTAAATGAAGTCTAAAATTTTTTCAGGGATGTTCAGAAAGCTTGAAAAGCATCCAGGAGAACACCCAAGAAAATTGGGCCTATGACTCGGCTAAAGCGCCACGGAAGCGCGGCGGATCCCACCGATCCGCCGCGGTTCCGCCGTCGAGTTGCCGAGGCATGAACCCAAATTTCTTGTGTGGGTCCTTGTGATATTTGGTATTTTCTGGAATTTTTTAATATTTGCTCAGGTTTCAGTTTTACAGAGAAGTATTGGAGCAATATTAAAAGTGTTTAATCGATCGAAATTGTACAGTATTTGCATATTGGATTATATCTGTGATTGTTTAATGTGTTCGTAAACCTCCCCAAACTGCTAGTATGTCGGTTGGCAGGGGGTTGCACATTTCTGTAATGGATTTTATCTGTTTGTGCATATGAACTGTGTTGGACTGTTGTGATGTATAGCCGGGGTTAAGTGATGGGTTATTCCTTAATTCATTTGATGTAAATGTAATTTTTTGTAATATTATTTTGCGGGGCACATCCAGGTTGCGGTTGTAGCCACCGCTGTATTATTTCATTTTACTGTTTTTTGCTCCAAGGACAGACCCAAGGTGGGGTGCACAAACAGCCGGGCGGGTAGTTTGCCGCACCCGTAAGGGTCTTGGGTGGGGTAATGGCTATTCATCACAACTGTGTAATCCGTCTTTTCTTGCAGGCTCAAAAGAAACACGGATTGCTTGCAAATCCAATTAAGTTCATCTATGATCTGGAATGTATATTATTGCGTCAGACGAATGTAAAATATCTATATATATGATAGCTATTTAGACGTCACTTATGTTTTACACCCGCGCTAGCCCAGTCCCCGCTCTGTCGTTAGTTAAGTAACCTAACGGGTAATGACGGGACCCAGTGGCGAATGCGGATGGCATAAGAGGACGTCATATTTTCGTTGTTCTCTGCAATGATAGGTTAATGATGGGACGCATTATCTATAATGCAAAGAAAATAAACCAAAGTTTTAATCGTTGCAACAATTTAAAAGAAACCACTCGGTTAATTTTAAAAACAGATATTTTTAAATGCGGAGCTTTAACCACTCCTTTTGAAAGCTATCAGGTTCCTTCGGTTATATCAAGTTCACTACGTTCACGGTTTCGCCAAAACCATTCGTAGCCCTCCGTCATTTCATCTGGGTATTCAGTAGTATTCAAGCTATGTATTTTGACCTAACGCCAAGGCATAGTGTTTGGTAGCTACTGGATATTCATTTGTTGCATAGATAGATGAGTTAGTTTGGGACAGTCGTATTATCATTTTGGCCGAACGTCAAGGATATATACGGATGGGTTCAAATTGACAAGATAATGATGGGTAGAACTTGACATGTGACTTATGACATTTTGACCTAACGCCAAGGTCATAAGAGCATGGGGCAAAAACTTATATCGGGAATTTCTAAAGAAACTGAAATATGCGAAGAGTTGCATACCATTTGGAGTTTGATGAATGTTGGTAGCATTCCTTCAACATTATCATACGATGATATTTGGATCCCGATCCTACTGTGAGTATATGCTACTTATCAGGATATTCGTCACTTAACGATCAATGCTATAAACCAAGTAGGTGTCCAGAAAGGTGTCAGCGGGGTTACGCCCCCAGAGAAAAGAGGTTATTTAATTAAGGAACTTCGCGAAAGCGTTGGAAAACCTCCCTCGAAGTATCGACACTAGCCTGGCTGAACGGTTAAGCAAGTATTGTACGGTGAAAATAGTCCTGGCTAATTCTTCTTTTATGGTTTGAGGAAGGATTCGAGAAACAGTGGGAGCCATCCAGTTTAGATAAACTAAAAACCACTCTAAACTTGCAAGAGCATCATGCTAAAGAGTTTTCTTCTCTATCTCCTAATTGCAGCGACCCTGAAAATGACTGGACTTAAGTTACTTTTAGAGAAAAATATACTGACAGGGCCAAACTATAAAGATTGGCTGCGGAATGTCAAAATGGCTTTGACCTATGACAAATTGGGGTACGTCCTCACCGCTACGGCACCTGCTGTCCCTGGTCCTAAATCTAGTAATGCGGATAAGGAAATCCGCAAAACCTGGGATTTAGATTGCGCGAAAGCCAAGTGCATCGTGCTTGCCTCAATGAACAATGAACATCAGAGGAGGCACGAGGATATGGAACTTGACGCCATATTTCTCCATACAAAGGAACTTTATGGAGAGCAGTCTCGTATAGCAAGATACGAGACCTCAAAGAACTTGTTTCGAGCGAGGTTGGCTGTCGGGTCATCAGCAGGAGAACATGTCCTAAAGATGATCGGCTATATAGAAGAGCTCGCAGACCTTGGGACGACTTTGGATAATGAGCTCTATACAGACCTTATTCTCCAGTCCCTTCCTTCCACCTACGCCCAGTTTATCCTGAACTTCAATATTCAAAGAAAAGAAGTTGAACTTCCGGAACCCCTGAACATGTTAAGGAGTGCAGAAGGCACCTTGCAGAAAGCAAGGGAAACACCCTCTATGTTTGTTGGCGGTGCATCTTCTTCCGGGTCCAAGGCTAGGGCCAAAGGAAGGAAGAAGAAGGCCGTCCCCAGACCTAGAGGAGGTGTTAGTAAGGTGGGAGGGAAGGGAAAGAAAAAGTTTGCGGTACCGGTAGTGGGCCAGGATGAGTGCTTCCATTGTCACAGGAAAGGGCACTGGAAGAAGGATTGCAGGGCGTGGAACGCCAAGAACCAGGAACCGAAGCAAGCTGTGGCTTCGACTTCAGGTGTGTTTGTAATTGAGAATTGTCTGTCGATCAACTCTACTTCCTGGGTATTGGATACCGGATCAGGATCTCATATTTGCAATTCATTGCAGGCACTGAGAAACCGTAGAGTGCTGAAGGAAGGTGATATGACCCTAAAGGTTGCTAACGGAGCTAGCGTGGGAGCTGCGTCCGTCGGGGATTATCACCTAGGATTGACGAGTGGACATATTTTGGTTTTACATAACTGTTATTTTGTACCAACCTTAACGTGTAATATCATATCAGTTTCCTTGTTATCAAATAAAGGTTATGATTTCACGTTTGTAAGAGATGTTGTTAACATCCACCTTAATCATGGTTTGATTGGGTCCGGTACATTAAATAATGGTATATATGTTTTAAACCAACTCCAAATTTTCAATGTCCAGAACACACTAAAAAGAAAGTCTCCAGATTTAAATAAAGCTTTCTTATGGCATTGTAGACTGGGTCACATCAATGAGAGAAGGTTGACTAAGTTGCATAGAGAAGGATATTTGGACTCGTTCGAATATCAAGCTTATGACACTTGTCAATCTTGTCTCAAAGGAAAGATGACAAAGACTCCATTTACTGGACAAGGAGTAAGAGCGAGCGAGCTCTTAGGACTCATACACAGCGATGTATGTGGTCCAATGTCTACACATGCAAGAGGTGGTTTTTCCTATTTCATTACTTTCACGGATGATTACTCAAGGTACGGATTCATTTATCTGATGAAACATAAATCCGAGGCTTTTGAGAAATTCCAAGAGTATAAGAATGAAGTAGAAAACCAAACCGGCAAAAGTATCAAGACACTTAGATCTGATCGAGGTGGTGAATACTTAAGTGCCGAGTTCCTAGGTTACCTAAAAGAGAAAGGAATTCTCTCTCAGCTTACTCCTCCATACACTCCACAGCATAATGGTGTATCGGAGAGACGGAATCGAACCCTATTAGATATGGTACGATCCATGATGAGTAATGCTGAGTTACCGCGATCTTTTTGGGGTTATGCGCTAGAATCAGCAGCATATCTTTTGAACATGGTACCTACCAAGACTGTGCCTACCACTCCATATCAGATGTGGAGCAGGAAGAAACCCCATCTACAGTATATAAAAATTTGGGGATGTCCAGCTTTTGTTAGAAAGCAGCATGTGGACAAGCTCGAGGCATGATCAGTAAAGTGTAAGTTTGTGGGATATCCAAAGCACTCCAGGGGATATCTATTCTATTACGCAGAGGAACAAAAGGTATTTGTTTCTCGTAATGCCCATTTTCTAGAACATCAGTTTTTAGAAAAGGAATCAAGTGGGAGCGAAATAGAACTGGAAGAAATTCCAGAACCACAAACTAATACTTAAAGTTTGGTAGAACCGGCAGTTCAAGAAGAACAGGACATTCCCGCACCCCTCCGTAAGAGTAGTAGGCCGTTTCATCCGCCTGAGAGATACTACGGTTTTCTCATAGATGGGGATAGAGAGGATTGCATCAAAGATGATGATGAACCTACTGACTTCCAGCAGGCCATCCAGAGCGGCGACTCGGTACGATGGCTAGATGCAATGCGGACCGAAATGGAGTCCATGTACACCAACAAAGTATGGACTTTGGACTTTGCTCCAGATAGGGTAAAACCCATAGGATGCAAATGGATCTTCAAGAAAAAGATCGGTGTAGATGGACAGGTGGAAACTTATAAGGCTAGACTTGTTGCAAAGGGTTTTCGTCAAAGACCTGGTTTGGAATATGACGAAACTTTTTCTCCAGTGGCTATGCTCAAAGCCATTCGGGTCCTTCTTGCTATTGCTGCCTTCCATGATTATGAAATCTGGCAGATAGACGTAAAGACGGCTTTTCTGAATGGAAATTTAGAAGAGTGCGTCTATATGGATCAGCCAGAGGGTTTCAATCAGAGTGGGAGCAGCGGAAAAGTATGCAAGCTGCTTAAGTCCATTTATGGACTAAAACAGGCATCGCGGAGTTGGAAAATCTATTTTGATGAGACAGTCAAAGAATATGACTTTATCAAAAATCCAGATGAACCGTGCATATATAGTAAAGTTGTAGCCAGAAGTGTTGTATTCCTCGTCTTGTACGTGGATGACATTCTATTGATAGGAAATGACATTCCTATGCTACAATCTGTCAAAGGATTCTTGTCACACAGGTTCTCGATGAAAGACCTGGGTGATGCCTCTTACATTCTGGGGATCCGGATCTATCGTGATAGATCCAAGAGGATGTTGGGACTTTCGCAGTCCAGGTATATCGACACTGTGCTGAAAAGATTCAGTATGGAAGATTCTAAGCGCGGTAATCTACCGGCTTGTCACGGAATCACCCTCTCCAAAGAGATGTCTCCCAAGACTGATTTGGAAAGGGAACGCATGTCTATTATACCCTACGCTTCTGCGGTAGGCTCTATAATGTATGCGATGTTGTGTACCAGACCAGATGTAGCTTACGCACTGAGCGTGGTAAGCCGGTATCAGTCAGACCCAGGGGAGAAACACTGGATAGCAGTAAAGAACATTCTCAAGTACCTGAGAAGGACTAAGGAGATATTCTTGGTTTACGGAGGAAAAGACCTCAGGTTGGAAGCCTTTGCTGATTCCGGCTTCCAGAGTGATAAAGACGATTCCAAGTCCATGTTGGGTTATGTCTTTACCCTTAATGGAGGGGCGGTGTGCTGGAAGAGCTCCAAGCAGGACACCGTTGCTGACTCGACGATGGAAGCGGAGTATATAGCTGCTTGCGATGCCGCAAAAGAAGCAGTCTGGATGAAGAAGTTCCTAACAGAACTTCAGGTGGTTCCTACCATAGTTGATCCAATACCTCTGTATTGCGACAACAACGGAGCTATAGCTTTAGCGAAGGAACCAAGGTCCCATCAGAAGTACAGACACATCTTAAGGCGGTATCACCTGATCAGGGAGATCATTGATCGTCAGGAGATCGAGGTTCGGAGAGTTGCTTCTGAAGAGAACATTGCTGATCCATTCACGAAGGCCCTACCTCAGATTCAGTTCGAGAGGCTACTCGAGATCATCGGTCTTCGATATGCCAGTACATGGCCCTAGTGCAAGTGGGAGATTGTTAGTGTATATGCCCTAGGGGCCATTATTGTATCATACTAGTTTGTATATTACTTAATGGAAGCTTGGGATATTCACATGTATATAACAGTCTTGTTAAACATGGTAGTATGCTACTTGATTTTTCTATCTTAATATGTGAGTATACGTATTGATAGAGCTCTTAGGATCTTGCTTGATTACCAGCGTTGTGATGGCAGTCACACTAGTAGGGGCTGGGTAGTCTACAAGCACATCCTTATTCAGGTCCCTGGTCGTTGGATTATCGAGACAGAGCATCGATACTCCGGAGTAGACTAGTGTGTACGCTTCTCATCCCAGTTGGGGAGATGGTCTGTCCCACAGCCGTCAGTACGTCGTACTGGAGATAGTATACAGGTGCTCGTTAGGTTACGGGTACACCGGACAGGACTCACAGGGAACTGTTGGTTGGTTTTATACCAGTCGTCAGTGAGCAGTTCCCAGGTGACATGAGTACAGCATAGTCCGCAGACTTGACACTGCTACTTCGCCTCGAGTGTGTCCCACTGTTCTTAGATTGCTACCCTACCACGGCTCAAATGAGTCGTGCAAACAGGTAGCAGTTGGGTGCAGTCCCGAGCACTTGGAGGCAGTGGCGGTTAGATAGGATTCGTCTCTCCCGGTATTGGGAGTTGATATCGAGCTGTGTCAGAGAGCCATTACGCAAAGTCCCTGGCCAGGGCAAGCGAGATTTGCTGGTAGGTTCCAGTAGTTTCTCAGGGTGTAATGGGCTTCCCTCCGACACGACTTATACCGCTATTAGGGGACTGACGCTTGCCGCCCCCCTAGGCCCGATATGCGATAGTCTAAGACGAACGGACCGGACTGCATGGAGATTGTCACAGCAGGCTCAGTAGGAGTTCGGATGGGTTTGCTCATCGGCCTTCTTATCGACAACTACCTGGGGACCGTTACGTACAGCTAGTGCCGCTTGCGGTCTGTGGTTAAACCCACTGCCAGCGTAGTAGTCGAGTCTCTAGAGTCCCACACAGAGAGTTTCCTACTCCAGGCGAAACGATATAGAGGTCGTATGGTTTTACGACAAAGGGTTCGGACGCGTATGTGTGTTTACACACTTACGTCGTTTGGACAGTTTTTACCAATCGGCTTTGGTTTAAGCCAGTTACTGGTATCCGGTTATTGGATTTATACAGTCTAAAGTTTTTCCGTATTTTTGCGGATCGGAGGGGCGTTCTCGTAATTACGTGAGAAGCTTCTAGAAGATGGTGACTAAGGAGGTTTAGGTGGCATATACATTGAATGAGATTAGTGAGTCATGAGAGTGATTCATCATTGTCATTAATGCATCATAAATGCTTAATGACTCATGATAATGAATCACCACTTGATATTTATGAAGCATGATTATTCATCACTTATTTTCTTTTCTTGATAAAAGTAAATGCTTCATATTTATTTTGATAACTCATAATCTTTATTCAATTATCATACACACATTCTCTCTCCTCAAGCTCTCTCTCTTCAAACCCTAATCCTCACCTCTCATGTGTTAAGAACAAGGATTAGTTAGAATAAACAATCCATAACCCTCACTCTATCTCATCTATCTTCTTTGATTAGCAATCCAAGAAGGTTAGTTGCCTCAAGTTTAGAAGCTAAGCTTGGAGTTTTGCTCTCGGGTGGATCGTCTACTACAAAGAGAAGGCCGAGGAGGACGAGGAGATCGTAAAGACGAAGGACTTGGTTCGTTAGGTATAATCCCTAATCATAGTAGTTTAGAAATACTATGTGTACGGTTATTTATCGTTTAGCTTCGATTCAAGCGGTTAGTCGATGTTTGTTTACAAAACAAGTTCGTTTTTGAAAATTCCGCCTCCCCACAAGCATTGGGGTGTTGTACATCGACTTACAAAACCTTATTCCTATTTCTCCTGAACCAGAATCCATCCCCGAACTGGAACAAGTTCCTTTCGAGTTCGTATATAACCATACGATGGAGTATCCAATAAACTGTGGATCTTCGTAGTAATACGGGGTGTCCCGGAGAAAAGGGTAAAAGTAGGAGTGGCAATGAGGTTTGCAACTCTGACAATCCAAAAGCCAGTGTTTAAGAAGGTTCGGTTAATTTTGGTCTCTGAGTCATAGTCTTAGGGTCGGGTCAATGGTCGCTGCCAAAGAGAGAGAGAAAAGAAACACTCAGCGTGCACTCTAACCTAGATCAGAATGGTTACCAATTTACCTAATCTGGAAACCTCCCACAGTACCGTCAAATTCTCCTCCAAACCTGAAAGAAGAATTAGTTGGGATCACCCGAGGACTATACCAACTCATCAGTGGGAATCGGGATCCAACTATCATTACATGATAACGTGACAGAATCCGCTCACGCTATCATACTCCAGAAGGTATGCGCATATCTGGCAAGTTTCAGTTTCTTTAGAAACTCCCGATGTGATTTTTACCCCATGCTCTTATGACCTTGACTTTGGCCAACAAATCATAAGTCACATGTTATGTTATACCCGTCATTCTCCAGGTTAATTTGAGTCCACCCGCACAAGCCCTTGACTTTGGCCAACAAGACTATACGACTGCCCCAGACCAACGCATCTATCTATGCTGCATATGAATAACCAACAGCTACCAAACACTGTGCCTTGACTTTGGCCAACAAACACAGCTTGAATACTATTGACTATCAATATGAAACGACGGAGGGCTACGAATGGTTTCTGGCGAAAACCTTTAACGTAATGAACTTGATATCGTTGAAGGAACGGATAGCTTTTAAAAATATAGTGACGAAAACCTTCGCTAAAGAGGTCACTCCCGGTGAAGGGATCTCGGCTCTTTCCCCGTAGAATGAGGTGCAGGATATTCCAACTGAATACCACGGTGCAAAGCAAAAGTAATCGGCTATAGTGAAGTTATTGCCCTGATGCAAACTTTTTGTCCAAGGGGTCACTCCCGGTGAAGGGATCTCGGCCCTTGCCTCGTCGACTGAGGAGCAGGATATTCCAACTGAATACCACGGTGCAAAACAAAAGTGAACATCCTTGCAATAACGGCTTTTTGATAAGTTGTTCCAACAACATCAGATTAGGTTTGTTTTTAACTTGCATTGATCCGAATCAACGCAGTCCCATCAATTGATCACACCAGAAAGAACGAAAATATACTGATGTACGTATATGCCATCCGCATTCGCCACTGGGTCCCGTCATTACCCGTTAGGTTAGCTAACTAACGACAGAGCGGGTACTGGACTAGCGCGAATGCAAAACATATACAACATCTACTAATATATATACCAATATATTATATTTCGCTCAAGGCGTGAAAAAATGCAACATCACAGAAATGTGCAACATCACAGAAATGTACAGCATCACAGAACAATACAGATATCTGGGATCCCCGGGTTTCACAGAGCCACTACTGAAACCCGACGTTCCCCTGGTCGTGTGGATAGCCTGTGCAACGAAATCCTAGACCCCTACGGGCGCGGCAAGTCACCCGCCAAAACCTGAAGCGAGGCAGTCCCCTTCAGCACCGTGAATGGACCACCCAGCACTTCACGGAATCCGGTAACTTAGGCACCCCTCCTGGGTCAACCTGTACCCCCTACGAGTGCGGCGAATAGCCCGCCAATTCTAGAGTGAAGCCCCCTCCGTCTCAATGCCATGAGATGAGGGCCCGTTGCCCTCTAGAACCCGGCTATCCGTGCACCCCTCCGCGGGGTAATCCTAGTACAGAAAGTAAAATATACATACACCGGGTACATCGACCGCAACCTGGTCGTGCCCCAAAAGAATAATACAAACAGGCAGTAACGGCAGTCCACACGTCGGACGCTCACCCCGCAATATCAATTGTACATAATACAACAAATCTGTACTACCACTGCAACCAGGCTATCCCCCACGACCGATCCGCAACATCACAGCATAACACAGAACATCAACATGAAAGTCACGTTCGCAAATCCGTCTAACCGGGCTATAGCAGTTAGACAGGATTTACCGATCAAGTGACATTCACTGTCGCAGATATAATGTAAATACTGTGAAATAATGTGTTTAAAATATCCGATCGATCAAATTTACCAAGTGGGCCCCCAAGTACTACTGTAGCACATCAAGAAATTCTGGGCCCAAAAATAATATTCCAGAAGCGCTATTTTCACCCCAGAAGCCCACTGGAAAAATTTGAAGCATTGATCCCTCCATACTGCGGCGGAACCGCGGCGCCAAGTGGGGTTTGTCCGCGGTTCCGTGCTCTCCTTGAAAGATCAATGTCTCGAATTTCTCCAGAATTCTTAGGACTTCCAGTACATCAGTTTTCTACAACCTGAAAAAATTTTGGACTCAAAAAAAATTTCGACAGAAACTGATGCTTGGGAAAAATGCGGATTTTGGAATTTTGGTCGATCGGAAATGTAAACACATTAAACAAAGCTAGACTATGTTAATGGCGAGGCTCTGATACCACTGTAAGTGCACGGCGGCGCCCCGGCCTCCATCCCGAGGCCAAATGCGGAAGCGATGGCTAACTTTAAATTCTCTTGAACCGGCACCACCGCGCACTAAAACCCGGATCGTAACATTAACTAGTCCTAGCTAACTACAAGATGGGGAAGAGAGATATACCGAGCGATCCGTGTCCTCCGGTCTTCTCTTCGTCGTCCCGATCTCCCGCGGAATGTCCGGTCTCCACCTCCTCGCCGGAAAGGCACCACGTCGCCTGCTTCTTTTACGGGCTCCCGCCTCTATACCGAGGCAACTCGGGCACGAAGCTGGCAAGTCGACGTGCCCAAGATTTGCTGTAGAATGTGTAGTGCTCAAGTCTCATTTGGGGTTGTAGGAATTGCCATATTGGTGGAGGTATGAACTATCTTTTGGAGAGGAGCTAAAAATGATTTTTGCCAAGCCAAATGAGTGTAAATCCCTACACCAAAAATTGGGATAGCCCACTAGAGGAAGTGGCCGGCCATGCCAATGTGGGAGGAGAGAATGAGAGTGAGTGAGGGAGTGAAAAAGATAGCCACAAGAATAATGCAAGTGAGAGGAAAGGTCATCATGCAAGAATCATCATCACTAGAAAAACCACACTCCATCAACTAATCATTCCTAAAAGGTCAAGCCATCATCATCAAGCATGATGACTTCAAAAAGTCAAGCCATCATGAAGAAATCAAGAAGTCAAGGTCAAGGGATGGTGCACCATCATGATCCAACAATATGCAAAGACCCCTTTCCAAATTGCTTATTTGCACAAATGCAAATAAGCCCTCCTCCACCAATCTTCGGCCAATGAACGATACAAAGGAAATTGGCCGAAACGGAAAGCAAACTGGCAACTCCAGAAAACTGGTCTCGTAATAAATTACAGGAAAACCCCGATACTGTGCATACACACCCGCATCTGTATTCCGACCGAATACAAATGCAATGAGACAAAATCTACACTGTACTATACTAGGATCCGGCTTAAACCAAAGCCGGCTAGTAATATCCGTTCGATCCTGATCCGTGCAATACCGCACGTATCTGATCGAACCCTGCCATATATCCATATGGCCTCTAGTACAAACTGTCCGATCCTGATCCGTTCAATACCCACGTATCTGATCGTACCTTGCCATATCTCCATACGGCCTCTACTGCGTTTCGCCCGAAAGCTTGAGTAACTGAATGTGTGGTGGACTCTAAAGACTCGTCAATACTATGGCTGTGGATTTAACCACTAGCACGTCAGAGGTATTAGCTATACGTGACGGGCCACCAGCTATTGACAAAAAGGGACGTCTGTGAGCGAACTCAGCCTGACACCCTACTGAGCCTGTCAGTGACAATATCCGTACAGTCCGGTCCGTTCGTCTATGAGCATCGCATGGCGGGCCTAGGGCGTTGGTAAAAGACAGACCCCCAAAAGCGGTACAAGTCGTGTCGGAGTGTAGTCCAGAACACCCTGAGATACTACTGGAATACCTACCAGTAAATCTCCTACCTCGGCCGAGGGCTTCGTGTAATGGCTCTCCTAGACACAGCGCGACCTCACCCCCAATACCGGGGGAGACGAACCCCCGAAGATCTGCTCACTGCCTCCATGTGGCTCGGGACTGTACCCAACTAAAACCTGTTTGCACGTCTCCTTTGAGCGTGGTAGGGTAGTAATCAAAGTACAGTGGGAACTCACACGAGACAAATGACGATCCCCAGGTCGATGAACTAACCTGTACACATGTCACCAGGGAACTGCTATCTGACGTCGGGTATAGGACCAACTAGCATGTTCCCGGCAAGTCCTGTCCGGTGTACTCATAACCCAATGAGCACCTGTATACATCTTAGGTGAACCAACTGACACCAGTGGCTTGTGAGACCGGCCATCGCCCCTCGTCGGGTCTCGACTGTATACACTAGTCTACTCTGGAGTATCGATGCCCTGTCTCGAAACTCCCACGACTAGGGACCTTTTAAGGATGTGCTTATAGACTACCAGCTCCCACGTATATGATCGCCCTCATACTGCTGGTGGTCAAGCAAGAATCCTAGGGGCTCTACCAACGTGTAATAGCGACCTGTCAGGTCACCTAAAGCAGTACACGATGATAAAGGTAAACCAGATAGCATATTATCATCTCGAGTAAGACTGTCCTACCGGGATAGGTCCTCCCTCAATCATTGCAATCACGTGCCTGTGATCCAATAATTGACTCTGAGGGCACTATCTCCAACATATCGTGCTGGCGTCCATAAACAATGAACTCCAGAAACAGCAAGAGAGTATGGATATTGTATCCATCTTTCTCCATGTTAAGGAATTTTATAGAGAGCACTCCCGTATCGCAAGGTACAAGACCTCAAGGAAACTACTCCAAATGAGGTTAGCTCCAGGATCTCCTGTAGGAGAGCACGTCCTCAAAATGATCAGCCTCATTGAGAAACTC
The DNA here is from genome assembly GCA_030015575.1 of Agapanthus africanus. Classification (NCBI taxonomy): domain Eukaryota; kingdom Viridiplantae; phylum Streptophyta; class Magnoliopsida; order Asparagales; family Amaryllidaceae; genus Agapanthus; species Agapanthus africanus. Next base: position 38,317,130 of record JASDDO010000029.1, read on the forward strand.
GCAAACCTGGGATGCGTGCTAGAGAATGATTTGTATATCGACTTGATTTTGCAGTCCCTTCCCCACACCTTCTCTCAGTTCGTGCTTAGCTTCAACATGCACGAAATGGAAGCCGATCTTCCAAAGCTCCTCAACATATTGAGGGTAGCAGAGACCTCCTTGAAAAAGGAGAAGACCCCCATTCTGTATGTTGGCCAATCATCCTCTTCTAAATCTAAAGCGAAAGCTAAACGGAAGAAGAAGATGAAAGCCATCAAACCGAAAGGTGGGGTCAAGAAGGTGCAGGGAAAGAACAAGGCAGGAAGGGTGAAAGCGGATATAAATGAATGCCTTTATTGTAACAAGCAAGGGCACTGGAAGAAGGACTGTATGGCCTTCAAGGCAAAGGACACGAAGCAAGCGGTTGCTTCTGCTTCAGGTGTGTTCGTAATTGAAAATTGTCTTTCAGTAAACTCTACATCATGGTTACTTGATACCGGTTCTGGTTCTCACATATGTAATTCATTGCAGGATCTGAGAAATAGTAGAGTACTGAGGGCAGGTGATATGACTCTCCGGATGGGCAATGGAATGCATGTAGATGCTGTTGCAATAGGGGAGTATCACCTAGGGTTGACTAGTGGGCACGTTTTGGTGTTGTACAGCTGTTTTTGTATTTCCAGTATGCTGTGTAATATTATATCAGTATCTTTGTTGTCTAATAAAGGATATAATTTTGCGCTTGAAAGTAATGTCATGAACATTCTCCTCAATCAAGAACTGATTGGGCATGGCACACTGGAAAACGGCATATACATACTTAATCAACCTCGAATTTTCAATATTCAAAACACACTTAAAAGAAAGGCTCCAGATTCAAATCAAGCCTTCCTATGGCATTGTAGACTTGGTCATATAAACGAAAAAAGGTTGACTAAGTTACATAAAGATGGATATCTAGATCCGTTTGAATATTCATCATATGCAACTTGTCAATCATGTATCAAAGGAAAAATGACCAAATCTCCGTTCGCAGGATACGGAGCAAGAGCAACATAACTCTTAGGACTAATACACAGTGATGTATGTGGCCCAATGTCTACGCATGCGAGAAGCGGTCACTCCTACTTCATCACTTTTACTGATGACTTCTCTAGGTATGGACATGTGTTCTTAATGAAACATAAATCCGAGGCTTTTGAGAAGTTTAAGGAGTATAAAAATGAAGTAGAGAAACAAACTGGTAAAAGCATCAAGACACTTCGATCTGATCGAGATGGAGAATACTTAAGTACCGGTTTCCTTGAATACTTAAAAGAGAATGGAATTCTCTCCCATCTTACTCCGTCTTATACACCTCAGCATAATGGTGTATCAGAAAGGAGGAATCGAACGCTATTAGATATGGTGCGTTCAATGATGAGTAGTGCTGAGTTGCCACTTTCCTTCTGGGGATTTACTCTAGAATCAGCAGTATACTTATTGAATAGAGTTCCAACTAAGTCTATGCCTACCACTCTATATGAAATTTGGAGCGGGAAGATACCATATCTTAAGTACATCAAGATATGGGGGTGTCCGGCATATGTTAAAAAGCATAGACCGGACAAGCTCGAGTCACGATCGGTTTTGTGCAAGGTTGTAGGATACCCCAAACATTCAAAGGGGTACATGGTCTACCACACTGAAGAACAAAAGGTGTTTGTCGCTCGCCACATTGTCTTCTTAGAAAGAGAGTTTCTTGCAAAAGAAATTAGTGGTAGCGCGGTAGAGCTGGAAGAAATTCCAGAACCTCAAACTGCTACCGAGGACTTAGAAGAACCTCAGATTTCAATAGAACATGACGAACCGAGGCCACTCCGTAGATCTAGTAGGCTTTCTCATCCTCCAGAGAGATACTATGGTTTTCTTCAAGATCGGGATTGAGAGGATTGCATCATCGATGATAATGAGCCTACTAGTTTTCAGCAGGCTATCACGAGTATTGACTCGATGAAGTGGCTGGATGCTATGAGATCCGAAATGGAATCCATGTACACCAATAAAGTATGGACTTTAGAAGTTGCTCCTCCTGGGGTTAAACCAGTTGGATGCAAATGGATTTTCAAAAAGAAGATTGGTGCACTTGGACAAGTGGAAACCTACAAAGCTAGACTCGTTGCAAAAGGTTTTTGTCAAAGACCAGGATTGGACTATGATGAAACCTTTTCACCTATAGCTATGCTTAAATCCATTCGGATCCTACTTGCCATTGCTGCCTTCCATGACTATGAAATCTGGCAAATGGATGTAAAAACAGCTTTTCTAAATGGACATTTAGAAGAGAGTGTTTACATGGATCAACCAGAAGGTTTCTTAGACAGTGGGAGCAGCGGAAGAGTGTGCAGGTTGCTTAAATCCATTTATGGATTAAAGCAAGTATCGCGAAGTTGGAACATCTGCTTTGATGAGACAGTCAAAGAGTTTGACTTTATCAAAAATGTAGATGAACCATGTATTTATTGGAAGATTGTAGAAGGAGCAGTAGTCTTCCTCGTTTTGTACGTCGATGATATACTATTGATAGGGAATGATGTCCCTATGCTACAATCAGTAAAGCTCTTCTTATCACAGAAACTCTCCATGAAAGACTTGGGTGATGCAACCTACATTTTGGGCATTAAGATCTATCGTGATAGATCTAATAGAATGTTGGGACTTTCACAGTCCAGGTATATTGACACTATACTAAAGAGATTTAGTATGGAAGATTCCAAGCGCGGTAACATGCCCGCTTGTCACGGGATCGCCCGCTTTTCACGGGATCAACCTCTCCAAAGGGATGTCTCCAAAGACTGATGAAGAGAGGGATCGCATGAGCATTTTACCCTACGCTTCGGCGGTAGGATCTATAATGTATGCGATGTTATGTACAAGACCGGATGTAGCTTACGCACTTGGTGTGGTAAGCAAGTATCAGTCTGACCCATGTGAGAAACATTGGATAGCGGTAAAGAACATTCTCAAGTACCTGAGAAGGACTAAGGAGATATTCTTGATTTACGGTAATGGGGACCTCCAGGTAGAGGCTTTTACCGACTCCGGCTTCCAAAGTGACAAAGATGATTCTAAATCCATTTCGGGTTTTGTGTTTACCCTCAATGGAGGGGCGGTAAGTTGGAATAGTTACAAACAGGATACCGTCGCAGACTCAACTATGGAGGCTGAGTATATAGCTACTAGTGAAGCCGCAAAAGAGTCTGTCTGGATGAGGAAGTTCATCTCTGAACTTCAGGTGGTTCCGTCCATTGCCAATCCAATACCTTTGTATTGTGATAACAATGGGGCCGTAGCATTGACGAAGGAACCCACGTCCCTTCAGAAATCCAGGCATATTTTAAGGCGGTTTCACCTGATCAGGGAGATCGTTGATCATCGGGAGATAGAGGTACGGAAAGTGGATACAAAAGACAACACGACAGATCCATTAACAAAGGCCATCCCTCAAGTTCAGTTCGAGAGGCTGTTTGAGATGTTGGGCATGCGGTACTCCAGCAACTGGATATAGTGAAGACAGTGGGTACTCATTGCGCCAATTATAAGCCCTAATGTAAATGGGAGATTGTTGGATATATATGCCCTAGAGACCTTCATTGTATAGGATACTAGGGATATGTATGTACATGGCAGTCTTGCTTAATATAATAGTATGCTATTTGGTTTGCCTTTATCTTAACATTTGATATATTTTGGGTAGTATTCATATATATATATATACATGTTGATAAAGTCTTAGGATGTTTGCCTGACTACCGGCGTTGTGATGGCAGTCATATTAATGGGAGCTGGATAGTCAATAGGCACATCCTTAGATATCCCTGGTCTCAAGAGTGTCGAGACTGGGCATCGATACTCCGGAGTAGACAGGTGTATATATATCTAGACCCTGAGGAGGGGCGATGGATTGGTCCCGTGGCCATTGGTGGAGTGCACCTAAGATTGTATACAGATGCTCACTGGGTTTGAGTACACCGGACAGGACTCGCCGAGAACAGACTGGATGGTATTTATAACTAACGTCAGATAGCAGTTCTCAGGTGACATGTGTGCAGATAGTCCGTTGACTTAAAGTCATCATTTGTCTCGTGTGAGTTCCCACTGTGTTTTGATTACTACCCTACCACGGTTCAAAGGAGTCATGCAAACAGGTTTTAGTTGGGCACAGTCCCGAGCCACGTGGAGGCAGTGAGTGACTGTTAGGGATTCGTCTCTCCCGGTACAGGGAGTTGATATCGTACAGTGAATGGTTGGTCATTACCATAAGTCCCTGGCCAGGGCTGATTGAGAATTACTGATAGATTGATCAGTAGATTCTCGGATGGTGATAGGGCCATACCGACACGACTTGTACAGTTATTAAGGGTCTGATGTTTACCACCTACTTAGACCATACATGCTATACTCTTAGACAAACAGACCGGACTGCACGGATATTGTCACGCACAGGCTCAGTAGGAGTTCGGATGGGTATCCTCACCGGCCTTCTTATCGACATCTACCTGGGGACCGTTACATACAGCTAGTGCCGCTTGCGGTCTGTGGTTAAACCCACTGCCAGCGTAATAGTCGAGTGTTTAGAGTCCCACACAGAGTTTTCCCAACTCCAGGCGAAATGATATAGAGGTCATACGGTTTTACGACAAGGGTTCGGACGAATACGTGTTTAAACGCACGTACGACATTCGGACAGTTTTTACTAGACGGCTTTGGTTTAAGCCAGATTCTAGTATCGGGTTATTAGATTTATACAGTCTAAAGTTTTTCCGTGTTTTCACGGATGCGAGGGGCGTTCTCGTAATTTTCCGGGAAGCCTCTAGAAGGATGGTGACTAAGGGGTTAAGGTGGCAATTTCATTTATTGCAAATTGTGACTAATTTGTGTGATTCACTATGTCATTAATGCATAATTTATTGCTTAATGACTCACATAGTGAATCACTCATATTGAATTAATGAAGCATGGTGAATAATAATTTATATTCATTTATTTGATAATTCATTATGTTTCATATATTCATGTGAGAAGCTTTTTCATTCTCATTATCATCTCCACCTTCTCTCTCTTCAAGTTCACTCCTTCTTCAAACCCTAATCCTACCACTCATGAGTTGAGACCAAGGATTAGGATAGACTAAACACTCCATAACCTAACTCTACATCATCTTAGTTACTTTGGTTAGCAACTAGAGAAACTAACTTACCTCAAGTCTTAAGGTGTAACCTGGATTAGCGTACTCGGGAGGATCATCTATTACGGAAAGGAGGCCGAGGAGGACGTAGAGATCACAAAGACGAAGGACTAGAATAATTTGGTATAATCTCTTTAAATAGTAGCTAAGAACTCTATGGTTGTTGTTAATTATCGTTTAGAAAAGATCTTCGGTTAGTCGATGTTTACATACAAAACAAGATCATTTTTCATATTTCCGCCTCCCCGCAACTCGTGGGGTGTTGCACATCGACTTACAGATATATTAGAAAATAACTCTTAATATTGCATTATATCACAAATGTCGGTCTATTGTAATTTACCGATAACTCCATTGCTCGAGTAATATTCCTCGAGCCACCTGTATAAGTGGGGCGACCCCTCTTCGCCGACTTCCTATTCTCTATATTTTGAGCGGCCTGTTTCTGCACAACATATTCACATTTAGTTTTCTAATTAAGGAACACAAAAAAATAAATTATATACTAAACAATGAATTACATTTAAAATACATACCTGTTTGCGTTGAGTGTCGAAATATTCACACAATAGAGGCCATGTCTCTACGTCGACTCTCGCAAAGGCCGGAGTAGATAGGAGGGCCGCTCTCTCTACCTCGGGGGTCGCCATCCACAGGGAGTAGAAGTCGGCCTTCAGCTCATTCCTGTGGTATCGGACCTTGGTCTGCATGTTCTTCATCAGGCCATTGTACAGAGCATGAAGGTCGAGCACCCTCCCAGGGTGATCAGGGTCGGGTATAGGCTGAAAATCATAATCCAACGGAAAATACAAAAAAACATTTTTCTTAGATTGCAAGTGTTAATAATAAATATATTGGATAAATCAAATGAATATATATATATTAATACCCGAGCCTGATCAAAGAAGAGGGCCAATGAGCGCCGGTGCTGGTCGCCCCACTCAACGTGAAGTGGATAGTTCTTCACGAGCCGGCTCTCATCCCCCATATACCGGCCGAAACTCTCGGCATGAGGACCGGTATAGCGATAATCAGGGGTAAAAAAGAGGGGGAATGCTGCCTCCCCTAGCCCTGTCAGGCCTCAGCCTGTGGGACTGATTCGGGCCTTGAGTCCCCCTCTGGGGATGGGGAGGCCCTGCGTCTGCAAGAAATATCAAGACAATCAATATTAAGACAAAGTTGTATTTAGAAATCAAGGTTAAATGAAAATTGAAGTGTGATATATACCTCCGGTGACTAAAGCACGAGCCTGGGCCCGGGCAGCAGCACGAGCGGGACGATAGTTCCTCCGGTGAGGAACAGCCGGTGTCCCGGTTGCGGACGCATCCCCTCTAACGAGAAAATAAACATTGATGCTAAATTTCCAAGAAGTTCATATTTATTCTATAGAGGATATGTAAAATGAATAAATATCTTATATTTATTCATACTAACCTACAGACGATGCGGAGGATACGGAAGTGGCAGGAGTGGCCCCTGCGGCAGATATGGACGCACCACCTATAATTTTACAATTAAAAATAGATTATATAAGTAATTGAAAAAAGAATGTGTAGATCAATAATATAACATTCTAAATCAATATGCATGCACTATAAGATATATAAACATACCCGCAGGTGCGGTTGTGTCACCGCCTACAGCTAGACAATAAAAAAATTACTATTTAAGTAAGAGCAAAAGGAATGTGTGTATATTTATGATATAGCATTATAAATCAATATACATGCACTATATGATATATAAACATACCTGGAGGTGCGGGAGTGGCCTCTGTCCCTGATGTGGACGCATCACCAACAACTAGACAATCAAACATTGATAATATAAGTAATTTTGACATGAACAGGCATGAATATCTATAATATTACATTCAAAATGGTTATGCGTGCAATATACCTGGAGGTGTGGCAAATTCCACACGGAAGGATGCATCCGAAGGGGTCTCCGATCTGGGTGCAAGACCGGCCCTCTGAAGCTCCCTACGCAGCTCTCCGGGCGGCAGAACCGCTCTACCTCTGCCTCTGCCGGTGCTCTGATGGAGCTCCTGCCGCCCCTCGCTGCTCCCGTCATCAAATCTAGATAAACGGTTTGTGGACGCATTAGACAATCATTACAAGTATTGACTATATATGTATAGATCGTAAAATGTGAAGTAATAATATAACATTACTGATATCCTTTTTCGTTTCATGGGCACATTAAACATATCTAGTTGGATTTCATCATCGATATCATTTCTAACCCACGTAACTTCATGATCGGCCGAAGACAACCCGTCCTTCGAAATAGACGGTCGGAGCACTCTAAGCCTTCTCTTTTCTTCATCCTCATCGCTGTCCTCGAATTCTGGGACATCATAGACATCCCTGCATTTCCAACGGCATACGACACTCCATCGTGGATGCTTCAAACACTGTGAGTAGTATACTTGGAACGCTTGGTTCGGAAAGATAAACGGATCTTCCTTACCGTAAAATCGAAGTGTGTTCACACTGGTCAATTCATATTCATCTTTCCAAGTCCTAAGATTGTTTCTCCATTTATCCGTATCGGTTCTCGTATCGTACCAAGTACACTGGAATATATAAAAGGGTTCTGATCGCCCGGGATAGTGGATGCTGAGTATACAATTTAAGTACCCATAATAAATCACACCGTTCGATCCTACCGTCGGAATCCCACTATTCTGAGTGGTTCTACATGTTTCTATGTCCTTAACTTTGAATTGGTATCCAAGAACACCGAATCCTTTATAATATGCAACCTCCATACTAGGAAATTGAGCTAAAAATCTTGAATCACTCTCAAATGATGCAGACAAGTTCGGATCGTGGATCTAACAAAAAAAATTTTACGACAAATACATAACGATATAATTTTACATTAAAACTGATAGCAATAATATGTTATTCGAATAACTTACATGACCTGTGACCCAATCACAAAAATTATCCTGATGGTATTTTTCCAATCGTTCTTCGCTCCAATCAGGATGCCCCTCATGTACCTCGTTAAAATGAATTCTGTTTTGGACAAATAATGGTGACATTAATATTATATCATTTCATACACACACAAACACAAATATAAAAATTAATCCAAAAAAACATACTCTCTAATTTGTTTAAGACATGCGCAATTAAGCAAGATAAACCGGTATATCTTGTTGATAAACATAGTGTCTACCCTCTTATAATCGGCTTTACCATATGGACGTCTTGAATTCTTCTAGGCCGGTTAAGTCCCGTCTCAATGTTCTCGTCCAGATAGCGGGAACAAAATGTGGTGCTTCATCAAGAAGATAACCTTGCTTGATAGAACCCTCTGGTCGATTTTTATTGCGTATATATTTTTTAAGAGTGTAGAGGTACCTAAAGAAAATATGTTGAATAAATAAATACGGGCATACAGGAAAACAATAATTTTAAAAATTGCACGAAACGAAAAATTACACGTACCTCTCAACGGGATACATCCATCGATATTGTACCGGTCCGGCTAACTTAGCCTCAGTTGCAAGATGAACCATCAAGTATATTATGATATCGACGAATGACGGTGGGAAAATACGCTCAAAATTGCAAAGTATCAACGCAATAGAATTTTCTAGTTTATCCAGCGTCACAACCTCCAGTGTTTTAGCACACAACTCTCTGAAAAAACAACATAGGTCGTTGATTACTAGACCAACCAATTAGGGGAGAGAAGTCCTGAGGGCTAATAGAATAAGGTACTCCATGATAACAGGGTGATCATGACTTTCCAGCCCATCGATCTTGCCTTTCACAATTTTTATTTTCTTGCTGAATGATCTTGAGAAACCTGTGGGAACTTTCAAATCATGCAACACCAGCAGGAATCTTTTCTTCTTCGGTTGTGACATATGATAAGCGGCATTGGGAAGTACAAACTTGCATGGTTTACCCGCTATCGGTCTAGGGTGCAATTCACTTCTTATTCCCCACTCCTGTAGATCCATCCGAGCATTCAGGTTGTCTTTCGATTTCCCGTCTTTCCAAATAAGAAAGTTGAGTATGTGCTCTGATACTCTCTTCTCTATATACATGACGTCCAGACAATGACGCACAAAATTTGTTGACCAGTACGGAAGCTCGAAGAAAATGCTTAACTTGTTCCAAAATAGTGGTTTGACCTGTTTCGTCGGATCCATCCCGAAGGTCACATTATTGTAACCATCCCATTAAGCAGTCATGTCCTCTCCGGACAATGGGGCTGGAGGTCCAAGAAGCTCCTGATGACCGTCACTGTGAACAGTGTCTAACCTGTAGGGGTGGTCTAGAGGCAGGAAACGTCGATGGCCGCAATAACAAACCTTCCTGCTAAAATTCAAGAATTTCGATGTTGTGTGTTGATGGCAATGAGGACATGCTTTGTGACCATGTACGGACCAACCTGATAGCATTCCATACGCAGGAAAGTCATTAATTGTCCAAATTAAAGCCGCACGCAGTACGAAAGTTGTATTTGTGTTTGCATCATATGTCTCTACACCATCAATGAACAAAGATTTTAACTCTTCGATCAGACGTCGGAGATAGACGTCTATATTGTTTTCCGGTGAGTTTGGTCCGTCGATAAGAAAAGGCATCATAAAGTATAATTGGTCCATAGCCAACCAAGGCGAAAGATTATAAATTATCATTACAATAGGCCATGTGCTGTGACTTCTAGCCATATAGTTCAATGGGCAGAAGCCATCACTAGCCAGTCCGAGCCAGACATTGCGAGGATCGCTACAGAATATTGCGTGCCTCCTATCGAAATCCTTCCATGCCGGTGAATCTCTTGCATGGCTCATTTTTCCATCTTCACTTGGAGGAGCACGGTGATGCCAAATCATTGCCTCGGCTGTTTTCTGGCACCTGAATAACCTCTATAGCCTCTGTGTTATGGGAAAATATCGTGCTATCTTGATAGGTATATCAGGCTTCTTATCAGAATCTTTCGGCTTATACCTGGCCTCTCCGCATGTTGGACACTCTTTCAAATCTGAATTCTCTTTCCGGTACAACACGCAATTTGTAGGACATGCTTGAATCTTCTCGCACTTTACATCCAAATCAGACATCATCTTCTGGGCTCCGTACCAGCTGTCGGGCACGTTATTTCCCGGGGGCATAGAATCTTTCAAGAACGAAAGAAGCATTGTGAATGACTTGTTGCTCCATCCATTTAGGCACTTAATCTGGAAAAGTTGGACGAACCATGAAAGGGTGGAATACTTTGCATTCTCATAAATTGGTTTTCTAGCATCATTCATGAAATTTTTATATTTATCCGCACGCGGTCCTTGACCGGAAGGAATGTCATCTTCAGTACGAATAGATCCACCTAAGGTAGCCTCTACCATATCCTCCATTTCTTCTGATAGAAATAAATTACCGTCTTCTCCTTCTTCTCTTGCCGCATTATCGTGTTCTCCTTCTTCTTCTGCCGCATTACTGCGTTCTTCTCCTTCCCCGTGATATTTCTAAGTTGAATAAAGTCTAGTAAACCCATATTTTACGATATGAAGCTCTGCCAATTCTACCTTCTGCCGGTACTTATTGCCACATCTATCGCACGGGCAGAGAATCTTCTCTATCACGATCTTATTATGTGCGCGTGCAAATTCAATAAAAGCAACAACTCCTGCGACAAACTTAGGTTGCATACGTTGTTTCCAATCCACATAAATCCAGTCCTTAACTCTGACGTACTTATGGGCCATGTTAGATTGTATAACATATAAATTGTAGCTTATGGTGACTATATTGAGAAATCTAAGAATGAGATAGTTACTGACAAAGGAGAAAATCCGTGTATATGCTTTGTGTGTCCGTTTGTCGTTGAAAAGAATAAATTATCGAACGTATGTTAACCGATAGATGGAGACTAAGTGGCGCATTAAGTTTCATATATGAGTATCGATGAGAATATGAAAGTTTCATATTATCATCGAGTATCATATATTGGTTTTAACTGAACATCTTGAATCACTCTCTAATGATGCGTTTGTTTTATATTCTTGTTGTGAGTGTGTGTTTCGGCTGTCGGGGGTAAGGCTTCTATCCCATTAAGAATGTATAGAGCGAACACCCATTCGCTTGTGCTTTCAACAGTTTCGAGTAAATTTCGGCAGCACCTCCCCGCTGTTCTCCGAGTACACTGTAATAGAATAGATAATCATTTCAAAGCTGTGAAACAACGTTGAAATGAACATCTAATCTATCTTTGTACACGGAGAACCAGCGGAAAAGTACCGACGAAATATCTCGAAACGGATGAAAATACAAGTGAATGAAGGTGTTTGCTTTACATTCCTAACTTGTCCACACGTGACAAATCTATCGGTTATCATACGATTGAATCTTCTCGTCACATAGACTATACGACGGTTGTTAGTATCGAGCTATACCGTCCGATATTTAACAACCTTCGTATAGTTCTATGTCACGACGAATATCGAACGTATGTTAACCGATACACGGGGACTAAGTGGCGCTTTTAGTTTCATATATGAGTATCGATAAGAATATGAAGGTTTCATATTATCATCGAGTACCATATATTGGTTTAAACTTGAACATCTTGAATCACTCTCTAATGATGCGTTTGTTGTGTATTCTTATTGTATGTGTGTGTTTCGGCTGTCGAGGGTAAGGCTTCTATCCCATTAAGAATGTATAGAGCGAACACCCAATCGCTTGTGGTTACAACCGTTTCTAGTAAATTTCGGCAGCACCTCCCCGCTGTTCTCCGAGTACACTATAATAGAATAGATAATCATTTCAAAGCTGTGAAACAACGTTGGAATGAACATCTAATCTATCTTTGTACACGGAGAACCAGCGGAACGGTACTGACGAAACGGATGAAAACACAAGTGAATGAAGGTGTTTGCTTTATACATTCCTAACTTGTCCATACGGGACAAATCTATCGATTATCATACGATTGAATCTTCTCGTCACATAGACTATACGACGATTGTTAGTATCGAGCTATACCGTCCGATATTTAACAACCTTCGTATAGTTCTATGTCACGACGAATATCGAACGTATGTTAACCGATAAACGGGGACTAAGTGGCGCTTTTAGTTTCATATATGAGTATCGATGAGAAATGAAGGTTTCATATTATCATCGAGTATCATATATTGGTTTTAACTTGAACATCTTGAATAACTCTCTAATGATGCGTTTGTTGTGTATTCTTGTTGTATGTGTGTGTTTCGGCTGTCGGGGGTAAGGCTTCTATCCCATTAAGAATGTATAGAGCGAACACCCATTCGCTTGTGTTTTCAACCGTTTCGAGTAAATTTCGGCAGCACCTTCCCGCTGTTCTTCGAGTACACTGTAATAGAATAGATAATCATTTCAAAGCTGTGAATCAACGTTGAAATGAACATCTAATCAATCTTTGTACACGGAGAACCAGTGGAAAGGTACCGACGAAATATCTCGAAACGGATGAAAACACAAGTGAATGAAGGTGTTTGCTTTATATATTCCTAACTTGTCCACACGGGACAAATCTATCGGTTATCATACGATTGAATCTTCTCGTTACGTAGACTATACGACGGTTGTTAGTATAGAGCTATACCGTCTGATATTTAACAACTTTCGTATAGTTCTATGTCATGACGAACATCGAACGTATGTTAACCGATAGACGGGGACTAAGTGGCGCTTTTAGTTTCATATATGAGTATCGATGAGAATATGAAAGTTTCATATTATCATCGTGTATCATATATTGGTTTTAACTTGAACATCTTGAATCACTCTCTAATGATGCGTTTGTTGTGTATTCTTGTTGTATGTGTAACATAATTTTAAACTTATGTAATAATACTTGCATAGTTACTTGCAAATTGCAACATGAGAATAAGATATATGAAGAATTGAGCATTAAAGAACTAAGATGCATTAGACTTAAGATTGAGATACATACCTTCAAAATAGAAAAGAAATCAATAAACAAGATGAATATAATATAAATTCAAGTTGAAAGAATATATATCCTCCTTAAAAATGCAATTAAGTCTCGATGATGCTGAAGATGATACCAGAAAAACATCTTCGGCCATCCTTCATGTGTAAAGGGGTGTGTGTGAGAAAATTGGGTACACGGTGTCAGAAAAGTTTTCTCTTGCCATGTGGCAATCAAAATTCAATTCTTCGTTATTTTTTTATAACCACCGACACTGTTCAATTGACCTTCATGTCTAATAAATAACAAATTAGTAAGAATTCTCTCCACATACATATTCAATATGCTTTTATAAAGTGATTTATTTTATAATTTTAAAACGCACACGCAGAGCATCTTTAAACAACAAAAATACCAGTAGCTTTCCTATGGCATCTTTAAACAACAACATTGATTTCAAAATAATAAAGTATTATAGAGTGATGTCTAGGTCGACGAGATTCCAGTGCATTCGCATTTATCAAACATCAAAAATAAAGGAATTTTTCTTTGGGGGAATAAGCATAGCCTACTTGGGGGGTTATTTATTTATTTTTTGCTGCGGCAGTTTTAGGAATCGAACCCATGATATCTTACTCTGTAGAGGTTATTTATTGTATGCACCATGTCCGATTGGCTGCTTAGGAATACTTAATTGTTTGAAAATGGAGTTGCATACAATATTTGTAGTAAGAAACCCCTATCTTTCCATTTTCTTGGTTTACATCATATCAGCTAAGAATAATACAAAACTGCAAAACGCAAATAAATTTCTAGCTACAACCATGACAAATTCGATAAATATAACCCATGCAATCCATCCAAGCATTGCCTATGCCGATTAATCCTATAAGCCACATGCGTAAATTCACCGTATATGTCGTATCTTCACTTGTTTTTAATTAAAAAATGGAAGCAGCCACAAACAACACATAGAACCACTGTATGTCCTCTTGTTTGCAAGTGCATGATGCTTTGCAAAAATGAATTGATTTAAAATCCCCGCAATAATGTTTAAAAATGCCGAATTTGAACTTTTTGCCTCCAACGATTGTTTCATTTTACAAAACCAAAAACGACCCCCAGTTATCCACTTTGTCTTGCATTAAATTGTAGGTGTAAACGGGTTCGACCCGTCAATTGATTGGGGATCCAACCCGAAGAAAACACCCAGACCTTTCGACTTTGATCCCTAGACTTTGCTCCAATATTTAAGCGACGACCTCCCTGAGATCCGGCGAAAGCGAAAGGTACTTTTCCAGCCCCAGCCCCAACCCCAACCGCAACCCTAGCCGAAACCAACCCCAACCGCAACCCAAGCCGAACCCAACCACAGCCGAACCCCAGCCGAACCCCAACCCCAACCCCTACAATAATAAAAAATTTCTTTAATTGAATATTTAATTACTTACCTGTTCGGTGGAGGAGACAATCGACAATCGGCAACGAGGAAGAACGGCGATGAGATTGGGAACGAGATCGGGAATGAGAGACAGAGAACGCCGACGAGATCGGTGAGATCGGCGACGAGAAAAGGGGGAGTTTCGCGCACTCGAGCGAGAGAGAGGAGAGATAATCAGCGCATAGGGAAATTATGTGCCTTTTCTATTAAATCCATATTTAGTTGCCCCTACGGATTTGTCCGTAGGTCCTTGGTTTGCGGCTCTGTAGGGGCAAACAACAAATTAAGATTTAATATTTTTAATTTAAACGTCTTGGACCGTAGGGGTGACCGTCTGGCCCTACGGACTAATCTGTAGGGCCAAAATAAATCTGCCCCTACGGATTTCAATATCCTAGGGGCAACCCTTTATTTTAGTAGTGTAAGTGTACACAAGTGAGAAAAATAAATGCTTAAGTGCGCTAATATTAGTTAATGTAAAATTAATATATGAAATATATAATTGTACATTAAATTACTAAATCAACACATGATTTAATAATCGGGCTATATCTCATATAACCGACTAATACTATATGTATCAATTTATCGAATCAACACTTGATTCGATTACCCGTCTATATCACATATAACCGACCGATATCACATATCGCGTGAATAGAATACGGTATCACATACGTGTATTAATCTCGGTCCCGCACATATCACATATGTGCTCCTACTTCGTTTCGCCTGAGCCAAGAAACCTCTGTGTAGGACTCTAAAGACTCGTCAATACGCCGACAGTAGGTGATGATCATATCCGTCACCCACAAGCCATCAGCGGTACTGCTAGAAGTAACGGCCAGCCGGGTATTGAGCGATCAGAAGATCAACAAGCAAGGCTGCTCATACTCCTGCGAATCAAATCAGTAACACTACCGTACAGTCTGGTCACTTCGTCATATATGTCGCATATCTCAGCCTGGGGGTGGTAAACGTCAGACCCCAATTTCCTGATAATTCATGCCGATGTGAGGCCCATAACGGTTTGAGAAACTACTGATAACACTTACCAGTAAATCTCAACAACCCTCGACTGGGATTTTCTGTTATGGCTAATTGAGCATAGCGCAACATTGACCCCCAATAACGGGAGAGACGAAATCCCCTCCTATCGCTCATTGCCTCCATGTGACTCGGGACTGTACCCAAAAACCATTATTTTCCACGTTCTCTTGAACGTGGTAAGGTGGAAATCAAAGCACAGTGGGAATCACATAAGACTCTATGACGATCTCGGGTCTACAGACTAACATGTACCAGTGTCACCAAAGAACTGCTATCTGACCTGAGGTATAATACCATCTAGGAGTACTCGGCGAGTCCGTTCAGTGTACCCAGTCTCCACTGAGCACCCGTTTACTTTCTATGATGTCAAACACCAATAGATATGGGATCATCCATCGCCCATCACATGGGTCGAGAAACGTATACGCTAGTCTACTCTTGAATATCGATGCCCCGTCTCGATACTCCCACGGCTAGGAACAATTGAACGATATACTTATATCACGACCCAAATATTTTGACTCGTGACCGGCACTTAACCACGCAACGTCTACAGGCGTAACGCGACTAAGTAAGCCGAACCCAGAAATCAAAACCATTTAAAAGTAGTGAGTGTTGAAAATATTCAATTAAAACATTTAGAAAACCTTAATTTGTTCAATAAAGTTCTTTTTAAAGTTAAATTATCCTTACAATAATTTTGGCAGCATTTCCTTGTGAAAGTAACCCCGACATCGAGTACAAAACAGGATATAAGTGACAAGATATATCATGAAATAAAGCGTCCCCAATAGGAGCAATCACGCCCAACAGCGTAAAACATCACCAAAAGAGTAATATACGATGCTGTAGCGAAGAATGAGCAATAAGTAAACATCACAGACTAATAAACTGCATATATACAGTCGACTTCCATGACCTCGACACCGGAAAACAAATAGAATACATCATCATCCTCACACTGTCTCTAAGTCAAGTACATATAAGGTAGATGGAGAATACTAGATACAAAAGTGTGTATAATAAAAGTAACCAGATACCACAACCCACCTAACAGCAAAACAGCTCACGCACCAACTGTAGTGGTATCTGTAGCCAAAAGATGTAAGGAAACAGCCTGCCGCGACTACTCCGAAGGGCAACCTGCAATTCTGTGGCACAACGGGGGTGAGCTGCCAACTCGTGAATAGAAACAACAAATAAAGGTAATCGCGAGCATGCACGTACTGCGCTACTCTATCATATGCCAGCAGATGATATCAATGCGTGATAAGCAGTATGTGCAATAATCATGCAAGTGCTCTATCAGGTAAAATAATTACAGGATGAGATACAATAATAAATGCTGAGCATGGGAAATATAACATCTACACGGAATGTCAACGTGGAATATATAATCGTTGTCCATCAATGCACCCAGATCCCCAAATAGCTCAGGCGCCGGCACTCTCATCGGCCCTCAAATCCTGTAAACCTCTGAGAATCACGAGTGCCCAACATCAACACCCAAATATCATAAACACTCGTGTCCAGCATCGACACGCAAATCCTCATCCATCGGGCCCCGTCAGTCCGGGTCAACCCACGGGCTCCGTCTGCGGTATCGGCCCTCGGCCCCGGCAGTACGGATCATCCCGCATCCATCTATCGACTCTGGTCAGTATCCTCCGGATAACTGCCAGGTCCAACCAATCACCGGTAGGTAGTAGTCCCTCCGCCGGGCTCACCGTCTAACAATACGAGTCTTCTCGCCCCGGGATACCGTACCAGGTCCACTATGTACCCGCAATCGGTGCCTACCTCTCCTCGAATCGGGTATACTCACACAAGCTCTCTGGAACCGAGAAAACTCATGGTGGACGCACCAAAATATCATATCAAGGGAAACCGGGTTTTTAAACAGTGCGTGTTTTCTTAAACTAGTACTCCGGTTCCCAAATCCGAAAATCACATAAATCAAATCCAATGCGTAAATCCATGCAATGTGTCGTATGACAATAAGGGTAAAAGAAAGGGAGAACCGCACTTTAAAAGATCCCGTTTTGAAAATACCGCTTGCGGTCCCTTAGTTTTAATTCAGGTCAATATCATCCATGTATGTAACATATGAATACGGGTATATGTATGGATGTGCGAATGAATAAGTACGCAAGGTGAATATAGCAATGTACATGTGCACTAATGAAGACACATGATGTACATGCGCCCAAGTACGAATATATGTGTGATTTATATGGCACAAGTATGGATATCATGTCAAGTCACATAAAAGATGAGCTACAGCATAATGATCATGGAAATTCTACATTGTGAGTGTCATGGCAATTACTAACGGTGTGTGTGTAACATGCAGGATAGTGCTAGTGCAACTTGAACCGTTAGTAATGGTGCTGTGTTCTATCAATTTTAGTTTATAAACATATAGCAGGGAATGAGGTATGCACTAAATAATAGCCATGAACAGTCAATGTATGGAAATGTAGCTATAAGGTCCTATCAGCCCTGACGTAGAATGCCATGCGGGCGATATCCCCGTAGATGTTAAATCTACTCACCGTAGTCTCTCGCTAGGTATAGCCGACAACTTGTTTCCCCTTGGACGCGGCGTCCGTCGTACTCACCTGCGAACCTAAAATTACACAGTATATCACATAAGCTCGAAGTCACACAAACACGACATTAAGGCTAAACTAGTAACTCGCGTCGTGAACCAAGCGCGCGTGTGCGCGATACGCTAAAACGTGTGATTACGCGCCTGAAGCCACTCCGACGCGTCGCGATACGCAGAAATCCCAAACCCACACACACGTATCACGCGTGTCGCGAAAGATTAAAAATACGATAAAATAGGTATTCACCTCCAGATTTTTATACAGAATTGATATTACAAAAATATATATACCAAAAAACTATAAATAGCAGCAGACTCCAGTGGCCCAAACCCCAACCCAAAACACCCCCATCTGGCCGCAAATTGCGGCCAGAATGCTTATTTCGGCGGCCTGGGTAGGAAGAGAGATTCCCAGGTTTTGTGTGTGCGCTCTATACCCCCTGAGTATGTAAGTCCGCGGCGGCGCCCCGGCTGTCGAACCGACGCCGGAAACGCGGAAACAAAAACTTTCAAAAACTATTGAACCGGCACCACCGCACACTTTTCACCCGGATCAGGCCATTAACCTAGCTACTAGCAAAAATGAAAAGAGTAGAGAAGCTATACTAAGCGATCCGTGTCCTTCGGTCTTCATCTCCACTCCGATCTCCCGCGGAAACTCCGTCCATCACCTCCTCGTCGGAAAGGGCACCACGTAGCCGGAATCTTTTACAGGCTCCCACCTCTTGACCGAGGCAACTCGGGCGCGAAGTTGGCTAGCCGACGCATCCAAGGTTTGCTATAGACTAGTGTACTAGGCTATATCTCTTGGAGTTTATGGAGTTGCCTTAATGTTGTGGAGGAGGAAAAATAAGCTATGGAGTGATGTGTGTAATTTTTGCACGCAAGCATAAGAATGAGATGATATATTTCCACCACTAGAAAAATGATCCTCACATCATCCTCCCCAAAAAATGGCCGGCCCCCTTTTATCATGGTGGAGGGAAAAAAGAAAATCCCAATCCAAGAGAAGAAAAAGAATAAATTAAGATGAAATTGGTCACACCCATTTCATCTCCAAATCCACTCACAAACCATCACCATAAATGCAATGAAATGGACAAGAAAAGCATCTCATGATGAAGAGGCCACAAATATGCAAGAAACTCCTCCATAAAATGTTATTTGCAAACTACAAATAACACCCTCCAACGATAAAGTCTGGCCGTGAAGGAACAAAGGAAAACCGGCCGGAACGGAATGCAAACTGGCAACCTCAGAAAACTGATCCCGTAATAAATTACAGGAAAACCCCGCTTCTGCAAATACATGCCCGCATTTGTATTCCCACTGAACACAAATGCAAAGAGACAAAATCTACACTATCTCATACTAGGATCCGGCTTAAGCCAAAGCTGGCTAGTAAAAACCGTCCGATCACGATCCGTGCAATACCGCACGTATCTAATCGAACCCTGCCATATCTCCATACGGCCTCTACAGCGTTTCGCCCGAAACCTGAGTAACTGTGTGTGGTGAACTCTAAAGACTCGTCAATACTATGGCTGTGGATTTAACCACTAGCATGTCAGAGGTATTTGCCATACGTGACGGGCCACCAGCTATTGACCAAAAGGGACGTCGATGAGCGAACTCATCCTGACACCCTACTGATCCTGTCAGTGACAATATCCGTACAGTCCGGTCCGTTCGTCTATGAGCATCGCATGGCGGGCCTAGGGGGTTGGTAAAAGTCAGACCCCTAAAAGCGGTACAAGTCGTGTCGGAGTGTAGCCCAGAACACGCTTAGATACTACTGGAATACCTACCAGCAAATCTCCTGCCTTGGCCAAGGACTTTTCATGTACTGGCTCTCCTAGACACAGCACGACGTCACCCCCAATACCGGGAGAGATGAACCCCTGCAGATCCGCTCACTGCCTCCATGTGGCTCGGGACTGTACCCAACTAAAACCTGTTTGCACGACGCCTTTGAGCCGTGGTAGGGTAGTAATCAAAGCACAGTGGGAACTCACACGAGACAAATGACGATCTCAGGTCGATGAACTAACCTGTACGCATGTCACTAAGGAACTGCTATCTGACATCAGGTATAATCCCAACTAGCAGGTTCCTGGCGAGTCCTGTCCGGTGTACTCATAACCCAATGAGCACCTGTATACATCTTATGTGACCAACTGACACCAGTAGCTTGTGAGACCGGCCACCGCCCTTCGTCGGGGTCTCGACTGTATACACTAGTCTACTCCGGAGTATCGATGCCATGTCTCGAAACTCCCACGACTAGGGACCTTTTAAGGATGTGCTTATAGACTCCAGCTCTCACGTATATGATCGCCCTTATACTTCTGGTAGTCAAGCAAGAATCCTAGGGGCTCTATCAACGTGTAATAGCGACTCGTAAGGTCACCTAAAGCAGTACACGATGATAATGATAAACCAGATAGCATACTATCATCTTGAGTAAGATTGTTCTACTGGGACAGGTCCTCCCTCAATCATTGCAATCATGTGCCTGTGATCCAATAATTGACTCTGAGGGCACTATCTCCAACAATCTCCCACTTGCACTCGAGGCTAATTATTGCGATGTCGCATACTCACAGCCCGTGTGATACCGAACACCCAACTCCTCTACTAGTCAGTCTCACAAAGCTCGTTTGCGAAACTATTGCGTTCGAGGAATAGCCTTAGTGAGTGGATCCGCTATGGTGTTTCTTTCTATGTCTCTCTTTATCTCAAGTTCGCGGAGAAAGCCATCTCCCGAAATGAGCAATACCTGTCTTAGAATATGTCTGGGTGTCTGATGGGACCTAGCTCATAAGTGAACTCCAAATCCAAACTTCTTAGACTGTATCGTCAACTGAACTTAATCAGTATCCTGCGCCATGCCTTCCCTCAGTGTCCACCTGGACCATCTGTCCAAAATACTGCCCCTCATCAGACGGAAAACTATAACTCTGACAGCCACTCTGCCATCCAGGTCACCTTGGGAAGCCTGGAATGACAACTTTCTCCCGAAGGAGAATGCTGTTATCATATCCCTCGAACATCAACTTATGTTCTAAAACTGCTTCCGATTGTTTCTCCAGGATTGGATGAATATCAACTTATTGCACCTACTGCAAGAACAACATCTGGTGTGGTACTTGACATCTCATGATCAACTCAATTACCTAAGCAAGTTATCTGCCAATCATGCATATCCCTCTCCCCTTTAGTCTGTAAGACACCTTTAGAGAGGGTGACTCCATCACCTGCAGGTACACCACCATGCAAGGAGTCGAGCATTCTAAATACTCTTAGAATGCTGTCTAAGTACCCTGATTGGGAAACCACCCAAATCTAGATCTAAAACCATAGATCTAGTACCCAGAATGTCTGATATAAGATCCAATTCCTATGTGGAGAAACCACTGTGTGACGACCAAAGTATAACCGATCGTAGTATAGGAATATCACTTCCTACTCCGTGTATGTCATCAAATACCAGGATATCACACCCAACTACCTTCTTAACAGATCCATCCCCTATTCTGATGAAGTCAAACCTATGACTGTCACATCAGAAATAGATGATCTATCTCCGCTATATCTGCTTTAGTCTATAAATAGACATAAGCCTGATGTCCACCAATGCTTCTGCTGCTCCCACTGACTACGACAACCCTCTGGCAGAGTCATATACAGGTACACTTCTAAAGCTAGTTTAGAACGACGCTATACTCATCCTCCTGCCGGGTCTCACAGTCTGGAACAACAGCAATGGCAAGTCTGGGTAAACAAGAACCTCCCTGCCACCGTCCTTGAGCATACCGAAGTACCTCTCGAGTGCCTGAGGTTACCCACTTTATCTGTGGAGTGGCCAAATGGAATGTCAAACCAGATTGAATCTTTAGGTTCTTATCAAATCTTCAGTAATCGTTTGCGGTTCTGGAATCACTTCCAGTTCTACCATACTCCCACTACTGTTTTCTGAGAAAATCCATTTTTATTAAAACTGTGGCGAGTCAAGCAAAATATCACTATTGATCTTCCAGATGGTAGAATATCAACCCTCTTCATAGCCCGGGTCAACCCACAAACAGCCATTACAGAAACGTGCCTTGAGTTGTTCAGTGTCTGGTTTTAAGCATAAGCCAGACAACTCCCCGTATCTTAACAATGTCAAGATATGAACTGTTCTATATCCAATACAAAAACAGAGGCACTGATTTAATTGAACCAGATTCAAATCATGCAGCTGTCTCCAGTGCATATCAACTAAATGGAAGGTGGCCGATCAGCATTACTCAACTTAGGAATACTTCCATGTATGAGTAACCTGAAAGAGAACCTAGTTCTCTTAACCATTACTATCAACTGAATACCATATACAAGTATCTACATCTTCGATCACCTTGAAGAATCCCGATACTTGCAATACCTGGTTCTTTACTTTATTCTTATACCTATGACTTCTCAAAACTTCGACCCTGCATTTCTACGAAACACGTGTCTAAGAACTAGAGAAGTCACAAGTAAACAGACTATAGTACGAGTACCTACCCCTCTGTCCAAATGGACACTGGACAACATACAATACTCTGTATAAATCCCTTGAGTCAAATGACTCATTCACTGTGTGTCGTTGGTTGAAAACTGTACTTATGGTTATGAAGAATTACACCGCTGTTCAATACTCCTTACCTAACCATCCACTGATATAGGTAAATGTCATAGATATAATTTCAAAAAGAAATATCTCACTCTATAAAAATAGACGTACAGATATATCAATTTGAAATTGGTGCATAACAACGGATATTCAAAACCAAATATTTGCCGTCCGGCAAACAACCCAGGTGACTTCCTCAAATATCACCAATTACAACGAATCCCGATATAATGAGGATGTTCACCTAATTCCCAATAACTTACTCCCACTCATCATCTGTAAAACCATACAGATGAGAGAATTGATCCTGGTAAATACATACCCTGGAGCAAGTGTCTAATTGGGAAATCAGTTTTTCTTTTAACAGTCCACAGTGAAACTGAAACATTGAAATGTTTCATAGGGGTATCCTGGTATTCCTAGTAATGCCTCTTCCATTATCCAGATTCACAACTGTAACCGTATAATTCTTTGTCATCTCTCTAAATCCCTTTATATGTCTTTAGTCATTACCTTCTGCACACCCCTTTAGGCCAAATGGTTTTCTTCCTTCCCTACCGTCCGGCACCAGCCTATGGTTTGGAAGAAGACTATCCAATAAGCATAATGGGTGTATTGTCCTAATCCTAGGAGCACTCGCAATGCGAGAGAAGGTGAAGATAAAAGACAACCGAATGAACCTTATTCCTATTTCTCCTGAACCAGGATCCATCCCCGAACTGGAACAAGTTCCTTTCGAGTTCGTATATAACCATACGATGGATTATCCAATAAACTTGGGATCTTCGTAGTGATACGGAGTGTCCTGGAGAAATACAAAGGTGATTTAGGATTGGCGAAGAAATACTTGGTTTGGTCGTGAATAGCAATCGCAATTTACTTTGCCCTCTTACTAATCCCTTTCTTTGTCTTAACTTAATACCTTCTGTACACCGTTTAGGCTAATTGGTTTTCTTCATTCCCCACCGTTCGGCACCAGCCTAAGGTTTGGAAGAAGACTATCCAATTTGCATAATACGTGTACTATCTCCTAAACCAAGGAGTACTGGCAACCTGAGAGAAGGTAAAAGGAAAAGACAACTGAATAGTCCTATTCGTTTTCTCCAGAACCGGAAACCGTCCTCGAATTCCTTCGAGTTCGTATATAACCATACGATGGTTTTGTCCAATGGAAGTGGACGTTCGTAGTAATACGGGGTGTCCTGGAGAAAAGGGTAAAAGTAGGAGTGGCAATGAGGTTTGCAACTCTGACAATCCAAAGCCAGTGTTAAGAAGGTTCGGTCAACTTGGTCACTGAGTCATAGTCTAGGGTCGGGTCAATGGTCGCTGCCAAAGAGAGAGAGAAAAGAAACACTCAGCATGCACTCTAACCTAGATCAGAATGGTTATCACTTTATCTAATCTGGAAACCTCCCACTGTAACGTCAAATTCTTCCCCAAACCTGAAAGAAAAATTAGCCGGGATCACCCGAGGAGTAAACCAACTCATCAATCGGAATCGGGATCCAACTATCATCGCATGATAACGTGACGGAATCCGCTCACGCTCTCACACTCCAGAAGGTATGCGCATATCTGGCAAGTTTCAGTTCTTTTGAAACTCCCGATGTGGATTTTTTCCCCATGCTCTTATGACCTTGGCATGAGGTCTAAATATCATAAGTCACATGTCAAGTTCTACCCATCATTGTCCAGGTTAATTTGAAACCACCCATACATACCCTTGACGAAGGCCAAAATAGTAGTATGACTGTCCCAAACCAACGCATCTATATATGCAACAGATAAATATCCGGCAGCTACCAATCACTATGCCTTGGCGTAAGGTCAAAATACATAGCTTGAATACTACCGAATATTTAACTGAAATGATGGAGGGCTACGAATAGTTTCTGGCGAAAACGTTTAACGTAATGAACTTGATATCGTTGAAGGAACCGGATAGCTTTTTAAAAATATAGTGACGAAAACCTTTGCTAAAGAGGTCACTCCCGGTGAAGGGATCTCGGCTCTTTCCCCGTAGAATGAGGTGCAGGATATTCCAACTGAATACCACGATGCAAAGCAAAAGTAATCGGCTATAGTGAAGTTATTGCCCAGATGCAAACTTTTGTCCAAGGGGTCACTCCCGGTGAAGGGATCTCGGCCCTTGCCTCGTCGACTGAGGAGCAGGATATTCCAACTGAATACCACGATGCAAAATAAAAGAGAACGCCCTTGCAATAACAGCTTTTTGAAAAAGTGTTCCAACAACATCAGAATAGGTTTGTTTATCTTGCATTGATCCGAATCAACGCAGTCCCATCAACTGATCACACCACAAAAGAACGAAAATAATGATGTACGTATATGCCATCCGCATTCGCCACTGGGTCCCGTCATCACCCGTTAGGTTACTTAACTAACGACAGAGTGGGGACTGGACTAGCGCGGATGCAAAACATATACAACATCTACTAGTATATATATAATATATAATTTCGCTCAAGGCGTGATAAAAAGCAACATCACAGAAATGAACAACATCACAGAACAATACAGATATCTGGGATCCCCGGGTTTCACAGAGCCGCTACTGAAACCCGACGTTCCCCTGGTCATGTGGATAGCCTGTGCAATGAAAATCCTAGACCCCTACGTGCGCGGCAAGTTACCCGCCAAAACCTGAAGCGAGGCAGCCCCCTTCAGCAACGTGAATGGACCACCCAGCACTTCACGGAATCCGGTAACTTGGGCACCCCTCCTGGGTCAACCTATACCCCCTACGAGTGCGGCGAATAGCCCGCCAATTCTAGAGTAAAGCCCCTTCCGACTCAATGCCATGAGATGCGGGCTTGTTGCCCTCTAGAATCCGGCTATCCATGCACCCCACCTTGGGGTAATCCTAATACAGAAAGCAAAATATACATACAACGGGTACATCGACCTCGACCCGGTCGTGCCCCAAAAGAATAACAAACAGGCAGTGACGGCAGTCCACATGTCGGACGCTTGCCCCGCAATATCAAATGTACATATAAAACGAAACTGTACTAATATTGCATCCAGGCTATCTCCCACGACCGATCTGCAACAACACAGCACAATCACAGAACATCAACGTGAATGTCACGTTAGCAAATCCGTCTAACCGGGCTATAGCAGTCAGACAAGATTTACCGACCGAGTGACATTCACGGTCGCAAATATAATGTAAATACTGTGAACTAGCATGTTTAAAATATCCGATCGAACAAATTTTACCAAGTGGGGCCCAAAGAATTACTGTAGCACTTACAGAAAATCAGGGCCCAAAAAGAATATCCCAAAACCCCTATTTCCATGTCAAAAGCCCTCTGGAAAAATTTGGCACAATGAACAGTGAAAAGCGCGGCGGAACCGCGGCCCAAGCATGGGTTTGGCCGCGGTTCCGCGGCGGTATAGTCAGATCTCGCGACCAAATTTTACCAGAATTCTTATTGTACCGTGCACAGTATTCTGCAACAACCTGAAAAAATTTTGGAGCAGAAAAAATTTCGACAGAAACACGATGCATTGGAAAATACGGTTTTTGGGGATCTTTGTTAGATCAAGTTCTAAACATACTAGAGCAAGCTAGGCATGGTTAATGGCATGGCTCTGATACCAATGTAAGTCCACGGCGGCGGCCCGGCCGTCGAACCGACGCCGGAAACGCGAAAACAAAAGCTTTCAAAAACTATTGAACCGGCACCACCGCGCACTTTTCAGCCGGATCGGGCCATTAACCTAGCTACTACAAAAAATGAAAAGAGTAGAGAAGCTATACCAAGCGATCCGTGTCCTTCGGTCTTCGTCTCCACTCCGATCTCCCGCGGAAACTCCGTCCACCACCTCCTCGTCGGAAAGGGCACCACGTAGCCGGAATTTTTTACGGGCTCCCACCTCTTGACCGAGGCAACTCGGGCGCGAAGTTGGCTAGCCAACGCGTACAAGGTTTGCTGTAGACTAGTGTAGTAGGCTATGTCTCTTGGTGTTTATGGAGTTGCCTTAATGTTGTGGAGGAGGAAAAATAAGCTATGGAGTGATGTGTGTAATTTTTGCAAGCAAGCATAAGAATGAGATGATATATTTCCACCACTAGAAAAATGATCCTCTCATCATCCTCCCCAAAAAATGGCCGGCCCCCTTTTATCATGGTGGAGGGAAAAAAGAAAATCCCAATCCAAGAGAGGAAAAAGAATAAATTAAGATGAAAATGGTCACACCCATTTCATCTCCAAATCCACTCACAAACCATCACCATAAATGCAATGAAATGGACAAGAAAAGCATCTTATGATGAAGAGGCCACAAATATGCAAGAAACTCCTCCACAAAATGTTATTTGCAAACTGCAAATAACACCCTCCAACGATAAAGTCCGGCCGTGAAGGAACAAAGGAAAACCGGCCGGAACGGAATGCAAACTGGCAATCTCAGAAAACTGATCCCGTAATAAATTACAGGAAAACCCCGCTACTGCAAATACATGCCCGCATTTGTATTCTAACCGAACACAAATGCAAAGAGACAAAATCTACACTATCTCATACTAGGATCCGGCTTAAGCCAAAGCCGGCTAGTAAAAACCGTCCGATCACGATCCGTGCAATACGGCACGTATCTGATCGAACCCTGCCATATCTCCATACGGCCTCTACAGCGTTTCGCCCAAAACCTGAGTAACTGTGTGTGGTGGACTCTAAAGACTCGTCAATACTATGGCTGTGGATTTAACCACTAGCATGTCAGAGATATTTGCCGTACGTGACGGGCCACCAGCTATTGACCAAAAGGGACGTCGATGAGCGAACTCATCCTGACACCCTACTAAGCCTGTCAGTGACAATATCCGTACAGTCCGGTCTGTTCGTCTATGAGCATCGCATGGCGGGCCTAGGGGGTTGGTAAAAGTCAGACCCCCAAAAGCGGTACAAGTCGTGTCGGAGTGTAGCCCAGAACACCCTGAGATACCACTGGAATACCTACCAGCAAATCTCCTGCCTTGGCCAAGGACTTTTCATGTACTGGCTCTCCTAGACACAGCGCGACCTCACCCCCAATACCGGGAGAAACGAACCCCTGCAGATCCGCTCACTGCCTCCATGTGGCTCGGGACTGTACCCAACTAAAACCTGTTTGCACGACTCCTTTGAGCCGTGGTAGGGTAGTAATCAAAGCACAGTGGGAACTCACACGAGACAAATGACGATCTCAGGTCGATGAACTAACCTGTACACATGTCACCAGGGAACTGCTATCTGACATCAGGTATAATCCTAACTAGCAGGTTCCCGGCGAGTCCTGTCCGGTGTACTCATAACCCAATGAGCACCTGTATACATCTTAGGTGAACCAACTGACACCAGTGGCTTGTGATACCGGCCACCGCCACTCGTCGGGGTCTCGACTGTATACACTAGTCTACTTCGGAGTATCGATGCCCTGTCTCGAAACTCCCACGACTAGGGACCTTTTAAGGATGTGCTTATAGACTCCAACTCTCACGTATATGATCGCCCTCATACTGCTGGTAGTCAAACAAGAATCCTAGGGGCTCTATCAACGTGTAATAGCGACTCGTAAGGTCACCTAAAGCAGTACACGATGATAAAGATAAACCAGATAGGATACTATCATCTTGAGTAAGATTGTTCTACTGGGACAGGTCCTCACTCAATCATTGCAATTACATGCCTGTGATCCAATAATTGACTCTGAGGGCACTATCTCCAACAGAGTATGCTACAGTAATTCCAATTTCATCCTGAAACATCTCGGGTAGTAGCAGATCCTACAGAGCCCTATTTCTAGTTAAAAACCCCTCTTTTTGCACAAAAATGAAACTTTATGGTATTTCTGTGCAAACTGAAACAAAACCCTGGCTTAACTAACTCTAATAGCACCTAATAGAGTTAACCAAGCTAACAAAACCTCAATCTATCATATACATCACAAATATCTTTCAATATCACTAATAATGCACAAAAACACGATTTTTGCTAAATAATACGACAAGTTTATGGAAAAGGAGTGCTAACATGAGTTAATACCTTCTAAAAACCTTATAAAACACCAAAAGTTCCAGCTCTTTCCTCAAGTGTGCATATTTGCCTCCAAACACCTCAAAAGCTCACTTTTCCATGGTTTTGAGTGAAGAAATGAGTGGTTTTGTGTAGGATTTTGTATGGATTCAAAGAGAAATGAAAAGATGATGAATATTTTGTGTTGCTGCTGCTGGAGCTGCTATTTATCTGTAGAAATTTTCAGAATGAGAGAAGAGAGAGAGAAGAGAGAAGGAAATGGTCAAGCCAAGGTCAAACTTTCTCACCTAACACCATTCCTTCATATTCTATTCATTTTTTGAATTATAAAAAGGGTTATGACATGATTAAAAGGGTGGGGATAAATATCAACCATACAACAAAAGAATGGTTAACATGTTACACCAAAAGACCTAAGTCACAAAATTAGCTAAGTGTGCAAGTGTACGCTACAAATGGAATTTTCCCAACTAGGGTAACACGACTAAATATAATTAGTAACCCTATAAATATATATAAATATATCTATAAAAACACTTCACAACAAAATTTCCACCAGCCAAGAAGGAAAATAAGATATCCGTTTTTATGAAAAACATGCACACTAGCTAATTAACGGGAAAACATCCTAACGAATTTCAAGGAGTTACAACTTACCGACTACCCTGGCTCCATTAGTATGATCTACATCATAATCTTGGTAGTCTAGTACTCATCGTAAGCGCTTTATCAACATGTAACAGAGAGACAATAAGTGTACACGTCAAGATAAAGAGCAACCAGATAGCATACTATTATGTCGAGCAAGAAAGTCTTCCCTATATATGTCCAAGCATCCATTATAATATACATCATATGTACAATAATGGCCTCTAAGGCATACATATAACTAACAAGAGGATCCCCAGTAATTTCTTGAAAGGATGGCTAGGATCGGTAGGTCCTTGAGAAGTTCGGATACGAGGTCGATTGAGCTGACCAGTTTTCGGTTGGAGGGACTTGCCAAGACATGGTGTGAGTCGATAGAGAGAGGGCGAGCAGTAGATCTTCTTCTGATGTCATGGATAGAGTTTTTTGAGGTTTTCCTTGCTAGATTCCTTCCGCAGAGTGTGAGAGACGCCAGAGCCAGCAGTTTTAAGGCATTGCGGAAATCTGCAGACATGTCTGTGGCAGATTATGATTTGCACTTTACCCAGTTGTCACGCTATGCTCCATACTTAGTTCCCACAAAGGAACTCAGGGTGAAGAGATTTGTGAGGAGCCTGGATACATAGTTGTTCCTTGTTTTGGGCTCCCAGCACTTCAATACTTATGCACAGGCCATGGATGCAGCGATTAGAGTGGAGGAGCGTCTAAACGAGACGACGATTGTTCCAGAATCGAAGAGGGCCAGACCTATTGGGTTAGTGACCAGACTGGTTGGCCAAGGTCGTGGCAAGTTCGTTTTGGGACACAGTAGTGGTCGGGGATGGGCTCAGGACCGGATGTATGTCTCGTAGCTCGAGGAGCGTAGGCCGCCGTCTACATGTTTCAGTTGCGGGCATCCGGGGCATTGGGCTAGAGAATGTAAACGTCATAGAGGATTGTCATGCCGCAGGCTGCTTTACCCCTCCACCTTTTACTTCGATGGCTTTACTTCCTCAACCAGCTGCTACTATACGCCAGAAAGTCTCACAGTGAGGCCATAGTTTTGCCAGACGTACTCAGAGGGGACGAGGAGATCGAAGGAGAGGACATCAGGATGTTGGTAGGGTCAGGCTCGTGTTTTCGCTTTGACTCCCCAGGATGCCCAGGCATCCAATGCAGTTGTGATAGGTACTCTTTCTGTATGTTCTTTTGTTACGCATATTTTATTTGATCCTGGTTGTACACACTCATATGTGTCTGCACACTTTGCACTTTCTTTGGGGAGAGATTCGTCGTTATTAGAGATACCGCTTGTTCTGATTACTCCAGTGGGAGATTCTTTTGTAGCCCGATGCGTATTCAAGTCATGTTCCATATGTATTGGTGATAGAGATTCGTTAGTCGACTTGATTCTTCTCGATATTCTAGATTTTAACGTACTTCTCGGTATGGATTGGCTGGTCGCTTGTCATGCTTATGTTGATTTCCGGGGAAAAGTGGTAAAATTTTGTTTTCCTGGTGAGCCGATTTTTGTTGTGCAGGGAGACTGCAAAACCGATTTCTGCCCTTAGTGCTAGATGGCTCTTGAGGAACGGGTGTTGTGGTTTCTTAGCATTTGTTCAGGATATAGGAGACGCTGATGTACCATTGGACCAGGTTCCGATCATACAAGAATTTCCAGATGTGTTTCCTACTAAGTTACCAGGGTTGCCGCCAGAGCGCGCTATTGAGTTCTGTATTGAATTGATTCCCGGTGCTGGGTCTATTTCTATACCACCCTATCGGATGGCCCCGACGGAACTGAAGGAGCTCAAGAGTCAATTGCAGGAATTGCTTGATAAAGGACTCGTTCGTCCAAGTGTATCGCTGTGGAGAGTCTAGTCCTGTTATTAAGAAGAAGGACAACAGCATGAGATTGTGTATTGACTATAGGCAGCTGAATCGAGTAACGGTGCGAAATAGGTATCCATTACCTTGTATTGACGACTTGTTCGATCAGCTGCAGAGAGCCGGCTATTTCTCGAAAATTGATTTGCGGTCCGGGTATCATCAATTAAGAGTCCGGAATGATAACATTTCAAAAACTATCTTTCAGACGCACTACGGGCATTACGAGTTCCTGGTGATATCGTTCGAACTCACCAATGCACCGGCATCGTTCTTGGATTTGATGAACCAGATCATCAAGCCGTTCCTCGATCAATTTATCATTGTTTTCATAAATGATATTTTGATCTACTCTATGAGTCGAGAGGAACGAGAGCAGCACTTGAAAGTTGCATTACAGACTTTGAGAGAACATCAGTTTTTTACCAAATTCTCGATGTGCGCTTTTTGGCTTGACAGAGTGGAATTGTTGGGTCATATTGTTACGAGAGATGGGATGCAAGTTGATCCGAAGAAGATTGAGGTGGTAAAACATTGGCCCAGACCCATTTCAGTGACTAAGATTCATAGCTTTTTGGGTTGGGCAGGCTATTATCGTCGCTTTGTACTAGACTTCTCTTTTATTGCAGCACCTATGACCAGTTTGACCCGAATGGGAGTTCCGTTTCTTTGGATTGAGGGATGCGAGTAGAGTTTTCATAAGTTGAAGACTCGTCTGATGACTGCGCCCGTTCTATCTTTACCTTCAGTCTGTAATATTTCAGTAAAATAAAATATCATTTTTGGGAATTTTTATAATTTAATATTAATTTTATTGAATATTTTAATATTTCGGTATAATTAAATACCGATAAATTGGGAAAATTTTGGAAAATTATAAAAATTACCAAAATTGGGTACATTATGAGATTCATGCAAAATATGAAAGTTTACGATTTATTTGACACTATTTTAGTGCTAATCGCGGTTAAAAATTGCTAATCGGACCTTAAGCGTGTTTTGTGCAAAACATTCACCATATCTTTTCACACTTGTGTTACATTTTCCTACATGGCTTTATCTTCATTTTTAATTCTTTGTTTTGGGTTTACTATTGCCAAGATAAGGAAATAAAAGAAAAAGAAAAGAAAAGGGAAAAGGAATAAAAAAATGAAGTATGGGTAAGTGAGAGAAAGTGAGGGGTCAAAAGGAGAGACATGCCCATTTGTTTCCTTCTTCTTCCTCCATCATTTTCTGCCCCCCCCACCCCCATTTCCTTCATAGCTGCTGCCCTCATTTCCCCCTCCTCAAATCACCACAAACACACTCAAAAACAACCCAAAACCCCATTCCCATTTCACAAAAGTTGTGCACAACCTCACAAGCTACACGTTGGACAAAGAAAAATCACATTTTGGTGCTATAGGGGATTCTTCGGTCCCAAATGAGGTAATCCTTTCACAATTAGTGTAGTGTTTCATATGCTTAAGCCTCTTTTCAAGTTTAAAATTGATATGGCGAAGTTTAGTGAACTTTGAAAACTCAAGTTGGGAATTAGGGTTTGATTTTAGTAGAGATGGTGTAATTGGGCTTCAGAGATGACCTTAGACCCCTATAATGATAGGAACCCAGGCCAAACCCAACTAAAAACCCAAAATACGGAATTACAAATCTTTCATGTCGGTTTGTGAGGAAAATGAGTGTGCAAGGAAATCTGGGATGACCTGGGAATTTTACGAGTTAAACAGACAACCTCAGTAGACTAGAATTGACCCTAGGAACCCACTGTAGCAAAACGACAACCCAATTCCTTCCGCAAACCGGCCTGATCGGAATTCTATGGGTAGGGGCCAGCCACTTGGTAGGGTAGGGTGTTGGGGTTGGTCCAGTAGCTCATATACATCATATACTACACCCTAGGCTTGTTTGCTTACCCTGTTTTCACCTAAGACAAAATCTGGAGCATGTTTTCTAGGTTGCTGCTGTGTGTTTCATGATTTTTATGGATTTAAGTTTGGATATTTGGTATTTTATTCAATTATTTGACGTTTGTACGTCTATATTGATTGATATTTGGTTGAATTGCAAGATGTAGACCATAGGTTTCGACCTATGGATGATTCGTGCAACATTTTGGTTTTCGTGTGTCATTTTGGCTGTGATTTTGGATTGTGATGTGATACGATACGTTGTGATGTGTAGGTTCCCCTACGAAGACTTTGAGGCGACAAGAAAGCGCGTGGCGGCGTCGGTATCGGCACACAAGAAGTAAGGTGAGTAGATTTATATCTACGGGGAGAGTTGGTTGGATGGCATATAGCACCCACACAATGTTGTGAGAAATGATGGGATATTATATATATATATATATATTATATATATATATATATATTTATGTGTTAGGGTGTGATATGAATCTTAGCAAGAAAGCTTTAGGAGATTAGAGTTTAGGGTTAGCGAGAATTGAAGGAAGGATTCTAGTCGATTTCTTAGTCCCGAAACCTTAGAGTAAAGATTTGCATACACGCACAGACACATACTCACATACATTGATATCCTTGTGCGTATTGGAGACATATTTATAATGGTATTCATGTGCTTGGACGATGAGGATGTTATATGATGCTTGGGATTGAGTCGATATGATCAGACATGATGCCGTAGGATATTTAATATGTGACCGAGATATGTCATGATGTTATAGCGGATCGTTGGACGACGATACTATGTGGATGGTGATATATATAGTGATAGTTGACATATGATCGAGATATGAGATGAGATATGTTATGATATTTTTAATGGATCGCTTGGGCGATGTATACTTCTGTATGATAATATGTGTTGATGACATCGGACTGTATGAGACTTTAGGTCAGTAGCCAGATCATGATTTTGTTGATGATATTAGTAGTGTACTCGACTTAGATTAGTACCCCGGCTCTTGATATGTGATGATATGTACACCA
This sequence comes from Agapanthus africanus, assembly GCA_030015575.1. Lineage (NCBI taxonomy): Eukaryota > Viridiplantae > Streptophyta > Magnoliopsida > Asparagales > Amaryllidaceae > Agapanthus > Agapanthus africanus. Next base: position 38,351,545 of record JASDDO010000029.1, read on the forward strand.
GATGAATAATGAGATAAGTATGATATTTGACCCGTACCCAGATTTGGGAGGCCGTATGACGGATTTACCGTACGAGCTATATATTGATGATTGATCAGCACTCTTTACACGAGGATGTCATATTATATTAAGGTATCGTATGGGATACTATTGAGGCAGGATCACCGACTATTATATATATATCTATATATATATATGTATGTATTGACTCAGATGTTAGGCGGTTTCCTTACCTTTTGATCAGTCTTTTAATTTAGCCCTGCGGTTTAATTATAAATGATAGATTAGATTCGAGTCATACCTATTTCAAAATTAACGAATCGTGAGTATTTTTAAAGATAGTCCAAGGGATTCTACGGATATTTCAAAGTATGTACATTTTCTTAAAAACACCGTAGTCCCTATTTTCTAAACACATGATTCGTATTATTTCAAATTGTAAAACTGTACGACTCATACTTAGACATATGTAGATTCGTTATCATTGTATTTGATATTCAGCTCTCGCATATTCTTACTGCTCGCATCGCATTGCATTCTTATATTCTGTTTTCATATGTTAATATTGAAATTATGCTGTTAGGACACCCGCACCATTACAGATGATGCGTATGTTCCACATACACTTACTTGCCAGCTCACACACATCATCATCGGTAATTACCAGGTCACGCACACTTTAGAGAATATTATTTCATTAACATAGCTTGTTAGCTGATAGTTTCGACATGATATTAGTGTACTTGCCTTATGTGCCAGTTTAGACATTGCAGTTATTACTTGCTACTTCAGGCATATTATCATTCACTGTTATGCAGTATTATGGTGTTTTATGCCGATATTCACTGTTTACTCGCTATTGATGATTGGATTTCAGATTTTCATGAGATTTCCTGGATTTAGGAGAAAACCGCAAGAATATATAAACTTCTCTCTCTCTCTCTTTCTCTTTTAAAATGAAAAGTGCAGTTTTCTCATGATGTATGAGTCGTCCACCATGATGTTTTATCGGTTTTGAGATGGATTTCGAGACCCGATTCGAGGAGTTGGGTGAACCGTCTGTTGATACATGGTGGACCCGGTAAGGTACCCCGGGGAAAGAAGATCGAGGTGTAGACGATGAGCCTGGCAGGGGCAAACTGCCTACTGGAGATTTTACCTGACGTGGCGGTTATCCGGAGGATACCGTTCGTGGTCGTATGATTGATGATATGGGCCGATCGGGACTGACGGAGGCCGTGGTATTGAGATATTGAGATTTGAGATACAGAGATATTGAGATACTGGGATTTATGTTTTGTGTCGATGCTTGACACTGATTTCTCTGTTGATTTCATTGGTGATACCCGATTGATATACATTTAGAAATCTCATTAAATAAAGAAGAACAGTTCTTTGATTCATGATGTACTTTGTTCTCATTATATGCATCTGCATATCATTTTAGTGACATGTTGTTACCTGAGGCACTGACACGAGTTCTTAGTTTTTCCCTATATGGATATATATTTACCCTTACCATTGTTTATGCTTCAGGCTATATTGTTATTATTTGAGGATATTACTGATCGTATGACCTAGGATTGCGTTATACATGCGATTTCTACTCGTAGATGTTTTCTACTCACGGCAACTCACCGCTGTTGTGCCACAGTTTCTTGCAGGTTTTGCCGTACAGGTTTTATTGCGGTTTTGCTGGCACACTGTCCCTTCCGGATGATTGCTTTGGTACGTGGGTTCATTTGCATCAGGACCACCTTTGTATATTTGTTATTTCAGTTGTATCTAGTAAAACTTTATCAACCAGATTTGTATATTTGATAGACATAGAAGACCGGTGTTAATTCTTTCGATCTTAGAGTCGCGCGTTGTATTATTATGGGTTTTCTTATTGTTTTGAGTTTCCTATTCAGTTTTGATTCTCGCCCTTCGGCGTTGTATATTATATTGCTTGCGTGGTTGTGGCCGTCGATTGACGAAGAGCTAGCTCCCACTTGGGGATGCCTTTTTATCATTATGTTTATATTTATCATATTGTACCTCCTTCGGGGCCAGTATTTACAAAGGAAACACTGCCGAAATTTTCAGAAAAGACTTGTGATTTTAAAAATGCATATTTTGGCTTATGTTGCTAAACTACTTGATTTAGTTGGTTTTTACTTCACTCTACTACTTTACTTGGTTTTGATTTCTGGGTTTCGGCTTACTTAGATTACGTACGCCTCGAGACGTTTCGTAATTTAAGTGCCGGTCATATTCCTTACTTTTCAGGTCGTGACACAGGCTCAGGCGGATTTGCGGCTTATTATGATGCGTCTCGTGTTGGCTAAGGTAGCGTGTTGATGCAGCATGGCAGAGATATTGCGTATGCTTCTCGGCAGCGGAAGAAACATGAGCAGAACTACCCTGCCCACGATTTGGAGATGGCTGTGGTAGTCTTTGCACTAAAGATTTGGAAACACTATTTTTATGGAGAATCGTGCCAGATCTTTACAGACCATAAAAGTCTGAAGTACATATTCCAGCAGCGGGATTTGAATTTAAGACAACGTCGCTGGATGTGTTAGTTATATGTATGCCGTAGAGGCCATTACTGTACATGTGATGTTTATTGTAGTGGATACTTGGATATATACAGTGAGGACTTTCTTGCTCGACATCATAGTATGCTATCTGGTTGCTCTTTATCTTAACATGTACACATATTGTCTCTCTATTACATGTTGATAAAGACCTTAGGATGAGTACTTGACTACCAGGATTATGATGCGGATCATACTAGGGGGACAGAGATAGTCGGCAAGTACATCCTTCAATAGTTCCTAGTCGTGGGAGTATCGAGATGGGGCATCGATATTCCAGAGTAGACTAGCGTATGCGCTTCTCGACCCATATGATGGGCAATGGATGATCCCATATCCATTGGTGTTTGACATCAGAGAAGGTATACGGGTGCTCAGTGGAGACTGGATACACCGAACGGACTCGCCGAGAACTCCTATATGGTATTATACCTATCGTCAGATAGCAGTTCTCTGGTGACACTGGTACATGTTAGTCTGTCGACCCGAGTTCGTCATAGAGTCTTGTGTGATTCCCACTGTACCTTGATTTCAACCATACCACGTTCAAGAGATCGTGCAAAAAGGTGGTTTTTCGGTACAGTCCCAAGTCACATGGACGCAATAAGCGATAGGAGGGGATTTCGTCTCTCCCGGTATTGGGGGTTGATATTGCGCTATGCTTGATTGGCCATAACAAGGAATCCATGGCCAGGGTTGCTGAGATCTACTGGTAAGTGTTATCCGTAGTTTCTCGAACCGTTATTGACCCTGTATCGGCATGATTGATCAGGCTATTGGGGTCTGAAGATTACCACCCCAGGCTGTGATATGCGACATATCTGACGAAGAGACCGGACTGTACGGTAGTGTTACTGATTGGATTCGCAGGAGTATGAGCAGGCTTGCTTGTTGATTTTCTGATCGCTCAATAACCGGGTGGCCGTTACGTTTAGCAGACCGCTTGCGGCTTGTGGGTGTTTGATATGATCATCACTTACTGCCGGCGTATTGACGAGTCATTAGAGTACTACACAGAGGTTTCCTGGTTCATGCGAAACAATGTAGGAGCACATATATGATATGTGCGGGACCGAGATTAATGCGCATATGTGATACCGCATTCTATTCTCGTGATATGTGATATCGTTCGGTTATATGTGATATAGTCGGGTTATCGGATCAAGTGTTGATCCAATAAGTTGATACATTTTTATTAGCCGGTTGTATGTGATATAGCCGGATTATTAAATCAAGTGTTTATTTAATAATTTAATGTATAATTATATATGTGATATATTAATTTACATTAACTAATATTAGCTCACCTAAACATTTCTTTTTCTCAATTGTGTGCATATAGTATATATGTGATATATATTAATGTACATTTTATTTATGTCATGCTTGATGCCACATGCTTCATGGGTGTATGAGACTTACACCATTCTTGAAATAATGAAGGGTTTATATTTATTTTAGTAATTCATAAATTGGTGGAAATTGGTTTAATGGTTGAAGCTTGAAGAAGCTTGTGGAACCATTGACTAAGTCCACTCATTTGTTTTACTTGTAGATATTTATTAACTTAACCATTATTGTTAGCCATGGTTTATTCTCTACATGAGTTAGTGTATGACACTAACTCACCCATGGTTGTTGTTCTCACCTCATGTGTTTCATTCTCATCTCAACTTCATCTTCTTCTTCCTCATGAGAAAGCTTTTCTAGCTTTTGAAAAGGTGATGAAATAATGTGAGAAAAATTAATATAAAGTGAGCCCATTTCCTACTTCATCATCCTCTACTATATTAGCCATTTAGTTTAGGGTGTTTGCTTCACTAATCTATCTTTAGTGAAGAGGTAGCATGAGCTTGAGTCTCCTCAACGTAGATCATCTTCGGTCTCGAAGACTTCGAGCAAGCTTGTTCATTTCTTCATGTGAACCCTTACTAGAGTTCGGTTGTTCACTACTTGGACCAAAGGGACTATTACACGGAGCTTTAGAAGTGAAGGACCTATCTACAAAGGTTGTATTCCTCATTCACTTAGATGTAAAGTTGTTTACATTGTTGTTTCGTCTAAATCTCTAGCTAAAATCTAGGGTTAGGGTTCTTTAGTACGGCAAAAATTTGAAATTGGCAAGGATTATGCTTCCCGAAACCTTGCTGCCGCCCTAGGGGACTCTATAGTGGTATCAGAGCCAAGCTTGAGATTTAAGCGATGTTTGTTTGATTAAGAAATCGATAAAACTCCGAAACACCCGATACACATTCCTAGTTTCTGTCGAATTTTAAATAGCCTCTAAAAATTTATTTACCAACTGCAGAATATTGTATGTGATATAATATGAACACCATACAAATTTGAACAATCCCCACCTTCTTTTGGCCGGCAACATGAGCACAAAATCCGAGCTCACCGGTTCCATTTGGGAATTTGGGCGTCAAATTTTTAGGGTGTTCCAGTCTCTGGGTTTTGGTGTTTCAAGTGTTGCTTGTTTTTGCTAAATTTGCTTGTGATGTTAACTTTCAGTAAAGGCAATTCGGAGTGTTTCGTAGTCGTAATTCTAACATCTATTCGGGTTATTTAGACGACGTTAAAAAGTTCGAACGGATATCAATAACCCATATTTTCCCCCTCTGGAAATTTTCCAAGAGTTGGATTTTTTCCAAGTTTAAAATCTTCAGAAAATCATGCAAGTGATTCTGTGGACCCTCTAGAAGAACGATACCCAAACTCAACTTTTTGGATCACGGAACCACGGACATACCCTAGGGTTTGCGGCAGTTCCATGGCGACATGAGTGAGACATGGGTTGTCCCTTCTACGGATGGTTCATAGGAGCTGTGGCATGTTTTGGGTACTTTTTGAACTCTGCTCAGGTATTGAGCTCTTTGGGAAATTTTGGGTGTTTGTTTATTCGATCGAAAATTTTAACATTGTCTGGCTATCTCTGATTGTGATACAATATTTGGAATCCACATAATTTGTTATGAGATAACTAGTTTGAATTTTATAAATCTAGCAGTTTAGTCTCATTTGATCGGTTGCCACGGAATTTTGATGTGGATCAAAAGTCCGTCGCTATCACATAGCGTACGCGGATACTCGCCGGGTAACCTTACTAGATAGCCATGCCCCATAGCCCCGACCAAGTGACTGTAGGAGAACCCCGTCGCCAAAAGCATCCGTTCGGGTGCTCGCGGCCGTGGTGTTCCACCTAAGTGCACTTCGTCGACGGCATCAGGGGTGCGGCCGTCTACTAAAGTTTCCGACGAGCATTCGATCAAGTTATCGGGAATCTTTTTGAATTACCCGACAGGTTGGTAAAAAGAGTTATCAATATCGAGACTAAAATGCGGGGTTTATAACTGTTAGGCATGTTATGACTAAGGAATTCATTTGGTAAGGCATGAAATCTAAAGTATGAGATACATTGGGTTTATGATGTCTAAGGTGGTTGCGGATTCCAATTGTTGTAGTTTTTCACTTTCTTTTCTACGACCATAAGTGTAATATATGGTGTATTGCCAGTTTCGTTGCTATATGTCAACGACAATTGGGATACGCATATTTACTTACGTTGATGACATGTGATATTATGTGTTGCTGTGATAAGTTAAATTGGATCGTCGTGTTTTGAATAGCCTGGGTTTTAATAATGTGAGATGAGAGTTTTTCATTTTCATTCATGTAAAAGCTTGTATTTAATATTCTTTTATTGGGGAACTTCCGGATTGAGGATGATGTCACTATTGATGTATATTATTTACTTTTCAGCATTAGGATAGACCGAAGAAGGAGAGCAAATGTAACCGGGTTCTAGGGTCCAGTGGGAGACCATCTCGAGGAGTCGAGACCGGGTCTCCTAACTCTAGAATTGGTAGGGTTGCTTGCTGCTCTCGTAGGGGTCTAGGGATTTGGGTTTGGCTATTCATCGCGACCGTGGAATCCGCGTTTTTTATCGGCTTAAATAAAACACGAAATTCCTAGTATATCCAATATTTCATATGTGTTCTTATGCTGCTGATATTCTGTGATGTGATCACTTGATATTCTGAGACGAATGCCTATATTATATATATGATATATAATAAATATTGCTTCTTTCGTTTCTTCTGTGATGCTTACGAAGCATAATTGATAGGACTTCATTAATGAGATTAATGAAATAAAAGAAACCTAAAGATGTTGTAGAAACTTGTTTTAAAAACTGGTAGCTCTAGTTCTTGCTTTTCATAGCGGTATTCCTTGTAGAATATCCAGCACTTTATTCGATAAGGAAAGAGACGAGATCCTTTCCCCGGGAGTGACCTCTTTAGCGAAACTAGCCGATCTACAACCCACTCGATTTGTCTTTTGATTGCTTCTATAGTTTTTGCTTTGCATAGCGGTATTTGTGAAATATCCTGTACCTTATTCGATAAGGAAAGAGCCGGGATCCCTTCACCGGGAGTGACCTCTTTAGCAAAATTAGTAAAAGCCTAAAAAACACTCCTTTTCAAAATCACTCGATTCTACAACGATATCAAGTTCATTACACAAAAGGTTTTCTTAAAAACCTGTCGTAGCCCTTCGTCATTTCAGATAAGTAGTATTTAGTATTCATGCTACGGTAGTTTGGCCTCCATCGAGGCGTAGTGTACGATAGCCAATTAGTACTTATCTGCAGCATGTGATGCAATTGGATTAAGGTATTCGTACGGCGTTGTTTCGCCTCCGTCAAGGGTCGTGTGGGTGGGTCTAAATCATTCAAGAAATGAATGGGTTGAACTTGACTAGCGCTCTATGGGTAATTTGGCCTCCCTCAAGGTTATAGGACGCTAGGGGTAAAATCTATTATCGGGAATTTCAAGTGTTGAAATTTGCAATGAGATTGCATACCTTCTATGAGATCGTTGGATCTCGATACCAACTGCGAGTAAGCGTTACTCCTGGGAGTGTTTTACACATTACAATTAGTCGATCAAGTAGGAGTCTAGAAAGGTATTAACGGCGTTACGCCCATGGGAAAACGAGGTTTATTTTAATTAGGTCCGTGTGAAAGCACGGGGAACCTCCATCAAATTACCGACACTGGCCTGGCCGAAAGATTGGCGAACATGTTGGGTGTAATTAATCTCGGCTAGTCTTACCTTTTAGGGTTTGAAGGAAGATTTGATAAAAACAGTGTGAGCCATTCTGGTTAAATAAAATAATAACCAATCTGATGTTGTAAGAGCGCACACAGAGTGTTTTCTTCTCTCTCTCCTGGTAGTGACCATGTCACGCCTTAATCAAGATAATAATGTGGATGCATTGACCATACCTGCTTATTATACTGAGCTGGGGAACATTGGTTCCGCTCTATCTTAAAATTGTTATAAGTCCGAGCAGGAAATAGGGGAACATCCTGATTCCTATGCTAGCCATTCGAGGAATGTGCATGTTGATGCATCTTCTTCGGGTGTGTTCATTACCAAGAACTGTTTCTCAGTATTCTCTACGTCCTAGGTATGAAATACCGGATAAGGATCCCACATAAGTAATCTGTTACATGGGCTACAGAAAGGTAGATAACTGGGGTTGGGTGAGATGTCTCTAAGTGTTAGAGAATGGTGCAATTGTTGCAGCCAAGTCAGTTGGCAAATATCACCTTGTATTACCAAAATGGTAAATACATTGATTCTGAACAAATGTTATTAGATACCGATCCTGATATACAACATTACATCATATTCTTTTTTGAGTTAAAGAAGGATATAATTCTGTATTGGAAGATAATGTTGTGAACATTTTTCTTAATCAAGAGTTGATTAGATCAGGCGCATTATGAAATGGTATATACGCTCTAAATCAAACCACAGTTCAAAGTATATAGAGCCCACACAAGAAGAATAGTTCAGAAATGAAGGAATTCTTCTTGTGGAATTGTAGACTAGGTTATATCAATACTACATGACCAACTAAGTTACATAAGGATGAATATGAGAATCTGTTCGAATTTTCATCTTATGATACTTGCCAGTCTTGTCTCAAAGTTAAAATGACTAATACTCCATACAGGAAACAGAGAAAGAGTTAGTGAACTCTTGGGATGGATACATGATGATGTATTTGGTCCTATGTCTACAAATGCCAGGGTTGGTTCTTTGTACTTCATTATATTCATCGACGATCTCTCAAGATTCGGACATGTGTTCCTGTTGAAACACGAGTCTGAAACTTTTGAGAAATTCAAGGAATATAAGCTTGAAGTTAAGAACCAGATGGGTTAAAGTATTAAAGTCCTTCGATGTGATCGAAGAGGCAAATACTTGGGCATGGAGTTCCTGGATTTTCTAAACAGAGAATATGATTCTCTCTCAGCTTACTCCTTCGTATACACCACAGCACAACGATGTATCGGGACGGAGGTATCACACCCTATGAGATATGGTGCGCTCTATAATGAGTACTGCTAAGTTACCAGCTTCCTTTTGGTGTTATGCACTTAAGAAGCTGCATACCTATTAAATGGGGTTCCATCTAAATCTGTGCCTACCACTACATAAGAGATATGGAATGGGAAGAGACCATGTCTTAAACGAGTTAAGATATTGGGTTGTTCGGCATATGTTGAAAAGCAAAATCCGGACAAGCTCAAGGCAAGGTCAGTTATGTATAAGTTTGTTAGGATATTCCAAACATTTGCGAGGGTATATCTTCTACCACGCTGAGAAGCTAAAGGTGTTTTGTTTCTCAGCATGCCACCTTTTTAGAAAAGGAATTTCTTGTGAAGAAATTTGTGGTCATGAGGTAGAACTGGAAAGAGTTCCAGTTAGACAAACTAACAGCTGATGATTTGGTGAAACCAAAGGATTCAATAGTGTCTAACGAACATCAGCCTCTCAGCCAATCTGGTAGGGTTCCTCATCCACATGAGAGATACTACGGTCTTCTCGGTAACAATGGGAGCGAGGATTGCATCATGGTAGATGATGGCCCAACTAGGTTCAGGCAGGCCATCACAAGTGGAGACTTTATGAAATGGCTGGATGCTATGCGATCAAAGATGGAATCCATATACACCAACAAAGTATAACTTTGAATGTTGCACATGAAAGGGGTAAAACCCATTGGCAGCAAATGTATCTTGAGAAGATTCTTGGTGTAGATGGAAAAGTTGAGACTTTCAAACCTATGCTTAAGTCCATCAGGGTTCATGCAGGCATCGCGTAGTTAGAACATTTGTGTTGATATGGTATTCAAAGAGTTTGACTTCATCAAAATGGTAGATGGACCTTGTATATACAAGAAGGATGTAGAGAGTAAGGTTGTCTTTCACGTATTGTACGTAGATGGCATACTCTTGATAGGAAATGGTTTCCTATGCTACACTCGGTCAAGCTCCTCTTATCACGAGGACTCTCCATGTAAGATCTGGATGATACCTACTATATCTTGTGGATTAAGATCTATGGTGATAGAAATAAGTGGATGTTGGGAGTGTCCCAAATCCAGTTACAATAACACCATACTAAAAGGGTTTAGTATAGAATATTATAAGCATGGTGGTTCGCCCACATACTGAGGAATCACTCTCTCCAAAAAGATGTCTTCCAAGACTGATTTGGAGAGAGCTTGTGTGCAAGGGATACCATATGCTTCGGCAGTAGGCTCTATCATGTATGCGATGTTATGTACCAGACCAGATGAAGATTAATCACTAGGTGTAGTGATCAGGAATCAATCGGATCTTGGGAGAATCACTGGACAACTATGGAGGACATTCTTAAGTACTTGAGAAGCACTAAAAGAATGTTCTTGGTTCGCGCTTTCAAAGTGATAAGGTAGACTGAAAGCCAATCACAGGCTTTGTCTTTACCCTTAGTAGAGGGACGGTATGTTGGATGAGTTCTAAGCTAGATACCGTAACATACTAGACGATAAAGGCTGAATACATTGCTACCAACGATACTGCCAAAGTGACCGTCTGGGAATTTCTTATTCACGAGATGAACATGGTTCGTACCATTGAGCATCCAATAAGTGTTATTGAGACAACAATGAAGTTGTGGCTTTGGCCTAGGAACACCGGTCCCATCATCGATCCATACATATTCTGAGGCAAGTATCACCTGATCAGGGAGATGGTTGATCTCCCAGGGATCTAGGTTAGGAGAGATAACGCGAAGGATAACACGGCGGATCCACTCATAAATGCCTTTCCCTAGAGAGACTTCTATAGGACGTTGAGTATGAGATACTTCATCAAATGGCTTTGGTGTAAGTGGGAGATGGTTAGTTATATGTATGCCCTAGAGGGCATTACTGTACATGTGATGTATATTGTAGTGGATGCTTGGACATATATAGGGAGGACTTTCATGCTCGACATCATAGTATGATATCTGGTTGATCTTTATCTTAACGTGTACACTTATTGTCTCTCTATTACATGTTGATAAAGCCCTTATGATGAGTACTTGATTACCAGGATTATGATGCAGATCATACTAGTGGGGCAGAGATAGTTGGTAAGTACATCCTTCAATAGTTCCTAGTTGTGGGAGTATCGAGATGGGGCATCGATATTCCAGAGTAGACTAGCGTATTCTCTTCTTGACCCATATGATGGGCGATGGATGATTTCATATCCATTAGTGTTTGACATCAGTGAAGGTATACGGGTGCTCAGTGGAGACTGGGTACACTGAACGGACTCACCGAGAACTCCTAGATGGTATTATACATATCGTCAGATAGCAGTTCTCTGGTGACACTGGTCCAGGTTAGTCTGTCGACCCGAGATCGTGATAGAGTCTTGTGTGATTCCCACTGTGCTTTGATTTCCACCATACCACTTTCAAGAGATCATGCAAAAGGTGGTTTTTGGGTACAGTCCCGAGTCACATAGAGGCAATGAGCGATATGAGGGGATTTCATCTCTCCCGGTATTGGGGGTTGATGTTCGGCTATGCTTGATTGGCCATAACAGGAAATCCATGGCCAGGGTTGATGAGATCTACTAGTAAGTGTTATCAGTAGTTTCTTGTACCGTTATGGAACTTGCATCGGCATGACTTATCAGGCTATTGGGGTCTGACGATTTCCACCCCAGGATGTGATATGCGACATATCTAACGAAGAGACCGGACTGTACGGTAGTGTTATTGATTGGATTTGCAGGAGTATGAGAAGGCTTGCTTGTTGATCTTCTGATCGCTCAATACCCAGGTGGCCATTACGTTTAGCAGACCGCTTGCGGCTTGTGGGTGTTTGATATGATCATCACCTACTGCCGGCATATTGATGAGTCTTTGGAGTCTTACACAGAGGTTTCCTGGTTCATGCGAATCAAAGTAGTGGCACATATGTGATATGTGCGGGACCGAGATTAATGCGCGTATGTGATGCCGCATTCTATTCTCGCGATATGTGATATCGGTCGGTTATATGTGATATAGCCGGGTTATCGGATCAAGTGTTGATTCGATAAGTTGATACATTTTATATTAGCCGGTTGTATGTGATATAGACGGATTATTAAATCAAGTGTTGATTTAATAATTTAATGTATAATTATATATGTGATATATTAATTTACATTAACTAATATTAGCTCACTTAAACATTTCTTTTTCTCACTTATGTGCATATAGTATATATGTTATATATATTAATGTACGTTTTATTTGTGTCATGCTTGATGCCACATGCTTCATGGGTGTATCAGACTTACACCATGCTTGAAATAATGAAAGTTTATATTTATTTTAGTAATTCATAAATTGGTGGAAATTGGTTTAATGGTTGAAGCTTGGAGAAGCTTGTGGAACCATTGACTAAGTCCACTCATTTGTTTTACTTGTAGATATTTATTAACCTAACCATTATTGTTAACCATGGTTTATTCTCTACATGACTTAGTGTATGACAATAACTCACCCATGGTTGCTATTCTCACCTCATGAGTTTCATTTTCATCTCCACTTCATTTTCTTATTCCTCATAAGAAAGGTTTTCTAGCTTTTGAAAAGGTGATGAAATAATATGAGAAAAATTAATCTAAAGTTAGCCCAATTCCTACTTCATCATCCTCTACTATATTAGCCATTTAGTTTAGGGTGTTTTCTTCACTAATCTACCATTAGTGAGGAGGTAGCATAAGCTTGAGTCTCCTCGACGTAGATCATTTTCGGCCTCGAAGACTTCGAGCAAGCTTGTTCATTTCTTCATGTGAACCCTTACTAGAGTTCGGGTGTTCACTACTTGGAGCGAAGGGACTACTATACGGAGCTTTAGAAGTGAAGGACCGGTCTACAAAGGTTGTATTCCTCATTCACTTAGATATAAAGTTGTTTACATTGTTGTTTCATCTAAATCTCTAGTTAAGTTTGTAGGGTTTGGGTTGTTTAGTATGGCAAAAATTTGAGATTGGCTTGGACGATACCTCCCGAAACCTTGCTGGCGCCCTAGGGAAACCTACAGGATGGAGCTGGTCAAAGATTACGACTGAGAGATTTTTTATCATCCGGGCAAGGCAAATATAATAGCTGACGCGTTGAGTTGGAGTCTCGGGGTAAGCTTGTCGTATTTGGTTTCGATTCACATGCAGTCGGATGCTGATTGGCAGATTTTGTGTGACAGTGGTATACAGTTTGAGTTTACCTATGTAGGTGGACAGTTTGCCTATGTTCATGCTCGACCACTTCCATTTGACCGTATCGGTGAGGCGCAGTTCGACGATGCTCGTTTGTCTGAGATTTTGGAGCATGTTCGGCAGGGTAGAGATTCGGAGATTATGATCGATGACCAGGGTGCGCTATGTTTTGGGACGCATCTATATGTACCAGATTCCGAGGGGCAGAGACGCGAGATCCTAGAGCAGGCACATGAGTCAGCATACAGCATTCATCCAGGTTCCACCAAGATGTATCTTGATTTAAGAGATATCTACTAGTAGGAAAGAATGAAGAAAGATGTTTTGGACTTCGTTTCGAGGTGCCTGACTTGCCAGCAAGTCAAGGCTGTGTAGGGTTCCTATGCACACTCATGAGGTTCTACAAGGCATCAACCATGCCAAAATCAAATTTTTATGTGCCGAACAACCCTATGCAAGATCGTTTACTAGAGATTAGACGAAACTAAAAGCAAGCAAACTACTTTGCTACTAAGTGAATGGGATTATAACTTTTGTAGATCCGGTCCTTCACTTCTAAAGCTTTGTGTTGACGTCCCTTCGCTGCGATCATCGGGATCCCGGACCCTAGCGTTGGTTTCTTCGGAGAAATGAGCGGGCTAGGTCGTTGACTTCGAGGCCGAAGATGATCTACGTCGGGGAGACTCAAACTCAAGCAATTCCTTCACTTGGTCAAGAACTTTGTGAAGAGAACACCCTATACTACATGGCAAGTAGTAGAGAATGAAGAAATAGGAAGTGGGCTCACTTTAGAATTGTTTTTCTCACACTTTTTCTCATGGCACTATTGGAGCTAGCAAGCTTTTGATAGAGCTTGATGAAGAAGAAGAAGAAAAAAGAATAAAGAATAATTGAATCCAAATGAAACTTATCCTTTTAATTATGGCACCATGGTTGAGTTAAGCCCTCATGCTTAACTCATGTAGAGAATTAACCAAAGTATTAGGTTAAGGGTTGGGTTAACTAATATCCTAAGGAAATGACAAAAGAGTTGACTTCGTCAATGTTTATCAAGTTTCATGAAGCTTGATAACTTTGACCAAAGTCTCATCTCTTTTTTTATTTGTTAGGAAATTAGTAAACCCTAATTTAACCTTGATTTGGTTTAAGTCTCATACACACATCTTGTATGTATCATCAAACATGATACAAACATGTACACTTGCATATATCACATATAAACAATGTGCACAAACTAGTGAGAAAATCAATCTTAAGTGAACCAATACTAGTTAATGTAAAGTAATATATCAAATATATAATTATACATTAAATTATTAAATCAACACTTGATTTAACGATCCGGTCATATTGCATATAACCGACTAATATCTAGTGTATCAATGTATCGAATCAACACTTGATTCGGTAACCCGGCTATATCTCATATAACCGTGATACAAATCATGAGAATAGAATACAGTATCACATACTGGTATTATTCTCGGTCCCGCACATATCTCATATGCGCTCCTATTTCGTTTCGCTTGAGCCAGGAAACCTCTGTGTAGGACTCTAAAGACTCGTCAATACGCCGGCAGTAGGTGATGATCATATCAAACACCCACAAGCCGCAAGCGGTCTGCTAAACGTAACGGCCACCCGGGTATTGAGCGATCAGAAGATCAACGAGCAAGCCTGCTCACACTCCTGCGAATCCAATCAGTAACACTTACCGCACAGTCCGGTCTGTTCGTCTGATATGTCGCATATATCGCCTAGGGGTGGTAAACGTCAGATCCCAGTAGCTTGATAAGTCATGCCGATGTAAGGTCCATAACACGCATGAAACTACTGATAACACTTACTAGTAAATCAGTGCAACCCTGGCCAGGGATTTCCAGTTATGGCTAGTCGAGCATAGCGCAACATTAACCCCTAATACTGGGAGAGACGAATCCCCTCCTATCGCTCATTGCCTCCATGTGAATCGGGACTGTACCCAAAAACCACCTATTTGCACGACTCAGTAGACCCGTGGTAGGGTGGAAATCAAAGCACAGTAGGAGACACACAAGACTCTATGACGATCTCGGGTCAACAGACTAAGCTGTACCAGTGTCACCAGAGAACTGCCATCTGACGTAAGGTATAATACCAACAGGGAGTTCTTGGCGAGTCCGCTCAGTGTACCCAGTCACCACTGAGCACCCGCATACTATCTCTGATGTCAAACACCAATGGATATGGGATCATCCAACGCCCATCACATGGGTCGAGAAAATATACGCTAGTCTACTCTGGAATATCGATGCCCCATCTCGATATTCCCACGACTAAGAACATTGAAGGATGTACTCATTGACTACCCAGGCCCCACTAGTATGATCTGCATCATAGTCCTGGAAGTCGAGCACACATCCTAATGGCTTTATCAACATATAATAGAGAGATAGCAAGTATACATGTTAAGATAAAGAGCAATCAGATAGCGTACTATCATGTCGAGCAAGAAAGTCCTACATATATATGTCCCAGCATCCACTACAATATACATCTCATGTACAGTAATGGCCTCTAGGGCATACATATAACTAACAATCTCCCACTTGCACTAGGGCCATCTGTAGCAGTGGTTGCAGTATCTCATATTCAACCATCCCATGATTGTCTCTCTCTGGGAAACGGCCTTTGTGAGTTGATCTGCCGTGTTGTCCTCTGAGTCTACTCTCCTAACTTCGATCACCCTGGAGATCAACTATCTCCATGATTAGGTGATACTGCCTCAGAATATGTCTGGGTCACTGATGGGACCAGGGTTCCTGGGCCAAAGCCACACTTCCATTGTCACACAACGGTAGGAACCTAGTTCATCTCATGAACCAATATTCACCCAAACTGCATCTTTGGTAGTATCTTTGACAGCGATGTCACCAGCCTTTATCGTCTAGTTTGCCACGGTATCTTACTTGGAACTCTTCCAACATACCGTCCTCCACTGAGGGTAAATACAATGCATGCGACTGACATTCAGTCGTCCTTATCACCCTGGAACCTGTCCAGTGATTCTCCCCAGGATCCATTGATACCATCTTACTACACCTAGTGTGAATCCTAACATCCATTTAGATCTCATAGATCCAAAACCCAGAATTTAGGAGGTATCACTTTGATCCTATATGGAGAATTCATATGATAAGAGGAGATTGACCGTGCGTAGCATATGAAACTCTTTTCCTATCAAGAGTATATCATCCACGTACTCTATGAGGATCACCACCATATTCTCTACTATCTTTTTGTATATACAAGATTCATCTACCATTTTGATGATGTCAAACTCTTTGACTACCACATCAAAACATACATTTCAACTCCGCGATACCTGCTTTAATCTGTAAAGCAACTTGCACACGTTTCCGTTGCTCCCACTGTTTATGAAGCCCTCTGGCTGTGTACTTATAGACGTTCTCTTCTAAATCAGTATTTAGAAAAGCAGTCATGACACCCAACCGCCAGATAACGTAGTCATGGTATATGGCCGTGGCAAATAGGAACCGGATGGACTTAGGCATAGCCATTGGAAAAGGTTTCATCATTTTCCACGCCTGGTCGATGACGAAAACCACTAACAAGTCTAGCTTTGAAAGTCTCAACTTTTCCATCTACACCAAGTAATCTTCTCAAGATATACTTGCTCCTGATGGGGATTCAACCCTTCAGATATAGCATCCAAAGTCCATACTTTGTCGGTGTACATGGATTCCATCTCAGATCGCTAAGCATCCAGCCATTCTTACAGAGTCTCCACTCTTGATAGCATGTTCGAAACTAGTTGGGTCATCCTCTCATGATGCAATCCTCGCTCCCACTGTCATCGAGAAACCGAAGTATCTCTCAGGCGGATGAGGAACCCTACCAAGTCAGCGGAGAGGCTGAGGTTCGTCGGGGACTATTAAATCCTTTTGTTCTATCAAATCATCAGCTGTAGTTTGTATAGCTGGAACTCCTTCCAGTTCTACAGAACTGACCTTGCCTCGATCTTGTCCGGATTTTGCTCTCGACATAGGTCGGACAACCCCAAATCTTAATTTACTTAAGAGATGGGCTCTTCCCATACCATATCTCATATGGAGTGGTAGGCATTGATTTGATTCGAACCCAATTCAATAGGTATGCAGCTTCTTAAGTGCATAACCCCCCAAAAAGGAAACAGGTAACTCAGTAATACTCATCATAGAGCACACCATCTCCAATATGGTGCGATTGCTCCGCCCCGATACGCCTACGTGCTGTGCTGTATACAGAGGAGAAATGCTGAGAGAGAATCTCATTCTCCTTTAGAATAGTCCAGGAATCCCGTGCACAAGTATTCTCCTCCCTGATCTCATCATAGGACATAATACTTATACCTATATTGGTTCTCTACTTCTGACTTAAATCCTTTAATTTCTCAAAAGCTTCAGACAAGTGTTTCAACAGGAACATGTGTCCGAATCTTGAGAGATCATCAGTGAATGTAAGGAAGTACAAAGAACCAGTCCTAGCATATGTAGACTGGGGACCTTTATACATCACTATGTATCAGTCCCAAGAGTTCACTGACTCTTTCTCTGTTTCCAGTAAACGGAGCTATGGTCATCTTATCTTTGTGACATGACTGGCAAGTTTCATAAGATGTAAATTTAAACTTATTTAAATATGCAACTAAATGTAACTTAGCTAGTCGGGTAGCGTTGATATGACCTAGTCTACAATGCCTCAAGAAGAATTCGTTCATTTCTGAACTCTTCTTCTCGTGTGTGTTCTGTATACTAAGAACTGTAGTTTGATTTAGAACGTCAATGCTTTTAGATAACGTTCCTGAACCGATCAACTCTTGATATAGGAAATGTTCAAAACATTATCCAACAATACAAAATTATATCCTTTCTTTACAAATAAAGAGACTGATATGATTTTGTATATCAGGTTCGGTATCTAATAACATTCATTCTGAATCAATGTATTCTGGTAATACAGGGTGATAGTGACCAACAGACTTGGCTGCAACACTTGCACCGTTTTCTGTCTCATGAAACTTAACACCCGTTCTCAGTTCTCTACTTGTCTGTAGCCCATGTAACAAATTACATATGTGGGATCCTGATCCGGTATCTAATGTAAGTCCATGTTACCTCTCCCGGTACTTTCGGGAATGCGGAATTTGGTAAAAAACGATTTTTATAGAGGTGGTAACATGGACCTAAAACCCGGATCTTGGTTAAACATCTATCTAACAACCTAACTACGAGTTTCTAGCTACTCGGTTAGGGGGTTATACCTTGCTTGTCTTGAACTCCTTCGTCTTAAAGCTCCGATGGTGGTCCGGATTGGCTTCTTCCCGTCGTCTCCATACGCCGAAGATAGATCCACCTGAAAGCTCCAACCTTTGGCTCCTTCTTCGTTCTTTGAAGAAACTAGTTCACTCGGTTTGCTAAACCTTGTGAACTAGAGTGAGTAGAGAAGAGTTTGTATGGGATTTTATCTATGGTTCTTGATTCTCAACTCATGAGACAAGAGAACCATAGAGTCAAGAGAGGGAGTAAGAGGTTGAGGGTGAGAGCAAAACAAGAGAGCTCAAGAACAAGAAAGAGAATGAGCAAAAAAGAATGAGCAACTCTTTTGTCTCTCACCCTCTCATAATCCAAAGTCATGATAACTCATCATACCAAAAAAGTCTTATGTGATGGTTGAAGCAACAATAACCATATCATTTCATGCACTCATTTTACACAAATGAGCAAGCAAGTAAAAGTCTTTGCCATGAAATGATGGCTATGGTTATCATGATGGTCAACTAGTCAATCCTAGTCAACCGGTCAACAAAGTCAACAAAAGTCAACAAGTCAACAAAGTCAACAAAAGTCAACAACCATGTCACCATAATACTTAATTAATATAATAGTTAATCACACATCATATTCTCATTAGGGTTGAGCAAAAAGTCAAATAGTCAACGGTCAACTGTCAACAACCCTAATGAGAATCCGCTGCCTCTGCCTCCCTGTCAACTGTGCATACACACCCGCATCCGCGTTCCAAGGAACACGAATGCACACTGGATAAATCCAATCCCAAAAGGTACACTAGGATCTGGCTTAAACCAAAGCCCGCTAGTGTAAACTGTCCGGACACTGTACGTGCACAAGTGCACGGATGTGATCGAACCCTGTCGCAAAACCATGCGACCTGTCGCAATACCATGCGACCTCTACTCTTTTGCCTAAAGGCGAAAAGCTTTCTGTGTGGGACTCTAAAGACTCGACACTACGCTGGCAGTGGGTTTAACCACAGACCGCAAGCGGCACTAGCTGTGCGTAACGGTGCCCAGGTAATGCCGACAAGAAGACCGACGAGGCAAAACCCATCTGAACTCCTACTGAGCCTGAGTGTGACATTCTCCGTACAGTCCGGTCTGTTCGTCTGATACATCGCATGGCGGGCCTAGGGGGCGGTAAACGTCAGTCCCCCAATAGCGGTACAAGTCGTGCCGGAGAGAAGCCCAAAAACACCCTGAGATAACACTGGAAACCTACCAGTATATCTCGTTTGCCCTGGCCAGGGACTACTCGTGTAATGGCTCTCCTAGACACAGCGCGATGTCAACCCCCAATACCGGGAGAGACGAATCCTGTCTAACCGTCACTGCCTCCAAGTGCTTCGGGACTGCACCCAACCACTACCTGTTTGCATGACTCCTTTGAGCCGTGGTAGGGTAGTGATCAAAGTACAGTGGGAACACACTCGAGGCGAAGTGACAGTGTCAAGTCAGCGGACTAAGCTGTACTCATGTCACCTGGGAACTGATAACTGACGATAGGCATAATACCAACTAGTCAGTTCCCGACGAGTCCTGTCCAGTGTACCCGTAACCTAACGAGCACCCGCATACTATCTCAAGTACGACGTACTGACGGCTGTGGGACAGACCGTCTCCCACACTGGGATGAGAAGCGCATGCGCTGGTCTACTCCGGAGTATCGATGCTCTGTCTCGATAGTCCTGCGACCAGGGACCAGCATAAGGATGTGCTTATAGATTACCCAGCCCCACTAGTGTGACGGCCATCACATCGCTGGTAATCAAGCAAAGATTCTAAGGGCTCCACTAATGTGTATAGGCGATATACAAAAATAAACACATGTACACATTGAAGTAGAAACAAACCAAGTAGCATACTACTATTTTGAGCAAGATTGTATATAAAAGGTGAATATCCCAAGCTTCCATTAAGTAATATACAAACTAGTATGATACATTAATGGCCTCTAGGGCATATACACTAACAATCTCCCACTTGCACTAAGGCCATGTACTGGCGTATCGAAGACCTATCATCTCGATCAGCCGCTCGAACTGAGTCTGGGGCAGGGCCTTGGTGAATGGATCTGCAGTGTTATCTTCTGAAGCGACTCTCCGAACCTCGATCTCCTGGCGATCTACGATCTCCCTGATCAGGTGATACCGCCTCAAGATGTGCCTGGATCTCTGATGGGACCTGGGTTCCTTCGCTAAAGCTATAGCCCCGTTGTTGTCGCAATACAGAGGTATTGGATCAATAATGGACGGAACCACCTGAAGTTCTTTCAAGAACTTCCTCATCCAGATAGCTTCTTTTGCGGCATCAGATCCAGCGATGTATTCCGCTTCCATCGTCGAGTCTGCAACGGTTTCTTGTTTGGAACTCTTCCAACACACCGCCCCTCCATTGAGGGTAAAGACAAAACCCGACATGGACTTGGAATCATCCTTGTCACTCTGGATGCTGGAGTCAGCAAAGGCCTCGATCTGGAGGTCTTTTCCGCCATACACCAAGAACATCTCCTTAGTCCTTCTCAGGTACTTGAGAATGTTCTTTACCGCTATCCAGTGTTTCTCCCCAGGGTTTGACTGATACCGGCTTACCACACTCAGTGCATAAGCTACATCCGGTCTGGTACACAACATCCCATACATTATAGAGCCTACCGCAGAAGCGTAGGGTATAATAGACATGCGATCCCTCTCCAAATCAGTCTTGGGAGACATCTCTTTAGAGAGGGTGATCCCGTGACAAGCCGGTAGGTTACCGCGCTTGAATCTTCCATACTGAATCTTTTCAGTATGGTGTCGATGTACCTGGACTGTGAAAGTCCTAATATCCTCTTGGATCTATCACGATGGATCCGGATCCCCAGGATGTATGAGGCATCACCCAGGTCTTTCATGGAGAACCTGTGTGACAAGAACCCCTTGACAGATTGTAGCATAGGAATGTCATTTCCTATTAAGAGAATGTCATCCACGTATAAAACGAGGAATACTACAGTTCTCGCTACAAATCTACTATAGATGCATGGTTCATCTGGATTTTTGATAAAGCCAAATTCTTTGACCGTCTCATCAAAGCAGATGTTCCAACTCCGTGATGCCTGCTTTAGTCCATAGATGGACTTAAGCAACTTGCACACCTTTCCGCTGCTCCCACTCTGAATGAAACCCTCTGGTTGGTCCATATAGACACACTCCTCTAAATTTCCATTTAGAAAAGCTGTCTTTAGGTCCATTTGCCAGATCTCATAATCGTGGAAGGCAGCAATGGCAAGAAGGATCCGAATGGATTTCAGCATGGCTACTGGAGAAAAGGTTTCGTCATAGTCCAAGCCAGGTCTTTGACGAAAACCCTTTGCTACCAGCCTAGCTTTATAGGTCTCAACCTGTCCATCTACACCAATCTTCCTTTTGAAGATCCACTTGCATCCTACGGGTTTTACCCCTTCAGGAGCAATGTCCAACGTCCATACCTTGTTGGTGTACATGGACTCCATTTCGGTCCTCATTGCATCCAGCCATTTCACTGAGTCAACGCTCTGAACGGCCTGCTGGAAGCTAGTAGGCTCATCATATTCTATGATGCAATCCTCTCTATCCCCGTCTATGAGAAAACCGTAGTATCTCTCGGGCGGATGAGACTGCCTACTGCTCCTGCGGAGCGGCGTAGGAATGTACTGTTCTGTTGAACCCTCTGGTTCCAATAACCTTTCAGTAATAGTCTGTGGTTCTGGAATTTCTTCCAGTTCTACTGCGCTCCCACTAATTTCCTTTTCCAAGAACTGGTGTTCTAGAAAGTGGGCATTACGAGAAACAAGGACTTTTTGTTCCTCTGCGTAGTAGAAAAGATACCCCCTGGTGTTCTTTGGGTATCCCACAAACTTGCACAGTACTGAGCGTGCCTCGAGTTTGTCCGCATGCTGCTTTTTGACAAAAGCTGGACATCCCCAGATCTTCAGATATTGAAGATAGGGTTTCTTCCCACTCCACATCTTATATGGTGTGGTAGGCACAGTCTTAGTCGGAACTCGGTTCAAAAGATATGCGGCTGATTCTAGCGCATATCCCCAGAATGATCGCGGTAACTCAGCGTTACTCATCATGGATCGCACCATATCCAATAGGGTGCGGTTCCGTCTCTCTGATACACCGTTATGTTGCGGGGTATATGGAGGAGTAAGCTGAGAGAGAATTCCGTTCTCTTTTAAATAGTCCAGGAACTCGGCACTTAAGTATTCACCACCTCGATCCGATCTTAGAATCTTAATACTTTTGCCGGTCTGTTTCTCTACTTCATTCTTATACTCCTGGAATTTTCCAAAGGCTTCGGACTTATGTTTCATTAAGAAGACATAACCGTACCTTGAGAAGTCATCCGTAAAAGTAATGAAGTAAGAATAACCGCTTCGCGCATGTGTAGACATTGGACCGCACACGTCACTGTGTACGAGTCCCAAGAGCTCGCTCGCTCTTACTCCATGTCCAGTAAACGGAGTCTTTGTCATCTTTCCTTTGAGACAAGATTGACAAGTGGCATACGATTGATATTCGAACGCATTCAAATATCCTTCTGAATGTAACTTAGTCAACCTTCTCTCATTGATGTGACCCAGTCTACAATGCCATAAGAAAGTCTAATTTATTTCTGGTGACTTTCTTTTGTGTGTATTCTGGACATTGAAAATCTGTGGTTGGTTTAATACGTATAAACCATTACTCAATGTACCTGACCCAATCAGAACTTGATTAAGGTGAATGTTTACAACATTACTTACAAACACAAATTCATAACCTTCTTTAGAAACTAAAGATACAGAAATGATATTACAAGTTGCGTTGGGTACAAAAAAGCAATTACGCAAAACCAAAACATGTCCATCTGACATTCCCAGGTGATAGTCCCCCACGGCTTTAGCATCCATGCTAGCTCCGTTCGCAACTCTGAGGGTCATGTCACCTGCCTTCAAAACCCTACGGTTTCTCAATGCCTGCAAAGAATTACAGATATGAGATCCTGATCCGGTATCCAATACTCAGGAAGTAGAGTTTATTGAAAGACAGTTTTCAATAACATACACACTTGAAGTTGAAGCTGCAACCTGCTTCAATTCCTATGTTCTGGCCTTCCAGGCCCTGCAATCATTCTTCCAGTATCCTTTCTTATGACAATAGAAGCATTCTTCCTTATCCACAAGATTCCCCGCTTTCTTTGTTGCTTTAGCTTTTCCCTTCATATCCACTTTACTAACACCGCCCCTTGGTTTGGCGGGGGCTTTCTTCTTCTTTCCCTTGGCTTTCTCCTTGGACCTAGAAGAAGATGATCCACCTACAAACAAAGTGGATGTTTCCCTACCTTTCTGTAGGGTGCCCTCTGCGCTCCTCAGCATGTTGAAGAGCTCTGAAAGTTCAACCTCTTTTTCTTGTAAGTTGAAGTTCAGTATAAACTGGGCGTAAGTGGAAGGAAGGGACTGGTGAACTATATCCGTGTATAGCTCACTCTCCAATGTGGTTCCCAGGTCCGCGAGCTCCTCAATATAGCCGATCATCTTTAGCACGTGCTCGGCTACTGATGATCCGACAGCCATCTTTGCCGAAAATAGCTTTTTCGACGCTTCGTATCTTGCGATACGAGATTGCTCTCCATACAGTTCTTTTGTATGGAGAAATATGGATTCAAGGTCCATATTCTCGTGCCTCCTCTGATGTTCGTTGTCCATCGAGGCAAGTACGAGGCACTTGGCCTTCGCGCTATCAATCTCCCAAGTCTTGCGGATTTCCTTATCCGCGACGCTGGAAGTGGGACCAGGGACAGGGGGAGCTTTGGTTGTAAGAAGATACCCCAGCTTGTCGTAAGTGATTGCTATCTTGACATTCCTGAGCCAATCTTTGTAGTTTGGCCCTGTCAGTTTGTTTTTATCTAGAAGTAACTTAAGTCCAGTCATGTTGATTGGTCGCTACAATTAGGAGAGAGAAGAAGAAACACTCAGCATGATGCTCTTGCAAGTTTAGAGTGGTTTTTAGTTTGTCTTAACAGGATGGCTCCCACTGTTTCTCGAATCCCTCCTCAAACCATAAAGGAAGAATTAGTCGGGATCAATCCCACCGCACAATACTTGCTTAACCGTTCAGCCAGGCCAGTGTCGGTACTTCGAGGGAGGTTTTCCAACGCTTTCGCGAAGTTCCTTAATTAAAGAACCTCTTTTCCCTGGGGGCGTAGCCCCGCTAACACCTTTCTAGGCACCTACTAGGTTTATAGCATTGATCGATTAGTGAGAAATTTCCCGAGGAGTAGCATATACTCACAGTAGGATCGGGATCCAAATATCATCGCGTGACGAAACTGAAGGAATCCTACCAGAATCATCACACTCCAAATGGTATGCAAATCTAGCAAGTTTCAGTACTTATGAAACTCCCGATGTGGATTTTTGCCCCATGCTCTTATGACCTTGGCGTGAGGTCAAAATGTCATAAGTCACATGTCAAGTTCTTCCCATCATTATCCAGGTTAATTTGAATCCACCCGTACCTACCCTTGACGTAGGCCAAAATGGTAGTACGACTGTCCCAAACCAACGCATTCTATCTATGCAACAGATAAATATCCGGCAGCTACCAATCACTATGCCTTGGCGTGAGGTCAAAATACATAGCTTGAATACTACCGAATATTTAACTGAAATGACGGAGGGCTACGAATGGTTTTGGCTAAACCGTGAACGTAGTGAACTTGATATAGTCGATGGAACGAGATAGCTTTTAAAAGGAGTGGCTCAAGCTCCGCATTTAAAAGTTGGTTTTGAAAAGAACCGAGTGGTTTTTCGAAAGTGTTCCAACGACTTTAACTTGGTTTATTATCTTGCATTAGTTCTTTTAATGCGTGATATTCTTGCATTAGTTCTTTTAATGCGTCCCATCATTTAATCCTACCATTGCAGAAAACAACCAAAATATGACGTATGCTTATGCCATTCGCATTCGCCACTGGGCCCCGTCATTACCCGTTAGGTTACTTAACTAACGACAGAGCGGGGGCTGGGCTAGCGCGTCTGTAAAACATAAGCAACGCCTAAATAATATCATATATAGATATACTGCAATGATAAACATTTCAGATCACAGATGAATACATTGGATATACTAGAAATCTGTAATTCGTACGAGCCTGTAACGAAAGACAGATTACACGGTCGCGGTGAATAGCCAATACCCCACCCAAGACCCCTACGGGTGCGGCAAACTACCCGCCAAGTACCCGAAGCGTATCAACCTCCCTCATCTCCATGAGTAGGCCACTCGACACTTCGGCATACCTGGTAGTTTGTGCACCCCCTCCATGGGTCTATACAATGACGGCTACAACCCCGACCCGGTTGTGCGGCCATACAAATAATTATTACATCAATTTACAAATTTACATGAATTGAAAGAAAAGAAAACTCTCGTCTCACAACCCCCGGCTATTCACCCGCGACAATCCAACATATTCATATACACATTCCAGCAACATTACAGATCACAGATTTGTATAACCCCCACTAATCGACATATAGCGATTAGTAGACGTTCAATACAAATATCACATTACAGAAAAAACCCGTTAGCTTAAGTCTTTTAGAAGTTCGATAAAAAAAAACGGATTTTCGGGACCCCAAAAATAAAATTTTCGTTCTGGAAAATCTGGGCAGAAAACATATATTCCAAAAATCCCAAAATACCCCCAGAATAACACTGCACCAAAGATGGACCTCGGCCGAGTCAACTCGGCCGCGGATCCGCGGCGGGAGCGTGCTCCCGCCGCGTTTCCGCGGCGCTTTGACTCTATCGGGGGACCATCTTTGGTGGTTATTCACAGAAAAGCCTGAGCCGATTTTAGGTGTTAAAATAATCAACTTTTGAACAGTAAAAAAATCGACAGAAAGTTCGAATTTCGGGGTTCGTTTTCGGGACTTTTTCTTTGATCGATCTTCTAGTTACTTGCTAACATGTTAGATAGAGTTTAACTAGGCTCTGATACCACTGTAAGTCCATGCTACCTCTCCCGGTACTTTCGGGAATGCGGAATTTGGTAAAAACGATTTTTATAGAGGTGGTAACATGGACCTAAAACCCGGATCTTGGTTAAACATCTATCTAACAACCTAACTACGAGTTTTTAGCTACTCGGTTAGGGGGTTATACCTTGCTTGTCTTGAACTCCTTCGTCTTCAAGCTCCGATGGTGGTCCGGATTGGCTTCTTCCCGTCGTCTCCGTACGCCGAAGATAGATCCACCTGAAAGCTCCAACCTTTGGCTCCTTCTTCGTTCTTTGAAGAAACTAGTTCACTCAGTTTGCTAAACCTTGTGAACTAGAGTGAGTAGAGAAGAGTTTGTATGGGATTTTATCTATGGTTCTTGATTCTCAACTCATGAGACAAGAGAACCATAGAGTCAAGAGAGGGAGTAAGAGGTTGAGGGTGAGAGCAAAACAAGAGAGCTCAAGAACAAGAGAGAGAATGAGCAAGTCTTTTGTCTCTCACCCTCTTATAATCCAAAGTCATGATAACTCATCATACCAAAAAAGTCTTATGTGATGTTGAAGCAACCATAACCATATCATTTCATGCACTCATTTTACACAAATGAGCAAGCAAGTAAAAGTCTTTGACATGAAATGATGGCTATGGTTATCATGATGGTCAACTAGTCAAGCCTAGTCAACCGGTCAACAAAGTCAACAAGTCAACAAAAGTCAACAAGTCAACAAAGTCAACAAAAGTCAACAACCATGTCACCATAATACTTAATTAATATAATAGTTAATCACACATCTTATTCTCATTAGGGTTGAGCAAAAAGTCAAATAGTCAACGGTCAACTGTCAACAACCCTAATGAGAATCCGCTGCCTCTGCCTCCCTGTCAACTGTGCATACACACCCGCATCCGTGTTCCGAGGAACACGAATGCACACTGGATAAATCCAATCCCAAAAGGTACACTAGGATCTGGCTTAAACCAAAGCCCGCTAGTGTAAACTGTCCGGACACTGTACGTGCACAAGTGCACGGATGTGACCGAACCCTGTCGCAAAACCATGCGACCTGTCGCAATACCATGCGACCTCTACTCTTTTGCCTAAAGACGAAAAGCTTTCTGTGTGGGACTCTAAAGACTCGACACTACGCTGGCAGTAGGTTTAACCACAGACCGCAAGCGGCACTAGCTGTGCGTAACGGTCCCCAGGTAATGCCGACAAGAAGACCGACGAGGCAAAACCCATCTGAACTCCTACTGAGCCTGAGTGTGACATTCTCCGTACAGTCCGGTCTGTTCGTCTGATATATCGCATGGCGGGCCTAGGGGGCGGTAAACGTCAGTCCCCCAATAGCGGTACAAGTCGTGCCGGAGTCAGTGCTCTGAATGGCTTGCTGGAAGCTAGTCGGATCATCATTATCAATGATGCAATCCTCTTTATCCCTGTCTATGAGAAAACCGTGGTATTTCTCAGGTGGATGAGAAAGCCTACTACTCCTGCGGAGCGGCGCAGGAATGTCCTGTCCTTTCGAACCCTCTGGTTCTACTAAGCTTTCAGTAATAGCTCGTGGTTCTGGAATTTCTTCCAGTTCTATTGCGCTCCCACTTATCTGATTTTCTAAAAATTCAGTTTACAAGAAGCAGGCATGACGGGAAACAAATACCTTTTGTTCCTCTGCGTAATAGAAGAAATATCCCTTAGAGTTCTTTGGATATCCCATAAACTTGCACTGTACTGAGCGTTCCTCGAGTTTGTCCGTATGGTGCTTTTTGACAAAAGCTGGACATCCATATGTCTTAATGTGTTTAAGATAGGGTTTCTTCCCACTCCACATCTGATATGGTGTGGTAGGCACTGACTTAGTTAGAACCCGGTTCAAAAGATATGCAGCCGATTCTAGTGCATATCCCCAGAAAGATCGCGATAACTCAGTGTTACTCATAATGGAACGTACCATATCCAATAGGGTTCGGTTCCGTCTCTCCGATACACCATTGTGTTGTGGTGTGTATGGAGGAGTAAGTTCAGATAAATTCCATTCTCTTTTAGGTAATCCAGGAACTCGGCTCTTAGATATTCACCACCTCGATTAGATCTCAGTGTCTTGATACTTTTGCCGGTTTGTTTTTCAACTTCATTCATATATTCCTAGAATTTTTCAAAGGCTTCAGATTTATGCTTCATTAAGAAGACATGTCCATACCTTGAAAAAGCATCAGTAAAAGTAATGAAGTAAGAATAACCACTTCGGGCATGTATAGACATTGGACCACATACATCGCTGTGTACGAGTCCTAAGAGCTCGCTCGCTCTTACTCCGTGCCCAGTGAACGGAGTCTTTGTCATCTTTCCTTTGAGACATGATTGACAAATTGCATATAATTGATATTCGAACAGATCCAAATATCCTTCTTTATGCAACTTAGTTAACCTTGTCTCATTGATATGACCCAGTCTACAATGCCGTAAGAAAGCATGATTTATTTCTGGAGACTTTCTTTTGTGTGTATTCTGGATATTGAAAATCTGCAGTTGGTTTAATACTTATATCCCGTTGCTTAATGTACCCGACCCAATCAAAATATGATTAAGGTGAATGTTTACAACATTGCTTACAAATGAAAAATTATAACCTTCTTTAGACATTAAAGATACTGATATGATATTACAAGTCGAACTGGGTTCCAAATAACAGTTGCGCAAAACCAAAACATGTCCATCTGTCAACCCTAAGTGATAGCCCCCCACGGACTCAGCATCCATGCTTGCTCCGTTTGCAACTCTGAGGGTCATATCACTTGCCTTCAAAACTCTACACCTTCTCAGTGCCTGCAAAGAATTACAGATATGAGATCCTGATCCGGTATTTAATACCTAGGAAGTAGAGTTGATTGACAGACATTTTTCAATAACATACACACCTGAAGCCGAAGCCACAACTTAGTTCGGGTCCTGGTTCTTGGCCTTCTAAGCCCTGCAATCTTTCTTTCAGTGTCCTTTCTTGTGACAATAAAAGCATTCTTCCTTCCCCACAATCTGTCCCGCTACCTTTTGTAGGGTTCCAAGGCACACTCATGAGACTCTACAACTGATCAACCATGCCAAAATCAAAAATTTCCATGTGCTAAAGAACCCTAATGCTAGATCGTTAACTAGAGGATAGGAGAAACTAAGCAAGTTAACAACTTAACTATGAGTGAAAGGGACTACAACCTTTGTAGATCCGGTCCTCCACTTCTTTAGCTCCGTGTTGACGTCCCTCCACTGCGATCATCGGAATCCCGGACTCTAACGTCGGTTTCGTCGGAGAAATGATCGGGCTAGGTCGTTGACTTCGATGCCGAAGATGATCTACGTCGAGGCAACTCAAACTCAAGCTCCATCTTCACTAAGTCATGAAACTTATGAAGAAAACACCCTGTACAACATGGCAAGTGGTAGAGGATGAAGAAATAGGAAGTGGGTTCACTTTGGATTTGTATTTCTCACTTGGATTCATCACTTGGAATTTTCTAGCAATGGTTTTCTTCTCTTCATGAAGAAGAAGAAGAAGAAAGAAAAGAATGAAAATGAATATCAGCAAAATAGAAAATCAAGTGATGCTTATCATTTAGCAAATATGGGTTAGTTTACTTTTGTAAAGAGTAGACCATAGTTTAGGTATATGGTTAGGTCAAAAGGTAAAACAAAATGGCTTAGACTTTGTCAAAGATGCTATGAAGCTTCAAGCCAAAGTGAGAAAAGCCACCACCATTTTGTTTTAACAAAATAAATAAAAAGAATAAAACCCTAACCATTTTCCTAAACATGGTGTTATCCAAACACACACCCAAGTTTGCATGTATCATCAAACATGATACAATCAAGTGCACAAAAATATATCACATATACTACTTGTGCACATCAAGTAAGAAAATCAATCTTAAGTGAACAAATACTAGTTAATGTAAAGTAATATATCAAATATTTAATTATACATTAAATCATTAAATCAACACTTGATTTAATGATCCGGTCATACTGCATATAACCGACTAATATCAAGTGTATCAATATATCGAATCAACATTTGATTCGGTAACCCGGCTATATCTTATATAACCGTCCAATGATACAAATCGCGAGAATAGAATAAAGTATCACATACTGGTATTATTCTCAGTCCCGCACATATCTCATATGCGCTCCTATTTCGTTTCGCTTGAGCTAGGAAACCTCTGTGTAGGACTCTAAAGACTCGTCAATACGCCGGCAGCAGGTGATGATCATATCAAACACCTACAAGCCGCAAGCGGTCTGCTGAACGTAACGGCCACCCGGGTATTGAGCGATCAGAAGATCAACGAGCAAGCCCACTCACACTCTTGTGAATCCAACCAGTAACACTTACCGTACAGTCCGGTCTGTTCGTCTGATATGTCGCATAGCTCGCCTAGGGGTGGTAAACGTCAGACCCCGGTAGCTTGATAAGTCATGCCGATGTAAGGTCTATAACAAGCGTGAAACTACTGATAACTCTTACCAGTAAATCACTGCAACCCTGGCAAAGGATTTCCAGTTATGGCCAGTCGAGCATAGCGCAACATCAACTCCCAATACCGGGAGAGACGAATCCCCTCCTATCGCTCATTGCCTCCATGTGAATCGGGACTGTACCCAAAAACCACCTGTTTGCACGACTCAGTAGAGCCGTGGTAGGGTGGAAATCAAAGCACAGTGGGAGACACACAAGACTCTATGACGATCTCGGGTCAACAGACTAAGCTGTACCAGTGTCACCAGAGAACTGCCATCTGACGTGAGGTATAATACCATCTGGGAGTTCTCGGCGAGTCCGTTCAGTGTACCCAGTCACCACTGAGCACCCGCATACCGTCTCTGATGTCAAACACCAGTGGATATGGGATCATCCATCGCCCATCACATGGATCGAGAAGATATAGGCTAGTCTACACTGGAATATCGATGCCCCGTCTCGTTATTCCCACGACTAGGAGTATTGAAGGATGTACTCATGGACTACCCAGGCCCCACTAGTATGATCTTCATCATAGTCCTGGAAGTCGAGCACATATCCTAAGGGCTTTATCAACATGTAACAGAGAGACAGAAAGTATACATTTTAAGATAAAGAGCAACCAGATAGTATACTATCATGTCGAGCAAGAAAGTCCTACCTATATATATCCCAGCATCCACTACAATGTACAGTAATGGCCTCTAGGGCATATATATAACTAACAATCTCTCACTTGCACTATGGCCATCTGTTGCAGTGGTTGCAGTATCTAATACTCAACCATCCCATAAAAGTCTCTC
Source organism: Agapanthus africanus (assembly GCA_030015575.1). Classification (NCBI taxonomy): domain Eukaryota; kingdom Viridiplantae; phylum Streptophyta; class Magnoliopsida; order Asparagales; family Amaryllidaceae; genus Agapanthus; species Agapanthus africanus. The sequence goes on from JASDDO010000029.1 coordinate 38,383,399, forward strand.
TTTGGGAATAGGCCTTTGTGAGTGGATCCGCCGTGTTGTCCTCTGAGTCTTCTCTCCTAACCTCGATCATCCTAGAGATCACCTATCTCCATGATCTGGTGATGCTGCCTCAGAATATGTCTGGGTCACTGATGGGACTAGGGTTCCCGGGCCAAAGCCAAACTTCCCTTGTCACACAATGGTAGGAACTTAGTTCATCTCATGAACCAAAATACACCCAAACTGCCTCTTTGGTAGTATCTTTAATAGCGATGTTACCAGCCTTTATCGTCTAGTTTGCCACGGTATCTTGCATGTGTTAGTGTATGTTGCATGCTCCCACAACTCTTGTGGCGCGGCGGAAGCGGTGAACGAAAATTTTCTTGGCATACAACACGCACTTAACCGAAGATCTTGTCTAAACCACAACTAGAAAAACCTAACTAGAGATCTTATCTACTATGTTAGGGATTATACCTCAATGATACGGTCTTTCGGGTCTTCTCTTTGATAAACTCCTTAGCTCCTTTAGATGTTGCCGATGTCTTCGATCTCCGGCCACCCAAGACCTAGATGATCCACCCGAGAGTTATCGTGCGAGCTAGAAACTCTTCATAGGAGTTTAACTTAGAGACCAATTTTGCTAGAATAGGTTACTAGGATTATGTAGAGATGAATGAATTGGATTAGCTTGAAATCTATAGCATTTCTTTCTCTTAACCTTCTCTTGATTCACTTAACATTCACATCTCATGTGAAGCTATTTATAAGAAGAAGGAGAAGGAGGAGATGAGAAGGAGTAAGTGTTTATCATAATGAAAGTGTTCAAGCATGATGAATAAAGATATATCACTAAGAGAAAAAATTGAAGCATGCATTATATAAATTAGTATCATGCTTCAATAGTAATTCCATAACAACAACCTCATCATGCTTGTAACTTTTAATTTCCACCTCATTTTATTTTCATAAAATAAATGATGTCATTATTATGTCATTATGAGGTGGCACTTTCTAGAAGGTATTCTTGTAACAATTACAAAAATACCCCTCCTCCGTATACCGTATACCGTATACTGTATACCCGCATCCGAATTGCGAAAAATACGAATACCATTAATCCAATAATATAATATAATACCGGTATCCGGCTTAAACCAAAGCCCACCAGTATTATCCTTCCGATTATTATTCCTGCAACAATTACATGAACAAAATCAAAACCCTGCCGTAACAGCTTACGGCTGCCATAACAACTTACAGCCTCTACATATTTCTCCTGAACGAGGGAACTCTCTGTGTGGGACTCTAAAGACTCGACAGTACGCTGGCAGTGGGTTTAACCACAAGCACGTCAGCGGCACTAGCTGTGCGTAACGGCTACCCAGGTACATGACGAAAAGGTAGCCAACGAGCGAACTCATCACAACCCTTACGAGCCTGCAAGCAACACTTCCCGTACAGTCCGGTCTCTTCGTCTGATACGTCGCATATGAAGTCTAGGGGTGGTAAATGTCAGACCCCAGTAACTTTATAAGTCATGCTGATTTATGGCTTATAACAGTTCGAGAAACTACTGATAACACTTATCAGTAAACCTCGAGAACCCTGGCCAGGGATTTAGGTGTTATAGCCGATCAAACATAGCGCGACATCAACTCCCTATACCGGGAGAGACGAAACCCCTCCTATCGCTCACTGTCTCCATATGATTCGGGACTGTACCCAAAATCCACCTGTTTGCACGACTCAATAGAGCCATGGTAGGAAGGAAATTAAAGTACAGTGGGAATCACACAAGACTCTATGACGATCTCGGGTCTACAGACTAACCTGTACAAGTGTCGCTAGAGAACTGCTATCTGACAATAGGTATATATACCATCTAGGAGTTCTCAGCGAGTCCTGTTCGGTGTACCCATTCTCCAATGAGCACCTGTGTACAATCTTTGATGTCAAACATCAATGGTTGTGGAATCAACCATCGCCCCCAGGGTCAAGAAACGTACACTAGTCTAATCTGTTGATACCGATGCCCTGTCTCGATATACCCTCGACTAGGAACTATTGAAGGATATGGTTGTAGACTGCCCAGGTCCCACCAGTATGATCTCATCATAATCCTGGTAGTCACGCATAGTCCTAAGGGCTTCATCAACACATCACATGTTATGATAAAGATAAACCAGATAGCATACTATCATTTCGAGCAAAGATTATTTCTGTACATATACATGCCTAGTATCTTATACAATACAGGCCTCTAGGGCATACATATCCAACAATCTCCCACTTGCACTAAGGCCTGTAATTAATGCAATAAGTACCGGCTAGAACCAGTTTCCGGCGTACCGCATGCCCAACAGCTCAAACAGTTTCTCAAACTGTACTTGAGGGATAGCCTTAGTGAATGGATCTGCTGTGTTGTCTTTCGTGTCAACTCTCCGCACCTCGATTTCCTGGCGATCCACTATCTCCCTGATGAGGTGATACCGTCTCAAGATATGTCTGGATTTCTGATGGGACCTCGGTTCCTTTGCCAAAGCCATGGCTCTATTGTTATCGCAATACAGAGGTATTGGATTAGCAATGGATGGAACCACTTGAAGTTCTGAAATGAACTTCCTCATCCAGACCGCTTCTTTTGCGGCATCATTAGCAGCAATATACTCAGCTTCCATCGTGGAGTCAGCGATGGTATCTTGTTTGGAACTCTTCCAACATACCGCCCCTCCATTTAGAGTAAATACAAACCCTGAGATGGACTTACTATCATCCTTGTCGCTCTGGAAGCTGGAGTCGGTAAAGCCCTCCATTTGGAGATTTCCGTTACCATACACCAAGAACATTTCTTTAGTTCTTCTCAAGTACTTTAGAATGTTCTTCACGGCAGTCCAGTGTTTCTCCCCTGGGTTGGATTGATACCTGCTTACTGCACTTAGTGCATAAGCTACATCTGGGCGAGTACATAACATCGCATACATTATAGATCCTACTGCCGAAGCATAGGGTATAATGCTCATGCGAGCCCTCTCCTCATCAGTCTTTGGAGACATCTCTTTGGAGAGGGTGATCCCAGGACAAGCGGGTAAATTACCCCTCTTAGAATCTTCCATACTAAACCTCTTTAGTATGGTGTCAATGTATCTCGATTGGGACAATCCCAATAATTTCTTAGATCTATCTCTATAGATCTTTATCCCCAGAATGTACGAGGCATCGCCCAGGTCTTTCATTGAGAACCTCTGCGATAAGAATAGTTTGACCGATTGTAGCATAGGAATATCATTTCCTATCAAGAGAATGTCGTCCACATACAATACGAGGAATGTAACAGTACTCTCTACAATCCTTTTATAAATACATGGTTCATCGACATTTTTGATAAAACCAAACTCTTTGATTGTATCATCAAAGCAGATGTTCCAACTCCGTGATGCCTGCTTTAATCCATAGATGGATTGAAGCAGCCTGCATGCTTTTCCGCTGCTCCCACTATCAATGAAGCCCTCTGGCTGATCCATAAAAACGCATTCTTCTAAATTACCATTTAGAAATGCCGTTTTAACATCCATCTGCCAGATCTCATAATCATAGTAAGCAGCTATAGCAAGAAAGATCCGAATGGATTTAAGCATCGCGACTGGTGAAAAAGTTTCATCATAGTCCAAGCCCGGTCTTTGACGAAATCCTTTTGCTACCAGCCTAGCTTTATAGGTCTCCACCTGACCATCCACACCAATCTTTCTTTTAAAGATCCATTTGCACCCTATGGGTTTTACTCCAGAAGGTGCAGCCTCCAAAGTCCATACTTTGTTGGTGTGCATGGATTCCATTTCGGATCTCATGGCATCCAACCATTTCACTGAGTCACCACTCGTGATAGCTTGCTGAAAACTAGTAGGGTCATCATCATCCATGATGCAATCTTCTCTATCGTCGTCAATTAGAAAACCGTAGTATCTATCAGGTGGGCGAGAAGTCCTACTAGATCTACGGAGTGGCTGAGGTGTGTCAGGTTCTATTGAAACCTCAGGTTCAATCAAATCATCGGTAATGGTTTGTGCATCTGGAACTTCTTCCAGTTCTACCGCATTGCCAACAGTATCATTTGTAAAAAATTCATTTTCTAAAAATGTGGCATACTGAGAAACAAACACCCTTTGTTCTTCCTTGTGGTAGAATAGATATCCATACGAGTGTTTTGGATATCCCACAAATTTACACAAAACCGATCGTGTCTCAAGTTTGTCTGGATTCTGCTTTTTCACATAAGCCGGACAACCCCATACCTTATCTCTTTTAAGAGATGGTCTCTTCCCATACCATATCTCATATGGAGTGGTAGACACGGTTCTGGTCGGAACCCTATTCAATAGATAAATCGCAGTCTCCAATGCGTGCCCCCAAAATGATATTGGTAACTCAGCATCACTCATCATAGATCGTACCATATCTAATAATGTGCGATTCCTCCTTTTCGATACACCGTTGTGCTGTGGTGTATACGGAGGAGTGAGCTGAGAGAGAATCCCATTCTCTTTTAGGAAATCTAGAAACTCTGAGCTTAGATACTCACCTCCACGATCTGATCGAAGTTTCTTGATACTTAAGCCTGTTTGTTTTTCTACTTCAGATTTATACTCCTTGAACTTTTCAAAGGCTTCGGACTTATGTTTCAACAAGAACACGTGCCCGAATCTCGATAAATCATCAGTGAAGGTTATGAAGTATGAAAAACCACCTCCAGCATGTGTAGACATTGGTCCACATACATCACTATGTATGAGGCCTGAGAGTTCAGTAGCTCTCTCTCCGTGTCCAGTAAACGGAGTTTTGGTCATTTTACCTTTGATGCAAGACTGGCAAGTCGCGTAAGATTTATATTCAAACGAGTTTAAATATCCATCTTTATGTAGCTTGGTTAGTCTTGTTTCATTAATATGACTAAGTCTACAATGCCAAATGAAAGCTTCATTTATGTCTGAAACCTTTCTTTTGTTTCCGTGTTGTATATGAAAAACTGTTTGCTGATTTAGGATGTATATCCCGTTATTTAATGTTCCATACCCAATCAACTCTTGATTAAGGTTAATGTTCATAACATTATATTGCAATACAAAATTTTATCCAGCATTGTCCAATAACGATACAGATATAATATTACATAACATCGAAGGTGCAAAATAACATGGGTTCAAAACCAATATAGAACCCGACAGCAAACCAAGATGATACTCTCCCACTGCAGTAGCATGTACTGAGGAACCATTCCCAACCCAGAGAGTGTGATCACCTTTCTTCAACAACTTGCTATTTCTCAACCCCTGCATACAATTGCAGATGTGAGATCCTGACCCAGTATCTAATATCCAGGAAGCAGAGTTAATTGAAAAACAGTTTTCTGTTACAAACACACCTGAAGTGGAAGCATCACCATGCTTCTTCTTCTGGAGGTCGGCCAAGTATTTAACACGGTTTCTCTTCCAGTGCCCAGTCTGGTGGCAGTGGAAACATTCCCCACGACCTGTCGCAGCAGCCCCTTTCTTGTCCCTTCCCGATGCCTTTTTCACTCCGCCTCTCTGCTTGATGGGATTCTTCTTCTTCTTTTTTCCCTTGGCCTTGGCTTTCGGGATGGAGGAAGAAGATGGCCCAGCAATAAGAGCGGGAGTTTTCGCTACCTTTAGCGTGCTCTCTGCACTCCTCAACATATTGAGGAGTTCTGGTAAAGACTTCTCTATTTTGTGCATGTTGAAGTTTACAATGAATTGAGCAAAGGCAGGGGAAAGGGACTGTAGAACAATATCAATAGACTGCTCGTTCTCCATGGTCCAACCCAGGTCCTCAAGTTCTTCGATAAGTCCAATCATCTTCAATACATGGTCACCTACAGACGTGCCAGCAGCCATCCGCATATGAAACAACTTTCAAGATGCCTCGTATCGGAGAGTACGAGATTGCTCTCCATACAACTCCTCTGTATGGAGAAAGATAGATTGGACATCCATCTTCTCGTGCTGCTTCTGATGTTCATTGTTCATAGAAGCTAGCGCGAGGCACTTGGCTATTGCGCAGTCTGTATACCATTTCTTGCGGATTTCTTTATCCGCAACTGAAGAATCAGGGCCTAGGCTGGAAGGGGCTGGAGTAGTCAGGACGTATGCGACCTTATCATATGTTAGGGCAATATTCACGTTCCTTAGCCAATCTTTGTAATTCGGTCCAGTGAGTTTGTTTTTGTCTAATAAAAGTTTTAGTCCCGACATCGGTATCTGCTATTTGGAGATAGAAAAGAAGTCATTCAGCGATTGCTCTTGCATAATTAGATTGGTTATTAATCTTATCTAATTGTTGTCTCCCACTGCTTTTTATCAAATTTTCCTTCAAACCTAAAAAGAAAACTAGCCAGGATAAATTGCAATCTACAAGTTTGCTAACCAGAAAGTGCAAAATTCTCCCGGGAGTAACTTTTACTCACAGTGGGATCGGGATCCAACTATCATATAGAAGGTATGCAATCTCATTGCAAATTTCAACTCTTGAAATTCCCGATATGATTTTTACCCCTAGTGACTTATGAACTTAACTATGGTCAACAAATCATAAGTACTAGTCAAGTTCAACCCGCCATTTCGTGATTGATTTAGACCCACCCACATGACCCTTAACTATGGTCAACAAAGTCATGAGAATACCCTAATCGATCGCATCAAATGCTTTGTAAGAATTCACCACTTAGCTACCGTACACCACGCCTTAACTATGGTCAACAAACGTGGCACGAATACTAAGTACTCTGCTTCCTAAAATGGCGGAGGGCAACGGATGGTTTTTATGAAAACCTTTAACGTTTTGAACTTGATATCGTTGTAGAATCGAGTGGGAAGGAGTGGTTTAAGCTCCAGTTTTAAAAATCGAATGGTTTTGTGGTATCTTTCTAATTTTGCTAAAGAGGTCACTCCCGGTGAAGGGATCTCGGCTCTTTCCTTATCGAATAAGGTGCTGGATATGAAAATACCACGATGCAAAGCAAAGTTAGATCAACTATAAAATCAAATCGAGTTCTTTGTAACATTTTCCAGTTTCGCTAAAGGGGTCACTCCCGGTGAAGGGATCTCGGCCCTTTCCTCATCGAATGAGGTGCAGGATATTCAAGAATACCGCTATGCAAAACAAAAGCTAGAGTTACCATTTTTCTTAAAAAATTTGATTCTACAACATCTTTAGGTTTCTTTCTCTTATCATTAATCACATTAATGTAGTCCCTTCATTTACGTTTCCTAAACATCACAGAAAAGAAGCGAAAAAATAGAACGTACGCTTATGCCATCCGCATTCGTCACTGGGTCCCGTCATGCACCGTTAGGTTACTTAACTAACGGCAGAGCGGGGGCTGGACTAGTGCGGGTGCAAAACATAAGTAACGTTTATTATATTTCTCATATATAAATATAACCATTTCAGATCACAGATGATTGCATTGGATATACTAGGAATTCCGTATTTCATTCAAGCCCTTAATGAAAGACGGATTCCACGGTCGTGATGAATAGCCAAACCCCCCTAGACCCCTACGGGTGCGGCAAACTACCCGCCAAATTCCCGAAGTGTAGTAACCTCCCTCAACAATTGAGTAGGCCACTCGGCACTTTGAAAACCCGATAGTTTGTGCACCCCACCTTGGGTCTATCCTAGGAGCAAAAACAGTAAAAAGAAATTAAACAACGGTGCTACAACCTCATCCCGGATGTATCCGTTAAAACAATATTACATAGCTTTTTACAAATTACATGGAATGAAAGAAAAGAAAAAACGCTCTTCTCACACCCCTCGGCCATTCATCACGACGATCTAACACATTCATATACACATACCATCTCATGATATCCATATGTGCAACCCCCACTAATCGTCATATAGCAATTAGCGGGCGTTTCAAACACATATCACAAAAAATGAAAAACCCGATTAGCCAAACACTATTAGAATTTCGATCGATAATTTTAAACCATACCAACACTTGACATGTTTCTGTACAAAGACCTTTGTAAAATTCTTTATATCCCAGAAACCCTAATTCTTCAATATATGAGCACTGTAGAAAACTGAGTCGACGGGGCCCCAACTCGGCGGCGGATCCGCGGCCAAACCATGGGTTTGGCGGCGGATCTGCGGCGCTTTAGTTGAGTTAGAACTCCGGATTTCTACAGTGTTCTTAGAAAACCCTGCTTGTATTTTTAAGACATGTTAAATTAATTTTGGAACACTTTCAAAAACTGACAGCAGCAAGGGTAGAATACGAGTTTTCGGGAGAAAAAACTGTCGATCGAGCTTCTAACTTTTGGCTAACATCTAATTGTGGTTTAGTTAGGCTCTGATACCATGTTAGTGTATGTTGCATCCTCCCACAACTCTTGTGGCGCGGCGGAAGCGGTGAACGAAATTTTCTTGGCATACAACACGCACTTAACCGAAGATCTTGTCTAAACCACAACTAGAAAAACCTAACTAGAGATCTTATCTACTATGTTAGGGATTATACCTCAATGATACGGTCCTTCGGATCTTCTCTTTGATGAACTCCTTAGCTCCTTTAGATGTTGCCGATGTCTTCGATCTCCGGCCACCCAAGACCTAGATGATCCACCCGAGAGTTATCGTGCGAGCTAGAAACTCTTCATAGGAGTTTAACCTAGAGACCAATTTTTCTAGAATAGGTCACTAGGATTATGTAGAGATGAATGAATTGGATTAGATTGAAATCTATAGCATTTCTTTCTCTTAACCTTCTCTTGATTCACTTAACATTCACATCTCATGTGAAGCTATTTATAAGAAGAAAGAGAAGGAGGAGATGAGAAGGAGTAAGTGTTTATCATAATGAAAGTGTTCAAGCATGATGAATAAAGATATAGCACTAAGAGAAAAAATTGAAGCATGCATTATATAAATTAGTATCATGCTTCAATAGTAATTCCATAACAACAACCTCATCATGCTTGTACCGTTTAATTTCCACCTCATTTTATTTTCATAAAATAAATGATGTCATTATTATGTCATTATAAGGTGGCACTTTCTAGAAGGTATTCTTGTAACAATTACAAAAATACCCCTCCTCCGTATACCGTATACCGTATACTGTATACCCGCATCCGAATTGCGAAAAATACGAATACCATTAATCCAATAATATAATATGATACCGGTATCCGGCTTAAACCAAAGCCCACCAGTATTATCCTTCCGATTATTATTCCTGTAACAATTACATGAACAAAATCAAAACCCTGCCGTAACAGCTTACGGCTGCCATAACAACTTACAGCCTCTACATATTTCGCCTGAACGAGGGAACTCTCTGTGTGGGACTCTAAAGACTCGATAGTACGCTGGCAGTGGGTTTAACCACAAGCACGTCAGCGGCACTAGCTGTGCGTAACGGCTACCTAGGTACATGACGAAAAGGTGGCCAACGAGCGAACTCATCACAACCCATACGAGCCTGCAAGCAACACTTCCCGTACAGTCCGGTCTCTTCGTCTGATACGTCGCATATGAAGTCTAGGGGTGGTAAATGTCAGACCCCAGTAACTTTATAAGTCATGCTGATTTATGGCTCATAACAGTTCGAGAAACTACTGATAACACTTATCAGTAAACCTCGAGAACCCTGGCCAGAGATTTAGGTGTTATAGCCGATCAAACATAGCGCGACATCAACTCCCTATACCGGGAGAGACGAAACCCCTCCTATCGCTCACTGTCTCCATATGATTCGGGACTGTACCCAAAATCCACCTGTTTGCACGACTCAATAGAGCCGTGGTAGGAAGGAAATTAAAGTACAGTGGGAATCACACAAGACTCTATGACGATCTCGGGTCTACAGACTAACCTGTACAAGTGTCGCTAGAGAACTGCTATCTGACAATAGGTATATATACCATCTAAGAGTTCTCAGCGAGTCCTGTTCGGTGTACCCATTCTCTAATGAGCACCTGTGTACAATCTTTGATGTCAAACATCAATGGTTGTGGAATCAACCATCGCCCCCAGGGTCAAGAAACGTACACACTAGTCTAATCTGGTAATACCGATGCCCTGTCTCGATATACCCTCGACTAGGAACTATTGAAGGATATGCTTGTAGACTGCCCAGGTCCCACCAGTATGATCTCATCATAATCCTGGTAGTCAAGCATAGTCCTAAGGGCTTCATCAACACATCACATGTTATGATAAAGATAAACCAGATAGCATACTATCATTTCGAGCAAAGATTGTTTCTGTACATATACATGCCTAGTATCTTATACAATACAGGCCTCTAGGGCATACATATCCAACAGCTTGGAACTCTTCCAACATACCGTCCCTCCACTGAGGGTAAAGACAATGCCTGCGACTGACATTCAGTCGACCTTATCACCCTGGAACTTTTCCAGTGATTCTCCCCAGGATCGATTGATACCAACTCACTAAACCTAGTGAGAAGCCTAACATCCATTTAGATCTATCTCATAGATCCAAATCCCAGGATTTAGGAGGTATCACCTTTATCCTATTGGAGAATCCTTATGATAAGAGGAGATTGACCGTGTGTAGTATAGGTAACTCCTTTTCCTATCAAGAGTATGTTGTCCATGTACAATACGAGGATGGCCACCTTACTCTCTACTACCGTTTTGTATATACAAGGTTCATCTACCATTTTGATGAAGTCAAACTTTTTGACTACCACATCAAAACAGATGTTCCAACTCCGTGATGCCTGCTTTATTCTGTAAAGCAACTCACACATGTTTCCACTGCTCCCACTGTTTACGAAGCCCTCTGGCTGTGTTCTTATAGACGTTCTTTTCTAAATCATTATTTAGAAAAGTAGTCGTGGCACCCAACCACCAGATATCGTAGTCATGGTATGTAGCAATGGCAAGTAGGATCCGGATGGACTTAAGCATAACCACTGGAAAAAGGTTTTATCATTATCCACGCCTGATCGATGACAAAAACCTTTAGCTAGTCTAGCTTTGAAAGTCTCAACTTTTCCGTCTACACCAAGTAATCTTCTCAAGATATACTTGCTCCTGATGGGGATTTAACCCTTCAGATATAGCAACCAAAGTCCATACTTTGTTGGTGTACATGGATTCCATCTCAGATCGCTAAGCATCTAGCCATTCTTACAGAGTCTCTACTCTTGATGGCCTGCTCGAAACTAGTTGGGTCATCATCTCATGATGCAATTCTCGCTCCCACTGTCATCGAGAAACCAAAGTATCTCTCAGGCGGATAAGGAACCCTGCTAGATCGGCGGAGAGGCTGAGGTTCGTCGGGGACTATTGAATCCTTTGGTTTTGTCAAATCATCAGCTGCAGTTTTGTATAGCTGGAACCTTTCCAATTTTACAGAGCTGACCTTGCCTCGATCTTATCCGGATTTTGCTTTTGACATAGGCCGGACAATCCCAAATCTTAACTTACTTAAGAGATAGGCTCTTCCTATACCATATCTTATATGAAGTGGTAGGCAGTGATCTGATTCGAACCTAGTTCAATAGGCATGCAGCTTCTCAAGTGCATAACCCCTTAAAAGAAACAGGTAACTCAGTAGTACTCATCGTAGAGCACACCATATCTAATATGGTGCGATTGCTCCGCCCCGATACACCGTTGTGCTGTGGTATATTCAGAGGAGTAATGCGGAGAGAGAATCTCATTCTCTTTTAGAATAGTCCAGGAATTCTATGCACAAGTATTCTCCTCCCTGATCTTATCATGGGACATAATACTTATACCCGGTTTTTGGTTCTCTACTTCTAACTTATATTCTGTAAATATCTCAAAAGCTTCGAACTTATGTTTCAACAGGAACATATGACTGAATCTTGAGAGGTCATCAGAGAATGTAATGAAGTACAAATAACCGGTCCTGGCATGTGTAGACAGAGAACCTTACATACATCATCATGTATCAGTCCCAAGAGTTTGCTAACTCTATCTCTGTTTCCAATAAACAGAGCTATGGTCATTTAATCTTAGTGACATGACTGGCAGTTTCACAAGATGTAAATTCAAACTGATTTAAATATGCATCTAAATGTAACTTCAGCCAGTCGGGTCGCATTGATATGACCTGGTCTACAATGCCTCAAGAAGGATTCGTTCATTTCTGAACTCTTCCTTTTATGTGTGTTCTGTATACTAGGAACTGTTGTTTGATTTAGAACGTCAATACTTTTAGATAACGCGCCTGAACCGATCAACTCTTGATATAGGGAATGTGTAAAACATTATCAAACAATACAAAATTATATCCTTTCTTTATTAAATTAAGAGATTGATATGATTTTGTATAACAGGTTCGATATCTAATAGCATTTGTTCAGAATCAATGTATTGGTAATACAGGGTGACAGTGACCAACAGACTTGGCTGCAACACTTGCACCGTTTTCTGTCTCATGAAACTTATCATCCGTTCTCAGTTCTCTACCTTTCTGTAGCCCTATGTAACAGATTACATATCTGGGATCCTGATCCGGTATCAAATACCCAGGACGAAGAGGATACTGAGAAACAGTTCTTTATAATGAACACACCTGAAGGAGATGCATCTTATGCACTTCCTTTGTTTGGGCGGCATGGGAATCCTGGCATTCCCCTATTTCCTGCTCGGTATTATAACAATTATAAGTTGGAGCAGGACCAACGTTCCCCAGCTCGGTATAACAAGAGGGTTCGGTCAATATATCCATATTATTATCTTGATTAAGGCGTGAGATGGTCGCTACCTGGAGAGAGAGAGAAGAAAATACTCTGCGTGCGCTCTTGCAAGATTAGATTGGTTATATATTTTATCTAATCAGGATAGCTCCCACTGTTTTTATCAAATCTTCCTTCAAACCCTAAAAGGAAAGACTACCCGGGATTAATTACACTCTACAAGTTCGCCAATCTTTCAGCCAAGCCAGTGTCGGTACTTTGAGGAAGGTTCCCCGTGCTTTCACACGGACCTAATTACAATAAACCTCGTTTTCCCAGGGGCGTAACCCCATTGACACCTTTCTAGACACCTACTTGATCGGCTAATTGTAAAGTGCAAAACTCTCCCAGGAGTAACAATTACTCGCAGTGTGTATCGGGATCCAACTATCTTATAGAAGGTATGCAATCTCATTGCAAATTTCAACACTTGAAACTCCCGATAATGGTTTTTACCCCTAGCACTTATGACCTTAACTATGGTCAACAAATCATAAGCACTAGTCAAGTTCTACCCGTCATTTCGTGATTAATTAGACCCACCCACATGACCTTTAACTAAGGTCAACAAAGTCACGCGACAGTCCTAACTAATCGCATCATATGCGGTGTAGGAGGACATCACTTAGCTACCGTACACTGTGCCTTGACTATGGTCAACAAACACAGCACGAATACTAAGTACTCTACTTCCTAAAATGATGGAGGGTTGCGGATGGTTTTTAAGAAAACCTTTAACGGTTTGAACTTGATCTCGTTGCAGAATCAAATGGTTTTTAAATAGGGTGTTTTTGAGGCTTTTCTAGTTTTGCTAAAGGGGTCACTCCCGGTGAAGGGATCGTCGGCCCTTTCCTCATTGAATAAGGTGCAGGATATATCATATATACCTCTGTGCAAAGCAAAATCTAAAGAAGCAATCAAAAAACAAACCGAGGGTTGTAGCATCTGCCAGTTATTGCTAAAGGGGTCACTCCCGATGAAGGGATCTCGGCCCTTTCCTTATCGAATAAGGTGCAGGATGTTCTACAAGGAACACCGCGATGCAAAGCAAGAACTGTGGCTACCTGTTTTTATTTTTGAAATTCGATTCCACAACATCTTTTAGGTTTATTTTCTTTCATTATTCTCATTAATGAATGTCCCATCATTTAAGTCCACCTAAACATCACAGATAACTATAACGTACGCTTATGCCATCCGCATTCGCCTCGATGTCCCGTCTGCACCGTTAGGTTAGGTAACTAACGCCAGAGCGAGGCAGGGCTAGCGCGGGTGTAAAACATAAGCAACGTCTATATAATATATCATATATACTATATATAATATCTATCTGAACAAATCAAATGATCACATCACAGATAACGCAACAGAAAATATCATATGAAATATTGGATATACTAGGACGTCCGTGTTTTATTTTGAGCCTGAATAAAACACGGATTCCACGGTTGCGATGAATAGCCAATCCCACACCCCTAGACCCCTACGAGAGTGGCAAGCAACCCTACCAATTCTAAGGTTAGGAGACCCGAACTCGACTCCTCGAGATGGTCTCCCACTGGACCTCAGAACCCGGTTACTTGTGCTCCCCTCCTTGGGTCTATCCTAATGCGAAAAAGTAAATAATATACATCAACGGTGACATGTTCCGCAACCTGGAATTGCCCCAACAAAAAAATATTACATACAAGTTTTTTAATGAATGAAAATGAAAAACACTCATCCCACATAAAAAAAACCCCGGCTATTCAAACACGACGATCCAATATAACATATCCAGTAGCACACAACATTACATGTCATCAACGTAAGTAAATATGCCCATCCCAATTGTCGTTGACATATAGCAACGAAAACGACGATATCACATATTACACTTACGGTCCCAGAAAAGAAAGTGTAAAACTACAACAGTTGGAATCCGCAAACTCTTTAGACATCGCATGCCTAAACAAATGAATTCCTTAGACATCGCATGCCTAACAATTATAAACCCCGCATTTTAGTCTCAATATCGAAAACACTTTTCAATATCAAGTCGGACAATTCAACAAGATTCCCGACATCCTGAACGAATGCTCGTCGCAAACTTTAGTAGACGGCCACACCCCCGATACCGTCGACGAAGTGCACTAAGGCGGAACACCGCTGCCGCGAGCACCCGAATGGATGCTTTCGGCGACGGGGTTCTCCTACAGTCACTTGGTCAGGGCTATGGGGTGTAGCTGTCTATTAAGTTTACCCGGCGAGTATCCGCGTACGCTACGTGATTGCGACGGACTTTTGATCGCATTAAAATTCCTTGGCAACCGATCAAGTAAGACTAAACTGCTAGATTTATAATATTCAAATCAGTTATCTCATAACTACTTGTGGATTCCTAATATTGTATCACATTCCGGATAAATAGAAAATGTTAAACTTTCCGATCGAACAATCAAACACCCAAGTTTTCCCGAAACAGCTCAACACATGAAATAAGTTTAAGAACATTCACTTCATACCACAGTACCAACGGTCCAGCCATAGAAGGGTCAAGCCAACGCCTCACATGTGGCACGCCGTACTGCCCGAAACCCTAAGGCTCAAAGGGCAGTTCAAGATGGTCACATAATCGAGTTAAGGTTTGTTGTCTTCTAGAGGGTCAATCGCGTTACTTGCACTACTTAGAACGTCCTTAAACCACGGAAAGATCCAATACTTGAAAATTTCCCGGCAGGGGAAAAAGTGGGTATTTATATCCGGTCGAACATTTTAACATGTTCTAAAATTACCCGGAAAAACACATAGACGAAATTAGACTTCCCGATCGAAACACCGAGTCCCCAATACAACCCAGAAAACTCAACTCTTGAGTAAAATTTAAAACTTCCCAGAAAACACAACAACTCCAGAAATAAATTACTGTGCAAATCACGTGGCCTAACTCACCAATATGGCCGCGAAACCGCCGCGAAAGCAGGGGTGGGGCCGCGGTTCCGCGGCGCATTGGTCGAGTTAGGGTCACGTGCTGCACAGTAACTCATACAATTCCCTGCTGAATTTTTTGGAAATTTTTAATTAACAAAAATCACAGTTTTGAAAAATTGTACAGAGAAGGGTTTACAATTAGGGTTTCGGGTTCGATCGGACTTCTAACATCGTCTACACTTCGCCTAAAGCTCTAGCTAGGCTCTGATACCTCTGTAGGGTTCCTAGGCACACTCATGAGGCTCTATAACTGATCAACCATGCCAAAATCAAAACTTTCCATGTGCCAAAGAACCCTAATGCTAGATCGTTAACTAGAGGATAGGAGAAACTAAGCAAGTTAACAACTTAACTATGAGTGAAAGGGACTACAACCTTTGTAGATCCGGTCCTCCACTTCTTTAGCTCCGTGTTGACGTCCCTCCGCTGCGATCATCGGAATCTCGCACTCTAGCGTCGGTTTCGTCGGAGAAATGATCGGGCTAGGTCGTTGACTTCGATGCCGAAGATGATCTACGTCGAGGCAACTCAAACTCAAGCTCCATCTTCACTAAGTCATGAAACTTATGAAGAAAGCACCCTGTACAACATGGCAAGTGGTAGAGGATGAAGAAATAGGAAGTGGGTTCACTTTGGATTTGTATTTCTCACTTGGATTCATCACTTGGAATTTTCTAGCAATGGTTTTCTTCTCTTCATCAAGAAGAAGAAGAAGAAAGAAAAGAATGAATAATGAATATCATCAAAAAAGAAAATCAAGTGATGCTTATCATTTAGCAACCATGGGTTAGTTTACTTTTGTAGAGAGTAAACCATAGTTTAGGCAAATGGTTAGGTCAAAAGGTAAAACAAAATGGCTTAGACTTTGTCAAAGATGCTATGAAGCTTCATGAAGCTTCAAGCCAAAGTGAGAAAAGCCACCACCATTTTATTTTAACAAAATAAATAAAAAGAATAAAACCCTAACCATTTTCCTAAACATGGTGTTATCCAAACACACACCTAAGTTTGCATGTATCATCAAACATGATACAATCAAGTGCACAAAAATATATCATATATACTACTTGTGCACATCAAGTGAGAAAATCAATCTTAAGGGAACAAATACTAGTTAATGTAAAGTAATATATCAAATATATAATTATACATTAAAATCATTAAATCAACACTTGATTTAATGATCCGGTCATACTGCATATAACCGACTAATATCAAGTGTATCAATATATCGAATCAACATTTGATTCGGTAACCCGGCTATATCTTATATAACCGTCCAATGATACAAATCACGAGAATAGAATACAGTATCATAGACTGGTATTATTCTCGGTCCCGCACATATCTCATATGCACTCCTATTTCGTTTCGCTTGAGCCAGGAAACCTCTGTGTACGACACTAAAGACTCGTCGATACGCCGGCAGCAGGTAATGATCATATCAAACACCCCAAGCCGCAAGCAGTCTGCTAAACGTAACGGCCACCAGGGTATTGAGCGATCAGAAAATCAACGAGCAAGCCCGCTCACACTCCTGTGAATCCAACCAGTAACACTTACCGTACAGTCCAGTTTGTTCGTCTGATATGTCACATATCTCGCCTAGGGGTGGTAAACGTCAGACCCCGGTAGCTTGATAAGTCATTCCGATGTAAGGTCCATAACAAGCGTGAAACAACTGATAACTCTTACCAGTAAATCACTTCAACCCTGGCCAGGGATTTCCAGTTATGGCCAGTCGAGCATAGCGCAACATCAACTCCCCATACCGGGAGAGACGAATCCCCTCCTATCGCTCATTGCCTCCATGTGAATCGGGACTGTACCCAAAAACCACCTGTTTGCACGACTCAGTAGAGCCGTGGTTGGGTGGAAATCAAATCACAGTGGGAGACACACAAGATTCTATGACGATCTCGGGTCAACAGACTAAGCTGTACCAGTGTCACCAGAGAACTGCCATCTGGCGTGAGGTATAATACCATCTAGGAGTTCTCGACGAGTCCGTTCAGTGTACCCAGTCACCATTGAGCACCTGCCTCTAATGTCAAACACCAATGGATATGGGATCATCCATCGCCCATCACATGGGTCAAGAAGATATAGGCTAGTCTACACTGGAATATCGATGCCCCGTCTCGATATTCCCACGACTAGGAACATTGAAGGATGTACTCATAGACCACCCAGGCCACACTAGTATGATCTTCATCATAGTCCTGGAAGTCGAGCACATATCCTAAGGGCTTTATCAACATGTAACAGAGAGACAGAAAGTATACATGTTAAGATAAAGAGCAACCAGATAGCGTACTATCATGTCGAGCAAGAAAGTCCTACCTATATATGTCCCAGCATCCACTACAATATACATCCAATGTACAGTAATGGCCTCTAGGGCATACATATAACTAACACCTTTGCTAACTTTGCCTTTCCCTTGGCTTCCACATTACTAACACCGCCCCTTAGTTTGGCGAGGCCCTTCTTCTTCTTTCCTTTGGCTTTCGCCTTGGACCTAGAAGAGGAAGCTCCTCCAACAAACAAAGAGGGTGTTTCCCTGACTTTCTGCAGGGTGCCCTCTGCACTCCTCAACATGTTGAGGAGTTCCGGAAGTTCAACTTCTTTTCCTTGCATGTTGAAGTTCAGGAAAAACTGGGCGTAGGTGGATGGAAGGGACTGGAGAATCAAGTCAGTGTAGAGCTCATTCTCTAACGTGGTCCCGAGGTCCACGAGCTCCTCAATGTAGCCAATCATCTTAAGCACGTTTTCCGTTACAGATGAACCGACGGCCAGCCTCGCTGAAAATAACTTTTTCGAGGTTTCGTATCTGGCGATACGTGATTGCTCTCCATATAGTTCCTTAGTATGGAGAAATATGGATTCAAGGTCCATATTCGCGTGCCTCCTTTGATGTTCATTGTCCATAGAGACAAGCACGAGGAACTTGGTCTTCGCGCAGTCAATCTCCTAGGTCTTACGGATTTCCTTATCCGCGATACTGGATTCTGGACCTGGGACGGTGGGGGCTTTAGTGGTAAGGAGATACCCCAACTTGTCATAAGTGATTGCCATTTTGACATTCCTGAGCCAATCTTTGAAGTTTGGCCATGTCAGTATATTTTTATCTAATAGTAACTTAAGGCCGGTTACGATGTTTGGTCGCTGCAATTAGGAGAGAGAGAAGAAACACTTTAGCATGATGGTCTTTCAAGTTTAGAGTGGTTTTTAGTTTGTCTAAACAAGATGGCTCCCACTGTTTCTCGAATCCTTCCTCAAACCATAAAAGAAGAATTAGTCGGGATTGATCTCACCGTACAATACTTGCTTAACCGTTCAGCTAGGCCGGTGTCGGTACTTCGAGAGAGGTTTTACAACGCTTTCGCGAAGTTCCTTAATTAAATAACCTCTTTTCCCTGTAGGCGTAGCCCCGCTAACACTTTTCTAGACACCTACTTGATTTATAGCATTGATCGTTAAGTGAGAAATTTTCCCGAGGAGTAGCATATACTCACAGTAGGATCGGGATCCAAATATCATCGTGTTATAAAGCTGAAGGAATCCTACCAAAATCATCACACTCCAAATGGTATGCAACACTAGCAAGTTTCCGTTTCTTTAGAAACTCCCGATGTAGATTTTTGCCCCATGCTCTTATGACCTTGACTTTGGCCAACAAATCATAAGTCACATGCCAAGTTCTACCCGTCATTTTCTAGGTTAATTTGAACCCACCCGTACCTATCCTTGACTTTGGCCAACAAAGCAGTACGACTGTCTTAAACCAACGCATCTATCTATGCTACATATGAATATCCAATAGCTACCAATCACTATGCATTGACTTTGGCCAACAAACAAAGCTTGAATACGTTTGACTATAAATATGAAATGACGGAGGGCTACGAATTGTTTTGGTGAAACCGTGAACGTAGTGAACTTGATATAATCGAAGGAACCTGATAGCTTTTAAAAGGAGTGGTTTAAGCTCCGCGTTTTTAAAAGTTTTCTGTTTTGGAAAAAAAACGAGTGGTTTTGAAATTGTTCCAACGATTTAACTTTGGTTTATTTTCTTTGCATTAATATAATGTGTCCCGTCAATTAATCCTACCATTGCAGAAAACAACGAAAATTTGACGTATGCTATTGCCATCCGCATTCGCCACGGGGCCCCGTCATCACCCGTTAGGTTAATTAACTAACGACAGAGCGGGGGTTGGACTAGCGCGGATGCAAAACATAAGCAACGCCTACTAGATATCCTATATAGATATATACATTCGTCAGACGCAATGATAGCCATTCGAGATCACAGATGAACACATTGGATATGCTAGGATTCCATATTTCGTTCGAGCCTGCAACAAAAGACGGATTACACGGTCGCGATGAATAGCCAAACCCCACCCTAGACCCCTACGGGTACGGCAAACTGCCCGCCAAATACCCGAAGTGAAGCAGCCTCCCTCAACAACGTGAGTAGGCCACTCAGCACTTCAAAGTACCCGGTAGTTTGTGCACCCCTCTTTGGGTCTATCCTCGGAGCAAAAACAGTAAAAGAAATAATATACAATGGTGGCTACAACCTCAACCCGGATGTGCGACCAAAAAAAAATATATTACATCAATTTACAATTTACAACAAATGAAAGATAAATAAACACTCATATCACAACCCCGGCTATTCATCCGCGACAATCCAACAAATTCATATACACAATCCAAAATCATAGATCACAGATATGTACAACCCCTATTAATCGACGTATAGCAATTAGTCAACGTTCAGTACATATATCACATTACAGATATAAACCAATTAGCCAAAATTTATAGAATTTCGATCAATATTCTAATTTGAAACTACCCCAAATACAACACTTTACTCAAAAGAATCTGGGCAGAAACAAAGTATCTTAAAAATCACAAAACATCAAGCTCGACATACTGAAGGAAAGACGAGTTGACTCCGAGTCGACTCGGCCGCGGATCCACGGCGAAACGCGTGGTTTCGCCGCGCTTCCGCGGCTGTATGACCGAGTCACAAGCTCGTTTTTCTTGGGTGTCCATAAAAAACCCTGCACGTATTTTTCAGGTCTCTGAAAATATTTTTAGACGGTTTTTAAAATTGGCAGAAAACACCAATTCTTGATGTATTTTGCGATTTTTTTCAGGATCGAAGTTCTAAAGACTTTGTTAACATGTTAGTTATCGTTTAGATAGGCTCTGATACCACTGTAAGTCTATGTTACCCACCCCGGTACTTACGGGGAGGCGGAAAGAGTAAAAATCAAATTTTAATCACAAGGAAACATAGACATACTATGAAGGATCTTTGCTAAACATGAACTAACAAACTATCTACAAGTTCTAACTACTAGGTTAGAAGGTTATACCTAGTTCTTGAACTCCTTCTCTTCTTGTGTTGCTTCCCTTTCGTGTGTGCTCCTTTGAGTGGTGTAGACGGCTTCTCCTCTTCGTTTTCTCTTTGCCAAAGAAAGATCCACCCGAAGGCCTCTACCTTGACCTCTTATCTCAACAATGGGGTAACTAGAGTTCTTGGCTTGCTAGACTAAGAACCCTAGAGTGAGTATAGGAGTATTTTGGTGGTTTAATCTCAAAGCTTGGATTTTCAACACATGAAACACTTAAGCTTTTGAGAGAGAGGAAGAAGGAGAGCAAACCATGAGAGAGAAAACTTATGAGAGAATGAGAGAACCAAGGTCTCATATTAGAGATATATGATAATAATAAAAATAATTAAGAAAATTGTAATTGTGGAGTTGATTTGACCATTATCTTTTCACATTTAATGCTAAGCAAGCTTCAAGAAGCATCTTTTGCTTAACAAAAAGAAAAAATCTAGGTCAATGAAAGTCAACAAGTAAAATGGTCAACTCAACCCAAACCATGATACAATTATCCTTAATTAATATTATCGATCATATTTCTCATTCTCGTTAGAGTTTTGATCAAGTCAATGGTCAAAATCCCTAATGAGGTGTCTCCTTCTGCGCATCTGCAAACTGTACGTACGTACCCGCATTCGGGTTCTGAAGAAACACAAATACAATGAGACAAGACCAATCCCAAAACAAATACTAGGATCTGGCTTAAACCAAAGCCCACTAGTAATAACTGTCCGGACACCAAACGTGCACATGTGCGCGTATGTGAACGAACCCCCGTCGTAAAACCATACGACCTCTACTCTATTTTGCCCAAAAGGGAACAACCGTCTGTGTGGGATTCTAAAGACTCGACACTACGCTGGCAGTGGGTTTAACCACAGGCCGCAAGCAGTACTAGCTGTACGTAACGGTCCCTTGGTAGATGCCGATAAGAAGACCGATGAGGTGAACCCATCTGAACTCCTACTGAGCCTGAATGTGACAATCTCCATACAGTCTAGTCTGTGTAGGGTTCCTAGGCACACTAGTGAGGTCTCCCAAGCCATCAACCATGGCAATTTCAAAAATTATGGTGCCTACAAACCCTAAACTACGGATCGATAACTAGATGTCTAGGCGAAAAGAACTAGTTAACACTTAACTAATGAGATACGGAAATTACAACCTTTGTAGATCCGGATATCCACCTCCACGGCTCCGCAACGAGGTCATCTCCGCTGTCCAAATCAAATCCGGGCTCTAGAGTCGGCTTCGTCGGAGAATGGGCAAGCTAGGTCGTCGATGTCCATGCCGAAAATGATCTACGTCGAGGCATCGCTAAATCAAGCTCCGACTTCACCAAGTCAAGAAACTTGTGAAGTAAACACACTCTACTACTTGGCAAGAGGTAGAGGATGAAGAAAAAGAAAGTGGGTAGACTTTAGTTTTGGATTTCTCACTCTTTTCCAACAATCACCATTGATGGACCTTGCTTTTCTTCACTTGAAGAATGAAGAAGAAGAAGAAATAGTTATGATAAGTTAATGGAAAAAGAAAAGAAAAATCAATTCTTATCATAATTTTAACTAGAGTTAAGTGTAGAGAATGAATCATGGTTAGTGGGAATGGTTAGGTTAAGGATGAGATAAGAATGGTTGACTTGAACAAAGCTTCATGAAGCTTCAACTAAAGAACAAAAGAAGCCACCATTCTTTTTCTCATTTTCTTTTATTCATTTATCAAAAATAAATGGACAAATAAATAAATAAATAAAACAAAACCCTAACCATATGAATAACCATGGTTTAATCTTTACACAAACTCAAGTTAGCATGCATCATCAAACATGATACATACAAGTGCACAATAACATATCGCATATGCAATGCGCACGAACCAAGTGAGAAAATCCGTCTAAAGTGAACCGATACTAGTTAATGCAAAGTAATATATCAAATATATAATTATACATTAAATCATTAAATCAATACTTGATTCAATGATCCGGTCATGCGCACATAACCGACTGGTATCATTAGTAACATCTTATCGAATCAACACTTGATCCGATAACCCGGCTATATCGCATATAACCGATCAATGTCACATCGCGAGAATCGAATACAGTATCACATACTCGTATTATTCTCGGTCCCGCACATATCTCATATGAGCTCCTATTTCGTTTCGCTTAAGCCAGGAAACCTCTGTGTAGGACTCTAAAGACTCGTCAATACGCCGGCAGCAGGCGATGATCATATCAAACACCCACAAGCCGCAAGCGGTCTGCTAACCGTAACGGCCACCCGGGTATTGAGCGATCTGAAGATCGACGAGCAAGCCCGCTCACACTCCAGTGAATCCGACCAGTAACACTACCGTACAGTCCGGTCTGATCGTCTGATATGTCACATATCTCGCCTAGGGGTGGTAAACGTCAGACCCCAATAGCTCAATAAGTCATGTCGATATGAGGTCTATAACTGTTCGAGAAACTACTGGTAACACTTACCAGTAAATCTCAGCAACCCTGGCCAGGGATTTCCTGTTATAGCCAATCGAACACAGCGCAACATCAACCCCCTATACCGGGAGAGACGAATCCCCTCCTATCGCTCATTGCCTCCATGTGACTCGGGACTGTACCCAAAAACCACCGTTTTGCATGCCCTCTTGGACGTGGTAAGATGGAAATCAAAGCACAGTGGGAACCACACAAGACTCTATGACGATCTTGGGTCAACAGACTACTCTGTACCAGTGTCACCAGAGAACTGCCATCTGACGTGAGGTATAATACCATCTGGGAGTTCTCGGCGAGTCCGTCCAGTGTACCCAGTCTCTACTGAGCACCCGTATATCATCTCTGATGTCAAACACCGATGGATATGGGATCATCCATCGCCCATCTGTATGGGTCGAGAAGGTATACGCTAGTCTACTCTGGTATATCGATGCCCCGTCTCGATACACCCTCGACTAGGGACTTTGAAGGATGTACTTATGGACTACCATGTCCCCACTAGTATGATCCGCATCATAGTCCAGGTAGTCAAGTACAGATCCTAAGGGCTTTACCAACATGTAACAGAGAGACAATCAGCATACACGTTAAGGTAAAGGGTAACCAGATAGCATACTATCATGTCGAGCAAGAAAGTCCTCCCTATATATGTCCCAGCATCCACTACAATATACATCCTATGTATAGTAATGGCCTCTAGGGCATACATATAACTAACAATCTCCCACTTGCACTAGGGCCATCTGTAGCAGTGGTTTGAAGTATCTCATACTCAACCATCCCATAAAAGTCTCTCTCTGGGAACAGGCCTTTGTGAGTGGATCCGCTTTGTTGTCCTCTGAGTCTACTCTCCTGACCTCGATCCCTTGGAGATCAACCATCTCCATGATCAGGTGATACTGCCTTAGAATATGTCTGGATCACTGATGGGACGGATGTTCCTTGGCATAAGCCACAACTCCATTGTCTCACAATGGTAGGAACATAGTTCATCTCATGAACCAATATACACCCAAACAGCCTCTTTGGTAGCATCTTAAGTAGCGATGTATCGTGCCTTTATCGTCTAGTATGTCACGGTATCTAGCTTGGAACTCTTCCAACATACCGTCCCTTTACTGAGGGTAAAGACAATGCCTGCGACTGACACTCAGTCGTCTTTATCACGCTGGAACACTTCCAGTGATTCTCCTGAGGATCGGTTGATACCATCTCACTACAGCTAGTGAGTATCCTAACATCCAATTAGATCTATCTCATAGATCCAAAATCCAGGATTTAGGAGGTATCACTTTGATCCTATATGGAGAATCATTGTGATAATCGAAGATTGATCGAGCGTAGCATAGGAAACTCCTTCCCTATCAAGAGTATGTCATCCACGTACTCTACGAGGATCGTCACCATACTTCCTACTACCTTTTTGTTTATACAAGGTTCATCTACCATTTTGATGATGTCAAACTCTTTGACTAATTCATCAAAACAGATGTTCCAACTCCGCGATGCCTGCTTTATCCTATAAAGCATCTTGCACACGTTTCCGCTGCTCCCACTGTCTACGAAGCCCTCTGGCTGTGTACTTATAGACACTCTCTTCTAAATCATCATTTAGAAAAGCTGTCATGACACCCAACCATCAGATATCGTAGTCATGGTATGTAGCCGTGGCAAGTAGGATCTGGATGGACTTAAGCATAGTAACTTGAAAGGGTTTCATCACAATCCACGCCTGGTCGATGACGAAAACCTTTAACAAGTCTAGCTTTGAAAGTCTCAACTTTTCCATGTACACCAAGTAATCTTCTCAAGATATACTTGCTCCTGATGGGGATTTAACCCTTCAGATATAGCAAACAAAGTCCATACTTTGTTGGTGTATAAGGATTCCATCTCAGATTGCTAAGCATCCAGCCATTCTTATAGAGTCTTACTCCTGATGGCCAGCTCGAAGCTAGTTGGGTCATCATCTCATGATGCAATCCTCGCTCCCACTGTCATAGAGAAACCGAAGTATCTCTCAGGTGGGTGAGGAACCCTACTAGATCGGCGGAGAGGCCGAGGTTCGTTGGAATCTACTGAATCCTTTGGTTCTATCAAATCATCTGCTGTATTTTGTATAGCTGGAACCTTTCCAGTTCTACTTTACAGTCTTTGCCTCGAGCTTGTCCGGATTTTGAATTTATACATAGGCCGGACAACCCCAAATCTTAACTAGCTTAAGACATGGGCTCTTCCCTTTCCATATCACATATGAAATGGTAGGCAACTGATTTGATTGGAACCCTATTCAATAGGTATGCAGCTTCTCAAGTGCATAACTCCCATAAAGGAAATAGGAAACTCAGTAGTACTCATCATAGAGCACACCTTATCATATAGGGTGAGATTGCTCCGTCCCGATATACCATCGTGCTATGGTGTATACGGAGGAGTAATGCTGAGAGAGAATCTCATTCTCCTTTAGAATGGTCCAGGAATTCCGTGCTCAAGTATTCTCCTCCTTGATCACATCAAAGGACATTATACTTTTACCCGTATTGGTTCTCTACTTCTAACTTATATTCTGTGAATATCTCAAAAGGTTCGGACTTATGTTTCAACAGGAACATATGTCTGAATCTTGAGAGATTATCAGAGAATGTAATGAAGTACAAAGAACCGGTCTTGGCATGTGTAGACAGGGGACCTACATACATCAACATGTATCATCCCAAGAGTTTACTAACTCTTTCTCTGTTTCCAGTAAACGGAGCTATGGTCATCTTATCTTTGTGACATGACTGGCGAGTTTCACAAGATGTAAATTCAAACTAATTTAAATATACATCTATATGTAACTCTAGCCAGTCGGGTCGCATTGATCTGACCTAGTCTACAATGCCTCAAGAAGAATTTGTTCATTTCTGAACTCTTCCTCTTGTGTGTGTTCCGTATAATAAGAACTGTAGTTTGATTTAGAACATCAACGCTTTTAGATAACGTGCCTGAACCGATCAACTTTTGATATAGGAAATGTTCAAAACATTATCCAACAATACAAAATTATATCGTTTCTTTACTAATAAAGAGAGTGATATGATTTGGTATATCAGGTTCGGTATCTAATAACATTGGTTCAGAATCAATGTATTGGTAATACAGGGTGACAGTGACCGACAGACTTGGCTGCAACACTTGCCCCGTTTTCTGCCTCATGAAACTTATCACCCGTTCTTAGTTCTCTACCTTTCTGTAGCCCTATGTAACAGATTACATATCTGGGATCCTGATCTGGTATCACATACCCAGGACGTAAAGGATACTGAGAAACAGTTCTGTATAATGAACACACCCGAAGATGATGCATCAGCATGCACTCTCTTCGTTTGGGTGGCACGGGAATTCTGGTATTCCCCAATTTCCTGCTTTGTCTTATAACAATTATAAGTTGGAGCGGGACCAACGTTCCCCAGCTCAGTATAACAAGCGGGTTCGGTCAATAATCCGTATTATTATCTTGATTAAGGCGTGATATGGTCGCTACCTGGAGAGAGAGAGAAGAAAACACTCAGCGTGCGCTCTGTCAAGAATAGATTGGTTATTATTTTATCTAATCAGGATGGCTCCCACTGCTTTTTATCAAATCTTCTTTCAAACCCTAAAAGGAAAGACTAGCCGGGATTAATTACACACTACAAGTTCGCCAATCTTTCAGCCAGGCCAGTGTCGGTACTTTGAGGGAGGTCCCCCGTGCTTTCGCACGAACCTAATTACTGTAAACCTCGTTTTCCCAGAGGCGTAACCCCGTTGACACCTTTCTAGACACCTACTTGATCGGCTAGTTGTAATGTATAAAACTCTCCCAGGAGTAACTCTTACTCGCAGCGGGTATCGGGATCCAACTATCTCATAGAAGGTATGCAATCTCATTGCAAATTTCAACACTTGAAATTCCCGATAATTTTTTGCCCCTAGCGTCCTATGACCTTGACAGAGGTCAACAAACCATAGGCTACTAGTCATGTTCAACCCGTCATTTCCTGATTGAAGTAAACCCACCCGCACGACCCTTGACAGAGGTCAACAAGGTCGCACGACTACCCTAAATCAATCACATCATATGCTTATGCAGATAAGCACTAATCAGCTACCGCACACTACGCCTTGACAGAGGTCAACAAACGTAGCACGAATACTAACTACTACTTATCTGAAATGACGGAGGGCTACGACAGGTTTTTCTGAAAGCCTATTGCGTAATGAACTTGATATCGTTGTAGGATCGAATGATTTTGAAATGGAGTGTTTTTGAGGCTTTTCTAGTTTTGCTAAAGGAGTCACTCCCGGTGAAGGGATCGTCGGTCGTTTCCTCGTCGAATGAGGTGCGGGATATATCATATATATCACTGTGCAAAGCAGAACTTCTTAAAAGCAATCAAAAGACAAACCGAGTGTGTAGCATCTGCCAGTTATTGCTAAAGGAGTCACTCCCGGTGAAGGGATCTCGGTCCTTTCCTCATCGAATAAGGTGCAGGATATATCGCATATACCGCTGTGCAAAGCAAAAACTGTAGCTACCTGTTTTATTTTGAAATTCGATTCTACAACATCTTAGGTTTCTTTTATTTCATTAATCACATTAATGAAGTCCCATCAATTATGTACCTAAACATCACAGATAGATATGACGTACACTTATGCCATCCGCATTCGCCTCGATGTCCCCTCGTGCACCGTTAGGTTAGGTAACTAACGGCTGAGCAGGGCAGGGCTAGCGCGGGTGTAAAACATAAGTAACGCCTATATAATATATCATATATACTATATACTATATCCATCACAGAAACATCACATGATCTCATCACAGATATCGCAGCAGAAGAAATATATGAAATATTGGATATACTAGGACGTCCGTGTTTTCAATACGAGCCAGTATAAAACACGGATTCCACGGTCGTGATGAATAGCCAAACCCACACCCCTAGACCCCTACGAGAGCGGCAAGCAACCCTACCAATTCTGGAGTTAGGAGCCCCGGACTCGACTCCTCGAGTTGGTCTCCCACTGGACTCCAGAACCCGGTTACTTGTGCCCTCCTCCTTGGGTCTATCCTAGTGCGGAAAAGTAAATAATATACAAACGGTGACAACTCCCGCAACCAGGAAGCGCCCCAATAAAAGAATATTACATACAAGTTTTTACATGAATGAAAATGAAAAACACTCATCTCACATAAAAACCCCCGGCTATTCAAACACGACGATCCAATATAACATATCCAGCAACACATAACATCACATGTCATCAACGTAAGTAAATATGCGCATCCCAATTGTCGTTGACATATAGCAACGAAACCGGCGATATCACATATTACACTTACGGTCACAGAAAAGAAAGTGTAAAACTACAACAGTTGGAATCCGCAACCACCTCAGACATCGCATGCCTGACCAAATGAATTTCTTAGACATCGCATGCCTAACAATTATAAACCCCGCATTTTAGTCTCAAAATCGAAAACTCTTTTCAATATCAAGTCGGGCAATTCAACAGGATTCCCGACATCCTGATCGAATGCTCGTCGCAAACTTCAGTAGGCGGCCGCACCCCCGATACCGTCGACGAAGTGCACCAAGGCGGAACACCGTTACCGGGAGCACCCGAGCGGATGCTTTCGGCGACGGGGTTCTCCTACAGTCACTTGGTCGGGGCTATGGAGTGAGGCTGTCTATTAAGTTTACCCGGCGAGTATCCGCGTACGCTACGTGATTGCGACGGACTTTTGATCACATCAAAATTCCGTGGCAACCGATCAAGTGAGACTAAATTGCTATGTTTATAACATTCATTCAGTTATCACATAACTACTTATGAATTCCAATTATTGTATCCCATTCCAGATAAATAGAAAATGTTAAACTTTTCGATCGAAGATTCTAACACCCAAGTTTTCCCGATACAGATCAACACATGAAACTAGTCTAACAACATTCAGTTCGTACCTCAGTACCAACGGTCCAGCCGTAGAAGGGTCAAGCCAACGCCTCACATGTGGCACGCCGTACTGCCCCAAACCCGAAGGTTCAAAGGGCAGTTCAAGACGGTCACATAATCGAGTTAAGGTTTGTGTCTTCTAGAGGGACCATCGCGTTACTTGCACTACTTAGAACGTCGTTAAACTACGGAAAAATCCAACACTTGGAAATTTCCCGACAGGGGAAAAAGTGGGTATTTATATCCGGTCGAACTTTTTAACATATTCTAAAATTTATCCGGAAAGCCACACAGACAAAATTTGATATCCCGATCGAAACACCGAATCCCCAAATCAACTCCAGAAAATTCAACTCTTGAAAAACAATTAAAAATTCCCAGGAAAACCAGCATAGGAAAAGAGGAATCACTGTACAAAATTTGTTGCGCAATACGACAAATCGGCCGCGCTTCCGCCGCACTAGGCATGCTCGTGCCGCGGAAGCGCGGCACAATGATGGAATCAGGGTGACGAATTTTGCAGTTTCCCTTAGAATCTCCTGCTGATTTTACTGAATATTTTTAATATAGAAAAATCCCTGTTTTTAGAAAAAGTACAGAGAGCAATTATGGTTCGGGGTTTCGGGTTCGTTCGGACTTCAATTTCCGTCTGGATTTCGCCTAAGGCTCTAGCTAGGCTCTGATACCACTGTAGGGTTCCTAGGCACACTAGTAAGGTCTCCCAAGCCATCAACCATGGCAATTTCAAAAATTATGGTGCCTACAAACCCTAAACTACGGATCGATAACTAGATGTCTAGGCGAAAAGAACTAGTTAACACTTAACTAATGAGATACGGAAATTACAACCTTTGTAGATCCGGATATCCACCTCCACGGCTCCGCAACGAGGTCATCTCCGCTGTCCAAATCAAATCCGGGCTCTAGAGTCGGCTTCGTCGGAGAATGGGGAAGCTAGGTCGTCGATGTCCATGCCGAAGATGATCTACGTCGAGGCATCGCTAAATCAAGCTCCGACTTCACCAAGTCAAGAAACTTGTGAAGTAAACACACTCTACTACTTGGCAAGAGGTAGAGGATGAAGAAATAGGAAGTGGGTAGACTTTAGTTTTGGATTTCTCACTCTTTTCCAACAATCACCATTGATGGACCTTGCTTTTCTTCACTTGAAGAATGAAGAAGAAGAAGAAATAGTTATGATAAGTTAATGGAAAAAGAAAAGAAAAATCAATTCTTATCATAATTTTAACTAGAGTTAAGTGTAGAGAATGAATCATGGTTAGTGGGAATGGTTAGGTTAAGGATGAGATAAGAATGGTTGACTTGAACAAAGCTTCATGAAGCTTCAACTAAAGAACAAAAGAAGCCACCATTCTTTTTCTCATTTTCTTTTATTCATTTATCAAAAATAAATGGACAAATAAATAAATAAATAAAACAAAACCCTAACCATATGAATAACCATGGTTTAATCTTTACACAAACTCAAGTTAGCATGCATCATCAAACATGATACATACAAGTGCACAATAACATATCGCATATGCAATGCGCACGAACCAAGTGAGAAAATCCGTCTAAAGTGAACCGATACTAGTTAATGCAAAGTAATATATCAAATATATAATTATACATTAAATCATTAAATCAACACTTGATTCAATGATCCGGTCATGCGCACATAACCGACTGGTATCATTAGTAACATCTTATCGAATCAACACTTGATCCGATAACCCGGCTATATCGCATATAACCGATCAATGTCACATCGCGAGAATCGAATACAGTATCACATACTCGTATTATTCTCGGTCCCGCACATATCTCATATGCGCTCCTATTTCGTTTCGCTTGAGCCAGGAAACCTCTGTGTAGGACTCTAAAGACTCGTCAATACGCCGGCAGCAGGCGATGATCATATCAAACACCCACAAGCCGCAAGCGGTCTGCTAACCGTAACGGCCACCCGGGTATTGAGCGATCTGAAGATCGACGAGCAAGCCCGCTCACACTCCAGTGAATCCGACCAGTAACACTACCGTACAGTCCGGTCTGATCGTCTGATATGTCACATATCTCGCCTAGGGGTGGTAAACGTCAGACCCCAATAGCTCAATAAGTCGTGTCGATATGAGGTCTATAACTGTTCGAGAAACTACTGGTAACACTTACCAGTAAATCTCAGCAACCCTGGCCAGGGATTTCCTGTTATAGCCAATCGAACACAGCGCAACATCAACCCCCTATACCGGGAGAGACGAATCCCCTCCTATCGCTCATTGCCTCCATGTGACTCGGGACTGTACCCAAAAACCACCGTTTTGCACGCCCTCTTGGACGTGGTAAGATGGAAATCAAAGCACAGTGGGAACCACACAAGACTCTATGACAATCTTGGGTCAACAGACTACTCTGTACCAGTGTCACCAGAGAACTGCCATCTGACGTGAGGTATAATACCATCTGGGAGTTCTCGGCGAGTCCGTCCAGTGTACCCAGTCTCTACTGAGCACCCGTATATCATCTCTGATGTCAAACACCGATGGATATGGGATCATCCATCGCCCATCTGTATGGGTCGAGAAGGTATACGCTAGTCTACTCTGGTATATCGATGTCCCGTCTCGATACACCCTCGACTAGGGACTTTGAAGGATGTACTTATGGACTACCATGTCCCCACTAGTATGATCCGCATCATAGTCCAGGTAGTCAAGTACAGATCCTAAGGGCTTTACCAACATGTAACAGAGAGACAATCAGCATACACGTTAAGGTAAAGGGTAACCAGATAGCATACTATCATGTCGAGCAAGAAAGTCCTCCCTATATATGTCCCAGCATCCACTACAGTATACATCCTATGTATAGTAATGGCCTCTAGGGCATACATATAACTAACAGTCTGTTCGTCTAAGAGCATCGCATGTCGGGCCTAGGGGGCGGTAAACGTCAGTCCCCTAATAGCGGAACAAGTCATGTCAGAGTGTAGCCCAGAACACCCTGAGAAGCTACTGAAATCACTACCAGTAAATCTCGCTTGCCCTGGCCAGGGACTTTGTGTTATGGCTCTCCTGGACACAGCGCGATACCAACTCCCAATATCGGGAGAGACGAATCCTGTCTAATCGTCACTGCCTCTAAGTGCTTCGGGACTGCACCCAACTACTACCTATTTGCACGACTCAATAGAGCTATGGTAGGGTCGTAATCTAAGAACGGTGGGAACACACTCGAGGCGAAGTGACAGTGTCAAGTCAACGGACTATGCTGTACTCATGTCACCCAGGAACTGATAACTGACGATAGGTATAATACCAACCAACAGTTCCCAGCGAGTCATGTCCTGTGCACTCGTAACCTAACGAGCACCTACATATACTATCTCCAATATGACGTACTGATGGCTGTGGGACAGACCATCTCCCCTCTTGGGATGAGAAGCGTATACACTAGTCTACTTTTGAGTATCGATGCCCTGTCTCGATAATCCTTCGACCAAGGACCTGCATAAGGATGTGCTTATAGACTACCCAGCCCCCACTACTGTGACTGCATCACAACGCTGGTAGTCACGCAAAAGATCATAAGGGCTCCATCAATATGTATTAGCAATATGTCAAAAAGAAACACATACACATATTAAGATAGATACAAACCAAGTAGCATACTACTATATTGAGAAAGAATGTCAATCCGTGTATATATCCCAAGCTTCAAAAATGTAATATACAAACTAGCACTATACAATAATGGCCTCTACG
Source organism: Agapanthus africanus (assembly GCA_030015575.1). NCBI lineage: Eukaryota > Viridiplantae > Streptophyta > Magnoliopsida > Asparagales > Amaryllidaceae > Agapanthus > Agapanthus africanus. The sequence continues at coordinate 38,416,780 of JASDDO010000029.1, forward strand.
GCATATCACACTAACAAATAAATATCTAAGATAAAACAAAATTAGTGGACTAAGTCATGGTTTCCACAAGCTTCTCCAAGCTTCACAAGGCATGACAAATTTCCACCTAATTTTGATTTTCCCTTAATAATTAAAACCCCACATTATCATAAGTACGGTATGAGCCTCATACACCCAAGTTCATTGTATCTTGTAGCATGACACAAAATAAATACATCAATATATATCACACATATATATTAAATGTATAAAGAGAACATTTTCTTAAGTGAGATAATATTAGTTAATGTATATTAATATATCAAATATATAATTACACATTAAATTATTAAATCAACACTTGATTTAATAACCCGACTATATCGCATACAATCGACTAATATCATTTATATGCATATCACACATATATATAACATATCATTAAATAAATACTTGATTCAACAATCCGGTTATATCACATATAAGCTATATCGCGATATTAGAATACTGTATCACATACACGTATTAATCTCGGTCCTGCGCATATCACATATGTGGCCTACATCGTTTCGCATGAGCTAGGAAAATTCTGTTTAGGACTGTAATGACTCGTCAATACACCGGCGGTAGGTGATGATCATATCAGTCGTCCACAAGATTGTCCATACTCTTGTGAATCCAATAAGTAACACTATCGTACAGTCCGTTCTCTTCGTCCGATATGTCATATATTGAGTCTAGGGGTAGTAAACTTCAGACCTCAGTAACTTGATAAGCCATGCCAATATGAGGCTCATAACAGGTCAAGAAACTACTGATAATACTCACCAGTAAATCTCTGTATCATTGTCACTACCCGTAATTGGCACGTGACGGCCCTTAAACAACGTAACGTCTACAGGCGTAACACAATCTAAGTAAGCCGAAAACACAGCAATTCTAAACCATCAAAACTAGTAAGTGATAAGAACATTTTTAAAAGCTTTTGGGAATCTCAAGTAAAAATCATTAAAGTCCAAATTCAGTTTCCTTAAAAATTTTGCAGCGCCTCCTTTGTAAAAACAAGTCCCAAAAAAGGGTACATACAAAATATATAAGTAAAGCATCCCCAAACGGAAGCAAATCTTGCCCAAAGGCGGAAACAACCACCACAACATATAAATACGATGCCGTAGCGAAGAAATGGACAATATAGGTGTTAGTGATATGTATGACCTAGAGGCCATTACTGTACATACGATGTATATTGTAGTTGATGCTTGGACATATATATGGAGGAATTTCTTGTTCGACATGATAGTATGCTATCTGGTTGCTCTTTATCTTAACATATACTTTAATTGTCTCTATGTTACATGTTGATAAAGCCCTTAGGATGAGTACTTGACTACCAGGACTATGATGCAGATCATACTAGTAAGGACAGTGTAGTCACTAAGTACATTCTTCAAATGTTCCTAATCATAGGTGTATCGAGACAGGGCATCGATATACCAGAGTAGACTACCGTATAGCTTCTCGACCTATATAGATGGGCGATGGATGATCGCATATCCATTGGTGTTTGACATCAGAGAAAGTATACGGGTGCTCAGTGGAGACTGGGTACACTGGACGGACTCACCGAGAACACCCGGATGGTATTACACCGCACGTCAGATGGCAATTCTCTGGTGACACTGGCACAGGTCAGTCTATAGACCCGAGATCGTCATAGGGTCTTGTGTGATTCCCACTGTGCTTTGATTTCCACCTTACCCCGTTCAAGAGAAAGTGCAAAACGGTGGCTTTTGGGTACAGTCCCGAATCACTTGGAGGCAATGAGCGATAGGAGGGGTTTCGTCTCTCCCGGTATTCGGAGTTGGTGTTGCGCTGTGTTCGATTGGCTATAACTGAAAATCCCTGGCCAGGTTTGCAGAGATTTACTGGTAAGAGTTATCAGTAGTTTCTCGAACTGCTATGGACCTCATATCGACACGACTTATCGGTTACTGGGGTTTGACGTTTACCACCCCTAGACTAGATATGCGACTTATCAAACGAAGAGACCGGACTGTACGGGAGTGTTACTGGTTGGATTCACAGGAGAATGTACAGGATTACTTGTTGATCTTCTGATTGCTTAATACCTGGGTGGCTGTTACGTTTAGCTGACCGCTTGCAGCTTGTGGGCGTTTGATATAATCATCACTTACTGCCGGCGTATTGACGATTCTTTAGAGTCCTACGCGGAGGTTTCCTGGCTCAGGAAAAACGGAGTAGGAGCACATATGTGATATGTGCGGGAAAGAATAATACGAGTATGTGATACCTTATTAGATTCTCGCGATATGTGATATCGTCCGGGTATATGTGATATAGCCGGGTTATTGGATCAAGTGTTGATTCGATGAACTGATACATTTTATATTAGTCGGTTATTTGTGAAATAGCCGAATTATCGGATCAAGTGTTGATTAAATAATTCAATGTATAATTATATATATGATATATTACATTGCATTAACTAAAATAAGCTCACTTAAAGATTCTTTTTCTCACTTGCATAATACATTGATGTATATGCAATATATGTTAATTGTATTATTTTATTTTGTTAAATTATATATTATATATGTGATATATAATATTGTAACATGTTAGGGTTACAAATGCAACAAAGGTTTTGAGATTTAACCATGTTAGGGTTTAGATTAGGGTTAAGCTTTTGGATTGGGGTTTTGGATGAGCTTTGAGGAAGTTTCATGAAGGTTTGACTTTGTCCATTTTCTTTGATATTTTGGAGAGATATTTGTTAATCCAACCCAAACCTTAACCCATGGTAAAGTCTCTACAAGGGTTAAGCATGTCATGCTTAACCCTAGATTGCATTTCTAACCTCAACAATAATTTATTATTCATCACAAAAGAAATTCTTCTTCTTCTTCTTCCTCCCTTGAAAGCTTTCTAGCTTTTCATTTGTGATGGATATTTCGTGAGAAATTGAAAACAAAAGAGAGAAAAATTCCTAATTCATCATCCTCATCTATTCTAGCCACTTAGATTAGGGTGTTTGCTTAACTAATACTTGATTAGTGAAGTAAGCGGTTGGGTTAGTGTTTCTTCAAGGTAGATCATCTTAGTTTTTGAAGATTAGAAGCAAGGTTGCATCATTGTCTTCATGGAGCCTCAGTAGAGTCCGGGTACTTGATGATCACAATGAAGGGACCTCAACTCGGAGCTTATGAAGCGAAGGAATGGACTACAAAGGTTGCAATCCCTAATTCTTAGATGTTAAAGTGTTAACATTCTTGATTTGTTTGATTCTCTTGTTAAAGATCCTAGGTTTAGGATTATCTATAAAGGCAAAATTTGAAATTGGCATGTAAGATGCCACCCGAAACCTTGCTGCCGTTGTAGGTAACCCAACAGTGGCATCACAACCTACCTAGAGAATTAGACAGATAAGTGTAGGATTACGAAACCGAAACAACTCCGAAACACCCGATATCAAACCCTAGTTTCTGTCGAATTTAAAATGAGCACTAAAATTTTTTTAAACAACTGCAGAATCATGTATAAGATACATCGTGAACATACCCTAAACCTGTACCCATGTGCTCGGATTTTGGCCGAGCACATGGCCCAGAAATCCGAGCAGGCCGGCCCCCCAGTGGGTGTTGAGCTCCAGGTTTGGGTGGTGTTCAAGTCTCTGGGGTTTGGTACTTTTGGTGTTGTTTATTTTCGCTAAATTTGCATGAGATGTTTATTTACTCAAAAGGTAATTCAGAGTGTTTCGTATTCGTTGTTCTAGCTTGGTTTCATGATTGTTTAGACAGTGTTAAATAGTTCGAACGGATATTAATAACTCGTTTTTTCCCCTGCCGGAAAATTTCCATGTGTTGCATTTTTCCTTAGTTAAAGAACATTCAAAGTCGTGCAAGTAACGCGGTGGACCCTCTAGAAGAACGATAACCTTAACTCGATTATATGACCGTCAGAACCGCCTCTAAACCCTTGGGTTTGTGGCCGTTCGGCGTTGCCACATGTGAGGCGTTGGTTTGACCCTTCTACGGCTGGTCCATGGGTACTGTGGCATGTGATGGATACATTCAAACTAAGTTCAAGTGTTGAGCAAATAGGGAAATTTTGGGTGTTTTTTGATTGTTTACATCGTCTAACTTTTTCTGTAATGTGATACAATATTTGGAATCAACATGTTGTTATTGTAAGTGCACGGCGGCGCCCCGGCCGTCAATCCGACGGTCAAATGCGGAAGCGGTGATAAACTTTAATTTTTACTTGAACTGGCAAACCGCCGCGCACTAATACCCGGATCGAACCATTAATTAGTCCTAGCTAACTACAAGATGGGGAAGAGAGATATACCGACAGATCCGAGTCCTCCGGTCTTCTCGTCGTCGTCCCGATCTCCCGCGGAATGTCCGGTCTCCATCTCGTCGCCGGAAGGGCACCACGTAGCCGGATTCTTTTACGGGCTCCCACCTCTATACAGAGGCAACTCGGGCGCGAAGTTGGATAGCCGACGCGTCCAAGATTTGCTGTAGACCAGTGTAGTATAGTTGTCTCTTTGGGGTTGTAGGAATTGCCTTTTGAGATGGTGGAGGAATTGATTTTTGAGATGAACTAGAGATCTTTTCTTAGCACTCTTAGAAAGCCAAAATGCCACACCAAAATGAAAAATCCCCCCACTCCAATAGTGGCCGGCCCAAACCAATGTGAAGGGTGAGAAAGGAGAGAAAGACAAGGGAGTGGGTGAGCTATCATGCAAGCATGGATAAAGAGTGATGATTAAAACAAAATCATCACAAACATAAACAAACACTCCAAAACAACCATGATGACTTCAAATGGTCAAGCCATCATGAAGAGGTCAAGAAGTCAAGGTCAAAGGAGCAACCATGATGATCCAACCAATATGCAAAGAACCCCTCCACAAAACACTTATTTGCAACAATGCAAATAAGCCCTCCTCCACCAATCTTCGGCCAATGAACGATACAAAGGAAATTGGCCGAAACGGAAAGCAAACTGGCAACTCCAGAAAACTGGTCCCGTAATAAATTACAGGAAAACCCCGATACTGTGCATACACACCCGCATTTGTATTCCGACCGAAATACAAATGCAATGAGACAAAATCTACACTGTACTATACTAGGATCCGGCTTAAACCAAAACCGGCTAGTAATATCCGTTCGATCCTAATCCGTGCAATACCGCACGTGTCTGATCGAACCCTGCCATATACCCATACGGCCTGTAGTACAATCTGTCTGATCCTGATCCGTGCAATACCGCACGTATCTGATCGGACCTTGCCATATCTCCATACGACCTCTACAACTTTTCGCCCGAAAGCTGAGTAACTGAATGTGGGGGACTCTAAAGACTCGTCAACACCTTGGTTGTGGATTTAACCACTAGCACGTTAGAGGTATAAGCCAATACGTAACGGGCTACCAGGTATTGACTAAAAGGGACGTCTGTGAGCGAACTCAGCCTGACAACCCTACTGAGCCTGTCAGTGACAATATCCGTACAGTCCGGTCCGTTCGTCTATGAGCATCGCATGGCGGGCCTAGGGGGTTGGTAAAAGTCAGACCCCCAAAAGCGGTACAAGTCGTGTCGGAGTGTAGCCCAGAACACCCTGAGATACTACTGGAATACCTACCAGTAAATCTCCTTGCCTCGGCCGAGGGCTTCGTGTAATGGCTCTCCTAGACACAGCACGACCTCACCCCCAATACCGGGAGAGACGAACCCCTGAAGATACGCTCACTGCCTCCATGTGGCTCGGGACTGTACCCAACTAAAACCTGTTTGCACGACTCCTTTGAGCCGTGGTAGGGTAGTAATCAAAGTACAGTGGGAACTCACACGAGACAAATGACGATCCCCAGGTCGATGAACTAACCTGCACACATGTCACCAGGGAACTGCCATCTGACGTCTGGAATATGACCAACTAGCATGTTCCCGGCGAGTCCTGTCCGGTGTACTCATAACCCAATGAGCACCTGTATACATCTTAGGTGATCCAACTGACACCAGTGGCTTGTGAGACCGGCCACCGCCCCTCGTCGGGGTCTCGACTGTATACACTAGTCTACTCTGGAGTATCGATGCCCTGTCTCGAAACTCACACGACTAGGGACCATTTAAGGATATGCTTATAGACCCCCAGCTCCCACTTATATGATCGCCCTCATACTGCTGGTGGTCAAGCAAGAATCCTAGGGGCTCTACCAACGTGTAATAGCGACTTGTCAGGTCACCTGAAGCAGTACACGATGATAAAGGTAAACCAGATAGCATACTATCATCTTGAGTAAGACTGTCCTACCGGGATAGGTCCTCCATCAATCATTGCAATCATGTACCTGTGACCTAATAATTGACTCTAAGGGCACTATCTCCAACAATCTCCCACTTGCACTCAAGGCTAATTATTGCGATGTCGCATACTCACAGCTCGTGTGTTACCGAACACCCAACTCCTCTACCAGTCAGTCTCACAAATCTCGTTTGCGAAACTATTGCGTTCGAGGAATAGCCTCAGTGAGTGGATCCGCTTTGTTGTCTCTTTCCATGTCTCTCTAAATCTCAAGTTCGCGGAGAAAGCCATCTCCCGAAAAGAGCAATACCTGTCTTAGAATGTGTCTGGATGTCTGATGGGACATAGCTCATATAATGAACTCCAAATCCAAACTTCTTAGACTGTATCGTCAACTGAACTTAATCAGTATCCTGCGCCATGCCTCCCTCAGTATTGCCTTGGACCACCTGTCCAAAATACTGCCCCTCGTCAGAAGGAAAATTATAACTCTGACAACCTCCTTGTCGTCCATGTCACCTTGGAAGCCTGGAATGATAACTGTCTCCCGAATGAGGCTGTCGTTATCATATCCCTAGAACATCCACTTATGTTCTAAAACTGCTTCCGACTGTTTCTCCAGGATTGGATCAATGTCAACTTATTGCATCTAGTGCAAGAACAACATCTGGTGTGGTACTTGACATCTCATGATTGACTCAATTGCCTAAGCAAGTGATCTGTCAATCATGCACATCCCTCTCCCCTTTAGTCTGTAAGACACCTTTAGAGAGGGTGACTCCATCTTCTGCAGGTACACTACCGTGCATGGAGTCATCCATTCTAAATACTCTTAGAATGCTGTCAAAGTACCCTGATTGGGAAACCACCCAAATCTAGATCTAAAACCATAGATCCAGTAACCAGTATGTCAGATATAAAATCCAAGTCCTTTGTGGAGAAACTACTGTGTGACGACCAAAGTATAACCGATTGTAGTATAAGAGTTTCTTTTCCTACTCTGTGTATGTCATCCAAATACCAGGATATCACACCCTACTACCTTCTCAACAGATCCATCCCCTATTCTGATGAAGTCAAACCCATGACTGTCACGTCAGAAATAGATGATCTATCTCCGCTACTTCTGCTTTAGTCTATAAATAGACATAAGCTACCTGTCCACCAATGCTTCCGCTGCTCCCACTGACTATGACAACCCTCTGGCAGAGTCATATAGACGTACACTTCTAAAACTAGTTTAGAACGACGCTATACTCATCCTCCCGCCGGGTCTCGCAGCCTGGAACAACAGCAATGGTAATTGTGGGTAAACAAGAACTTCCCTGTCACCGTCCTTGAGGCTACCGTAGTACCTCTCGGGTGACTGAAGTTACCCACCTTATCTGCGGAGTGGCCAATGGAATGTCAATCCAGATTGAATCTTTAGGTTCCTTATCAAATCTTCAGTAATCGTTTGTGGTTCTGGAATTACTTCCAGTTCTACCATACTCCCACTACTGTTTTCTGAAAAAATCCATTTTTAATAAAACTGTGGCGAGTCTAGAACAATATTGCTATTGTTCATCCAGATGGTAGAAAATCAACCCGCGTCATAGCTTGGGTCAACCCACAAACAGCCATTACAGAAACGTGCCTTGAGTTGTCCAGTGTCTGGTTTTAAGCATAAGCCAGACAACTCCCCGTACCTTAACAACGTTAAGTTATGAACTGTTCTATATCCAATATAGAAACAGAGGCACTGATTTAATTGAACCAGATTCAAATCATGCAGCTGTCCCCAGTGCATGTCAACTAAATGGAAGGAGGCGGATCAGCGTTACTCAACTTAGGAATGCTTCCAATTATGAGTAACCTGAAAGAGAAGCAAGATCTCTTAATCATTACTGTCAACTGAATACCATGCACAAGTGTCTACATCTTCGATCACTTTGAAGAATCCCGATACTTGCTACACCTGGTTCTCTACTCTATTCAAATACCTATAACTTCTCAAAATTCGGACCCTGTGTTTCCACGAAACACCTGTCTAAAAACTAGAGAAGTCATAAGTAAACCGAATATAGTACGAGGACCAACCCCTCTGTCCTGATGGACCCTGGACAACATACAATACTCTGTATAAGTCCCTTGAGTCTGATAACTCATTCACTGTGTGTCGTAGGTTGAAAACTGTACTTATGGTTAAGAAGAATTACACCGCTGTTTAATGCTCCTTACCTAACCATCCACTGATATAGGTAAATGTCACAGACATAATTTCAGAAAGGTATATCTCACTCTATGAAAATAGACGTACATATATATATCAATTTGAAATTGGTGCATAACAGCGGATATTCAAAACCAAATATTTGCCGACTGGCAAACAGCCCAGGTTATTTCCTCAAATATCACCGATTACAACGAATCCCGATATAATGAGGATGATCACCCAATTCCCAATAACCTACTCCCACTCATCATCTGTAAAACCATACAGATGTGAGAATCGTACCTGGTAAATACATACCCTGGAGTAAGTATCTAATCGGGAAATCAGTTTTCCTTTAACAGTACATAGTGAGACTGAAACATTGAAATGTTTCGATGGGGTATCCCGGTATTCTTAGTAATGCCTCTTCCAGATTCACGACTGTAACCGTATAATTCTTTGCCACCCCTCCAAATCCCTTCATATGTCTTTAGTCTTTACCTTCTGCACACCCCTTTAGGCCAAATGGTTTTCTTCCTTCCCTACCGTTCGGCACCAGCCTATGGTTTGGAAGAAGACTATCCAATAAGCATAATGGGTGTACTGTCCCAATCCTAGGAACACTCGCAATGCGAGAGGAGGTGAGGATAAAAGACAACTGAATAAACCTTATTCCTATTTCTCCTGAACCAGAATCCATCCCCGAACAGGAATAAGTTCCTTTTGAGTTCATATATAACCATACGATGGAATATCCAATAAACTGTGGATCTTCGTAGTGATACGGAGTGTCCTGGAGAAATACAAAGGTGATTTTTAGGATTGGCGAAGGAATACTTGGTTTGGTCGTGAATATCTGTTGCAATTTACTTTGCCCTCTTACTAATCCCTTGTTTTGTCTTAACTTAATACCTTCTGCACACCATAGTTATGCTAATTGGTTTTCTTCATTCCCTATCGGTCGGCACCAGCCTAAGGTTTGGAAGAAGACAATCCAATTTGCGTAATGGGTGTACTACCCCTACACCAAGGAGTACTCGTAATCTGAGAGAGGGTAAAAGGAAAAGACAACTGAATAATCCTATCCGTTTTCTCCAGAACCTGAAACCATCCTCGAATAAATTCCTTCGAGTTCGTATATAACCATACGATGGTTTTGTCCAATGGAAGTGGACGTTCGTAGTAATACGGGGTGTCCTGGAAAAAAGGGTAAAAGTAGGAGTGGCAATGAGGTTTGCAACTCTGACAATCCAAAAGCCAGTGTTAAGAAGGTTCGGTCAACTTGGTCACTGAGTCATAGTCTTAGGGTCGGGTCAATGGTCGCTACCAAAGAGAGAGAGAAAAGAAACACTCAGCGTGCACTCTAACCTAGATCAGAATGGTCACCAATTAATCTAATCTGGAAACCTCCCACTGTACCTCAAATTCTTCTCCAAACCTGAAAGAAGAATTAGTCGGGGTCACCCGAGGAGTATACCAACTCATCAGTGGGAATCGGGATCCAACTATCATCGCATGATAACGTGACGGAATCCGCTCACATTATCACACTCCAGATGGTATGCGCATATCTGGCAAGTTTCAGTTCTTTTGAAACTCCCGATGAGATTTTTGCCCCATGCTCTTATGACCTTGGCGTGAGGTCAAAATATCATAAGTCACATGTCAAGTTCTACCCATCATTATCCAGCTTAATTTGAATCTACCCGTACATACCCTTGATGTAGGCCAAAATAGTAGTACGACTGTTCCAAACCAACGCATCTATCTATGCAACAGATAAATACCCGGCAGCTACCAAACACTATGCCTTGGCGTGAGGTCAAAATACTTAGCTTGAATACTACCGAATATTTAACTGAAATGATGGAGGGCTACGAATGGTTTCTGGCGAAAACCTTTAACGTAAAGAACTTGATATCGTTGAAAGAACGGATAGCTTTTTGAAAATATAGTGACGAAAACCTTCGCTAAAGAGGTCACTCCCGGTGAAGGGATCTCGGCTCTTTCCCCGTAGAATGAGGTGCAGGATATTCCAACTGAATACCGCGATGCAAAGCAAAAGTAATCGGCTATAGTGAAGTTATTGCCCTGACACAAACTTTTTGTCCAAGGGGTCACTCCCGGTGAAGGGATCTCGGCCCTTGCCTCGTCGACTGAGGAGCAGGATATTCTAAATGAATACCGCGATGCAAAACAAAAGTGAACGTCCTTGCAATAACAGCTTTTTGAAAAGTGTTCCAACAAAATCAGATTAGGTTTGTTTTTAACTTGCATTGATCCGAATCAACGCAGTCCCATCAATTGATCACACCACAAAGAACGAAAATATACTGATGTACGTATATGCCATCCGCATTCGCCACTGGGTCCCGTCATTACCCGTTAGGTTAGCTAACTAACGACAGAGCGGGGACTGGACTAGCGCGGATGCAAAACATATACTACATCTACTAATATATATACCAATATATTATATTCGCTCAAGGCGTGATAAAAATGCAACATCACAGAAAATGTACAGCATCACAGAAACAATATAGATATCTGGGATCCCCGGGTTTCACAGAGCCACTACTGAAACCCGACGTTCCCCTGGTCGTGTGGATAGCCTGTGCAATGAAATCCTAGACCCCTACGGGCGCGGCAAGTCACCCGCCAAAACCTGAAGCGAGGTAGCCCCCTTCAGCACCGTGAATGGACCACCCAGCACTTCACGGAATCCGGTGACTTGGGCACCCCTCTTGGGTCAACCTGTACCCCCTACGAGTGCGGCAAATAGCCCGCCAATTCTAGAGTAAAGCCCCCCCCCGTCTCAATGCCATGAGATGCGGGCTTGTTGCCCTCCAGAACCCGGCTATCCGTGTACCCCTCCGCGGGGCAATCCTAGTACAGAAAGTAAAATATACATACAACGGGTACATCGACCGCAACCTGGCCGTGCCCCAAAAAAATAATACAATCAGGCAGTGACGGAAGTCCACATGTCGGACGCTCGCCCCGCAATATCAAATGTACATAATACAACCACAACTGTACTAGCATTGCATCCAGGCTATCCCCCACGACCGATCCGCAACATCACAGCAAAAACAGAACATCAACGTGAAAGTCACGTTCGCAAATCCGTCTAACCGGGCTATAGCAGTTAGACCGGATTTACCGATCGAGTGACATTCACGGTCGCAGATATAATGTAAATACTGTGAAATAATGTGTTTAAAATATCCGATCAATCAAATTTTAACAAGTGGGCCCCCAAGTATTACTGTAGCAGATCAAGAAATTCGGGGCCCAATGTTAATATTCCAAAACCCATATTTTAAGCCCACAAAGACACTGTAGAAATTTGGTGCAGCGATCTCCACAGTACGCGGCGGAACCGCGGCGAGAAGGGGGTGTTTGCGGCGGTTCCGCGCTCCCACAGTGGAATCACTTCATCGAATTTTTACAGAGCTCTTATAATCTTCAGTACATCAGTTTTATACAACCTGAAAAATTTTTGGAGACCAAAAAATTTCAACAGAAAACTGTCGCTTTGAAAAACTCGGTTTTGGAACTTTTGATCGATCGGAAATGCAAACACATTAAACCAAGCTAGACTAAGTTAATGGCGAGGCTCTGATACCACTGTAAGTGCACGGCGGTGCCCCGGCCGTCAATCCGACGGCCAAATGCGGAAGCGGTGATAAACTTTAATTTTTACTTGAACTGGCAAACCGCCGCGCACTAATACCCGGATCGAACCATTAATTAGTCCTAGCTAACTACAAGATGGGGAAGAGAGATATACCGACAGATCCGAGTCCTCCGGTCTTCTCGTCGTCGTCCCGATCTCCCGCGGAATGTCCGGTCTCCACCTCGTCGCCGGAAGGGCACCACGTAGCCGGATTCTTTTACGGGCTCCCACCTCTATACCGAGGCAACTCGGGCGTGAAGTTGGCTAGCCGACGAGTCCAAGATTTGCTGTAGACCAGTGTAGTGTAGTTGTCTCTTTGGGGTTGTAGGAATTGCCTTTTGAGATGGTGGAGGAATTGATTTTTGAGATGAACTAGAGAGCTTTTCTTAGCACTCTTAGAAAGCCAAAATGCCACACCAAAATGAAAAATCCCCCCACTCCAATAGTGGCCGGCCCAAACCAATGTGAAGGGTGAGAAAGGAGAGAAAGACAAGGGAGTGGGTGAGCTATCATGCAAGCATGGATAAAGAGTGATGATTAAAACAAAATCATCACAAACATAAACAAACACTCCAAAACAACCATGATGACTCCAAATGGTCAAGCCATCATGAAGAGGTCAAGAAGTCAAGGTCAAAGGAGCAACCATGATGATCCAACCAATATGCAAAGAACCCCTCCACAAAACACTTATTTGCAACAATGCAAATAAGCCCTCCTCCACCAATCTTCGGCCAATGAACGATACAAAGGAAATTGGCCGAAACGGAAAGCAAACTGGCAACTCCAGAAAACTGGTCCCGTAATAAATTACAGGAAAACCCCGATACTGTGCATACACACCCGCATTTGTATTCCGACCGAAATACAAATGCAATGAGAAAAAATCTACACTGTACTATACTAGGATCCGGCTTAAACCAAAGCCGGCTAGTAATATCCGTTCGATCCTGATCCGTGCAATACCGCACGTGTCTGATCGAACCCTGCCATATACCCATACGGCCTGTAGTACAATCTGTCTGATCCTGATCCGTGCAATACCGCACGTATCTGATCGGACCTTGCCATATCTCCATACGACCTCTACAACGATTCGCCCGAAAGCTGAGTAACTGAATGTGGGGGACTCTAAAGACTCGTCAACACCTTGGTTGTGGATTTAACCACTAGCACGTCAGAGGTATAAGCCAATACGTAACGGGCTACCAGGTATTGACTAAAAGAGACGTCTGTGAGCGAACTCAGCCTGACAACCCTACTGAGCCTGTCAGTGACAATATCCATACAGTCCGGTCCGTTCGTCTATGAGCATCGCATGGCGGGCCTAGGGAGTTGGTAAAAGTCAGACCCCCAAAAGCGGTACAAGTCGTGTCGGAGTGTAGCCCAGAACACCCTGAGATACTACTGGAATACCTACCAGTAAATCTCCTTGCCTCGGCCGAGGGCTTCGTGTAATGGCTCTCCTAGACACAGCACGACCTCACCCCCAATACCGGGAGAGACGAACACCTGAAGATACGCTCACTGCCTCCATGTGGCTCGGGACTGTACCCAACTAAAACCTGTTTGCACGACTCCTTTGAGCCGTGGTAGGGTAGTAATCAAAGTACAGTGGGAACTCACACGTGACAAATGACGATCCCCAGGTCGATGAACTAACCTGCACACATGTCACCAGGGAACTGCCATCTGACGTCTGGTATATGACCAACTAGCATGTTCCCGGCGAGTCCTGTCCGGTGTACTCATAACCCAATGAGCACCTGTATACATCTTAGGTGATCCAACTGACACCAGTGGCTTGCGAGACCGGCCACCGTCCCTCGTCGGGGTCTCGACTGTATACACTAGTCTACTCTGGAGTATCGATGCCCTGTCTCGAAACTCACACGACTAGGGACCATTTAAGGATATGCTTATAGACCCCCAGCTCCCACTTATATGATCGCCCTCATACTGCTGGTGGTCAAGCAAGAATCCTAGGGGCTCTACCAACGTGTAATAGCGACTTGTCAGGTCACCTGAAGCAGTACACGATGATAAAGGTAAACCAGATAGCATACTATCATCTCGAGTAAGACTGTCCTACCGGGATAGGTCCTCCATCAATCATTGCAATCACGTACCTGTGACCTAATAATTGACTCTGAGGGCACTATCTCCAACAGTTATGAGATAACTAATTTGAATGTTATAAATCTAGAAGTTTAGTCTCATTTGATCGGTTACCACGGGATTTTGATGCGATCAAAAGTCCGTCGCAATCACGTAGTGTACGCGGATACTCGCCTGGTAAACTTAATAGATAGCCACGCCCCATAGCCCCGACCAAGTGACTGTAGGAGAACCCCATCGCCAAAAACATCCGTTCGGGTGCTCGTGGCAGCGGTGTTCCGCCTTAGTGCACTTCGTCGACGGCATCGCGGGTGCTGCTGTCTACTAAAGTTTTCGACGATCATTCCATCAGGATGTAGGGAATCTTGTTGAATTACCCGACTAGATGTTGAAAAGTGTTTTCGAGATTGAGGCTAAAATGCGGGGTTTATAAATGTTAGGCATGTGATGTCTAAGGAATTCATATGGTTAGGCATGTGATGTCTAAGAAGGTTGCGGATTCCAACTGTTGTAGTTTTACACTTTCTTTTCTGCGACCGTAAGTGTAATATGTGTTGTATTGCCGGTTTCGTTGCTATACATCAACGACAATCGGGATACGCATACTTACTTACGTTGATGACATGTGCTGTTATGTGTTTCTATGATATGTTATATTGGATCGTCGTGTTTTCAATAGCCGGGGGTTTTATATGAGATGAGAATTTTTCATTTTCATTCATGTAAAATTCATTATATGTAATATTCTTTTATTGGGGCACTTCCAGGTTGAGGATGATGCCACCACTGTATATTATTTACTTTTCCGCATTAGGATAGACCCAAGGCGGGGAGCATAAGTAACCGAGTTCTAGGGTCAACGGGAGACTATCTCGAGTAGTCGAGACCGGGTGTCCTAACTCTAGAATTGGTAAGGTTGCTTGCTGCTCTCATAGGGGTCTAGGGGTGTGGGATTGGCTATTCATCGCGACCGTGGAATCCATGTTTTATAGAGGCTCGCAATAAAACACGGACCTCCTAGTATATCCAATATTTCATATGTACCTTCTGCTGCGATATCTGTGATGTGATCATTTGATATGTTGAGATAGATACAGGATATAGTATATATGATATATTATATAGACGTTGCTTATGTTTTACACCCGCACTAGCACTGCCCCGCTCTGCCGTTAGTTACCTAACCAAACGGTGTACGAGGGGACATCGAGGCGAATGTGGATGGCATAAGCGTACGTTGTATTTATCTGCGATGTTTAGGTAACTTAAAATGATAGGACTTCATTAATGAGATTAATGAAGTAAAAGAAACCTAAAGATGTTGTAGAAACTTGTCTCGAAAACTGGTAGCTTTAGTTCGTACTTTGCATAGCGGTATTCCTTGTAGAATATCCAGCACCTTATTCGATAAGGAAAGAGCCGAGATCCCTTCACCGGGAGTGACCTCTTTAGCGAAACTAGCAGATGCTACAACTCTCGGTTTGTCTTTTGATTGCTTTTATAGTTTTTTCTTTGCATAAAGGTATTTGTGAAATATTCTGCACCTTATTTGATAAGGAAAGAGCCGACGATCCCTTCACCGGGACTGATCTCTTTAGCGAAACTAGTGGAAGCCTTAAAAACACTCCATTTTAAATCATTTGATTCTAGAACGATATCATGTTCATTACGCAAAAGGTTTTCTTACAAACATGTCATAGCCCTCCGTCATTTCAGATAAGTACTTTATATTATTCATGTTGCGTTTGTTGACCTTGTCAAGGCATAGTGTGCGGTAGCTATTTATGCTTATCTGCATAAGCATATAATGTGATTGAGTTAGGGTAGTCGTGCGACCTTGTTGAGCTTGTCAAGGGTCATGCAGGTGGGTTTAATTCAATCAGGAAATGACGGGTTGAACTTGACTTGCGGTCTATGGTTTGTTGACCTTTACAAGGTCGTAGATCGCTCGAGGCAAAATATTATCTAGAATTTCAAGTGTTGAAATTTGCAATGAGATTGCATACCTCCAATGAGATAGTTGGATCCCGATACCCGCTGTGAGTAAGAGTTACTCCAGAGAGAGTTTTACACATTACAATTAGCCGATCAAGTAGGTATCTAGAAAGGTGCGAACGGAGTTACGTCCTTGGGAAAATGGGGTATATTTTAATTAGGTCCGTGCGCAAGCACGGGAAACCTCCATCAAAGTACCGGCACTGGCCTGGCTGAAAGATTGGCGAACTTGTAGTGTATAATTAAACCCGGCTAGTCTTTCCTTTTAGGGTTTGATGGAAGATTTGACTAAAACAGTGGGAGCCATCCTGATTAGATATATTAATAACCAATCTAATCTTGCAAGAGCATACGGTGAGTGTTTTCTTCTCTCTCTCTCTAGGTAGCGACCATGTCACGACTTAATCAAGATAACAAATATGGATGTATTGACCGAACCCGCTTGTTATACTGAGCTAGGGACCGTTGGTCCCGCTCCAACTTATAATTGTTATCAGACCGAGCAGGAAATAAGGGATTACCAGAATTCCCGTGCCGCCCAAACAAAGAAAGTGTATGATGTTGCATCTTCTTCGGGTGTGTTCATTACCGAGAACTGTTTCTCAGTTACCTTTACGTCCCGGGTATGAGATACCGGATCAGGATCCCATAAATTTAATCTGTTACATGGGCTACAGATAGGTAGAGAACTGAGAAAGGGTGATAAGATATAAGCGTTAAAAATGGTGCAAGTGTTGCAGCCAAGTCTGTTGGCAGTTATCACCCTGTATTACAAAATATATTAATTCTGAACGAATGTTATTAGATACCAAACTTGATATACAACATCATATCGGTCTCTTTATTAGTAAAGAAGGATATAATTTTGTATTGTTGGATAATGTTTTGAACATTTCCTATATTAAGAGTTGATCAGTTCAGGCACGTTATCTAAAAGCATAGACGTTCTGAATCAAACCACAGTTCTTAACGTACAGAACACACACAAGGGGAAGAGCTCTGAAATAAACGAATCCTTCTTAAGGTATTGTAGACTAGGTCATATCAATGCGACCCGACTAGCTAAGTTACATTAACATGCATATTTAAATCAGTTTAAACATACATCTTTTGAAACTTGCCAGTCATGTCACAAAGATAAAATGATCACAGCTCCGTTTATTGGAAACAGAGAAATAGTTAGTGAACTCTTGGGATTGATACATGATGATGTATGTTAGGTCCCCTGTCTACACATGCCATGATCGGTTCTTTGTACTTCATTACATTCTGTCACGACCCGAAAATGGCACGTGACGGCCCTAATACTACGCAACGTCTACAGGCGTGACGCAGTAAAAGAAAGCCAAAACCCAGAAATCTAAACCATTAAAAGACAAGAAAAGATAAGAAATATTGTTTAAAAGTCTTTGAAATCACAACCCAAATTCTCTAAAAGTCCAACTTTATTTCCTTTAAAATTTTGGCAGCACCTCTTTTGTAAAAGCTATCCCCAAAAATGTGTACAACATAAATATAAAGTAAAGAATCCCCAAACGGGAGCAAATACACGCCCAACGGCGGAAAATAACCACCACAACAAATATACGACGCCGTAGCGAAGAAATAAATGACGATAGAAAAGAAACTGTATAAAAGACAACAAGTCACAAATAATAAACAATATTGTCCTCACCAAGTCTCTAAGTCAACAAGAAAATATAGTAGATGGAGGGTACAAGGATACAATGAATATACAATACAACAAACGAATAACCACAAAACCCACCTAAGCAAACTGCACACTGTGAGCTGATGCGGTATCCGTAGCAAAAGATGATAGAAGAATAGCCTGCCTCGACTACTCTGGGGAACACCCTACAAAACAAACTGTGGCACAACAGGGGTGAGTTGCCAACTCATGAATAGTAAATAACATATGCAGGTAATCGCAAGTATGCACATACAAAGTGAATCTAACAAGTGCAATTAAAAGCAATAAAAAGTCATATGAATGCAATAATCATGAAAGGTACACTAGCAGGTAGAACTAATACATGAAGCAATGGATATAAATAAAGGTATGTAAATGCAACAGTCAAGAAAGGTACTCTAACAAGTACTACTAATACATGTAGCAGTGCATAAACAATAAATGTGGAGTATGGAATGAAATATGTCTTTTCCACGAAATCCTGACATCGTGGTAGGATCATAATCCATCAAGACAAATCCAAATCCCAATTTCTCAAATCAGCCCCCAAATTGGCTCTCATATCATATAAGTCTCACAAATCCTGAATGTACAATATCGAATAAATCTCATATATCTTGAATGTACAAATCAGCAATCTCATAAATACCATGTATCCAATATCAAATGAATCCCCTATATCCCAAATCAATTTATCAACTAAAAATCTAACATCCTAAATATATTTGCATGAATAAATATGATGATGTATATAATTTAATGTCAATACACATATATTAGCGTCCTATTCCACTAATATTGGTGTAAGGGCATATATAACAGTGGCTTAAACCCCTGTTATATATACAAAGGAGTAAAAAGAAATATCATGAAACCAATGTGTCAAGCATCGACATAGAAATGCAGGTCTATTAGGTGTTGTCACCACGACTGGCACCCTGATAGGTACGTATCATACGCTATCCCAAAAGCTCGAGTGCCTAGCTCAGAACTTCGCCTCTTGACGTATCTATACGTACATGACTCCCGTCGGTATCCCAATGATAACCGCTGAGTCATGGGTAATGTCACCGGATGGTATGGTTCCTCTGTAACTCATCGTCTAGCACCACGACCTCATTCTTGCCTTGGGGAACCTCCGGGCCCCACCATGTACCCGGACACGGACTCCTCCTTTCCTCACATGGGGTATATATATCAGAACCGATAAATCTCATGGTGGCTGCTGAAATATCATATCTAGGGAAACCGGGTTTTTCAAATAATGCATAATTTCATGAACTCCCACGGTCCCCAAACCCAAAAAACATCATGAAAAATCCATATCATAATGCGAAAATCCATGAATATAATATATGCAACATAAACGGAAATGTAAGCATATAAAGGAAAATCCGCTAATTAACTGCAACAAGTTAATATAAATATCATGCGGTTCCAAATTTTCTCCAATTCTAAAATAACATCAGGTATAGGTAAACATGTAGCTATAACGAGATGTATGTGAAAACATAAAGGTATAGAAAGATATATGTATCTACCTATAAATAATGATGTAGTATACCCCCTGGGTATAAGTGAAATAGGTGTGCAAGGTATACCTGTATCTATGTCATAAAGTGTGCATGTACCTATCACTAATGGTACAATACTCTATAGGTATACAGGTAACTACCATGTAAGTATATCAGAGCATATGTGTAAGCATGTAGGTATACAGGTATGCTATAAGTCAATGCGTGAAGAAATATGAATCAAAGTCTCAATATCCCTAACCAAGCAATATCATATTTATAAGTGGGTTGTGCGTGACATGGCAATTATTGACGGTGTGTATAGCATACAATCAGTGCTCGTACAACATGAATCGTCAATAATATGTGCAGTGTCTTATGGATACTAGTCCAAGCACAACAATATCTAAGTAATATGGTAAATGCGCAATTCTAATTATGACATAGAATATGCGACAGAAATAACATTTCTATCCCAGACGCATAACGCCATACGGGCGATTCCCCTGTAGATGTTAAATCTACTCACCAACGCTCCAAGCTAGGTGAATCCTACCACCTGTTTTCCATTTGTAGCAGTTTCCGTAGTCCCCGCCTGCGAACCTAAAATTTCACAAACACAACACATAAGCAAAACATCCTACAATGACGAAAAGACAACGAAACACGATGAAAACGCCCGGAAAATTACACTGCGCGCTTAGCGCATCTATCGCGCACGACATCGGTTAAAAACACTAACTAGGGTCGCTAAACTACGAAACACCATTCCTAGACTCCGATCGTCCCGATTACGCAACACAACAAATTAAAATGCGAGGAATATAATAGATATAAGATCGCAACTACTAATCGAACCCACGTCGGAAAAACCCCGAAACCTAGAAAACAAGTTATCGCAATATTTCACAGTAGAATCAGGCTAACACATTTCTAGCGATTACAAACACTAAAAATAGCTTAACTAAGCTATCAAAATGAATTCTATATTTTTAACACTTGCAAAATAAGTTTTAGCAAAAACTTAGTAAGCAATATAACATAATTAAACAAAGTATTCATTAACAAAAATTAACATTTTCTACTAGGTTAAGCTTTTCCTAATCACAAATTAACACTTCAATAAAACATTAAACACTTAAATAAAGTTTTAACCTTAACTTGAATTTCTAAAACCATTTCTAGAATTTTGAAACATGAAATTTAAAGCTTAAGTTAACATCTAATTAAGCTAGCATAAAGTATTAAGCAACAAAAAAGAGATTAGAGTTTAGGTTTTATACCTTCAAGAACACCACTTGAATCAAGAATAAAAACCAAACTTTAGCCTTCAAAATCCCCACTAGAATGACGATCCAAGCATGATTTGTGAAGAGAGATGAAGGTTTTGGATTATATTTGATTTTCTATGAATTAATTTGGATTATACATGATTTTTAAAGCTTTAAGGAGATGAAAATGGAGCAAGGAAGAACAAGGGCAGCAAGCAATGGGTAGTGGCCGACCAATATGGAGAAGCTTGGGTTTTAGGTGATGTGTAGAATTTTCTAGAAGAAAATTGAATAATTGTATAATAAAACAAAAGGCTTATGTTCACAATACTTTTCTTTTTCTTTATCTTTAAAAAAATAAATCCATTGACCAAAAAAAATCTAGATATTTAAAAAGAAGCTTATAAAATAATTTTAGTGATGATTTCCAAGAATTTCCCTTTAAAAGAAATTTCCTGATTTACATGCATATTTTACCGGCTAAAATAATATTTTATTAGGGAAAAATTCTATCTGAACCAAAACCTCCCAAATAGCCCCAAAGTTCGCGCACAAGATTTATTTTATCTAAAATAGGTGCCGACAAGTTTCTACGGACGTTTGATCGAAATCGGGTTAAAACGGAAAATACCGACAATTTTGCCCTAAAACGGAAAAATCCGCAAAATGATTTCTGAAACGTTAAAATCTTCCCCTCTTAGAGAAATTCGGTCCCAGAATTAAAATTTTCACTAAGCGTGCCTTCAAAGAGAAGATTACAAAACTCCCAAATCTCGCTCGCAGCCTCCCAAGTGATCACCTCACTATACTACTATATCCAAGAAAACCCTCCACAGATGGCAAGACCCTTGACCGAAGTTCCTCCGCCTGCCTAGCCATTAACAGAATTGGCTGTCGGTGAATGAAACGATCGCGTCCAAGCCAAATGGTCTGATACTGAATCATGTGAGAAAGGTCATGAAGGTAATTGCAAAGTATCAACACAAGGAATACGGGGTGAACACTCAATAATCTGGGCGGAAGTGCAAAATTAAAGGCAACGAAACTAACTCGCTTAAGGATCTCAAAAGGACCTACAATTCTGGGATAAGCTTCACAAAACACAACACGTCATTCATCGGAAAAATCCGTAGGAATACATGAGGTCCCACTGCGAACTCAAGCCTGCGACCATCACGGTCGTCATAAGACTTCTGTCTGCACTGGGCTACTCTCATCCTGACCTGAACCAACTTGATCATCTCCGAACTTTCTAGACTAGCTGGGGTCCAAAAATCCTACTTACGCAGAGTCAGAAAAAGAGACTGGTGACCGACACAACCTAACAAACAAAACTTAAAGGTTGCCAATTGGATTGCCTCCTCATAACAGCTGTCGATGGAGAATCCTAACAATGGCAAGTGATGATCCCAACTGCCGATAACAATTAATACGTACGCACAAGCATATCCTCCAGAGTCGGTATAGAACGCTCTCACAAAACCATCATCCCGCGGATGGAAAAACGGAGCTAAAGCTCAACCAGTACCCAAGGCTTCCTGAAGTTCCTACCCAAGACGGCAAGCGAATATGGTGCCCTTTTTGGATACGACCCATGAAGGAACTCCGTGCAACGCATAAACTTAACCAAGGACAACTGAGCAACCTGAGTATAACCGGACAACTAGCATCCGAATGGAGTCACACCCTGACCAAACCTGGGTAGACAACATAACGCAATTCGTGGAGATCTGCTCCCACTCCCACTTCGGAACGGTTAAAGGTTGCAACTCTCCAACCGGTCTCAGATGCTCAACCTTAACACACAACAAGACAGACACCTCGAAACGAAATCCGAAACTTCACTCTTCATCCCTGCCTACCCGTAACTATCTCACAAGTCACGCTACAATTTGGTGGAACTTGAATGAACACCGAAAGTTGACTGATTTGCCTGCTCTAGGATTTCGCGTCTCTACCCAATCGTATCAGGTACGCAAACGCGTCCCCAAATGTAGCACATCTGATCATAATTCAAGGACTCCGAATCATTAACCAGCCGAGTATGCTCAAGAATCTTTGACGTACGAGCATCAGCGGGCGGTGCCTCGCGGAAGCGATTAAGGAAAAGTGGTCGGGCGCGGACATGAGCAAGCTGTCCTCTCAGTAGAGGCGAACTTAAGCTATACTCAACGATCGCATAAGAACTGTAAATCTGCAGAAGACTGTCTCAACAATCAAAACCCGCTGCAGGAAGATGTACATTAAGCTCTGGTGGTCCGTGAAAATCTGTCATGACTCTCCAAACAAGTAGTGTCTCTAAATCTCCAACGCAAGACCACCGCGGCCATCTCCAGATCATGAGTGGGATATCCTGGTAGTACTTCCTCCAACTGTATGGAAGCAAAAGCAATAACTCTATTGTACTACATTAGTACACAATCGAGCTCCACTCGCGAAACATTACAGTTAAACAGCAAAGTCGCCCGAACCAGAAAGCAAAGAAAAAACATATGCAGTTGTTAACCGAGTCTTCAACTGCTGAAAAACTCCGCACGCATGCCTCAGTCCAAAGAAAAGAAACCTCCATCCCGGTCAGTTCAGTCAACGGTGCAGCACTACACTGGCAATCCTGCACGAAAAGACGGTAAAAAAACCTACTAAGCCCAAAAATCTGCGGACCTCCGTCCGTACCCAAGTCTGGGCCAATGCTGTAAGGCTTCGATCTTCCTCGGAACCATACGAAAACCGTCTCCCATAACTATAAGACCTAGGAGTCAACACAAACAAGCCTGAAGGAACACTCCGAGAATCTAGTAACAGCTGGGGCTCTCCCAATGTCTGCAAAACAAATCCTCAAGTGCTACTCCTGTCCCTCACGACACATTGAATAGACCAGAATGTCGTCAATAACATAACAATAACTGGTCGAGGAACGGCCTGAAGAAATCCGGTTCATCATATCTACGAATGCTGCTAGGGCATTGGTGGGTTCAATGACATCACCAAACACACAAAGTCCGTAGCACGCACAACGCAGTCGGAATGTCATCACTCCGAACCCGCAACAATGATGACCTGATCCCAAACAAACTTAGAAAATGTCTCGCACTCGGAAGCTGAGCAAAGAAATCATCAATGCGAGGTAACGGATACCAATCCGCACCGTAAGCCGGTTCAATTAACGATCAATCAATACAAAAGCTCAAACTGCCGTCTTTCTCCTTGATGAACAGAAATAGGAGCTCCCCAATGCGAAACACTTAGACACACACGCCCCACCTGTCTAGAAACTCTGCAGCAGATCCTTAAGCTCCATAAGCATCGCCGGCTCATCTGGAACAACGTCAGAAAACTCTCGCACGAAGGAAAGCTGGTCCAACAAACCTACTGTGGCTCCGGTATCACGAATGAATGCTAAGAATCTTCGACATTCTCTCCTCAAAAGCCGACTAGAGAAAAAGCTGAATTCAAGCTGTGAGAGGCGGCACCACTGTCCTCCTGCACAACAAGAACTGACTCGCCGGGAAACAAAACCTGACTGTTTTCACGCGGCGATCCACAGACGCCTAGCATGTAGCTAACCAGTCTGTGCCCAGGAGGACATCAAATCCAACATCTCTAAAAGGATCACAACGACGGACGAATCTCCTAACCGATTGGCACACGACTGAAATACGTGTTGCGCAACAAAAGAATCGCTGACAGAAATTAACACAACAAACGGCTGATCTAGCTAACATGACTATACTCGTCCCAAACCTCTGCTACTCACACGACGGTCACAAAAGCTGTCTCGACGACTAGGCCTCTTTCTCTGGGCTGGTATACCGGTACGAGTTCTCCACGGTTCTGGAACTCCTAAAGTCTCTGGAATACGTGCCTCGTCAATTGGGGCTGCATCCACTGGTGCTATGTACATGACGGAATGCTGCATGCTGATCGCAAGGAACAACTGGGTAACAGGGGTGACAACCTCCTGTCGCTGTGCTCGAATGGCATCAACCAAAGAACTCATCGTCTGGCGCAAGTCCTGCATCTCTGCCACAAGCCTAGCAATACTATCTGTCGAAGGCGAATCCATCTGCACCTGTACAACGAGCGTGCCAACCAGATCAGTCCTCGTCCTACCCGAGTCAATCCTGACCTCGGCCCTCGCTGCATCACTCTAAGTCCCCATAGTCATCGGCGACAAAGGCTATAAATAGAAATAAGATTCGATATGAACACGGAAATCGAATCACAAGGATATGTCATCAAGGAAGGAATTTCAAACAATTTGTACTTAGGTCACTTTTAGCGGAGTACTGCATCGTGAGTATGCCGCGGACATACACACAGTACGTTACTCGGCTTAAGCTACCTACTCCATCATACCAAGATCATCCTACACTCCGAAAGGTAAAACCTAGCGATTTGATACCAACTTTTTCACGACCCGAAAATGGCATGTGACGGCCCTAATACTACCCAACGTCTACAGGCGTAATGCAGTAAAAGAAAGCCAAAACCCAGAAATCTAAACCATTAAAAGACAAGAAAAGATAAGAAACATTGTTTAAAAGTCTTTGAAATCACAACCCAAATTCTTTAAAAGTCCAACTTTATTTCCTTTAAAATTTTGGCAGCACCTCCTTTGTAAAAGGTATCCCCAAAAATGGGTACAACATAAATTTAAAGTAAAGCATCCCCAAACGGGAGAAAATGCAAGCCCAAAGGTGGAAAACAACCACCACAACAAATATACGACGCCGTAGCGAAGAAATAAAAGACGATAGAAATGAAACTATATAAAAGACAACAAGTCACAAATAATAAACAATATCGTCCTCACCAGGTCTCTAAGTCAACAAGAAAATATAGTAGATGGAGAGTATAAGGATACAACGAATATACAATACAACAAAGGAATAACCACAAAACCCACCTAAGCAAACTGCACACTGTGAGCTGATGCGGTATCCGTAGCAAAAGATGATAGAAGAATAGCCTGCCTCGACTACTCTGGGGAACACCCTGCAAAACAAACTGTGGCACAACGGGGGTGAGTTGCCAACTCGTGAATAGTAAATAACATATGCAGCTAATCGCAAGTATGCACGTACATGGTGAATCTAACATCTGCAATTAATAGCAATAAAAACTCATATGAATGCAATAATCATGAAAGGTACACTAGCAGGTACAACTAATACATAAAGCAATGCATATAAATAAAGGTATGTAAATGCAACAGTCTTGAAAGGTACTCTAACAGGTACTACTATTACATGAAGCAGTGCATAAATAATAAATGTGGAGTATGAAATGAAATATGTCATTTCCACGGAATCCTGACATCGTGGTAGGATCACAATCCATCAAGACAAATCCAAATCCCATTTCCTCAAATCAGCCCCCAAATTGGCTCTCATATCATATAAGTCTCACAAATCCTGAATGTACAATATTGAATAAATCTCATATAGCTTGAATATACAAATCAGCAATCTCATAAATATCCTGTATCCAATATTAAATGAATCCCCTATATCCCAAATCAATTTATCAAGTAAAAATCCAACATCCTAAATATATTTGCATGAATAAATATGATGATGTATATAATTTAATGTCAATACACATATATTAGCGTCCCATTCCACTAATATTGGTGTAAGGGCATATATAACAGCGGCCTAAACCCATGTTATATATACAAAAGAGTAAAAAGAAATATCATGAAACCAATGTGTCAAGCATCGACACAGAAATGCAGGTCTATCAGGTGCTGTCACCACGACTGGCACCCTGATAGGTAAGTATTATACGCTATCCCGAAAGCTCGAGTTCCTAGCTCTGACCCTCGCCTCTCGACGTATCTATACGTACATGACTCCCGTCGGTCTCCCCATGATAACCGCTGAGTCATGGGTAATGTCACCGGATGGTATGGTTCCTCTGTAACTCATCGTCTAGCACCACGACCTCATTCTTGTCTTGGGGAACCTCCGGGCCCCACCATGTACCCGCACACGGACTCCTCCTTTCCTCACATGGGGTATATATATCAGAACCGATAAATCTCATGGTGGCTGCTGAAATATCATATCAAGGAAAACCGGGTTTTTCAAATAATGCATAATTTCATGAACTCCCACGGTCCCCAAATCCAGAAAACATCATGAAAAATCCATATCATAATGGGAAAATCCATTAATATAATATATGCAACATAAATGGAAATGTAAGCATATAAAGGAAAAGCCACTAATTAACTGCAACAAGTTAATATAAATATCATGCGGTTCCAAATTTTCTCCAATTCGAAAATAAAATCAGGTAAAGGTAAATATGTAGCTATAACCAGATGTATGTGAAAACATAAAGGTATAGCAAGATATATTTATCTACCAATAAGTAATGATGTAGTATACCCCCTGGGTATAAGTGAAATAGGTGTGCAAGGTATACCTGTAGCTATGTCATAAAGTGTGCATGTAGCTATCACTAATGGTACAATACTCTATAGGTATACAGGTAACTAGCATGTAAGTATATCAGAGCATATGTGTAAGCATGTAGGTATACAGGTATGCTATAAGTTAATGCATAAAGAAATATGAATCAAAGTCTCAACGTCCCTAACCAAGCAATATCATATCTATAAGTGGGTTGTGCGTGACATGGCAATTATTGACGGTGTGTGTAGCATACAATCAGTGCTCGTGCAACATGAATCATCAATAATATGTGCAGTGTCCTAAGGATACTAGTCCAAGCACATAAATATCTAAGTAATAGGTTAAATGCGCAATTCTAAATATAACATAGAATATGCGACAGAAATAACATCTCTAGCCCAGACGCATAACGCCATGCGGGCGATTCCCCTGCAGATGTTAAATCTACTCACCAACGCTCCAAGCTAGGTGAATCCTACCACCTGTTTTCCCTTTGTAGCAGTGTCCGTAGTCCCCGCCTGTGAACCTAAAATTTCACAAACATAACACATAAGCAAAATATCCTACAATGACGAAAAGACAACGAAACGCGATGAAAACGCCCGGAAAATTACACTGCGTGCTTAGCGCATCTATCGCGCACGATATCGGTCAAAAACACTAATTAGGGTCGCTAAACTACGAAACACCATGCCTAGACTCCAATCGTCCCGATTGCACAACACAACAAATTAAAATGCGAGGAATATAATAGATATAAGATTGCAACGACTAATCGAACCCACGTCGGAAAAACCCCGAAACCTAGAAAACAACTTATCGCAATACTTCGCAGTAGAATCAGGCTAACACATTTCTAGCGATTACAAACACCTTAAAATAGCTTAAATAATCTATCAAAACCAATTCTAAATTTTTAACACTTGCAAAATATGTTTTAGCAAAAACCGAGTAAGCAATATAACATAATTAAACAAAGTATTCATTAACAAAAATTAAAATTTTCTACTAGGTTAAGCTTTTCCTAACCACAAATTAACACTTCAATAAAACATTAAACACTTAAATCAAGTTTTAACCTTAACTTGAATTTCTAAAACCATTTCTAGAATTTTGAAAGATGAAATTTAAAGCTTAAGTTAACATCTAATTAAACTAGCATAAAGTATTAAGCAACAAAAAAGAGATTAGAGTTAAGGTTTTATACCTTCAAGAACATCTCTTGCATCAAGAATAAAAACCAAACTTTAGCCTCCAAAATCCCCACTAGAATGAAGATCCAAGCATGAATTGTGAAGAGAGATGAAGGTTTTGGATTATATTTAATTTTCTATGAATTAATTTGGATTATACATGATTTTTAAAGCTTTAAGGAGATGAAAATGGAGCAAGGAAGAACAAGGGCAGCAAGCAATGGGAAATGGCAGGCCAATATGGAGAAGCTAGGGTTTTTGGTCAAGTGTAGAATTTTCTAGAAGAAAATTGAATAATTGTATAATAAAATAAAAAGCTTATGTTCACACTACTTTTCTTCTTCTTTATCTTTTAAAAAATAAATCCATTGACCAAAAAAAATCTAGATATTTAGAAAGAAGGTTCTAAAATAATTGTACTGATGATTTCCAATAATTTTCATTTAAAAGAAATTTCCCGATTTACGTGCATATTTTACCGGCTAAAATAATATTTTATTAGGGAAAAATTCTATCTGAACCAAAACCTTCCAAATACCCCCAAAGATCGTACACAAGCTTTATTTTATCTAAAATAGGTGCCGGCAAGATTCTACGGACGTTTTATCGAAATCGGGTTAAAACTGAAAATACCGACAATTTTTCCCTAAAACGGAAAAATCCGCAAAACGATTTCTGAAACGTTACACATTCACTGATTATCTCTCAAGATTCGGATATATGTTCATGTTGAAACACAAGTCTGAACCTTTGAGAAATTCAATGAATATAAGTCAGAAGTAGAGAACCAAAACGGTTATAAGTATTATGTCCTTTGATGTGATCAAGGAGAAAAATACTTGAGCACGGAATTCATGGAATATTCTAAAGGAGAATGAGATTTTCTCTCAGCATTATTCCTCCGTATACACCACATCACGTTGGTATATCGGGACGGAGCAATTGCACCCTATGTGATATGGTGTGCTCTATGATGAGTACTACTGAGTTGCCTATTTCCTTTTGGGGTTATGCACTTGTGAAGCTGCATACCTTTTGAATAGGGTTCTAACCAAATCAGTCTCCTACCACTCCATATGCGATATGGAATGGGAAGAGCCCATGTTTTAAGTATGTTAAGATTTGGGGTTGTCCGGCTTATGTGAAAAGCAAAATCCAGACAAACTCGAGGCAAAGTCAGTTCTGTGAAAGTTTGTTGGATATCCCAAGCATTCGCAAGGGAATATCTTTTACCATACTAAGGAACAAAAGGTGTTTTGTTTTTATTAGCATACCACCTTTTGGAAAGGGAATTTCTTGTGAAGAAATTAGTGGTCATGAGGTAGAACTGGAAGGAGTTCCAGCTATTCAAACTGCAGCTGATGATTTGATAGAACCGGAGGATTCAATAGTTTCCAACAAACCTCAGCCTCTCCGCCGATCTGGTAGGGTTCC
This sequence comes from Agapanthus africanus, assembly GCA_030015575.1. NCBI lineage: Eukaryota > Viridiplantae > Streptophyta > Magnoliopsida > Asparagales > Amaryllidaceae > Agapanthus > Agapanthus africanus. The sequence goes on from JASDDO010000029.1 coordinate 38,446,609, forward strand.
TCATCCACCTGAGAGAAACTTCGATTTTCTCTATGACAGTGGGAGCGAGGATTGCATCATGAGATGATGACCCAACTAGTTTCGAGCAGGCCATCAAGAGTGGTGACTCTGTAAGAATGGCTGGATGCTTGGCGATCTGAGATGGAATCTATATACACCAACAAAGTATGGACTTTGGTTGCTTTATCTGAAGGGTTAAATCCCCATCAGGAGCATGTATATCTTGAGAAGATTACTTGGTATACATGGAAAAGTTATGACTTTCAAAACTATGCTTAAGTCTATCCAAATCCTACTTGCCACTGCTACATACCATGACTACGATATCTAGCGGTTGTGTGCCAGGACTGCTTTTCTAAATAGTGATTTGGAAGAGAGCGTCTATAAGTACACAGCCAGAGGGCTTCCTAGACAGTGGGAGCAGCGGATACGTATGTAAGTTGCTTTATGGGATAAATCCGGCATCGCGGAGTTGGAACGTCTGTTTTGATGTGGTAGTCAATGAGTTTGACTTCATCAAAATGGTAGATGAACCTTGTATATACAAAAAGGTAGTAGGGAGTATGGTGGTGATCCTCGTATAGTACGTGGATGACATACTCTTGATAGGAAAGGAGTTTCCTATGCTGCGCTCGGTCAATCTCCTCTTATCACAAGGATACTCCAAAGGATCAAGGTGATACATCCTAAATCCTGGGTTTTGGATATATGAGATAGATCTAATTGGATGTTAGGATTCTCACTAGGTGTAGTGAGATGGTATCAATCGATCCTGGTGAGAATCACTGGATTGCTTCCAGGGTGGTAAGGTCGACTGAATGCCAATCACAGGCATTGTCTTTACCCTTAGTGGAGCGACGGTATGTTGCAAGAGTTCCAAGTTAGATACCGATGCAAACTAGACGATTAAAGGCTAGATACATCATTACGAAGGATGCTATAAAAGAGGTAGTCTGGATGTATATTAGTTCATAAGATGAACTTCGTTCCTACCATCGTGTGATAATGGAGTTGTGGCTTATGCCTAGGAACCCCCGTCCCATCAATGATCTAGACATATTCTTAGGCAGTACAACCGGATCATAGGGATGGTTGATCTCCAGGGAGATCGAGGACAGGAGAGTAGATAAAGAGGACAACAACGCAGATCCAATCACAAAGGCCTATTTCCCTGTAGAGAATTTTATAGGATGGTTGAGTATGAGATACTTCAACCACAGCTGATTGTTGGGTATGAGAAACTACAACAGATGGTCCTAGTGCAAGTGGGAGATTGTTAGTGATATGTATGCCCTAGAGGCCATTACTGTATATACGATGTATATTGTAGTGGATGCTTGGACATATATATGGAGGACTTTCTTGCTCAACATGATAGTATGCTATCTTGTTGCTCTTTATCTTAACATGTACTCTGATTGTCTCTATGTTACATGTTGATAAAGCCCTTAGGATGAGTACTTGACTACCAGGACTATGATGCAGATCATACTAATAGGGACAGTGTCGTCGCTAAGTACATCCTTCAAATGTTCCTAGTCGTTGGTGTATCGAGACAAGGCATCGATATGCCAGAGTAGACTAGCGTATAGCTTCTCGACCCATGTAGATGGGCGATGGATGATCCTATATCCATTGGTGTTTGACATCAGAGAAAGTATACGGGTGCTCAGTGGAGACTGGGTACACTGGACGGACTCTCCGAGAACTCCCAGATGGTATTATACCTCACGTCAGATGGCACTTCTCTGATGACATTGGTACAAGTTAGTATGTAGACCCGATATCGTCATAGAGTCCTGTGTGATTTCCATTGTGCTTTGATTTCTATCTTACCATGTTCAAGAGAACGTGCAAAACAGTAGCTTTTGAGTACAGTCCTGAATCACATGGAGGCAATGAGCGATAGGAGGGGTTTCGTCTCTCCCGGTATTGGGAGTTGATGTTGCGCTGTGTTCGATTGGCTATAACTGAAAATCCCTGGCCATGGTTGCTGAGATTTACTGGTAAGAGTTATCAGTAGTTTCTCGAACTGTTATGGACCTCATATCCACACGACTTATTGGTTACTGGGGTCTGACGTTTACCACCTCTAGACTAGATATGCGACATATTTGGCGAAGAGACCGAACTGTATGGGAGTGCTACTGGTTAGATTCACAGGAGAATGTACAGGCTTTCTTGTTGATCTTCTAATCACTCAATACCTGGGTGGCTGTTACGTTTAACAGACCGCTTGCAGCTTGTGGGCGTTTGATATGATCATCACCTACTGCCGATGTATTGACGATTTTTTAGAGTCCTATATAGAGCTTTCCTGGCTCAGGCAAAACGGAGTAGGAGCATATATGTGATATGTGGGGGACCGAGAATAATATGTGTATGTGATACCGTATTAGATTCTCACGATATGTGATATCGACCGGGTATATGTGATATAGCCGGGTAATTGGATCAAGTGTTGATTCGATGAACTGATACATTTTATATTAGTCGGTTATTTGTGAAATAGCCAGATTATCGGATCAAGTGTTGATTCGACAATTTAATGTATAATTATATATAAGATATATTACATTGCATTAACTAATATAATCTCACTTAAAGATTCTTTTTCTCACTTGGATAATACGTTGATGTATATGCGATATATGTTAATTGTATTATTTTGTTTTATTACATTATATATTATATATGTGATATATAATATTGTAACATGTTAGGGTTACAAATGCAACAAAGGTTTTGAGATTTAACCATGTTAGGGTTTGGATTAGGGTTAAGCTTTTGTATTAGGGTATTGGATGAGCTTTGAGGAAGCTTCATGAAGGTTTGACTTTGTCCATTTTTTTAGATATTTTGGAGAGATATTTGTTAACCCAACCCAAACCTTAACCCATGGTAATGTCTCTACAAGGGTTAAGCATGTCATGCTTAACCCTAGGTTGTATTTCTAATCTCAACAATAATTCATTATTCATCACAAAAGAAATTCTTCTTCTTCTTCTTCCTCTCTTGAAAGCTTTGTAGCTTTTTATTTGTGATGGATATTTTGTGAGAAATTGAAAACAAAAGAGGGAAAAATTCCTACTTCATCATTTTCATCTATTCTAGCCACTTAGATTAGGATGTTTGCTTCACTAATACTTGATTAGTGAAGTGAGAGCTTGGGTTAGTGTTTCTTCAAGGTAGATCATCTTAGTTATTGAAGATTAGAAGCAAGTTTGCATCATTCTCTTCATGGAGCCTCTCTAGAGTCTGGGTACTTGATGATCGCAGTGAAGGGACCTCAACTCGGAGCTTATGAAGCGAAGGAACAGGCTACAAAGGTTGTAATCCCTAACTAATAACTCTTAGATGTTAAAGTGTTAACATGGGTGTTTTGATTGATTCTCTTGTTAAAGATCGTATTTTTAGGGTTATCTATAATGGAAAAATTTGAAATTGGCATGTGAGATACCAACCGAAACCTTGATGCCGTTGTAGGTAACCCAACAATAGGGTGAAAACAACATAAACGATAAAACAGTATAACAAAGGCCGGCTCAGACGAGCACGACCCCCAAAAATATACAATATCGTCCTCACAACTTGTCTTTAAGTCAATACATGAAGTAGTAGATGGAGAGTACTAGATACGATGAATATACAATGAGCATCATCGGATAACCGCAAAACCCACCTATAGCAAAACTGCACACAGTCAGCCGTAGCGGTATCTGCAGCAAAAGATGATACGATAAGAAGAAGCCCTGCCACGACTGCTCTGAGAGACTACCTGGAAAATACTGTGGCACAACGGAGGTGAGTTTCCAACTCGTGAATAGTAAATAACATATGCAGGTAATCGGATGTATGAACGTACTGCGATAATCTATCACATGCAAGCTGATAGTATAATATGGCAATATGTATATTCAACAGTCATGAAAGGTACTCTATTAGGTACAACTAATAAATGAAGCAATGCATATCAAATAAATGCAGAGTATGGGATAAAACATTTCCTCTTCACGGAATCCTCATCGTGGCAGGACCAGTGTCCATCAAGACAATCTAAATCCCAATACCAAAGGCACCACATCCTCAGATCGGCCTTCATATCCTGTAAGTCTCATGGAACCTGAGTGTCCAACATCGACACCCGAAAACATCATAAAAACTTATGTCTATGTATATATATGTATATATGTGCGTCCCTCAACGACACATCAAAATCATGGAACCTGAGTGTCCAAATCGACACCCGAAACATCATGAAAACTGGTGTCCAGCATCGACACGTAAATACTCATCTGTCAGGCGCCGTCACCACGACTGGCCCTGATGTCATGTCCATACATAACTCCGGTCGGTATCCCCACGATAACCGCCGAGTCCAAATACTATCACCGTTAGGTAGTACTCTCTCCACTGGGCTCACCGTCTAACAATACGAGTCTTCTCGTCCTGGGATACCTAACCGGGTCCACCATGTACCCGCAGACGGTGCCTACATCTCCTCGAATCGAGTATCTAACACAAGTCTAAGAACCGAGAAACTCAAGGTGGATGCACTGAAAATATCATATCAAGAGAAACCGGGTTTTCAAGACAATACACATTTCTTAAAATATGCCCGTGGTTCTCAAATCCAGAAAATCACATGAAATTCATATCTCAATGCGTAAATCCATGAAAACTGATGTATGCAACATAAAACATTAATATGAGCATATCAAGGGAAAACCGATATTTAAATGCATCAAGTTATTAAATATATCACGCGGTTCCCAATTCTCCAAAATCCAAACAACATCATATAAAGATGAACATGTGGCTATAGCAAGGTATCACGGTGTACATGTAAGTATGTATGCATGATGTACATGTAGCTATATCTCATATGTGTATACACCTATCAATAATGATGTAATACCATATAGGTATAAGTGTAGCTGTAGCATAGCAATGCATATGTGTAACCATGTCGGTACAGCAAGATGGTGTCTATACCTGTCAATAATGATATAATACCCTCTAGGTATATGCGTAATCATATAGGCATAGCAAGGCATATGGGTAAGCATGTAGGTATACAGGTATGCCATATCATATATGCACAAAGGAATATAAGGGTCATGTCTCAATATTCCTAACCAATACAATATCACATATGTATAGATGTATGCATGTCATGGCAATTACCGATACAATATCACATATGTATATATATTGTGCGTGTAATGGAAATTATCGACGGAGTGTGTGTATCATACAATTAGTGCTCGTGCAACATGAACCGTCAATAATAGTGTTGTGTCTCATTAATATTATGTCTATATACAAAACAAAATGAGATATGCAACAATTGTACACATGCACAATCAATGTCCATATACTTGTAACTAATAATCATGTCATATAATCTATCACAGACGCATAACGACATGCGGGCGATTCCCTTGTAGATGTTAAATCTACTCACAGATGATCTTGGGGTAAGTAAAGACAACCACTCGCTTTCCCTTCTTCACACCGTCCGAAGTCCCCGCCTGCGACCCTAAGATCATATAACAATATAACAAGTTCACATTAGTAATCGACCAATAATACGTATCCACTACGTTTGACCAACGCACCAACTCCAAACATACTCTCTAGTGTTCGTCTAGTGGCTAACGTGCGTAGCTACACTACGAAACCAACCCAAGAGCAAAAACTACACAAGTACACGAACCGTGTCGAATAACGTAACGCGCGTAGTCGAAACACTATAATCAAGCAAAGTGATCCTGGATTTTGCATACTGTTAAAACATAAAAATCAAGCAGGACCAAGCACTTTTTGTAAGTCCACGTTGCCCATCCCGGTGCTTGCGGGGAGGCGGAAACGTTATGAAAAATCGGATTTTTACAACACTAGGCAACATGGACGATGCTAAAGGAGGGATCTTTGCTAAACAAAACTAACTACCAAAGCTAAAAGAGTTAGCTACTCGGAAAGGGGGTTATACCTAGGTCTTCAAGTCCTTCTCTTCTTGCTCCTTGGAGTGAAACAACGGATCGTCTCGTCGCCTTCTCTTGCCGAAGAAAGATCCACCCGAGGGCCTCTACCTTTGGCTCCAACTTAAAACTAGAAGTAACTAAGGTGCTTGGTGTGCTAAACCTAGGACCTTAGAAAGAGTAGAGAGTATTTTTGAGGGTTTTATCTCAAGCTCAAATGGTTCTCAACTCATGAGAGGGGAGAGCTAGAGAGAGAGGAAGAGGAGGAGAGAGAATGAGAATGATAAAGTGAGAAGAATAATCCAACCTTCTCACATATATGTGAATTATGAAAAATAGATAATTAGCTAAAGATAACTGTGATGGTTAATCAAGAAATGACCATTATAATTTCACATTAAATGCTTTTGCAAGGATCAAAGAGCATCTTTCATATGGAATGATGATGGTCAACTTGTCAACCTACGTCAACAAGTCAAGTATAGTCAAATGGTCAACAACCCTAACCATGCACAATTATAATTAACTAATATTATTAATCATATTTCACACATAAACATTAGGGTTAAGAAAATGTCAATGGTCATCAACCCTAATGAAAGTCCTCTGCCTCTGTCTCAGTCAATTGTGCATACACACCCATATCCGTGTTCCGAGGAACACGAATACAATGAGATAAAACCAATCTCAAATCATATACTAGGATACGGCTTAAACCAAAGCCCACTAGTATAAGCTGTCCGGACACCAAACGTGCACAAGTGCGCGGATGTGAACGAACCCCGTCGCAAAACCATTCGACCTCTACTCATTTTGCCTAAAGGCGAATAGCCCTCTGTATGGGACTCTAAAGACTCGACACTACGCTGGAAGTGGGTTTAACCACAGACCGCAAGCGGCACTAGCTGTACGTAACGGTCCCCAGGTAGATGCCGATAAGAAGACTGACGAGGTAAACCCATCTGAACTCCTACTGAGCCTGAATGTGACAGTCTCCGTACAGTCTGGTCTGTTCGTCTAAGAACATCGCATGGCGGGCCTAGGGGGCGGTAAACGTCAGTCCCCTACTAGCGGTACAAGTCGTGTCGGAGTGTAGCACAGAACACCTGAGATAACACTGGAAACCTACCAGTTTATCTCGCTTGCCCTGGCCAGGGACTTTGTGTAATAGCTCTCCTAGACACAACGCGATATCAACCCCCAATACCGGGAGAGAAGAATCCTGTCTAACCGTCACTACCTCCAAGTGCTTTGGGACTGCACCCAAAAACTACCTGTTTGCATGACTCCTTTGATCCGTGGTAGGGTAGTAATCAAGGTACAGTGGGAACACACTCGAGGCGAAGTGACCGTGTCATGTTAACGGACTAAGCTGTACTCATGTCACCTGGGAACTGATAACTGACGATAGGTATAATACCAACCAACAGTTCCCGACGAGTCCTGTCCAGTGTACTCATAACCTAACGAGCACCCGCAGACTATCTCAAGTATTATGTACTGACGGCTGTGGGACAGAAAGTCTCCCAAGATGGGATAAGAAGCGCATACGCTAGTCTACTCCGAAATATCGATGCCCTGTCTCGATAGTCCTGCGACTAGGGACCTGCATATATAAGAATGTGCTTATGGATTACCCAGCCCCCACGAGTGTGACTGCCATCACAACGCCGGTAATCAAGCAAAGATCCTAAGGGCTCCATGTAACACTTTGAATTTCCGTTAGAGTGTTTTTCGTGATAATTAGTAATTGTACGTGTTATTATATATGTGTTCATAAGATTATTAGTTATATTTAGTCGTGTTAGCAAATTGGAAAATTTTCCTTTGTAGTGTACACTTGCACACTTAGCCATTTTTATGACTTAGGGTTTTGGTAACATGTTAACCATTCTTTCGTGCATGGTTCTTTTTAATTCCCCACCATTTTATTCATATCATAACCCTTTTTATAATTCAAAATCCTAATAAACAAATGAACCATGGTGGTTAGGTGAAAGGTTGACTTTTTTGACCCCATTTTCTTCTATTCTCTCTCTCTTCTCCCCACATCAGAATTTCTGCAACTTTCCAGCAGAAAAACCTTGGCCTTCCTTCATCTTTTCCTTTCTTTTTCACTTCTCCTTGATTCCCAAACAAAACCTACACAAATCAAAACTTTTATCATCACAAAACCATGGAAAAAGGGGATTTTTGAGGTATTCGAAGGCAAATCTGCACACTTGATGCTAGAGCTGGAAATTTTGGTGTTTCATAAGGTGATTTGAAGGTATTAACTCATGTTAGCACCCTTTTTCCTTAAACTTGTAGTATTCTTTAGTAAAAATCTCATTTTTGTGCATTTTTGGTGATATTAACGGATATTTGTGATTCACATGTTAGATTAGGGTTTTATTAGTTGTGTTAGCTCTATTAAGTGTTATTAGAGCTATCTTAGGCCAGGTTTTGTTTCAGTTTGCACAGAAATACCCTAAACTTCCATTTTAGTGCAAAAGTGTGGATTTTAACTAGAAATAAGGCTCTGTAGGATCTGCTGCTACCCGAGATATTTCAGAGTGAAACTAGATGTTACTGTAGCCTACTCAGGGGGTATAGAGTGCACACACATAACCTGGGAGCCCAATTCCCTACCCAGGCTGCCGAAATAACCATTCTGGCCGCAATTTGCGGCCAGATGGGGGTGTTTTGGGTTGGGGTTTGGGGTGATGGTGTCTGCTGCTATGTGGGTTCTTTTGGTATATATAGTTTTACATTATCATATCTGCATCAAACTATGGAGTGGAATACCCTTTTTCCCATATTTTCAATCTTTCGCGACAGGCGTGATACGTATATATGGGTTTTAGGTTTCTGCGTATCGCGACGCGTGGGAGTGGCTTCAGGCGCGTAATCACACGTTTTAGCGTATCGCGCACACGCGCGCTTGGTTCACGACACGAGTTACTAGTTCGGCCTTAATGTCGTGTTTGTGTGACTTCAAGCTTATGTATGATATATTGTGTAATTCTAGGTTCGCAGGCGAGTACGACGGACGCAGCGCAGAAGGGGAAACAAGTTGTTGGCTATACCTAGCGAGAGACTACGGTGAGTAGATTTAATATCTACGGGGATATCACCCGCATGGCATTCTACGTCAGGGATTATAGGACCTTATAGCTACATTTACATACATTGACTGTGCATGGCTATTATTTAATGCATACTGCATTCCCTGTTATATGGATATAAACTAGAATTGATAGAACACCGCACCATTACTAACGGTCTATGTTGCACGAGCACTATCCTGCATGTTACACACACACCGTTAGTAATTGCCATGACAATCACACTGTAGCTCATCTATATGTGACTTGACATGATATTCATATTTGATGCATATATCACATCGGATCATTATATTGTAGCTCATCTATATGTGACTGACATGATATTCATACTTGATGCATATATCACATCGGATCGTTATGTTGTAGCTCATCTATATGTGACTTGACATGATATTCATACTTGATGCATATATCACATCGGATCGTTATGTTGTAGCTCATCTTTATGTGACTTGACATGATATTCATATTTGATGCACATATCATATCGGATCATTGACTTGCATATTGGTTTGGATTACATGTGATTTCTGGATTTGGGAACCGTGGCTATTTCAAATATATAATCATTTAAAAACCCGGTTCCCTTGATATGATATTTCGGTGCGTCCACCATGTGTTTCCTCGGTGCTAGAGTGATATATGTGAACGCGAATCGAGAAGCTGGTTGAGGCCGATCACGGGTACATGGTGGACCCGGTATGGTACCCCGGGACGAGAACGGTTTCATTGTGTAGTAGACGGTGAGACTGGCAGAGAGACTACTATCTACCGGTGATTGGTTGGACCTGACAGTTATCCGGAGGATACTGATCAGAGTCGATAGATAGATGCGGGGTGATCCGTACTGCCGGGGCCGAGGGCCGATACCGCAGACGGAGCCCGTGGGCTGACCCGGACTGACGGGGCCAGATGGATGAGGATTTGGGGTCGATGCTGGACACGAGTATTTATGATATTTGGGTGCCGATGTTGGGCACTCGGGATTCTCAGAGATGTACAGGATTTGAGGGCCGATCAGAGTGCCGGCGCCTGAGTTATTTGGGGGATCTAGGTGCATTGATGGACACCGATTATATATTCCACGTTGACATTCCGTGTAGATGTTATATTGCCCATGCTCAGCATTTATTATTGTACCTCATCCTGTAGTTACATTACCTGATAGAGCACTTGCATGATTATTGCACATACTGCTTATCACATATTGATATCATCAGTTGGCATATGATATAGTAACGCAGTACGTGCATGCTCGCGATTACCTTTATATGTTATCTCTATTCATGAGTTGGCAACTCACCCCCGTTGTGCCACAGTGTTTGCTGGTTGCCCCTCGGAGTAGTCGTGGCAGGCTGCGTTTTGCATCTTTTGGAACAGATACCCCCATAGTCGGTGTACTAGCTCTTTTGCTGATAGGTGGGTTATGTGCGGTATCTGTTTATCTTTCAGTTATGTACATTGTTGTATCTAGTATTCTCCATCTACCATGTATGTATTTGACTTAGAGACAGTATGAGGACGATGATGTATATTACTTGTATTCTGGTGTCGAGCTCATTGTGAGCCGACTGTACTTGCAGTTTATTCTATCTATCTGTGATGTTCCCACTTGTGGATCTTGATCTTCGCTACGGCGTCGTATATTGTTATCTTGGTGATCATTTACTTAGATTTCTTATCATGTTAGTAAGTGCTTTCATTTTAAACTTATAACACTCTATACTTTTACTGGTTTGATTTCTGGGTTTTCGGTTCACTTAGTTGTTAGTTATATGTATGCCCTAGAGGCCATTACTATACATAGGATGTATATTGTAGTGGATGCTGGGACATATAAAGGGAGGACTTTCTTGCTCGACATGATAGTATGCTATCTGGTTACACTTTACCTTAACGTGTATACTGATTGTCTCTCTGTTACGTGTTGGTAAAGCCTTTAGGATGTGTACTTGACTACCTGGACTATGATGCGGTTCATACTAGTGGGGACATAGTAGTCCATAAGTACATCCTTCAAGGTCCCTAGTCATGGGTGTATCGAGACGGGGCATCGATATACCAGTGTAGACTAGCGTATACCTTCTCGACCCATACAGATGGGCGATGGATGATCCCATATCCATTGGTGTTTGACATCATAGATGATATACGGGTGCTCAGCGGAGACTGGGTACACTGGACGGACTCGCCGAGAACTCCCAGATGGTATTATACCTTACGTCAGATGGCGGTTCTCTGGTGACACTGGTACAGAGTAGTCTGTTGACCTGAGATCGTCATAGTGTCTTGTGTGGTTCCCACTGTGCTTTGATTTCCACCTTACCACATCCAAGAGGGCGTGCAAGACGGTGGTTTTTGGGTACAGTCCCGATCACATGGAGGCATTGATCGATAGGAGGGGATTCGTCTCTCCCGGTATAGGGAGTTGATGTTGCGCTGTGTTCGATTGGCTATAACCGGAAATCCCTGGCCAGGGTTGCTGAGATTTACTGGTAAGTGTTACCTGTAGTTTCTCGAACTGTTATAGACCTCATATCGACACGACTTATCGAGCTATTGGGGTCTGACGTTTACCACCCCTAGGCGAGATATGCGACATATCAGACGATCAGACCGGACTGTACGGTAAGTGTTACTGGTTGGATTCATAGGAGTGTGAGCGGACTTGCTCGTCGATCTTCTGATCGCTCAATACCCGGGTGGCCGTTACTTTTAGCAGACTACTTGCGGCTTGTGGGTGTTTGATATGATCATCACCTGCTGCCGGCGTATTGACGAGTCTTTAGAGTCCTACACAGAGGTTTCCTGGCTCAATCGAAATGAAATAGGAGCGCATATGAGATATGTGCAGGACCGAGAATAATACCAGTATGTGATACTGTATTCGATTCTCGTGATTTGTGACATTGATCGGTTATATGCGATATAGCCGGGTTATCGGATCAAGTGTTGATTCGATAAGTTGTTACTATTGATATTAGTCGGTTATATGCGATATGACCGGATCGTTAAATCAAGTATTGATTTAATGATTTAATGTATAATTATATATTAGATATATTACCTTACATTAACTAATATTTGTTCACTTAAAAAGGATTTTCTCACTTCATGTGCACATTGTATATGTGATATACTTTTGTGCATTTGATTGTATCATGTTTGATGATACATGAGGGTTTGTGTGTGTTATTAAACCATGGTTATGTTAATGGTTAGGGTTTGTTTATTTACTTATTCATTTATTTATTTATTAATTTTGGAAAGATGAAGAGAAATGGTGGCTTGATTTGTTTTCTAGTTGAAGCTTCATGAAGCTTTGAATAAGTCCACCATTTTTGTTTCATGCTTAACCCTAACCATTCAACCTAACCTTAGTTTATTCTTTACACCTAACTATGGTTGCAAATATGATAAGTATCATATTATTTCCTATTTTTCATATACTTATGATATTCTTTTTCTTCTTCTTCTCCTTCTTCAAGAAGAAGAGAGCTTGCAACCTTCAATGGTGATTTCATGAAAAGAATGAGAAATCCAATTCTAAAGTGAACCCACTTCCTATTTCTTCATCCTCTACCACTTGCCAAGTAGTATAGGGTGTTTTATTCACATGTTTCATGACTTGGTGAACTTGGAGCTTGATCTTGAGTTGCCTCGACGTAGATCATCTTCGGTATCGAAGTCGACGACCTAGCCCGCCCATTTCTCCGATGAAGCCAATGCTAGAGCCCGGGATCCGATGATCGCAGCGAGGGGACTTCATCACGGAGCTATGGAGGTAGAGGACCGGATCTACAAAGGTTGCATTTCCGTTCACTTTTAGAGTAAAGTTGTTTGCTCGCATTTGTTATCGCCTAAACTCTAGTTAACGATCCGTATTAGGGTTTCTCGGCAATTGTAAAATTTGAAATTGGCATGGTTGATACCATGTGAGACCTCATTAGTGTTCCTAGGAACCCTACAGTGGTATCAGAGCCTAGCTAGAGGCTTAGGCGATGCGTAGACGATGTTAGAAACCCGATCGAACCCGAAACCCCAATTTTTCAACCTCTCTGGACATTTTTTCAAAACTGGGTTTTTTCCAGATTAAAAATTCTAAAAAAATTCAGCAGGAAATTATTAGAATTATGGTGCAGAAATGATCAAGTGATACGGCTAAAGCGCGGTGGAACCGCGGCAGAAGCTTGGCTTCTGCGGCGGTTCCGCGCCCTAATAATGAGATTAGACTTCCATTTTTGCACAATAATTTGTCTCTTCAGGTGCTGAGTTTTCTGGGAATTTTAATTTGCACTCAAGAGTTGAGTTTTCTTGGTTGTATTGGGGAATCAATGATTCGATCGGAATCTCTAATTTTGTCTATGTGTTTTTCCGGATAACTTTAGAATATGTTAAAAAGTTCGACCGGATAAAAACACCCACTGTTTCCCCTGCCGGGAAATTTTCAATTGTTGGATTTTTCCGTAGTTTAACGACGTTCTAAGTAGTGCAAGTAATGCGATGGTCTCTCTAGAAGACAACAAACCTTAACTCGATTATGTGACCGTCTTGAACTGCCCTTTGAACCTTAGCGTTTGGGGCAGTACGGCGTGCCACATGTGAGGCGTTGGCTTGACCCTTCTACGGCTGGACCGTTGGTACTGAGGCACAAAGTGAATGTTTTTAAATTTATTTCATGTGATGAGCTGTTTCGGGAAAACTTGGGTGTTCGATTGTTCGATCGGAAAGTTTAACATTTTCTATTTATCCGGAATGTGATACAATAATTGGAATATGAGATAACTGAATGAATGTTATAAATCTAGTGGTTTAGTCTCACTTGATCGGTTGCCACGGAATTTTGATGTGATCAAAAGTCCGTCGCAATCACGTAGCGTACGCGGATACTCGCCGGTAAACTTAATAGACAGCTACACCCCTTAGCCCCGACCAAGTGACTGTAGGAGAACCCCGTCGCCGAAAGCATCCGTTCGGGTGCTCACGGCAGCGGTGTTCCGCCTTGGTGCACTTCGTCGACGGCATCGGGGGTGCAGCCGTCTACTGAAGTTTGCGACGAGCATTCGATCAGGATGTCGGGAATCTTGCTAAATTGCCCGACTTGATATTGAAAAGTGTTTTCGATAATGAGACTAAAATGCGGGGTTTATAATTGTTAGGCATGCGATGTTTAAGGAATTCATTTGTTTAGGCATGCGATGTCTAAGGAGGTTGCGAATTCCAAATGTTGTAGTTTTACACTTTCTTTTCTGTGACCGTAAGTGTAATATGTGATATCGCCGGTTTCGTTGCTATATGTCAACGATAAATGGGATGCGCATATTTACTTACGTTGATGACATATGATGTTATGTGTTGCTGGATATGTTATATTGGATCGTCGTGTTTGAATAGCCGGGGTTTTTTTATGTGAGATGAGTGTTTTTCATTTTTATTCAAGTAAAAACTTGTATGTAATATTCTTTTATTGGGGCACTTCCAGGTTGCGGAAGATGTCACCGTTTGTATATTATTTACTTTTCCGCACTAGGATAGACCCAAGGAGGAGGGCACAAGTAACCGGGTTCTGGAGTCCAGTGGGAGACCAACTTGAGGAGTCGAGTCCGGGTCTCCTAACTCTAGAATTGGTAGGGTAGCTTGCCGCTCTCGTAGGGGTCTAGGGGTGTGGGTTTGGCTATTCATCGCGACCGTGGAATCCGTGTTTTATACAGGCTCGTATTGAAAACACGGACGTCCTAGTATATCCAATATTTCATATGATTCTTCTACTGCGATATCTGTGATGTGATCATGTGATGTTCTGTGATAGATACAGTATATAGTATATGTGATATATTATATAGGCGTTACTTATGTTTTACACCCGCACTAGCCCTGCCCCGCTCTGTCGTTAGTTACCTAACCTAATGGTGCACGAGGGGACATCTAGGCGAATGCGGATGGCATAAGTGTACGTCGTATTTATCTGTGATGTTTAGGTACTTAAATGATGGCACTTAATTAATGAGATTAATGAAATAAAAGAAACCTAAAGATGTTGTGGAATCGAATTTGAAAAATAAAATAGGTAGCTACGGTTCTTGCTTTGCACAGCAGTATATATGATATATCTTGCACCTTATTCGATAAGGAAAGGACCGAGATCCCTTCACCGGGAGTGACTCCTTTAGTAATAACTGGCAGATACTACAACCCTCGGTTTGTATTTTGATTGGTTCTATAGTTTCTGCTTTGCATAGTGATATATATGATATATCCCGCACCTCATTCGATGAAGAAAGGGCCGACGATCCCTTCACCGGGAGTGACCCCTTTAGCAAAACTAGAAAAGCCTCAAAAACACTCCTTGTTAAAATCATTTGATTCTACAACGATATCAAGTTCATTACGCAATAGGTTTTCAGAAAAACCTGTCGTAGCCCTCCGTCATTTCAGATAAGTCCTGTTTAGTATTCGTGCTGCGTTTGTTGACCTTGTCAAGGCACGGTGTGCGGTAGCTAACCAGTATTTATCTGCTTATGCATATGATGCAGATTGGGTTAGGGTAGTCGTACGGCCTTGTTGACCTTGTCAAGGGTCGTGCGGGTGGGTTTGATTCAATCAAGAAATGTCGGGTTGAACTTGACTTATGGTCTATGGTTTGTTGACCTTGTCAAGGTCATAGATCGTTTGGGGTAAAATTATCGGGAATTTCAAGTGTTGAAATTTGCAATGAGATTGCATACCTTCTATGAGATAGTTGGATCCCGATACCCGCTGCGAGTAAGAGTTACTCCTGGGAGAGTTTTATACATTACAATTGTAGGGTTCCTAGGCATCCTAATGAAGTCTCACAAGGCATCAACCATGCCAATTTCAAAAATTATTGGTGCCGAGAAACCCTAACACGGATCGTTGACTAGATGTTTAGGAGAAAAAGTAAACTAGTTAACTACTTAACTAGAAGTGAGAAGCTACAACCTTTGTAGATCCGGATTTCCACTTCCTTAGCTCCACGTGGGTGTCCTCTCGCTGTCCATCATGAATCCCGAACCCAATCGTCGGCTTCATCGGAGAAACGGGCGAGCTAGGTCGTCGGCTTCGTGTCAAAGACGATCTACGTCGAGGTTGCACTAGTTCAAGCTCTGACTTCACAAAGTTGTGAAACTTGTGAAGAAAACACCCAAAACAACTTGGCAAGAGGTAGAGGGTGAAGAAATAGGAGGTGGGTTCACTTTAGAATTGGATTTATCTCACAAGAACTCAAGTTGCCATTAAAGTGGCAAGCTTTTTCTTTTTAGAAGAAGAAGATGATGAAGCTAGTTATGATAAGTTCTATTTTAAAAATCAAAAGAAAATACAAACTTATCATAACTTTAACTAGGGTTAAGTATAGAGAATAAACCATGGTCATTTGAGTGGGTTAGGGTTAAGCATGAAGACAAGAATGGTTAGCAAAGTCAAAGCTTCATGAAGCTTCAATATGAAACAAAAATTGCCACCATTTTCATCTTAAAGTTTATCCAAATAAATGAATAAACAAATAAATGAATAAATGCATAATCAAAACCCTAATCTCAAGTTAACTATGGTTTAATTCTATACACTTAACCATATGATCAAGTATCATCAAACATGATACAAATATGTGCACAAAAGTATATCACATATACAATGTGTAAATCAAGTGAGAAAAATCCGTTTAAAATGAACCAATACTAGTTAATGCAAAGTAATATATCAAATATATAATTATACATTAAATCATTAAATCAACACTTGATTCAATGATCCGGTCATGTCGCACATAACCGACTAGTATTCAATGTATCGATTTATCGAATCAATGATTCGATAACTAGGTCATATCTCATACAACCAATCGAAACATTAATCGCGAGAATCAAATACGGTATCACATACACGCATTATTCTCGGTCCCGCACATATCTCATATGCACTCCTATTTCATTTCGCTTGAGCTAGGAAACCTCTGTGTAGGACTCTAAAGACTCGTCAATACGCCGGTAGCAGATGATGATCATATCAAGCACCCACAAGCCGCAAGCGGTCTGCTAAACGTAACGGCCACCCGGGTATTGAGCGATCAGAAGATCGACGAGCTACCCTGCTCACACTCTTGCGAATCCGACCAGTAACACTTACCATACAGTCCGGTCTCTTCATCTGATATGTCGCATATCAAGTCTAGGGGTGGTAAACGTCAGACCCCAATAACCCGATAAGTCGTGCCGATGCGAGGCTCATAACGGGTCGAGAAACTACTGGTAACACTTACCAGCAAATCTCTGATCAGCCCTGGCCAGGGACTTCCCTGCTACGGCCAATCGAGCACTGCGCAACATCAACCCCCAATACCGGGAGAGACGAAACCCCTCCTATCGCTCATTGCCACCATGTGACTCGGGACTGTGCCCAAAGACCACCGTTTTGCGCGCCCTCATGGACGTGGTAAGGTGGAGATCAAAGCACAGTAGGAATCACACAAGACTCTATGACGATCTCGGGTCTACAGACTAACCTGTACAAGTGTCACCTTAGAACTGCCATCTGACGTGAGGTATAATACCATCTGGGAGTTCTCGGCGAGTCCGTCCAGTGTACTCAGTCTCCACTGAGCACCCGTATACCATCTCTGATGTCAAACACCAATGGATATGGGATCATCCATCGCCCATCACATGGGTCGAGAAGCGTATACGCTAGTCTATACTGGTATATCGATGCCCCGTCTCGATATACCCACGACTAGGGACCTTGAAGGATGTACTTATGGACTACCATGTCCCCACTAGTATGATCTGCATCATAGTCCAGGTAGTCAAGTACAAATCCTAAGGGCTTTACCAACATGTAACTATAAGACAGTATAAAGAGACTAGTGTACATGTTAAGATAAAGAGTAACAAGATAGCATACTATCATGTCGAGCAAGAAAGTCATCTCTATATATGTCCAAGCATCCAATATAATATACATCATCTGTACAATACTGGCCTCTAGGGCATACATACAACTAACAACAATTAGCCGATCAAGTAGGTGTCTAGAAAGGTGTTAACAAGGTTACGCCTCTGGTAAAACGAGGTTTACATTAATTAGGTTCGTGCGAAAGCACGGGGGACCTCCCTCAAAGTATCGACACTGGCCTGGCTGAAAGATTGGCGAACTTGTAGTGTGAAATTAATCCCGGCTAGTCTTTCCTTTTAGGGTTTGAAGGAAGATTTGATAAAAACAGTGGGAGCCATCCTGATTAGATAAAATATATAACCAATCTATTCTTGCAAGAGCGCACGCAGAGTGTTTTCTTCTCTCTCTCTCCAGGTAGCGACCATATCACGCCTTAATCAAGATAATAATACGGATTATTGACAGCTTCTTTAGCAGCATCGTTGGCAGCGATGTATTCAGCCTCCATCGTCGAGTCTGCGACGGTTTCCTGCTTGGAACTCTTCCAGCTAACCGCCCCTCCGTAAAGGGTAAAGACAAAACCCGACTGCGACTTAGAGTCGTCCTTATCACTCTGGAAGCTCGAATCGGTAAAGGACTCCACTTGGAGCTCTCCGTTACCATACACCAAGAACATATCTCTAGTCCTTCGCAAGTACTTGAGAATGCTCTTCATAGCTGTCCAGTGACTCTCTCCAGGATCAGCTTGATACCTGCTCACTACACTTAGTGAGTATACTACATCGGGTCTGGTACATAGCATCGCATACATGATAGAGCCTACTGCCGAAGCATAGGGTATCCCTTGCATGCGAGCTCTCTCCAAATCAGTCTTGAGAGACATCTCTTTGGAGAGAGTGACTCCAGAGATCGTGGGCAAGTTCCCACGCTTGGACTCTTCCATACTAAACCTTTTTAGTATGGTGTCAATGTACCTGGATTAGGACAATCCCAAAATCCGTTTGGATCTATCTCTATAGATCCTAATTCCCAATATGCAGGAGGCATCACCAAGATCTTTCATTGAGAATCTTTGTGATAAGAAGAGCTTGACCACTTGCAGCATATGAATATCATTTCCTATCAAGAGTATTTCGTCCACGTACAATACGAGGAAGACAACCTTACTCTCTGCCACCTTCTTGTAGATACAAGGTTCATCTGGATTTTTGACGAAATCAAACTCTTTGATAATGACATCAAAGCAGATGTTCCAACTCCGCGATGCTTGCTTTAATCCATAAATGGATTTAAGCAGCTTGCACACCTTCCCGCTGCTCCCACTGTCTACGAAGCCCTCTGGCTGAGTCATGTACACGCACTCTTCTAAATCACCATTTAGAAAGGCGGTCTTAACATCCATTTGCCAGATTTCGTAGTCATGAAAGGCAGCAATGGCAAGCATGATCCGGATGGATTTAAGCATAGCCACTGGAGAAAAGGTTTCGTCATAGTCCACACCTGGTCTTTGACGAAAACCCTTTGCTACAAGTCTAGTTTTGAAAGTCTCCACTTTCCCATCTACACGAAGTTTCTTCTTGAAGATCCACTTGCTCCCGATGGGTTTTACCCCTTCAGGAGAAACATCCAAAGTCCATACTTTGTTGGTGTACATGGATTCCATCTCGGACCGCATAGCATCCAGCCATTTCACTGAGTCCCTACTCGTGATGGCCTGCTCGAAGCTAGTTGGGTCATCATCCTCCATGATGCAATCCTCGCTCCCTCCATCCATGAGAAAACCGTAGTATCTCTCAGGTTGGCGAGGAACCCTACTAGATCGGCGGAGTGGCTGGGGTTCATCGGGAACTACGGAATCCTCTGGTTCCACCAGATCTTCTGTTGTAGCTTCTGCAGCTGGAACCTCTTCCAGTTCTACCTCATGACCACTAATCTCTTTTTCAAGAAATTCCTTTTCTAAAAGGGTGGCATGCCGAGAAACAAACACTCTTTGTTCCTCAGGGTGAGAATTCTTGGGATATCCTACAAATTTGCATAGAACAGACCGTGCCTCGAGTTTGTCCGGATTTTGTCGTTTGACATAGGCTGGACAACCCTATATCTTAACATAGTTAAGACTTGGTCTCTTTCCTTTCCATATCTCATATGGAGTGGTAGGCACAGATTTGGTTGGGACCATATTCAATAGATGTATGGCTGTCTCAAGCGCATACCCCCAGAAGGAAATAGGTAACTCAGCTGTGCTCATCATAGAGCGCACCATATCTAATAGGGTGCGGTTCCTCCGTTCTGATACACCGTTGTGCTGTGGTGTATATGGAGGAGTCAGCTAAGAGAGAATCCCATTCTCTTTTAGGAAGTCCAGGAATTCATTGCTCAAGTATTCACCTCCTCGATCAGATCGAAGGATTTTAATACTTTTTCCAGTTTGGTTCTCGACTTCTTGTTTATATTCTCTAAATTTCTCAAAAGCTTCAGACTTGTGTCTTATGAAGTACACATGTCCGTATCTTGAGAGATCGTCAGTGAATGTAACGAAGTACGAAGAACCATCCCTGGCATGTGTAGACATGGGACCGCATACATCACTATGTATCAGTCCCAAGAGTTCGGTAACTCTTTCTCCGTGTCCCGTAAACGGAGTTTTGGTCATCTTGCCTTTGAGACATGACTGGCAAGTGTCATAAGATGAAAATTCGAAAGGTTTCAAATATCCATCTTTATGCAACTTAGCCAGTCGTGTCGCATTGATGTGACCCAGTCTACAATGCCACAAGAAGGATTCGTTGAGTTCAGAACTCTTCATCTTGTGTGTGTTTGTTATGCTTAGAACTGTTGATTGATTTAGAACATAAATGCCATTGCATAACGTGCCTGATCCAACCAACTTTTGGTTATGGAAAATGTTCATAACATTGTCCTGCAATACAAAATTATATCCTTCTTTACATAGCAAAGAAACTGATATAATGTTGCATATCAGGTTCGGCATGTAATAGCATTCGTTCAGAACCAATGTATTACCAGTTGGTAATACAAGGTGATATTCCCCGACAGTCTTAGCTGCAACAATTGCACCATTTCCAACTCTAATGTCTTTATCACCTTCTCCAAGTTCTCTACCTTTCCTAAGCCCATGTAACTGATTACATATATGGGATCCTGACCCGGTATCTAATACCCAGGACGTGGAGCAAATGGAGAAACAGTTCTCTGTAACGAACACACCCCAAGAAAATGCATCAACATGTACTTTCTTCATTCGGGTGGCATGGGAATCCTGGTATTCCCCTATATCCTGTTCAGTCCTATAACTCTTATAGGTAAGAACGGAACCAACGTTCCCCAACACAGTATAACATGCGGGTTCGGTGAATACATCCATATTATTATCTTTATTAGGGCATGAAATGGTCGCTACCTGGAGAGAGAGAGAAGAAAACACTTTAGCGTATGCTCGTGCAAGATCAGATTGGTTATTATCTTATCTAATCAGGATGGCTCCCACTGCTTTTTATCAAATCTTCCTTCAAACCCTAAAAGGAAAGACTAGCCGGGATTAATTACACACTACAAGTTCGCCAATCTTTCAGCCAGGCCAGTGTCGGTACTTTGAGGGAGGTCCCCCGTGCTTTCGCACGAACCTAATTAATGTAAACCTCGTTTTCCCAGAGGCGTAACCCCGTTGACACCTTTCTAGACACCTACTTGATCAGCTAATTGCAATGTGTAAAACTCTCCCAGGAGTAACTCTTACTCGCAGCGGGTATCGGGATCCAACTATCTCATAGAAGGTATGCAATCTCATTGCAAATTTCAACACTTGAAATTCCCGATAATATTTTGCCCCTAGCGTGCTATGACCTTGATGAAAGCCAACAAACCACAGCCCGCTAGTCAAGTTCAACCCATACATTTCTTGACTGAATTAAACCCACCCACACGACCCTTGACGAAAGCCAACAAAGCCGTACGACTACTCTAATCCAGTCGCATCATATGCAGCAGATAAGCAGCACATAGCTACCGCACACTACACCTTGACGAAAGCCAACAAATGCAGCACGAATACTATATGTAACTTATCTGAAATGACGGAGGGCTACGCAGGTTTTTCTGAAAACCATGAGCGTAATGAACTTGATATCGTTGTAGAATCAAATGTGGTTTTGAAATGGAGTGATTTGTAGGCTTTTCTAGTTTTGCTAAAGGGGTCACTCCCGGTGAAGGGATCGTCGGCCCTTTCCTCGTCGAATGAGGTGCGGGATATATCATATATATCACTGTGCAAAGCAGAAACTATAGAAGCAATCAAAAACAAACCGAGTGTGTAGCATCTGCCAGTTATTGCTAAAGGAGTCACTCCCGGTGAAGGGATCTCGGTCCTTTCCTCATCGAATAAGGTGCAGGGTATATCATATATACCGCTATGCAAAGCAAGAACTGTAGCTACCTGTTTTATTTTAAAATTCGATTCCACAACATCTTAGGTTTTTTATCTTTCATTAATCACATTAATGAAGTCCCATCATTTAAATACCAAAACATCACAGATAGATATGACGTACACTTATGCCATCCGCATTCGCCTCGATGTCCCCTCGTGCACCGTTAGGTTAGGTAACTAACGACAGAGCAGGGCAGGGCTAGCGCGGGTGTAAAACATAAGTAACGTCTATATAATATATCATATATACTATATACTATATCCATCACAGAATCTCATCTCAGAAATCGCAGCAGAAGAAACATATGAAATATTGGATATACTAGGACGTCCGTGTTTTCAATACGAGCCAGTATAAAACACGGATCCCACGGTCGTGATGAATAGACAATCCCACACCCCTAGACCCCTACGAGAGCGGCAAGCAACCCTGCCAATTCTAGGGTTAGGAGACCCGTACTCGACTCCTCGAGTTGGTCTCCCACTGGACCCCAGAACCCGGTTACTTGTGCTCCCCTCCTTGGGTCTATCCTAATGCGGAAAAGTAAAAAATATACAAAGGGTGACAACTTCCGCTTCCTGGAAGTGCCCCAAATAAAAGAATATTACATACAAGTTTTTACATGAATGAAAATGAAAAACACTCATCTCACATAAAAACCCCCGGCTATTCGAACACGACGATCCAATATAACATATCCAGCAACACATAACATCACATGTCATCAACGTAAGTAACTATGCATACCCCAATTGTTGTTGACGTATAGCAACGAAACCGGTGATATGAACATACTACACTTACGGTCACAGAAAAGAAAGTGTAAAACTACAACAATTGGAATCCGCAACTTCTTTAGACATCACATGCCTAATCAAATGAAATACTTAGACATCACATGCCTAACAGTTATAAACCCCGCATTTTAGTCTCATTATCGAAAACACTTTTCAACATAAAGTGAAACTAAACCGCTAGATTTATAACATTCATTCAGTTATCACATAACTGTTTGTGAATTCCAATTATTGTATCACATTCCAGATAAACAGAAAATGTTAAACTTTCCTCTCGAACAGTCGAATACCCAAGTTTTCCCGATACAGCTCAACACATGAAATAAGTCTAACAACATTCAGTTCGTGCCTCAGTACCGACGGTCCAGCCGTAGAAGGGTCAAGCCAACGCCTCACATGTGGCACGCCGTACTGCCCCAAACCCGAAGGTTCAAAGGGCAGTTCAAGACGGTCACATAATCGAGTTAAGGTTTGTTGTCTTCTAGAGGGTCCATCGCGTTACTTACACTACTTAGAACGTCGTTAAACTACGGAAAAATCCAACACTTGGAAATTTCCCGACAGGGGAAAAATTGGGTATTTATATCCGGTCGAACATTTTAACATATTCTGAAAATTATCCGGAAATACACAAAAGACGAAATTTGATAATCCGATCGAAATACCGAATCCCCAAAACAACCCTGGAAAATTCAACTCTTGAATAATAATTAAAAATTCCCATAAAACTCAGCACCAGAAAAGAAGAATTACTGTGCAAACAATATTGGGTAAAGTGAACAGTGGGCTGCGGAACAGCGGCAGAAGCCATGCTTCTGCCGCGTTTCCGCGGCTGTTTGGAAGCTTCATGAGCTCGTGTTTCACCATAATTCTTAGATATTCCTGCTGAATTTTTTAGGCATTTTTAATCTTGAAAAATCCCAGATTTTAGAAAATGTACAGAGAGCATGTTAAGTTTAGGGTTTCGGGTTCGTTCGGGCTTCAAATTACGTCTAGACTTCGCCTAAGGCTCTAGCTAGGCTCTGATACCACTGTAGGGTTCCTAGGCATCCTAATGAAGTCTCACAAGGTATCAACCATGCCAATTTCAAAAATTATTGGTGCCGAGAAACCCTAACACGGATCGTTGACTAGATGTTTAGGCGAAAAAGTAAACTAGTTAACTACTTAACTAGAAGTAAGAAGCTACAACCTTTGTAGATCCGGATTTCCACTTCCTTAGCTCCACGTGGGTGTCCTCTCGCTGTCCATCATGAATCCCGAACCCAATCGTCGGCTTCATCGGAGAAACGGGCGAGCTAGGTCGTCGGCTTCGTGTCAAAGACGATCTACGTCGAGGTTGCACTAGTTCAAGCTCTGACTTCACAAAGTTGTGAAACTTGTGAAGAAAACACCCAAAACAACTTGGCAAGAGGTCGAGGGTGAAGAAATAGGAGGTGGGTTCACTTTAGAATTGGATTTATCTCACAAGAACTCAAGTTGCCATTAAAGTAGCAAGCTTTTTCTTTTTAGAAGAAGAAGATGATGAAGCTAGTTATGATAAGTTCTATTTTAAAAATCAAAAGAAAATACAAACTTATCATAACTTTAACTAGGGTTAAGTGTAGAGAATAAACCATGGTCATTTGAGTGGGTTAGGGTTAAGCATGAAGACAAGAATGGTTAGCAAAGTCAAAGCTTCATGAAGCTTCAATATGAAACAAAAATTGCCACCATTTTCATCTTAAAGTTTATCCAAAAAAATGAATAAACAAATAAATGAATAAATGCATAATCAAAACCCTAATCTCAAGTTAACTATGGTTTAATTCTATACACTTAACCATATGATCAAGTATCATCAAACATGATACAAATATGTGCACAAAAGTATATCACATATACAATGTGTAAATCAAGTGAGAAAAATCCGTTTAAAATGAACCAATACTAGTTAATGCAAAGTAATATATCAAATATATAATTATACATTAAATCATTAAATCAACACTTGATTCAATGATCCGGTCATGTCGCACATAACCGACTAGTATTCAATGTATCGATTTATCGAATCAATGATTCGATAACTAGGTCATATCTCATACAACCAATCGAAACATTAATCGCGAGAATCAAATACGGTATCACATACACGCATTATTCTCGGTCCCGTACATATCTCATATGCACTCCTATTTCGTTTCGCTTGAGCTAGGAAACCTCTGTGTAGGACTCTAAAGACTCGTCAATACGCCGGTAGCAGATGATGATCATATTAAGCACCCACAAGCCGCAAGCGGTCTCCTAAACGTAACGGCCACCTGGGTATTGAGCGATCAGAAGATCGACGAGCTAGCCCGCTCACACTCCTGCGAATCCGACCAGTAACACTTACCATACAGTCCGGTCTCTTCGTCTGATATGTCGCATATCAAGTCTAGGGGTGGTAAACGTCAGACCCCAATAACCCGATAAGTCGTGCCGATGTGAGGCTCATAACGGGCCGAGAAACTACTGGTAACACTTACCAGCAAATCTCTGATCAGCCCTGGCCAGGGACTTCCCTGCTACGGCCAATCGAGCACTGCGCAACATCAACCCCCAATACCGGGAGAGACGAAACCCCTCCTATCGCTCATTGCCTCCATGTGACTCGGGACTGTGCCCAAAGACCACCGTTTTGCACGCCCTCATGGACGTGGTAAGGTGGAGATCAAAGCACAGTGGGAATCACACAAGACTCTATGACGATCTCGGGTCTACAGACTAACCTGTACAAGTGTCACCTGAGAACTGCCATCTGACGTGAGGTATAATACCATCTGGGAGTTCTCGGCGAGTCCGTCCAGTGTACTCAGTCTCCACTGAGCACCCGTATACCATCTCTGATGTCAAACACCAATGGATATGGGATCATTCATCGCCCATCACATGGGTCGAGAAGCGTATACGCTAGTCTACACTGGTATATCGATGCCCCGTCTCGATATACCCACGACTAGGGACCTTGAAGGATGTACTTATGGACTACCATGTCCCCACTAGTATGATCTGTATCATAGTCCAGGTAGTCAAGTACAAATCCTAAGGGCTTTACCAACATGTAACTATAAGACAGTATAAAGAGACTAGTGTACATGTTAAGATAAAGAGCAACAAGATAGCATACTATCATGTCGATCAAGAAAGTCATCTCTATATATGTCCAAGCATCCAATATAATATACATCATCTGTACAATACTGGCCTCTAGGGCATACATACAACTAACAACAATTAGCCGATCAAGTAGGTGTCTAGAAAGGTGTTAACATGGTTACGCCTCTGGTAAAATGAGGTTTACATTAATTAGGTTCGTGCGAAAGCACGGGGGACCTCCCTCAAAGTATCGACACTGGCCTGGCTGAAAGATTGGCGAACTTGTAGTGTGAAATTAATCCCGGCTAGTCTTTCCTTTTAGGGTTTGAAGGAAGATTTGATAAAAACAGTGGGAGCCATCCTGATTAGATAAAATATATAACCAATCTATTCTTGCAAGAGCGCACGCAGAGTGTTTTCTTCTCTCTCTCTCCAGGTAGCGACCATATCACGCCTTAATCAAGATAATAATACGGATTATTGACCGAACCCGCTTATTATACTGAGCTGGGGAACGTTGGTCCCGCTCCAACTTATAATTGTTATAAGACAGAGCAGGAAATTGGGGAATACCAGATTTCCCGTGCCGCCCAAACGAAGAAAGTGCATGCTGATGCATCTTCTTCGGGTGTGTTCATTACAAAGAACAGTTTCTCTGCATCCTCTACGTCCTGGGTATTTGATACCGGATCAGGATCCCAGATATGTAATCTGTTACATAGGGCTACAGAAAGGTAGAGAACTGAGAACGGGTGATATGTTTCATGAGATAGAAATCGGGGCAAGTGTTGCAGCCAAGTCTGTTGGTCACTGTCACCCTGTATTTCCAATACATTGATTTTGAACAAATGCTATTTGATACCGAACCTGATATACAAAATCATATCAGTCTCTTTATTAGTAAAGAAATGATAAAATTTTGTATTGTTGGATAATGTTTTGAACATTTCCTATATCAAAAGTTGACAGTTCAGACACGTTATCAAAAAGTATTGATGTTCTAAATCAAACTACAGTTCTTAATATATAGAACACACACAAGAGGAAGAGTTCAGAAATGAACGAGTCCTTCTTGAGGCATTGTAGACTAGGTCATATCAATACGACCCGACTGGCTGAAGTTACATTTAGATGCATATTTAAATTAGTTTGAATTTACATCTTGTGAAACTTGCCAGTCATGTCACAAAGATTAGATGACAACAGCTCTGTTTATTGGAAACAGAGAAAGAGTTAGTGAACTCTTGGGATGATACATGTTGATGTATAAAGGTCCCCTGTCTACACATGCCAAGACCAGTTCTTTGTACTTCATTACATTCTCTGATGATCTCTCAAGATTCAGATATATGTTCCTGTTGAAACACAAGTCAGAACCTTTTGAGGTATTCACAGAATATAAGTTAGAAGTAGAGAACCAATACGGGTATAAGTATTATGTCCTTTGATGAGATCAAGGAGGAGAATACTTGAGCACGGAATTCTTGGACTTTTCTAAAGGAAAATGAGATTCTCTCTCAGCATTACTCCTCCGTATACACCATAGCACGATGGTATATCGGGGCGGAGTAATCACACCCTATATGATAAGGTGTGCTCTATGATGAGAACTACTGAGTTACCTATTTCCTTTTTGGGAGTTATGCACTTGAGAAGCTGCATACCTATTGAATAGGGTTCAAATCAAATCTGTTGCCTACCACTTCATATTTGATATGGTATGGGAAGAGCCCATGTCTTAAGCTAGTTAAGATTTGGGGTTGTCCGGCCTATGTCTAAAAGAAAAATCCGGACAAGCCCGAGGCAAGGTCAGTCATATAGAACTGGAAAGGTTCCAGCTATACAAACTACAGCAGATGATTTGGTAGAACCAAAGGATTCAGTAAATACCAACGTACCTCAGCCTCTCCGCCGATCTAGTAGGGTTTCTCACCCACCTGAGAGATACTTCTGTTTCTCTATGATAGTGGGAGCGAGGATTGCATCATGAGATGATGACCCAACTAGTTTCGAGCAGGCCATCGAGAGTAGTGACTCTGTAAGAATGGCTGGATGCTTTGCGATCTGAGATGGAATCCATGTACACCAACAAAGTATGGACTTTGGTTGCTATATCTGAAGGGTTAAATCCCCATCAGGAGCAAGTATATCTTGAGAAAATTACTTGGTATAGATGGAAAAGTTGAGACTTTCAAAGCTAGACTTGTTAAAAGGTTTGCATCATTGACCAGGTATGGATTATGTTGAAACCTTTTCTAAGGATCTATGCTTAAGTCCATCCAGATCCTACTTGCCACGGCTACATACCATGACTACGATATCTGGTTGTTGGGTGTCATGACTGCTTTTCTAAATGATGTTTTAGAAGAGAACGTCTGTAAGTACATAGCCAGAGGGCTTCGTAGACAGTGGGAGCAGCGGAAACGTGTGCAAGATGCTTTATAGGATAAAGCAGGCATCGCGGAGTTGGAACATCTGTTTTGATGTAGTAGTCAAATAGTTTGACTTCATCAAAATGGTAGATGAACCTAGTATATACAAAAAGGTTGTAGGGAGTATGGTGGTGATCCTCGTAGAGTACGTGGATGACATACTCTTTATAGGGAAGGAGTTTCCTATGCTACGCTCAGTCAATCTCCGCTTATCACAATGATTCTCCATATAGGATCAAAGTGATACCTCTTAAATCCTGGATTTTGGATCTATGAGATAGATCTAATTGGATGTTAGGAGACTCACTACTTGTAGTGAGATGGTATCAATCGATCCTAGGGAGAATCACTGGAAGGGTTCCAGGGTGATAAGGACGACTGAAAGTCAGTCACAGGCATTGTCTTTACCCTCAGTAAGGGGACGGTATGTTGGAAGAGTTCCAAGCTAGATACCGTGGCTAACTAGACGATAAAGGCAGGATACATCGCTACTTAAGATGCTACCAAAGAGGCTGTTTGGGTGTATATTGGTTCATGAGATGAACTACGTTCCTACCATTGTGAGACAATGGAGTTGTGGCTTATGCCAAGGAACGCCGGTCCCATCAGTGATCCAGACATATTCTAAGGCAGTGTCACCTGATCATGGAGATGGCTTGTCACGCCCCGAAAGTACGGAACGTGACTCGCACTTAGATTACGAGACGTCTAAAGGCGTACCGTAACCTAAGTCAGCCAAAGCCTAGAAAATCTAAACCAAAATCAAAAGAGAGTGAAGGAAAACCTTAAATGAAAACGGTTTTTAAATCAATTAAGTTGCATAGAATCCCTTTTAAAAAAAATCAAAATTCCCGAAAATTTTGGCAGAGTCTCCCCTGTATTTTCTATCCCCCAAAATGGGTACAACAAGATATATAAAACTGTAATCATAAAAATGGCATCCCCAAGCAGGAGCTAGCTCTTCGCCCAAGGCGGATCACAACCACATGCAATATAATAGTAATATCAAGAAAAGAGCATAAAGAAACGCAAAATATCAGAAAACACAACGCCGGCTCAAGTGAGCTCGACCCAAAAGAAACCACATATATACAATCTCTCAGTCTCATCACTAGGTCGCATATACAATATAAAGTGATAGATGGAGAATACTAGATACAATGATAAACCAAAAGAAATAAAGTGTGCATGCATACTAAAGATATTATTTCACATATGGACATACATGTTGTGCCGCATTGCGTGCATTCTTACGATTGCCTTACTAGATGTTATATTTACTCACGAGCTGGCAACTCAACCCCGTTGTGCCACAGTGTCTTGCAGGTCGGACTCATCAGTCTTGTAGCGGCGGCTATCTTATCATCAGCTCCTTTTGCGCAGACTCGCGACATCGCCCCCCCGAAGGTACGGAACGTGACTTGGCTGATCTCCAAGGGATCGAGGTTAGGAGAGTAGACTCAAAGGACAACACGGCGGATCCACTCACAAAGGCCTTTTCCCAGAGAGAGACTATTATGGGATGGTTGAGTATGAGATACTGCAACCACAGCTACAGATGGCCCTAGTGCAAGTGGGAGATTGTTAGTTATATGTATGCCCTAGAGGCCATTACTATACATATGATGTATATTGTAGTGGATGCTGGGACATATATAGGGAGGACTTTCTTGCTCGACATGATAGTATGCTATCTGGTTACTCTTTACCTTAACGTGTATACTGATTTTCTCTCTGTTACATGCTGGTAAATCCTTTAGGATGTGTACTTAACTACCTGGACTATGATGCAGATCATTCTAGTGGGGACATAGTAGTCCATAAGTACATCCTTCAAGGTCCCTAGTCGTGGGTGTATCGAGACGGGGCATCGATATACCAGTGTAGACTAGCGTATACCTTCTCGACCCATACAGATGGGCGATGGATGATCCTATATCCATTGGTGTTTGACATCAGAGATGATATACGGGTGCTCAGTGGAGACTGGGTACACTGGACGGACTCGCCGAGAACTCCCGGATGGTTTTATACCTTACGTCAGATGGCAGTTCTCTGGTGACACTGGTACAGAGTAGTCTGTTGACCCGAGATCGTCATAGAGTCTTGTGTGGTTCCCACTGTGCTTTAATTTCCACCTTACCATGTCCAAGAGGGCATGCAAAACGGTGGTTTTTGGGTACAGTCCCGAATCACATGGAGGCAATGAGCGATAGGAGGGGACTCATCTCTCCCGGTATTGGGAGTTGATGTTGCGCTGTGTTCGATTGGCTATAACCGGAAATCCCTGGCCAGGGTTGCTGAGATTTACTGGTAAGTGTTAACTATAGTTTCTCGAACTGTTAGAGACCTCATATCGACACGACTTATCGAGCTATTGGGGTCTGACATTTACCACCCCTAGGCGAGATATGCGACATATCAGACGATCAGACCGGACTGTACGGTAAGTGTTAATGGTTGGATTCACAGGAGTGTGAGCGGGCTTGCTCGTCGATCTTCTTATCGCTCAATACCCGGGTGGCCGTTACGTTTAGCAGACCGCTTGCGGCTTGTGGGTGTTTGATATGATCATCACCTGCTGCCGGCGTATTGACGAGTCTTTAGAGTCCTACACAGAGGTTTCCTGGCTCAAGCGAAATGAAATAGGAGCGCATATGAGATATGTGCGGGACCGAGAATAATACCAGTATGTGATACTGTATTCGATTCTCGCGATTTGTGACATTGATCGGTTATATGGGATATAGCCGGGTTATCGGATCAAGTGTTGATTCGATAAGTTGTTACTATTGATATTAGTCGGTTATATGCGATATGACCGGATCGTTAAATCAAGTATTGATTTAATGATTTAATGTATAATTATATATTAGATATATTACTTTACATTAACTAATATTTGTTCACTTAAAAAGGATTTTCTCACTTGATGTGCACATTGTATATGTGATGTACTTTTGTGCATTTGATTGTATCATGTTTGATGATACATGAGGGTTTATGTGTGTGATTAAACCATGGTTATGTTAATGGTTAGGGTTTTGTTTATTTACTTATTCATTTGTTTATTTATTCATTTTGGAAAGATGAAGAGAAATGGTGGCTCGATTTGTTTTCTAGTTGAAGCTTCATGAAGCTTTGAATAAGTCCACCATTTTTGTTTCATGCTTAACCCAAACCATTCAACCTAACCTTAGTTTATTCTTTACACCTAACTATGGTTGCAAATATGATAAGTATCATATTATTTCCTATTTTTCATATACTTATGATATTCTTCTTCTTCTTCTTCTTCTTCTTCTTCTTCTTCAAGAAGAAGAGAGCTTGCAACCTTCAATGGTGATTTCATGAAAAGAGTGAGAAATCCAATTCTAAAGTGAACCCACTTCCTATTTCTTCATCCTCTACCACTTGCCAAGTAGTATAGGGTGTTTTCTTCACAAGTTTCTTGACTTGGTGAAGTTAGAGCTTGATCTTGAGTTGCCTCGACGTAGATCATCTTCGGCATCGAAGTCGACGACCTAGCCCGCCCGTTTCTCCGATGAAGCCAACGCTAAAGCCCGGGATCCGATGATCGCAACGAAGGGACTTCATCACGGAGCAATGGAGGTTGAGGACCGGATCTACAAAGGTTGTATTTCCGTTCACTTTTAGAGTAAAGTTGTTTGCTCGCACTTGTTATCGCCTAAACTCTAGTTAACGATCCGTATTAGGGTTTCTCGGCAATTGTAAAATTTGAAATTGGCATGGTTGATGGCATGTGAGACCTCATTAGTGTGCCTAGGAACCTTACATTAGTCGGGTTACGCCTGTAGACGTTACGTGGTTAAGTGCCGGTCACGGGCCAAACTTTGGGTCGTGACAAAGTTGGTATCAGAGCGTAGGTTTTACCTTTCGGAGTATAGAATGACCCTGGTATGATGGAGTAGGTAGCTGCAGCAGGGTAGCGTAGCGTGTGTATGTTCCGCGGCATACTCACGACACGGTACTCCGCCTACGCGACCTTAGGACTTGTTGATTTAAATTCCTTCTTGAGTCTATGCATTCTTGCGATTCGATTTCCGTATCCTTATCGAATCCTATTGTTCCTTTCAGCCATTATGCCGCCAAAGACTATGAAGGCGCAGAGAGCGGCCGCGGAGGCCGAGATTCGAGTTGACTCGTCCGAGACGAGGACTGATCCGGGTAGTACACCGGTTGTGCCCGAGCAGGCTGTTCCTACCGTGACAGATCAGATTGCTATGTTATGGGCTGGTGTGCAGGAGATACGCCAGACGATGGGATCTAGTATGCAAGAGATACACCAGATGATGGGATCTCTAGGTGAGACACTTCGAGCGCAGCGACCAGAGGTAGTTCCACCCGTTGCAGAGACCGCGGTGGTACCCACAGTTCAGGCAGTTGCACCTGCGACTACAGAGGTTATTACAGTATCGCTGTCAGAGTTTATAAGGCTGAAGCCTCCGGTCTTCACAGGCACCGATGTGGCCGAGGACCCACAGTCTTTCATTGATAGGATGGCACGGATATGTCGTTCACTTAGATGCCCAGATGCGAGATGGGTTGAGTTCGCGAGCTTTCGCCTGGAAGGTCTTGCGTAGAAATGGTGCGAATCAGTTGAGAAGGGTAGAGCAGCAGGTCTTCCTCCTATGACCCGGACAGAGTTCGTGGCACTATTCCTTGCCCGCTTTCTTCCCCTGAGTGTCAGAGATGATAGAGCATGCAGGTTCGAGTCCTTACGCCAGACTCCGGAGATGTCAGTGGCAGAGTACGATGTGTTTTTCACCGAGCTATCCGTTTATGCTCCGTACCTAGTGGCTACTGAGGAGTTGCGAGTTAAGAGATTTGTCCGAAGCTTGCTCACACCACTGTTCCTTGCGATTAGCGCGCAACACTATGAGACCTATGCGGCAGCTGTAGATGCAGCCTTATTGGTTGAGGAGCGCCTTGCTGAGACTTCGGCAGTCCCAGAGCCGAAGAGAGTTCGTGCAGATAGGTCAGTGCAGAGACGACCTTTTCGGGGTCGTGACAGGCACCTTGCAGGTGGCAGAGATTCGAGGCGAGGCCGATTGTTTAGCTCCTATCTCCAGGAGAGTCAGCGACCATCATCGGGATGTTACCGTTGCGGGAGCTCTTATCATCGTGTGTGAGATTGTACGGAGGTACCCCGGAGTAGGGCGGCAGCACCACATGTTACATTACCACCTTCACCACCCCAGAAGGCATTGCCGATAGTACCTACTGTGACTCCGCGTCAGACGCATGCACAGAGAGGTCGTGGTCGCAGAGGATTTGTTCATAGAGGACGAGGTGACCGAGGCAGAGGGCAGCCAGCGGCCGGCAGGGGACAGTTAGTTGCAGGTGGAGGACAGGCGCGAGTTCTTGCGTTGACGCATCAGGACGCTCAGGCGTCCAATGCGGTGGTCTCAGGTATCCTTCCTGTATGTTTGGTTGATGCACACGTGTCATTCGATCCCGGATCCACGCACCCGTACGTATCCATACACATTGTGCCGAGTTTGGGTAGAGAGTCCGGTTTGCTTGACCAGCCGCTTGTTGTGACTACTCCTGTGGGAGAGTCGTTTGTTGCTAGGCACGTGTTCCGATCCTGTACCGTCCGTATTGGCGAGAGAGAGTTGCATTTCGATTTGATCCTTCTTGAGATGTTGGACTTCGATGTTCTTTTGGGCATGGATTGGTTAGCCACGTGCTATGATTCTGTTGACTGCCGCGAGAAGACAGTTCGATTTCTTTTTCCCGGCAAGTCGGTTGTTGTTGTGTTGGGGGACCGTGGTGCCACCCCTCACAGTGTGATTTCTTCTTTTCACGCTGGACAGCTTTTGCGGAAGGGATGTCAGGGATTTCTCGCCTATGTTTATGATACTAGAGCTACAGAGGTTCCGATGGATCAGGTTCCAGTTGTTATTGAGTTCCCTGATGTGTTCCCTGACGAGCTTCCTGGGCTACCGCCCAAGCGTGATATTTCTTTCTATATTGATTTGGTTCCTGGCGCGGGGCCTATTTCTGTACCGCCTTATCAGATGGCCCCGGCGGAACTTAGAGAATTGAAGGGTCAGTTGCAAGATTTGTTGGATAAGGGACTCATTCGACCCAGTGTTTCTCCTTGGGGTGCTCCAGTCCTGTTTGTCAAGAAGAAGGACAGCAGTATGCGTTTGTGTATCGACTACCGCCAGCTGAACAGGGTGACAGTGCGGAACGGGTATCCTTTGCCATGCATCGACGATTTGTTCGACCAGCTTCAGGGGGCAGGATACTTTTCGAGGATCGATTTGCGATCAGGCTACCATCAGCTGCAGGTTCGACAGGAGGGCATTTCTAGGACAGCTTTCCGCTCGCGCTACGGCCATTATGAGTTTTTGGTGATGTCGTTCGGACTCACCAACGCGCCCGCAGCATTTATGGACTTGATGAACCGCATTTTCCGGCCGTATCTTGATCTGTTCATCATAGTGTTCATTGACGATACCTTGGTGTATTCTCGGAGTAGAGAGGAGCACGAGCAGCACCTGTGGATTACACTGCAGACCTTGAGGGAGCATCAGCTTTTCGCCAAATTTTCAAAGTGTGCTTTCTGGCTAGACAGCGTAGACTTCTTGGGGCACGTGATTACACGAGATGGTATATGTGTAGACCCGAGGAAGATCGAGGCAGTTCGGAGTTGGCCTGGACCCACGTCAGTGACGGAGGTTCGCAGCTTCCTAGGGCTGGCAGGCTATTACAGGCGATTTGTGTAAGACTTCTCTCGCATTGCTACACCATTGACCGGGTTGACCCGGAAGGGGGTTCGCTTCGATTGGACGGAGGAGTGTGAGCACGGTTTCCAGCAGCTACGGGCTCTACTGACTACGACACCAGTGCTATCATTGCCTTCAGGATCAGGCGGATTTGTGGTCTACTGTGATGCTTCACGAGTAGGGCTAGGCTGCGTTTTGATGCAGCATGACAGGGTGATCGCGTATGCTTCGCGGCAATTAAAGAAACATGAACAGAATTACCCCACTCAAGATCTGGAGATGGCTGCAGTGGTCTTTGCACTTAAGATCTGGCGACATTCTTTGTATGGAGAGTCGTGCCAGATATTCACCGACCACAAGAGCTTAAAGTATATATTTCAGAAGCGAGACCTGAACCTTAGACAGCGCCGATGGATGGAATTAGTGAAGCACTACGATTGTGAGATCTTGTCTCACCCGGGCAGGGCAAATGTAGTGGCGGATGCTTTGAGCAGGAGGCCCGGGGGTAGTCTATCTTGTTTGAGCGCAGTGCAGAGGCAGTCGTCGGCAGATTGGCAGATCTTATGCGACAGCTGGGTACAGTTCGATTTTACGCCGATCGGAGGACAGATTGCGCATGTTCCTGCACGCCCACAGTTGCTTGACCGTATACATGAGGAAGAGCACAGTGATGACCGTTGTTCAGAGATCAGGACACAGATGGGACAGGGCAGATTTTTCGAGTTCGTGATCGATGATCAGGGGATACTACGATTTGGAGCTAGACTGTGCGTACCAGATGCTGAGGGATTGCGGCGCGAGATTCTTGAGGAGGCACATCGATCGGTATATAGTGTTCATCCCGGTTCCACCAAGATGTACCATGACATGAGAGGTGTTTACTGGTGGGACGGAATGAAGAGAGACATCGCAGATTTTGTGTCGAGATGCCTTACTTGTCAGCAAGTCAAGGCTGAGCACCAGAGGCCCGTGGGAGAGCTACAGTCGTTACCCCTTCCGGAGTGGAAATGGGAACAGATATCTATGGATTTCATTGTGGGTCTACCTAGGACTAGTCGAGGGTATGACTCCATCTAGGTGATCGTGGATCGTTTGACGAAAGCGGCTGACTTCCTGCCGGTGAAGACGACTTTCGAATTTGCTCAGCATGCCCAGATTTACATTGATGAGATTGTGCGACTGCACGGAGTTCCGACATGTATCGTGTCCGATAAAGGCACCCAGTTTACCAGCCGGCTATGGCAGAGGCTTCAGGAGGCTTTGGGCACTCGCTTGAGTTTCAGCACAGCATTCCATCCGCAGACCGACGGACAGTCAGAGCGGACTATTCAGACTCTCGAGGACATGCTCAGAGCATGCGTATTAGACTTCGGAGGTAGCTGGGATCATCATTTGCCCTTAGTAGAGTTCTCCTACAACAACAGCTACCAGGAGACCATTCAGATGGCACCGTTTGAGGCACTTTATGGGAGGAGATGCAGATCGTCCACCTGTTGGACGGAGCTCAGTGAGAGCAGTTTCTTAGGGCCGCAGATTGTGGAGGAGAAGACCGTGAAGATCCAGTTGATTTGCGATAGGATGAGAGCAGCCCAGAGTAGGCAGAGGTCTTATGCAGACCGTCGTCGGCGTAGACTTGAGTTTTCTGTTGGTGATCATGTTTTCTTCAGGGTCTCCCCAATGAAAGGCGTGATGTGGTTTGGGAAGAAGGGGAAGCTTAGTCCCAGATTTGTGGGCCCCTTCGAGATCCTCGAGCGTGTTGGTGCGGTTGCGTATCGATTAGCCCTTCCGCCCAGTTTTCCAGACGTGCACCCCGTATTTCACGTTTCGATGCTCCACAGATATCTTCATGATCCTTCGCATGCGATTCAGCACCCGACGATCCAGCTTGAGCGCGACCTTTCCTATGCAGAGCAGCCGGTGATGATCTTGGATCGACAAGTGAAGAAATTGAGGTCGAAAGAGATACCGTCCGTCAAGGTACTTTGGCGTGGCCAGAGTGGCGAGGAGGTCACTTGGGAGACCGAGAGCGAGATGATGAAGAGGTATCCCCATCTTTTTGAAGGTGCGTATATTTAGATTTTTTAAATTCGGGGACCGAATTTCTTTAAGGGGGGTAGATTGTAACACTTTAAATTTCCGTTAGAGTGTTTTTCGTGATAATTAGTAATTGTACGTGTTATTATATATGTGTTCATAGGATTATTAGTTATATTTAGTCGTGTTAGCAAATTGGAAAATTTTCCTTTGTAGTGTACACTTGCACACTTAGCCATTTTTGTGACTTAGGGTTTTGGTAACATGTTAACCATTCTTTTGTGCATGGTTCTTTTTAATTCCCCACCATTTTATTCATATCATAACCCTTTTTATAATTCAAAATCCTAATAAACAAATGAAGCATGGTGGTTAGGTGAAAGGTTGACTTTTTTGACCCCATTTTCTTCTCTTCTCTCTCTCTTCTCCCCACTTCAGAATTTCTGCAACTCTCCAGTAGAAAAACCTTGGCCTTCCTTCATCTTTTCCTCTCTTTTTCACTTCTCCTTGATTCCCAAACAAAACCTACACAAATCAACACTTTTATCATCACAAAACCATGGAAAAAGGGGATTTTTGAGGTGTTCGAAGGCAAATCTGCACACTTGATGCTAGAGCTGGGAATTTTGGTGTTTCATAAGGTGATTTGAAGGTATTAACTCATGTTAGCACCCTTTTTCCTTAAACTTGTAGTATTCTTTAGTAAAAATCTCATTTTTGTGCATTTTTGGTGATATTAATGGATATTTGTGATTCACATGTTAGATTAGGGTTTTGTTAGTTGTGTTAGCTCTATTAAGTGTTATTAGAGCTATCTTAGGCCAGGTTTTGTTTCAGTTTGCACAGAAATACCCTAAAGTTCCATTTTAGTGCAAAAGTGTGGATTTTAATTAGAAATAAGGCTCTGTAGGATCTGGTGCTACCCGAGATATTTCAGAGTGAAACTAGATGTTACTGTAGCCTACTCAGGGGGTATAGAGTGCACACACATAACCTGGGAGACCAATTCCCTACCCAGGCCGCCGAAATAAGCATTCTGGCCGCAATTTGCGGCCAGATGGGGGTGTTTTGGGTTGGGGTTTGGGGTGATGGTGTCTGCTGCTATGTGGGTTATTTTGGTATATATAGTTTTACAATATCATTTCTGTATCAAAATCTGGAGTGGAATACCCTTTTTCCCATATTTTCAATCTTTCGCGACACGCGTGATACATATGTATGGGTTTTGGGTTTCTGCGTATCGCGACGCGTCGGAGTGGCTTCAGGCGTGTAATCACACGTTTTAGCGTATCACGCACACGCGCGCATGGTTCACGACACGAGTTACTAGTTCGGCCTTAATGTCATGTTTGCGTGACTTCAAGCTTATGTATGATATATTGTGTAATTCTAGGTTCGCAGGCGAGTACGGCGGACGCCGCGCAGAAGGGGAAACAAGTTGTTGGCTATAACTAGCGAGAGACTACGGTGAGTAGATTTAACATCTACGGGGATATCTCCTGCATGGCGTTCTACGTCAGGGCTGATAGGACCTTATATCTACATTTACATACATTGACTGTGCATGGCTATTATTTAATGAATACTGCATTCCCTGTTATATGGATATAAACTAGAATTGATAGAACACCGCACCATTACGAACGGTCCATGTTGCACGAGCACTATCCTGTATGTTACACACACACCGTTAGTAATTGCCATGACACTCACACTGTAGCTCATCTATATGTGACTTGACATGATATTCATACTTGATGCATATATCACATCGGATCATTATATTGTAGCTTATCTATATGTGACTTGACATGATATTCATACTTGATGCATATATCACATCGGATCATTATATTGTAGCTCATCTATATGTGACTTGACATGATATTCATACTTGATGCATATATCACATCGGATCGTTATGTTGTAGCTCATCTTTATGTGACTTGACATGATATTCATATTTGATGCACATATCATATCGGATCATTGACTTGCATATTAGTTTGGATTACATGTGATTTCTCGGTTTGGGAACCGTGGCTATTTCAAATATATAATCATTTAAAAACCCGGTTCCCTTGATATGATATTTCGGTGCATCCACCATGTGTTTCCTCGGTGCTAGAGTGATATATGTGAACCCGAATCGAGGAGCTGGTTGAGGCCGATTACGGGTACATGGTGGACCCGGTATGGTACCCCGGGGCGAGAACGGTTTCTCTGTGTAGTAGACGGTGAGCTTGGCAGAGGGACTACTACCTACCGGTGATTGGTTGGACCTGACAGTTATCCGGAAGATACTGATCAGAGTCGATAGATGGATGCGGGGTGATCCGTACTGCCGGGGCCGAGGGCCGATATCGCAGACGGAGCCCGTGGGCTGACCCGGACTGACGGGGCCCGATGGATGAGGATTTGCGTGTCGATGCTGGACATGAGTATTTATGATATTTGGGTGCCGATGTTGGGCACTCGGGATTCTCAGAGATGTACAGGATTTGAGGGCCGATCAGAGTACCGGCACCTGAGCTATTTGGGGGATTTGGGTGCATTGATGGACACCGATTATATATTCCACGTTGACATTCCGTGTAGATGTTATATTGCCTATGCTCAGAATTTATTATTGTACCTCATCCTGTAGTTACATTACCTGATAGAGCACTTGCATGATTATTGCACATACTGCTTATCAAATATTGATATCATCTGTTGGCATATGATAGAGTAGCGCAGTACGTGCATGCTCGCGATTACCTTTATATGTTATCTCTATTCACGAGTTGGCAACTCACCCCCGTTGTGCCACAGTATTTGCAGGTTGCCCTTCAGAGTAGTCGCGGCAGGCTGCGTTTTGCATCTTTTGGCACAGATACCCCCATAGTTGGTGTACTAGCTCTTTTGCTGATAGGTGGGTTTTGTGCGGTATCTGTTTATCTTTCAGTTATGTACATTGTTGTATATAGTATTCTCCATCTACCGTGTATGTATTTGACTTAGAGACAGTGTGAGGACGATGATGTATATTACTTGTATTCTGGTGTCTAGCTCGTTGTGAGCCGACTGTACTTGCAGTTTATTCTATCTATCTGTGATGTTCCCACTTGTGGATCTTGATCTTCACTACGACGTCGTATATTGTTATCTTGGTGATCGTTTACTTAGATTTCTTATCATGTTAGTAAGTGCTTTCATTTTAAACTTATAACACTCTATACTTTTACTGGTTTGATTTCTGGGTTTTCGGTTCACTTAGTCGCGTTACGCCTGTAGACGTTACGTGGTTAAGTGCCGGTCATGGGCCAAACTTTGGGTCGTGAAACTCCACTAATGTGTAAAGGCGATATGCTAAAAAAACATATGCACACATTAAAGCAAAAACAAACCAAGTAGCATACTACTATTTTGAGCAAGATTGTCAATACAACGTGAATATCCCAAGCTTCCATCAAGTAATATACATACTAGTATGATACAGTAATGGCCTCTAGGGCATATACACTAACAATCTCCCACATGCACTAAGGCCATGTACTGGAGTATCGAAGACCTATCATCTCGATCAGCCACTCGAACTGAGTCTGGGGTAAGGCCTTCGTGAATGGATCAGCAGTGTTATCTTCCGTAGCAACTCTCCAAACCTCGATCTCCTGGCGACCCACGATCTCCCTGATCAGGTGATACCGCCTCAAGATGTGCCTGGACTTCTGATGGGACCTGGGTTTCTTCGCTAAAGCTATAGCCCCGTTGTTGTCGCAATACAGAGGTACTGGATCAACAATGGATGGAACCATCTGATGTTCTGTTAGGAACTTCCTTATCAAGACAGATTCTTTTGCGGCATCTGCAGCAGCGATGTATTCCGCTTCTATCGTCGAGTCAGCAACGGTTTTCTGTTTGGAACTCTTCCAACACACCGCCCCTCCATAGAGGGTAAAGACATAATCCGACATGAACTTGGAATCATCCTTGTCACTCTGGAAGCTGGAGTCAACAAAGGCCTCGATCTGGAGGTCTTTTCCACCATACACCAAGAACATCTCCTTAGTCTTTCTCACGTACTTGAAAATGTTCTTTACCGCTATCCAGTATTTCTCCCCAGGGTTTGACCGATACCGGCTTACCACACTCAGTGCATAAGCTACATCTGGTCTGGTACACAACATCGCATACATTATAGAGCCTACCGCACAAGCGTAGGGTATAATAGACATGCGATCTCTTTCCAAATCAGTCTTGGGAGACATCTCTTTAGAGAGGGTGATCCCGTGACAAGCCGGTAAATTACCGCGCTTGGAATCTTCCATACTGAATCTTTTCAGTATGGTGTTGATGTACCTGGACTGTGAGAGTCCTAATATCCTCTTGGATCTGTCACGATAGATCCGGATCCCCAGAATGTATGAGGCATCACCCAGGTCTTTCATGGAGAACCTGTGTGACAAGAACCCTTTAACAGATTGTAGCATAGGAATGTCATTTCCAATCATGAGAATGTCATCCACGTATAAAACGAGGAATACTACAGTTCTCGCTACAAATCTACTATAGATGCATGGTTCATCTGGATTTTTGATAAAGCCAAATTCTTTGACCGTCTCATCAAAATTTATGTTCCAACTCCACGATGCCTGCTTTAGTCCATAGATGGACTTAAGCAACTTGCACACCTTTCCGCTGCTCCCACTCTGAATGAAACCCTCTGGCTGGTCCATATAGACACACTCCTCTAAATTTCCATTTAGAAAAGCGGTCTTTACGTCCATCTGCCAGATCTCATAATCGTGGAAGGCAGCAATGGCAAGAAGGATCCGAATGGATTTCAGCATAGCCACTGGAGAAAAGGTTTCGTCATAGTCCAAGCCAGGTCTTTGACGGAAACCCTTTGCAACAAGTCTAGCTTTATAGATCTCAACCTGTCCATCTACACCAATCTTCCTTTTGAAGATCCACTTGCATCCTACGGGTTTTACCCCATCTGGAGCAATGTCCAACGTCCATACTTT
Source organism: Agapanthus africanus (assembly GCA_030015575.1). Lineage (NCBI taxonomy): Eukaryota > Viridiplantae > Streptophyta > Magnoliopsida > Asparagales > Amaryllidaceae > Agapanthus > Agapanthus africanus. The sequence goes on from JASDDO010000029.1 coordinate 38,489,211, forward strand.
GTTGATCTACATGGACTCCATTTCGGTCCGCATTGCATCCAGCCATTTTACAGAGTCAATGCTCTGAATGGCCTGATGGAAGCTAGTCGGCTCATCACTATCAATGATGCAATCCTCTCTATCCCCGTCTATGAGAAAACCGTAGTATCTCTCGGGCGGATGAGACTGCCTACTACTTCTGCGGAGCGGCGCAGGAATGTCCGTATCTTTCGAACCCTCTGGTTCTACTAAGCTTTCAGTAATAGCTCGTGGTTCTGGAATTTCTTCCAGTTCTATTGCGCTCCCACATATCTGATTTTCCAAAAACTCAGTTTCTAAGAAGTGGGCATGACGAGAAACAAAAACCTTTTGTTCCTCTTCGCAATAGAAGAAATATCCCTTGGAGTTCTTTGGATATCCCACAAACTTGCACTGTACTGAGCGTGCCTCGAGCTTGTCCGCATGCTGCTTTTTAACAAAAGCTGGACATCCCCATGTCTTAATGTGATTAATATAGGGTCTCTTCCCACACCACATCTGATATGGTGTAGTAGGCACAGTCTTAGTTGGAACTCGGTTCAAAAGGTATGCAACTGATTCTAGTGCATATCCCAAGAATGATCGCGGTAACTCAGTGTTACTCATCATGGACCGTACCATATCCAATAGGGTTCGGTTCCGTCTCTCCGATACACCGTTATGTTGCGGAGTGTATGGAGGAGTAAGCTGAGAGAGAATTCCATTCTCTTTTAAGTAATCCAGGAACTCGGCACTCAAGTATTCACCACCTCGATCAGATCTTGATGTCTTGATACTTTTGCCTGTTTGTTTTCTACTTCATTCTTATATTCTTGGAATTTTCCAAAGGCTTCGGATTTATGTTTCATTAAGAAGACATAACCGTACCTTGAAAAGTCATCCGTAAAAGTAATGAAGTAAGAATAGCCGCTTCGTGCATGCGTAGACATTGGACCGTACACATCGCTGTGTACGAGTCCCAAGAGCTCGCTCGCTCTTACTCCGTGTCCAGTGAACGGAGTCTTTGTCATCTTTCCTTTGAGACAGGATTGACAAGTTGCATATGATTGATATTCGAATGGATCCAAATATCCTTCTGTATGTAACTTCGTCAACCTTCTCTCATTGATGTGACCCAGTCTACAATGCCATAAGAAAGTCTGATTTGTTTCCGGAGACTTTCTTTTGTGTGTATTCTGGACATTGAAAATCTGTGGTTGGTTTAATACGTATATACCATTGCTTAATGTACCTGACCCAATCAGAACTTGATTAAGGTGAATGTTTACAACATTACTTACAAACGCAAATTCATAACCTTCTTTAGAAATCAAAGATACAGAAATGATATTACAAGTTGCATTGGGTACAAAAAAGCAATTACGTAAAACCAAAATATGTCCATCTGACATTCCCACGTGATAGTCCCCAACGGCCTCAGCATCCATGCTAGCTCCGTTTGCAACTTTGAGGGTCATGTCACCTGCCTTTAAAACCTACGCTTTCTCAACGCCTGCAAAGAATTACAGATATGAGATCCTAATCCGGTATCCAATACCCAGGACGTAGAGTTTATTGATAGACAGTTTTCAATAACATACACACCTGAAGCTGAAGCCGCAACTTGCTTCAGATCCTGTGTTCTGGTCTTCCAAGCCCTGCAATCTTTCTTCCAGTGTCCACTCTTGTGACATTAAAAGCACTCTTCCTTATCCACAAGCTTCCCCTCTACCTTTGTTGCTTTTGCCTTTCCCTTCGTATCCACTTTACTAACACCGCCTCTTGGTTTGGCGGGGGTTTTCTTCTTCTTTCCCTTGGCTTTCGCCTTGGACCTAGAAGAGGAAGATCCTCCTATAAACAATGTGGGTGTTTCCCTACCTTTCTGTAGGGTGCCCTCCGCACACCTCAGCATGTTGAGGAGCTCTGAAAGTTCAACTTCCTTTTCCTGCAAGTTGAAGTTCAGGATGAACTGGGCGTAAGTGGAAGGAAGGGACTGAAGAATCAAGTCCGTATAGAGCTCATTCTCCAACGTGGTCCTAAGGTCCGCGAGCTCCTCTATGTAGCCAATCATCTTAAGCACGTGTTCCGCTACCGATGATCCGACGGCCAATCTTGCCGAAAACAACTTCTTCGACACTTCGTATCTGGCGATACGGGATTGCCTTCCATACAGTTCTTTTGTATGGAAAAATATGGATTCGAAATCAATATTCTCGTGCCTCCTATGATGTTCGTTGTCTATAGAGGCAAGCACGAGGCACTTGGCCTTCGCGCGGTCGATTTCCCAGGTCTTACGGATTTCCCTATCCGCGACGCTGGTTTTGGGACCTGGGACAGGGGGAGCTTTGGTGGTAAGAAGATACCCCAACTTATCATAAGTGATTGCCATTTTGACATTCTTGAGCCAATCTTTGTAGTTTGGCCCTGTCTGTATGTTTTTATCTAGAAGTAACTTTAGTCCAGTCATGATAAATGGTTGCTGCAATTAGGAGAGAGAGAAGAAACACTTTAGCATGATACTCTTGCAAGTTTAGAGTGGTTTTTAATTTGTCTAAACAGGATGGCTCCCACTGTCTCTCGAATCCCTCCTCAAACCAAAAAGGAAGAATTAGTCGGGATCAATCTCACCGTACAATACTTGCTTAACCGTTCAGCCAGGCCAGTGTCGGTACTTCGAGGGAGGTTTTCCAACGCTTTCACGAAGTTCCTTAATTAAATAACCTCTTTTCCCTGTGGGCGTGTAAGGATCCTAGGCACCCTAATGAGGTCACACAAGGCATCGAACATGCCAAATTAAAATTTTTAGTGCCGAGAAACCCTAGACTACGGATCTTAGACTAGAGGTCTAGGCGAAATAGAAAGCTAGTTAACACTTAACTATAGTTTAAATGGAAATACAACCTTTGTAGATCCGGATGTCCACCTCCACGGCTCTGCAACGACGTCTCCTCGCTGTCCTAGTCGAGCTCCGGGCTCAAACGTCGGCTTCGTCGGAGAAACGGGTGAGCTAGATCGCCGGCTTCGTGTCAAAGACGATCTACGTCGAGGCATCGCAAGCTCAAGCTCCGACTTCACAAAGTGATGAAATTTGTGAAGAAAACACACTCTACAACTTGGCTAGAGGTAGAGGGTGAAGAAATAGGAGATGGGTTCACTTTAGATTTGGATTTTGCTCACTAGATCACAACTTGCCATTAAAGTAGCAAGCTTTCTCACTTTTAGAAGAAGAAGAAGATGATAGAAAAACTTATCATAAGTTATTTCTAAAATGAATAATAATGGAATTCTTATCATCTTCTAACCATGGTCAAGTGTAGAGAATTGACCATGGTTAGTGGGAGTGGTTAGGTTTAAGCAAGGAGACAAAATGGCATCATTACAAAAAGCTTCATGAAGCTTCACCACACTTCATGATAAAATGAAACCCTTTTGTTTCCATAAATCTATTTAATAAATAATAAAAGGATTTAATAATAAGAGAATAAATCTTAAACCCTAACCACTCTCATAACCATGGTTGCATTCTTTACACAAAGCCAAAACAACATGCATCATCAAACATGATACATGTAATTGCACAGAAGTATATCACATATACAATGTGCACATCAAGTGAGAAAAATCCGTTTAAAGTGAACCAATACTAGTTAATGCAAAGTAATATATCAAATATATAATTATACATTAAATCATTAAATCAACACTTGATTCAATGATCCGGTCATGTCGCACATAACCGACTAGTATTCAATGTATCGACTTATCGAATCGATCTTTGATTCGATAACAAGGTTATATCACATACAACCAATCGAAACATTAATCGCGAGAATCAAATACGGTATCACATACACGCATTATTCTCGGTCCCGCACATATCTCATATGCACTCCTATTTCGTTTCGCTTGAACCAGGAAACCTCTGTGTAGGACTCTAAAGACTCGTCAATACGCCGGTAGCAGATGATGATCATATCAAGCACCCACAAGCCGCAAGCGGTCTGCTAAACGTAACGGCCACCCGGGTATTGAGCGATCAGAAGATCGACGAGCTAGCCCGCTCACACTCCTGCGAATCCGACCAGTAACACTTACCATACAGTCAAGTCTCTTCGTCTGATACGTCGCATATCAAGTCTAGGGGTGGTATACGTCAGACCCCAATAACCCGATAAGTCGTGCCGATTTGAGGCTCGTAACGGGTCGAGAAACTACTGGTAACACTTACCAGTAAATCTCTGATCAGCCCTGGCCAGGGACTTTGCTGCTACGGCCAATCGAGCACAGCACAACATCAACTCCCAATACCGGGAGAGACGAAACCCCTCCTATCGCTCATTGCCTCCATGTGACTCGGGACTGTACCCAAAGACCACCGTTTTGCACGCCCTCATGGACGTGGTAAGGTGGAGATCAAAGCACAGTGGGAATCACACAAGACTCTATGACGATCTCGGGTCTACAGACTAACCTGTACAAGTGTCACCTGAGAACTGCCATCTGACGTGAGGTATAATACCATCTGGGAGTTCTCGGCGAGTCCGTCCAGTGTACCCAGTCTCCACTGAGCACCCGTATACCATCTCTGATGTCAAACATCAATGGATATGGGATCATCCATCGCCCATCACATGGGTCGAGAAGCGTATACGCTAGTCTACTCTGGTATATCGATGCCCCGTCTCGATACACCCACGACTAGGGACCTTGAAGGATGTACTTATGGACTACCATGTCCCCACTAGTATGATCTGCATCATAGTCCAGGTAGTCAAGTACAAATCCTAAGGGCTTTACCAACATGTAACTATTAGACAGTATAAAGAGACTAGTGTACATGTTAAGATAAATGGCAACCAGATAGCATACTATCATGTCGAGCAAGAAAGTCATCTCTATATATGTCCAAGCATCCAATATAATATACATAATCTGTACAATACTGGCCTCTAGGGCATACATACAACTAACAGGGCGTAGCCCTGCTAACACCTTTCTAGACACCTACTTGGTTTATAGCATTGATCGTTAAGTGAGAAAGTTCCGGAGGAGTAGCATATACTCACAGTAGGATTGGGATCCAAATATCATCGTGTGACAAAACTGAAGGAATCCTACCAGAATCATCACACTCCAAATGGTATGCAGCGCTAGAAAATTTCAGTTCTCTTGAAACTCCCGATGTGGATTTTTGCCCCATGCTCTTATGACCTTGATTTTGGCCAACAAATCATAAGTCACATGTCAAGTTCTACCCATCATTCTCCAGGTTAATTTGAGCCCACCCGCACATACCCTTGACTTTGGCCAACAAAGTAGAACGACTGCCCCAAACCAACACATCTATCTATGCTGCACATGAATACCCAATAGCTACCAATCACTATGCCTTGACTTTAGCCAACAAACATAGCTTGAATACTTATTAACCATTCATGTGAAACGACGGAGGGCTACGAATGGTTTTAGCGAAACCGTGAACGTAGTGAACTTGATATAATCGATGCAACGAGATAGCTTTCAAAAAGGAGTGGCTCAAGCTTCGCATTTAAAATTTGGTTTTGAAAAGAACCGAGTGGTTTTGAAAGTGTTCCAACGACTTTTACTTGGTTTATTTTTTTCTTGCATTAATTCCAATGCGTCCCATCATTTAATCCTACCATTGCAGAAAACAACAAAAATATGACGTACGCTTATGCCATCCGCATTCTCTACGGGGTCCCGTCATCACCCGTTAGGTTACTCAACTAACGACAGAGCGGGGGCTGGACTAGCGCGGATGCAAAACATAAGCAACGCCTAAATAGATATCATATAGATATATATAAACATTCGTCACATGCAATGATAGCCATTCCAGATCACAGATGAATACATTGGATATACTAGGAATCCGCAATTCGTACGAGCCTGTAACGAAGAACGGATTACACGGTCGTGATGAATAGCCAAACCCTACCCTAGACCCCTACGGGTGCGGCAAACTACCCACCAAGTACCCGAAGCGAAGCAACCTCCCTCAACACCGTGAGTAGGCCACTCGGCACTTCGAGATACCCGGTAGTTTGTGCACCCCTCCTTGGGTCTATCCTAGGAGCCAAAATAGTAAAATGAAATTATACAATGACGGCTACAACCCCAACCCGGTTGTGCGGCCAACCAAATAATATTACATCAAATTTACATATTACAAGAATTGAAAGAATAAGAAAACTCTCATCTCACAACCCCCCGGCCATTCATCCGCGAGTATGTATAACCCTCACTAATCGACGTATAGAGATTAGCAGACGTTCAATACATATATCACATCACAGATATAACCCATTAGCCAAAGTGTAAAGAAATTCGATCAAGAATACGGATTTGTGACCACCCCATAAACTAACTTGTTCTCTGGAAAATCTGGGTAGAAACAAACTATATTAAAAATCCCAAAACCTCCAACTAAGTACACTGCACCAAACTCGGTCCACAGCCGAGTCAACTCGGACGCGGATCTGCGGAAAGAAGCATGTTCTTGCCGCGGAACTGCGGTGCTTTGACCGGTTCAGTGGATCGTTTTTGGTGGGTGTCTTTAGAAAACCCTAAGCCGATTGAGCAGAAATAAAAATCGGCAGAAACTAGGGTTTTTGAAAATGTGTTTTGAGATTTTTTCCGATCGAAATTCTAAATACTTTGCTAACTAGTTAGTTTGTGTTTAGCTAGGCTCTGATACGACTGTAAGTCCACGTTGCCCACCCCGGTGCTTGCAGGGAGGCGGAAACGTTATGAAAAATCGGATTTTTACAACACTAGGCAACATGGACTATGCTAAAGGAGGGATCTTTGCTAAACAAAACTAACTACCAAAGCTAAAAGATTTAGCTACTCGGAAAGGGGGTTATACCTAGGTCTTCAAGTCCTTCTCTTCTTGCTCCTTGGAGTGAAATAACGGATCGTCTCGTCGCCTTCTCTTGCCGAAGAAAGATCCGCCCGAGGGCCTCTACCTTTGGCTCCAACTTCAAACTAGAAGTAACTAAGGTGCTTGGTGTGCTAAACCTAGGACCTTAGAAAGAGTAGAGAGTATTTTTGAGAGTTTTATCTCAAGCTCAAATGGTTCTCAACTCATGAGAGGGGAGAGCTAGAGAGAGAGGATGAGGAGGAGAGAGAATGAGAATGATAAAGTGGGAAGAATAATCCAACCTTCTCACATATATGGGAATTATGAAAAATAGATAATTAGCTAAAGATAATTGTGATGGTTAATCAAGAAATGACCATTATCATTTCACATTAAATGCTTTTGCAAGGATCAAAGAGCATCTTTCATATGGAATGATGATGGTCAACTTGTCAACCTAGGTCAACATGTCAAGTATAGTCAAATGGTCAACAACCCTAACCATGCACAATTATAATTAACTAATATTATTAATCATATTTCACACATAAACATTATGGTTAAGAAAATGACAATGGTCATCAACCCTAATGAAAGTCCTCTACCTCTGTCTCAGTCAACTGTGGATACACACCCGTATCCGTGTTCCGAGGAACACGAATACAATGAGATAAAACCAATCCCAAATCATATACTAGGATACGGCTTAAACAAAAGCCAACTAGTATAAGTTGTCCGGACACCAAACGTGCACAAGTGCGTGAATGTGAACGAACCCCATCGCAAAACCATGCGACCTCTACTCATTTTGCCTAAAGCCGAATAACCCTCTGTGTGGGACTCTAAAGACTCGACACTACGCTCACAGTGGGTTTAACCACAGACCGCAAGCGGCACTAGCTGTACGTAACGGTCCCCAGGTAGATGCCAATAAGAAGACTGACGAGGTAAACCCATCTGAACTCCTACTGAGCCTAAATGTGACATTCTTCGTACAGTCCGGTCTGTTCGTCTAAGAACATCGCATGGCGGGCCTAGGGGGCGGTAAACGTCAGTCCCCTACTAGCGGTACAAGTCGTGTTGGAGTGTAGCCCAGAACACCTGAGATAACACCAGAAACCTACCAGTTTATCTTGCTTTCCCTGGCCAGGGACTTTGTATAATGGCTCTCCTAGACACAGCGTGATATCAACCCCCAATACCGGGAGAGAGGAATCCTGTCTAACCGTCACTGCCTCCAAGTGCTTCGAGACTGCACTAAAAAACTACCTGTTTGCACGACTCCTTTGAGCCGTGGTAGGGTAGTAATCAAAGTGCAGTGGGAACACACCCGAGGCGAAGTGACAGTGTCAAGTCAACGGACTAAGCTGTACTCATGTCATCTGGGAACTGATAACTGACGATAGGTATAATACCAACCAATAGTTCCCGACGAGTCATGTCCAGTGTACTCGTAACCTAACGAGCACCCTCATACTATCTCAAGTACGACGTACTGACGGCTGTGGGACAGACCGTCTCCCAAGCTGGGATAAGAAGCGCATACGCTAGTCTACTCCGGAGTATCGATGCCCTGTCTTGATAGTCCTGCGACTAGGGACCTGCATAAGGATGTGCTTATGGATTACCCAGCCCCCACGAGTCTGACTGCCATTACAATGCTGGTAATCAAGCAAAGATCCTAAGGGCTCTACTAATGTGTAAAGGCGATATGCTAAAAGAAACACATGCACACATTAAAGCAGAAACAAACCAAGTAGCATACTACTATTTTGAGCAAGATTGTCAATACAAGGTGAATATCCCAAGCTTCCATCAAGTAATATACATACTAGTATGATACAGTAATGGCCTCTAGGGCATATACACTAACACTTTTAAACAACTGCATACAGCTACCCAATAAAAACCAAGACCTAACTCCCCTACATAGCCGAGCTCGCCGGAATTTCACTATATGTCGCCGGCTAAATCCGAGCCAAAGGGGTTCGTGCTTCAGGTGAATGCTTAAGGTCTATGGTACAACACAACTACATTGCTAGATTTTCTAGTATACACTCGGGGTCACAGCAGATCACAGATATCATAATATGACACTAAAAATACGATATGTGCATGAAACTAAACTTTAAGTATTCTAAACCACAACTAACAAGCTACACAACACTATAACATCGTATTTACAGTTTGAGATCATTACGTAACCATACATGCTCAAAGATCCTATCTTTCCAAGCTCCAAGTGATCTTAGAGGCAAAACAAGACATGAGAGGTGATTTGGATGAGATTTGATCAAGTTTTGTGAAGGTTTAGTGAAGAATGGGTAAGTGTTCAGTTGAGGGAAGAGGAAGATGAAAAATAAAGAGAAAGAGATAGTGTGAGAGAGAATGAGAGTGTGTGAGGTGAGATAGAGATGAGAGGTGAGTGTAAGGTAAGTGCACCATGCATTAACTCTCTCTCACTCTCCACCATTAATGCAAGCCATGACTCCTCCATGAGTCATCTTGCCACCTCCTCTCCATTCCAAAACAAGAAAATATTTCTCGCAACAAATATCTAGGGTTAAGGTTAACAAAGCAAGGATTAAGTTAAAGGTGTCATAGTCACTAAATAAGATTAACACAAACAAACCCTCACATTAACATGCACAAGTGTGTACAAGCCAAAACAATTAATAATAAAATTTTAATTAATTGTTATAAAATGTGAGGAAACCAAATTAGTAAATTTTGTACAAAAAACCCGACTTATGGTTTAATTAACACTAATCGCAATCTAAGGTGTTACAATCTCTCCCTCCCCTTGAAGAAATTCGCCCCCGAATTAAAAATTCTTACTATGCGCACCTTCAAAGAGATGAGTGCAAAACATCCACATCTCGCTCGCAGCCTCCCAAGTGATCTCCTCACAAGACGGCGACGCTAAAGAACCTCCACAGATGGTAAGACCATTGACCGACGTTTCTCCACCTGTCGATCCACTACAACCATCGGCTACTGGTGAATGAAAAGATCGCGTACTAATTGAATGGTCTGGTGTTGAATCATGTGAGAAAGGTCATGAAGGTATTTGCGAAGTATCGACACAAGGAATACAGGGTTAATACTCAGAAATCTGGGCGGAAGTGCCAAACAATAGGAAACGGTACTAACTCACTCGAGGATCTCAAAAAGGACCTACAAAAATTTGGGACTAAGTTTCCCAAAACTCAACACGCCATTCATCGGAAAAATCCGTAGGAATACATAATCTCCCACTGCGAACTTAAGTCTATGACAACGACGGTCGGCTCAAGACTTCTGTCTGCTCTGGGCTGCTCTCATCCTTACCTAAACCAATGGATTTCTCTGTAGTCTCATGACTGGCTGGGATCCAAAAATCCTGCTTTCGCGGAGTCGGTAAAACAGACTGGCGATCGACACAACCTACCACACAAGGCCTAAAGGTTGCCATCTGAGTCGTCTCCTGATAACCGTTATCGTAGGAGAACTCTATCAATGGCAAGTGACGATCCTAATAGCCAACAAACAAATTAGTACGCACGCACAAGCATATCCTCCAGAGTCTGTATAGTCCGCTCTCACTGACCATCGGCCTACAGATGGAAAGCGGAGCTAAAGCTCAACCAGGTACCCAAGGCTTCCTGATGCTTCTGCCCTAGACGGCTAGCGAACCGAATGCCTCTATTGGATACAATGCATGAAGGAACTCCATGCAAACGCATAACTTATCGAAGAACAACTGAGCAAACTGAGCATAACTAGACAACAATCATCTGAATGGAGTCATACCCTTGACTAGACCGGGGTAGACTCACAACGAAATTCATGGAGATCTGCTTCCATTCCCACTCCGGAACGGTTAAAGGTTGAAACTGTCCTGCCGGTCTCAAATTCTCAACCTTAGCTCGCTGACAAGACAAGCACTTCCAAACGAGATCTGAAACATCACTCATCAACCCTGCCCACCTGTAACTAACTCACAAGTCGCGTTACATCTTGGTGGCACTTGGATGAACACTAAAAGCTGACTGATGTTCCTGCTCTAGGACCTCACGTCTTTACCCATCGGTATCAGGTACACACAGACGGGTCCTTAAACGTAGCACACCCTGGTCATAAATCAAGAACTATGAATATTTACCCTTCCGACATACTCAAGAATCTCAGAAAAACGAGCATAGGCGGGCTATGCCTCACGAAAACGATTAAGTAAAAGCGGACGGGCGCAAAAATGAGCAAGCTATCCCTAAGTAGAGGTGAACTTAAATTGTACTCATCTGTCGTATAAGAACTGTAAATCTGCAGAAGACTGTCTCTGAACCGCGCTCAACTGGAACAAGCTACCACCGGGCCTACGACTCAAAGCATCAGCTACCACAATCGCCTTGCCACGGGTAATAAAAGATCTCACAATCATAATCCTTCACAAGCTCCATCCAACAGCGTTGTCTCAACTCGGATCCCGCTGTTGGAAGATGTACATTAAGCTCTGGTGGTCCGTAAAAATCTGACACGACTCTCCGTACAAGTAGTGTCTCCAAATCTTCAACGCAAGACCACCGCGGCTATCTCCAGATCATGAGTGGGATAATTCTTCTCGTACTTCCTCCAACTGTCGGGAAGCATAAGCGATAACTCTATCAAGCTACATCAGTACACAATCGAGCCCCACTCGCGAAACATCACAATAAACAACAAAGTCGCCCGATCCAGAAAGCAAAGATAGAACCGGTGCAGTCCTCAACCGAGTATTGAACCGTTGAAAACTCAGCACGCATGCTTCATTCTAAAGAAAAGGAACCCCCTTCCTGGTCAGTACGGTCAATAGTGCAGCGATACTCAATAAATCCGGCACAAAACGGCGGTAAAAACTGGCTAAGCCCAAAAAGCTGCGGACCTCTGTCACTGATACAGGTCTGGGCCAAAACTGTACAACCTCGATCTTCCTCGGGTCCATATGAATACCGTCTCCCGTAACCACATGACCAAGGAAGTCAACACATTCAAGCCTGAAGGAACACTTCGAGAATTTAGCAAACAGCTGGTGCTCTCCCAATGTCTGCTAGCAAATCTTCAAGTGCTGCTCATGTTCCTCACGACTCTTGGAATAGACCAAAATGTCATCAATAACACAATAATAAACTGGTCGAGGAACTGCCTGAAGAATCCGGTTCATCACATCCATGAATACTGCTAGGGCATTGGTGAGTTTAACGACACCACCAAAAACTCATAAACCCCGTACCGCGCACAAAAGCAGTCTTCAGAATGTCATCACTCCGAACCCGCAACTAATGATCACCTGATCCCAAATCAAACTTAGAAAAATGTCCTGCACAATGGAGCTGATCAAAGAAATCGTCATTGCCGGGTAAAGGATACATATCCACACCATAACTCGGTTCAATTGACGATCAATCAATACACAACCTCAAATTGCCATCCTTCTCCTTGACGAATGGAATAGGAGCTCCCCAAAGCGAAACACTTGGACGTACAAGGCCCCATATCTAGCTACTCTGCGGCTGATCCTTAAGCTCCCTAAGCTCCGCCGGCTCCTATGGAACAACATCGGAAACTCTCGCACGATAGGAACCCGGTCCAACGAATCCACTGTGGCTCCGGTATCACGAATGAAAGTTAAGAATCTTCGACATCTTCTCCTCAAAAGCCGACTAACGAAAAAGGCTGAAATCAAGCTGTGAGGGGCGGCACCGCAGCCCCCATCACAATAAGAACTGACTCGCCGGGAAAACAAAACCTGACAGTTTTCTCGCGGTAGTCCACAGACACATAGCACGTAGCTAACCAGTCCTTGCCCAAGAGAACGTCAAAGTCCAACATCTCTAGAAGGATCAAATCGACGGACGAATTTCTATCTCCTAACCAATTGGCACACGACCCAAACACGTGTTGCGCAACAAATGAATGGCTAACAGGTGTAAACACAACAAACAGCTGATCTAGCAAACACGACTCTCGGCCCAACCACGGCACGAAGTGTGTAGAACAAACGAGTGAATAGATCCCGAATTAAACTGTAGCATTTTGAAAATTTAGAAATAAATAAAATGGATTAATTTAATAATAATATGATAAATCACAAATTTATTAAAAACAAATAAGTCAATTTCCTGTGTTGTATGTAAAACAAATTAAATAAAAAATTTTAGTATGCAACATAAATAAGATATAAGGGTTTTAGTGATAATTTTAGCTTCATTTTAATAAAATGTGTGGTTTATAATAAACTAAGTTGTGAGGGGTTTTAGGTAAAGTTTAGAATTTTGTGCAAATGGAAAATTGTTAAGGGTGTAAATGAAAATGGGATGGAAAACATTTAGTTCAGAATTTAATTTGAAATTAAAACAAATTAAGAAGATAAGGCATGAACACCTCTTGCTTGCATGCACAACCCTCACCTCACACCTCCTACTTGCATGAAACCATTACTTCTAGCTTGATCACACCTCCTCCTTCACCTTATCCCTTTCAATTGCCATATATAAACCTTGTTCAGATCATAGTTAAATAAAAAATTCTGAAAATTTCTGAAAGAAAGACAAAACTAAAGAGAGAAAGAAAGAACAAGAGAAAGAAGAAGAAGAAAGAAGCTAGGTTCTAGGTTTTCTTCACCATCAAGCTCGGACAAGGGGCTTAGCATCTTGGAGGGGTTATTCCAACAACTTTTTGTGGGTAAAATTCTTAATCACGGTAGGAGATTTAAATTCTGTAGCTTAGTTTAAATTGAAATGAACAATGACCTATAATTTTGTATTTTGTCCAAACTAGGCTCTATTTAAAACTGCTATTATTTAGGGAAAAATAAACTTAACAAAACAGTGCTAAAATGTTGTATGTAACACCTAGAGAAAAGCATAGGATCACGAACCAGAGGGCTCGGAATTGGGCCGGGGACTAAAAGGGGAATTCCTGCGTCGCCGGTTTTGTGGGTTGCTAGGTATTTTTGGATGGTTCGGTGTATTTCGGTGTATAATTTTGGCTAATTTGGTGTTATTTAAACAAATTAGTTTCACTGCAGATAGAATCTGGAAGCATATATCGGAAAAGATATCTAAAAACAAAAAATACAGCACAGTTAAAACGCATCGCGATTTAAATTCTGTAGCGATGTAGGTTAGGGTTAAAATCCAGTAAGGTTAAGTGTTTAATAGCTCGATATAGTCGTATACAATATAACTAGTACGTGGGAACGGGTGTTTTTCATTTCCGTCATGTCGGTGTAGTCGTTTACTTATATAATTAAATTGTGATATTAGATTCGAATACGGGATTTTCAGAAGGATTGGCAATTCCTGAATAGATTCGACGTTTTTCTGTGAGTAGCTTAAATATCTACCGGGGAATTTTGTAAAGATGGCGTTTTACGCCCGTAGTTTTATTTAAAAAAATGAATTATTTGATGTGCTAAATTAACAATATGTATTCATAAGTCACACATACCTTGCTTAGTTGCTAGAACACTACACAAGTATCGACGAGTCATGCCACGTGCACATCTTATATGTTACACACACTTCGTCGATATTACCATGTCACTTTTACACTTAAAAAATTTCTTGTTAAAATGATTTTTATCATATCTTACACACCAATAGTACTAGTAAAATTGCATCATTAATATCATGTTTAGTATCTGCATATTTCATGTTGATATAAGAGGTAAATGTATTATTGAGGATTTATGGTTTTGAATACTATTACAAAAATCCGGTGATTTTATGATTGATGTGTCATGTCCACCATGAGATGTTTTATGATTTGGTTTTATTCCGGACCGAGTGGGGGAGATATACGGTCGCGGATTTTACGTTATCCATACTGAGTGGGGGAGATATACAGTTGGAAACTTGGTGGACCCGGTCAAGACCGAGGGGCAGGATAGCCGCATTAAGGCGGGGGAGCCTAGCGAGGTTACACGATACCGGAGATAGTGGTAAAAATACGGCGTATATCTAGATGATAACGACCGGCATTGTTGATTTCAGGATCATTCGAGGAATGATGCCGGTGAGAAATTGAAGTTTTGTGTCGATGATGGATACGGGGAATTGAATTTTTATTTGAAATGAATGATGAGATTTCAGTTGATTATGAGATTCGTATTATAGATTCAAGATTTCCACAGATAATCATACATTATACTTGTTCATATTTCGGTTAATATGATCATCATATTTACATCATTAACCGTTATATGTTAGTCATATTCACTGAGTTGGCAACTCACCCCCGTTGTGCCACAGTTCCTTGCAGGGGTAAAGTGGACGGTTAGTTGCGGTGCAGATCTACTCTTTCCGCTTTTATCGCATCTTTTGATAGGTGGGTTACATATATAGTAACCTTCTCTTTTGCTATTGTATTTTGTATATAGAAAATCTCCATCAGACCTGTATATGACTTAGAGTGAGAGATGATATGTATATTATTGACAGTTGAGATCGTTTAGTTCTATTAATTGTGGTTCCTTTTCTTCATGTTTGGGATTAATATTGATGCCCTATAGGCTGAGATTTTATTTTTCCGCTGTTGATATTGTTGATCCCAACTAGGGATGCAACCAAACTTAACACCTTATACTTGTTTAATATTTAACTTCATAAACTGTGATTTTTTTACTAAAAACTAAATTTTCTATATAAAGAATTCCGCAAAAAGGATTTTGATCTTGGTTTTTCGGCTTACTTGGACTGTGTGCATATCTTTCGATATTATACAATCTATGTAAGTCGATGTGCAACACCCCACGAGTTGCGGGGAGGTGAAAATATGAAAAACGATCTTGTTTTGTATGTAAACATCGACTAACCCAAGATCTTTTCTAAACGATAATTAACAACAACTATAGAGTTCTTGGCTACTATGTAAAGAGATTATACCTAATGATTCTAGTCCTTCGTCTTTGTGATCTCTACGTCCTCCTTGGCCTCCTTTCCGTAATAGATGATCCACCCGAGTACCCTAATCTAAGCTACACCTCAAGACACGAGGTAACTTAGTTTCTCTAGTTGCTAACCAAAGTAACTAAGATGAAGTAGAGTTAGGTTATGGAGTGTTTAGTCTATCCTAATCCTTGGTCTCAACTTATGAGTGGTAGGATTAGGGTTTGAAGAACGAGTGAACTTGAGGAGAGAGAAGGTGGAGATGATAATGAGAATGAAAAAGCTTCTCACTTGAATATATGAAACATAATGAACTATCAAATAAATGAATATAAATGATTATTCACCATGCTTCATTAATTCAATATGAGTGATTCACTATGTGAGTCATTAAGCAATAAATTATGCATTAATGACATAGTGAATCACACAAATGAGTCACAATTTGCAATAAATGAAAATGCCACCTTAACCCCTTAGTCACCATCCTTCTAGAAGCTTCCTGAAAATTTACAAGAACGCCCCTCGCATCCATAAAAACACGAAAAAACTTTAGACTGTATAAATTCAATAACCCGATACTAGAATCTGGCTTAAACCAAAGCCGTCTAGTAAAAACTGTCTGAATGTCGTACGTGCGTTTAAACACGTATTCGTCCGAACCCTTGTCGTAAAACCGTACGACCTCTATATCATTTCTCCTGGAGTTGGGAAAACTCTGTGTGGGACTCTAAAGACTCGACAACTACGCTGGCAGTCGGTTTAATCACAGACCGCAAGCGGCACTAGCTGTACATACCGGTCCCCAGGTAGATTTCGATAAGAAGGCCGGTGAGGATACCCATCCGAACTCCTACTGAGCCTGTGCGTGACAATATCCGTGTAGTCTGGTCTATTCGTCTAAGAGTATCGCAAGTATGGTCTAGGGAGGTGGTAAACGTCAGACCCCTAATAACCGTATAAGTTGTGTCGGTATGGCTCTATCACCATCCGAGAATCTACTGATCAATCTATCAGTAATTCTCAATCAGCCCTGGCCAGGGACTTATGGTAATGACCAACCGATCACTGTGGATATCAACTCCCTATACCGGGAGAGACGAATCCCTAACAGCCACTCACTGCCTCCACATGGCTCGGGACTGTGCCCAACTAAAACCTGTTTGCACGACTCCTTTGAACCATGGTAGGGTAGTAATCAAAGCACAGTGGGAACTCACACGAGAGAAATGACGACTTTAAGTCAACGGACTATCTGCACACATATCACCTGAGAACTGCAATCTGACGTTAGGTATAAATACCATCCAGTCAGTTCTCGGCGAGTCATGTCCGGTGTACTCACACCCAGTGAGCATCTGTATACAATCTTAGGTGCACTCCACCAATGGCTGCGGGACCAATCCATCGCCCCTCCTCAGGGTCTAGATATGTATACACCAGTATACTCCGGAGTATCGATGCCCAGTCTCGATACTCCTGCGACTAGGGACATCTAAGGATGTGCCTATTGACTATCCAGCCCCCACTAGTATGACTGCCATCATAATGCTGGTAGTCAGGCAAAAATCCTAAGGGCTTTATCAACATGTATATATATATATATGAATACTACCCAAAATATATCAAATGTTAAGATAAAAACAAACTAAATAGCGTACTATTATATTAAGCAAGACTGTCATGTACATACATATCCCTAGCATCCTATACAATGAAGGCCTCTAGGGCATATATATCCAACAATCTCCCACTTGCACGAGGGCCTATAATTGGCGCAATGAGTACCCACTGTCTTCACTATATCCAGTTGCTGGAGTACCGCATGCCCAGCATCTCAAACAGCCTCTCGAACTGAACTTGAGGGATGGCCTTTGTGAATGGATCTGCCGTGTTGTCTTTTGTATCCACTCTCCGTACCTCTATCTCCCGACAATCAACGATCTCCCTGATCAGGTGAAACCGCCTTAAGATATGCCTGGATTTTTTATGGGACCTGGGTTCCTTCGTCAATGCTACGGCCCCATTGTTATCACAATACAAAGGTATTGGATTGGCAATGGATGGAACCACCTGAAGTTCAGAGATGAACTTCCTCATCCAGACAGCCTCTTTTGCAGCTTCACTAGCAGCTATATACTCAGCCTCCATAGTTGAGTCTGCGACGGTATCCTGTTTGGAACTTTACCAACATACCGCCCCTCCATTGAGGGTAAACACAAAACCCGAAATGGATTTAGAATCATCTTTGTCACTTTGGAAGACGGAGTCGGTAAAAGCCTTTACCTGGAGGTCCCTATTACCGTAAATCAAGAACGTCTCCTTAGTCCTTCTCAGGTACTTGAGAATGTTCTTTATCGCTATCCAATGTTTCTCACCTGGGTCAGACTGATACCTGCTTACCACACCAAGTGCGTAAGCTACAACCGGTCTTGTACATAATATGGCATACATTATAGATCCTACCGCCGAAGCGTAGGGTAAAATGCTCATGCGATCCCTCTCTTCATCAGTCTTTGGAGACATCTCTTTGGAGAGGGAGATCCCGTGAAAAGCGGGCATGTTACCGTGCTTGGAATCTTCCATACTAAACCTCTTTAGTATAGTGTCAATATACCTGGACTGTGAAAGTCCCAACATTCTATTAGATCTATCACGATAGATCTTAATGCCCAAAATGTAGGTTGCATCACCTAAGTCTTTCATGGAGAATTTCTGTGACAAGAAGAGCTTTACAGATTGTAGCATAGGGACATCATTCCTTATCAATAGTATGTTGTCGACGTACAAAACGAGGAAGACTACTGTTCCTTCTACAATCTTCCTATAAATACATGGTTCATCTACATTTTTGATATAGTCAAACTCTCTGACTCTCTCATTAAAGCAGATGTTCCAACTTCGCGATGCTTACTTTAATCCATAAATGGATTTAAGCAACCTGCACACTCTTCCGCTACTCCCACTGTCTAAGAAACCTTCTGGTTGATCTATGTAAACACTCTCTTCTAAATGTCCATTTAGAAAAGTTGTTTTTACATCCATTTGCCAGATTTCATAGTCATGGAAGGAAGCAATGGCAAGTAGGATCTGAATGGATTTAAGCATAGCTACAGGTGAAAAGGTTTCATCATAGTCCAATCCTGGTCTTTGACGAAAACCTTTTGCAACGAGTCTAGCTTTGTAGGTTCCACTTGTCCAAGTGCACCAATCTTCTTTTTGAAGATCCATTTGCATCCAACTGGTTTTACCCCAGGAGGAGCAACTTCTAAAGTCCATACTTTATTGGTGTACATGGATTCCATTTCGGATCTCATAGCATCCAGCCATTTCATCGAGTCATTACTCGTGATAGCCTGCTGAAAACTAGTAGGCTCATCATCATCGATGATGCAATCCTCTCGATCCCCATCTAGAAGAAAACCATAGTATCTCTCTGGAGGATGAGAAGGCCTACTAGATCTACGGAGTGGTGTTGGTTCGTCATGTTCTATTGAAATCTGAGGTTCTTCTATGTCCTCGGTAGCAGTTTGATGTTCTGGAATTTCTTCCAGCTCTACCGCGCTCCCACTAATTTCTTTTGCAAGAAACTCGCTTTCTAAGAAGACAATGTGGCGAGCGACAAACACCTTTTGTTCTTTAGTGTGGTAGACCATGTACCCCCTTTAATGTTTAGGGTATCCTACAAACTTGCACAAAACCGATCGTGACTCGAGCTTGTCCGGTCTATGCTTTTTAACATATGCTGGACACCCCCATATCTTTATGTACTTAAGATATGGTCTCTTCCCGCTCCACATTTCATATGGAGTGGTAGGCACAGACTTAGTTGGAACTCTATTCAATAAGTATGCTGCTGATTCTAGAGCAAATCCCCAGAAGGAAAGTGGCAACTCAGCACTACTCATCATTGAACGCACCATATCTAATAGCGTGCGATTCCTCCTTTCTGATACACCATTATACTGAGGTGTATAAGGCGGAGTAAGCTGAGAGAGAATTCTATTTTCTTTTAAGTATTCAAGGAAACTGGTACTTAAGTATTCTCCACCTCGATCAGATCGAAGTGTCTTGATGCTTTTACCAGTTTGTTTCTCTACTTCATTTTTATACTCGTTAAACTTCTCAAAAGCCTCGAATTTATGTTTCATTAAGAAATCATGTCCATACCTAGAGAAGTCATCAGTAAAAGTGATGAAGTAGGAGTGACCGCTTCTCGCATGCGTAGACATTGGACCACATACATCACTGTGTATTAGTCCCAAGAGTTCTGTTGCTATTGCTCCGTATCTTGTTAACGGAGATTTGGTCTTCCTTTGATACATGATTGACAAGTTGCATATGATGAATATTCAAACTGATCTAGATATCCATCTTTATGTAACTTAATCAACCTTGTTTCGTTTATATGACCAAGTCTACAATGCCATAGTAGGCTTGATTTGAATCTGGAGCCTTTCTTTTAAGTGTGTTTTGAATATTAAAAATTCGAGGTTGATTAAGTATGTATATGCCGTTTTCCAGTGTGCCATACCCAATCAGTTCTTGATTTAGGAGAATGTTCATGACATTACTTTCAAGCGCAAAATTATATCCTTTTTTAGACAACAAAGATACTGATATAATATTACACAGCATACTAGGAATACAAAAACAGCTGTACAACACCAAAACGTGCCCACTAGTCAACCCTTGGTGATACTTCCCTATTGCAACAGCATCTACATGGATTCCATTACCCGTCCGGAGAGTCATATCACCTGCCCCCAGTACTCTACTATTTCTCAGATTCCGCAATGAATTACAGATGTGAGAATCAGAACCGGTATCAAGTACCCATGATGTAGAGTTTACTGAAAGACAATTTTCGATTACGAACACACCTGAAGCAGAAGCAACCGCTTGCTTCATGTCCATTGCCTTGAAGGCCATACAGTCCTTCTTCCAGTGCCCTTGCTTGTGACAATAATGGCATTCGTTTATATCCGCTTTCACCCTTCCTGCCTTGTTCTTCCCTGCACCTTCTTGACCCCACCTTTCGGTTTGATGGCTTTCATCTTCTTTTTCCCTTTAGCTTTCGCTTTAGATTTATAAGAGGATCATTGTCCAATATACGGAACGGGGGTCTTCTCATTTTTCAAGGCGGTCTCTGCTACCCTCAACATGTTGAGGAGATTTGGAAGATCAGCTTCCATTTCGTGCATGTTGAAGCTAAGCACGAACTGAGAGAAAGTGTGGAGAAGGGACTGCAAAATCAAGTCGACATACAAATCATTCTCTAGAACGCATCCCAGGTTTGCGAGTTCCTCAATGAGGCTGATCTTTTTGAGGACGTGCTCTCCTACAGGCGATCCTGGAGCTAACCTCATTTGGAATAGTTTCCTTGAGGTCTCGTACCTTGCGATACGGGAGTGCTCCCCATATAATTCCTTAACATGGAGAAAGATGGATACAATATCCATACTCTCGTGCTGTTTCTGAAGTTCATTGTTCATGGACGCCAGCATGATAAACTTAGCTCGCTCACAATCCAGATCCTAAGTTTTGCGAACTTCCTTGTCCACAACTGAGGAATCTGGTCCAGGGATAAAGGGAGGAATAGCGGTGGTAACATATGCTATTTTGTCATAAGTCAGTGCAATATTGACGTTCCTTAGCCAATCTTTATAGTTCTGCCCGGTCAGTATATTTTTTTCAAGTAATAGTTTTAGTCCTGTCATGGTAGCTGCTAGAGAGAGAGAAAAGAAAACACTCAGCATATGCTTCTTGCAAGTTTAGATTGGTTATTAATTTATCTAAATAGGATGGCTCCCACCGTTCCCTCAAATCCTTCTTCAAAACCTAAAAGAAGAACTAGTCAGGATTTAATCACACGTCACAATACTTGCTTAACCTTTCAGCCAGGATGGTGTTGGTACTTCGAGGGAGGTTTTCCAACGCTTTCGCGAAGTTCCTTAATTAAATAACCTCTTTTCCCTGGAGGCATAGCCCCTCTAAAACCTTTCTGGACACCTACTTGGTTTATAACATTGATTGTTAAGTGAGAATGTTTCCCGAGAGTAATCCTACTCATCAATGGGATCGGGATCCAACTATCATTGCATGATGCACTAGATGGAAGCCACTCTAGTCACCACACTTCAGAAGGTATGCTAAATCTACAAGTTTCCTTTATGTTTGAAACTCCCGATGTGATTTTTATACCCCAAGCTCTTATAGACCTTGACGTAGGCCAACAAGTCATAAGACGCAAGTCAAGTTCTACCCGTCGTTGTCCTGATTAATTTAGGTACATCGTACATGCCCTTGACGTAGGCCAACAAGGCTGTACATATGTCCTATACTAATGCATCTATCTATGCAACAAATAAGCAAGCCACACTGCTACCATTCACTATGCCTTGACGTAGGCCAACAAGCATAGCATGAATACAATGTGCTGTCTATTTGAAACGACGGAGGGTTACAGCTGGTTTTTGGTGAAAAACTGTTAACGTAGTGAACTTGATTTGATCGAAGGAACTAAGATAGCTTTTATAAAAAGGAGTGGTTTAAGCTCCGCATTTAAAATTTGCTTTTTCAAGAAAACCGAGTGGCTTTTAGAAATTGTTCCAACAATTCAGTTTAGGTTTTATTTTTCATTGCATTAAAAATAATGCGTCCCATCTTTAACCTATCATTACAGATAACAACGAAAATACAACGTCCTCTTATGCCATCTGCATTCGCCACGGGGTCCCGTCATCACCCGTTAGGTTACTTAACTAACGGCAGAACGGGGGCTGGGCTAGCGTGGGTGCAAAACATAAGTGGCGTCTAAATAGCTATCATATATAGATATTGTACATTCGTCAGACGCAATAATAGGCATTCCAGATCACAGATAAACTTTATTGGATATGCATGCAATCCGCGTTTCTTTTGAGCCTGTAAGAAAAGATGGATTACACAGTTGTGATGAATAGCCAATACCCCACCATAGACCCCTACGGGTACGGCAAACTACCCGCCAAGTACCCGAAGTGAAGCGGTCTCCCTCAACGACGTGAGTAGGCCACTAATCACTTCGAAATACGCGGTAGTTTGTGCACCCCACCTTGGGTCGTTCCTAGGAGCAAAAACAGTAAAAAGAAATAATACAACGGTGGCTACAACCGCAACCTGGATGTTCCCCGCAAAATAATATTACAACTTATTACAATTATATCAAATGAATTATTACAATAACCCATCACAAAACCCCAGCTAATCATCACAACAGTCCAATAGAGTTCATAATCACAAACAGTTAAAACATTACAGATATGTGCAACCCCCTGCAAACCGACATACAAGCAGTTAGGGGAGGTTTACGAACACATAATACAATTCAAAGATACAATCAAACAAGCAAACATCGTATAATTTCGATCGATCAAACCCATTAGATTCTACTCCAAATCTTCTCTATAAATCTAAAATTTGAACAGAAAATAAAATATACTAGAAAATACAAAATATCAGAAAAGATGCACAGGGAAAAACTGGGCTGAATCGGCCCCAACTCGGCCGCAGATCCGCGGCTGATCGGTGGGATCGGCCGCGGTTCGGCGGTTCTATGGCCGATTCAGGAGCCCATTTTTTCTCTGTGTTCTTATAATTTCTTATAGGGTCTTCTAGAGGAACCTGAAAAATTTTTGGACCTCATTTAAAAATCGAGAGAAACAATATGATATCCGTGTATTTTCCGTTTCGTTTTGAGTTCGAAATTCATACGACTTTGCAAGTGAGTTAATTATTGTTTAGTGAGGCTCTGATACCACTGTAAGTCGATGTGTAACACCCCACGTGTTACGAGGAGGCAGAAATATGAAAAACTATCTTGATTTGTATGTAAACATCGACTAACCGAAGATCTTTTCTAAACGATAATTAACAACAACCATAGAGTTATTAGCTACTATGTAAAGAGATTATACCTAATGATTCTAGTCCTTCGTCTTTGTGATCTCTACGTCCTCCTCGGCCTCCTTTCCGTAATAGATAATCCACCCGAATACCCTAATCCAAGCTACACCTCAAGACTTGAGGTAAATTAGTTTCTCTAGTTGCTAACCAAAGTAACTAAGTTGATGTAGAGTTAGATTATGGACTGTTTAGTCTATCCTAATCCTTGGTCTCAACTCATGAGTGCTAGGTTTAGGGTTTGAAGAAGGAGTGAACTTGAGGAGAGAGAAGGTGGAGATGATAATGAGAATGAAAAAGCTTCTCACTTGAATATATGAAACATAATGAATTATCAAATAAATGAATATTCACCATGCTTCATTAATTCAGTATGAGTGATTCACTATGTGAGTCATTAAGCAATAAATTATGCATTAATGACATAGTGAATCACACAAATGAGTCACAATTTGCAATAAATGAAAATGCCACCTTAACCCCTTAGTCACCATCATTCTAGAAGCTTCCCGGAAAATTACGAGAACGCCCCTCGCATCCGTGAAAACACGGAAAAACTTTAGACTGTATAAATCCAATAACCCGATACTAGAATCTGGCTTAAACCAAAGCCGTCTAGTTAAAACTGTCTGAATGTCATACGTGCGTTTACACACGTATTCGTCCGAACCCTTATCGTAAAACCGTACGACCTCTATATCATTTCACCTGGAGTTGGGAAAACTCTGTGTGGGACTCTGAAGACTCGACTACTACGCTGGCAGTGGGTTTAACCACAGACCGCAAGCGGCACTAGCTGTACGTAACGGTCCCCAGGTAGATGTCGATAAGAAGGCCGGTGAGGATACCCATCCGAACTCCTACTGAGCCTGGGCGTGACAATATCCGTGCAGTCCGGTCTGTTCGTCCAAGAGTATCGCATGTATGGTCTAGGGAGGTGGTAAACGTCAGACCCCTAATAACCGTACAAGTCATGTCGGTATGGCTCTATCACCATCCGAGAATCTACTGATCAATCTATCAGTAATTCTCAATCAGCCCTGGCCAGGGACTTATGGTAATGACCAACCGATCACAGTGCGATATCAACTCCCTATACCCGGAGAGACGAATCCCTAACAGTCACTCACTGCCTCCACATGGCTCGGGACTGTGCCCAACTAAAACCTGTTTGCACGACTCCTTTGAACCGTGGTAGGGTAGTAATCAAAGCACAGTGGGAACTCACACGAGACAAATGACGGCTTTAAGTCAACGGACTATCTGCACACATGTCACCTGAGAACTGCTATCTGACGTTAGGTATAAATACCATCCAGTCAGTTCTCGGCGAGTCCTGTCCGGTGTACTCACACCCAGTGAGCATCTGTATACAATCTTAGGTGCACTCCACCAATGGCTGCGGGACCAATCCATCGCCCCTCCTCAGGGTCTAGATATGTATACACCAGTCTACTCCGGAGTATCGATGCCCAGCCTCGATACTCTTGCGACCAGGGACATCTAAGGATGTGCCTATTGACTATCCAGCTCCCACTAGTATGACTGCCATCACAACGCCGGTAGTCAGGCAAACATCCTAAGGGCTTTATCAACATGTATATATATTTGAATACTACCCAAAATATATCAAATGTTAAGATAAAGACAAACCAAATTGCGTGCTATTATATTAAGCAAGACTGTCATGTACATACATATCCCTAGCATTCTATACAATGAAGACCTCTATGGCATATATATCCAACAATCTAAGTGCCGGTCATATCCAAACTTTGGGTCGTGACATAAACAAACATGCGCACCAAAAGATCATACGAAAATAAATTCCTGCAAACTCAGCATTGGACGCCCGCGCGTCCCGATGAGTCGAAACAAAAGCTCGTGTCTGTCCTCTACTTGCAACAGGCAGTCCTCCTCCTCTGCCATCTTGTTCTCTCGGAATAAACCCTCCATCACCACGACCTCTCTGAACATAAGTCTGACGCGGATCAACAACTGGCGCAAAAGGCGACACTCCCTGAGGTGAAGGTGGTAAAGTAACATATGGTACTGCTGCCCTCTTCTGGCGTACCAAGGTACAATTTCTGACGAGGTGATGGTAACTCCCACACCAGAAACATCCACATGATGGCTGCTCATCCCCCTGGGGATAAGAGCTAAACAACTGTCATCGTCCCAAGCCTCTGCTACTCCCATGATGTAAATGAAATCTATCGCGGTGACTAAGCATCTGTCTCTGGGCTGATACACCTATAAGAGCCCTCCTCGGTTCCGGAACTTCGAAAGTTTCGGGAAGACGATCCTCATCTAGTTGGGTTGCGTCCACTGCTGCTGTATACGTGACATAATACTGTGTGCTAATAGCAAGGAATAACTGGGTAACAGAGGTGGCAACCTTCTGTCGCTGCGCTCGACTGGCCTCAACCAACGATCCCATCATCTAGCGCAAGTCCTGCATCTCTGCCTCTAGCCTAGCGATACGATCTATCGAAGGCGGATCAATCTGCTCCTGTACAGCGAGCGTACCGTCCTGATCGGTCCTCGTCCCAAACAAGTCAACTCTGACCTCGGCTCTCGCTGCCTCTCTCTGAGCCCTCATAGTCATCGACGGCAAATGGCTTGAAATTGAAATAGGATTCGATAAGAAAACGGAAATCGAATCACAAGGATATGTATAATCATGGAAGGAATTTCAAGCAATTAGTACTAAGGTCACATAGGCGGAGTACCGTGTCGTAAGTATGCCGCGGACATACACACACTACGTCACTCTGCTTAAGCTACATACTCTATCCTACCGAAGACATCCTACACTCTGAAGCGTAAAACCTAGCGCTCTGATACCAACTTTGTCACGACCCGAAATTGGCACGTGATGACCTTTAAACCACGTAACGTCCACAGGCGTAACGCAATCTAAGTAAGCCAAAAACCCAGCAAATCTAAACCATCAAAAATAGTAAGTGATAAGAACATTTTTAAAAGCTTTTGGGAATCTCAAGTAAAAATCTTTAAAGTCCAAATTCACTTTTCTTAAAAATTTGGCAGCGCCTCCTTTGTAAAAACAAGCCCTAAAAAAGGGTACATACAAAAGATATAAGTAAAGCATCCCGAAACAGGAGAAAATCTCGCCCAAAGGCGGAAACAACCACCACAACATATAAATACGACGCCGTAGCGAAGAAATGGACAATATATGGTGAAAACAACATAAAGGATAAAACTGTATAACAAAGGCCGCCTCACACGAGCATGATCCGAAAGTCACCAAAAATATACAATATCGTCCTCACAACTCGTCTCTAAGTCAATACATGAAGTAGTAGATGGAGAGCACTAGATACGATGAATATACAATGAGAATCATTGGATAACTGCAAAACCCACCTATAGCAAAACTGCACACAGTCAGCCGTAGCGGTATCCGCTGCAAAAGAAGATACGATAAGAAGAATCCCTGTCGCGACAGCTCTGAGGGACTACCTGCAAAACACTGTGGCACAACGGAGGTGAATTGCCAACTCGTGAATAGTAAATAACATATGCAGGTAATCACAGGTATGCACGTACTGCGTTAATCTATCACATGCAAGCTAATAGTATAATATGGCAATATGTATATGCAACAGTCATGGATGGTACTCTATCAGGTGGTAGTAATACATGAAGCAATGCATATCAAATAAATGCTGAGTATGGGATAAAATATGTCCTCCTCACGGAATCCTCATCGTGGTAGGACCAGTGTCCATCAAGACAATCTAAATCCCAATACCAAAGGCACCGCATCCTCAGATTGACCCTTATATCCTGTAAGTCTCTTGGATCTTGAGTGTCCAACATCGACACCCGAAAACATCATGAAAACTTATGCCTGTGTATATATATGAATATATGTGTGTCCCTCAACGACACATCAAAATCATGGAACCTGAGTGTCCAACATCGACACTCGAAACATCATGAAAACTAGTGTCCAGCATCGGCACGTAAACATTCATCTGTCAGACGCCGTCACCACTACTGGCCCTGATGTCATGTCCGTACATAACTCCGGTCGCTATCCCCACGATAACCGCCGAGTCCAAATACTATCACCGGTAGGTATTACTCCCTCCACCGGGCTCATCGTCTAACAATACGAGTCTTTTCGCCCCGGGTACCTAACCGGGTCCACCATGTACCCGTAGACGGTGCCTACCTCACTTTGAGTCAGGTATCTAACACAAGTCTCAGAATCGAGATACTCATGGTGGACGCACTGAAAATATCATATCAAGAGAAACCGGATTTTCAAGACAATACACATTTCTTGAAATATCCCCGCAGTTCTCAAATCAAGAAAATCACATGAAATCTATATCTTAATGCGTAAATCCATGAAAACTGATGTATGCAACATAAAACAGTAATATGAGCATATCAAGGGAAAACCAATATTTAAATGCATCAAGTTATTAAATATATCATGCGGTTCCCAATTCTCCAAAATCCAAACAACTTAATATAAAGATGAACATGTGGCTATAGCAAGGTATCAGGGTGTACATGTAAGTATGTATGTATGATGTACATGTAGCTATATCTCATATGTGTATACACCTGTCAATAATGATGTAATACCATATAGGTATCGGTGTAGCTGTAGCATAGCGAGGCATATGTGTAACCATGTCGGTACAGAAAGATAGGTGTCTATACCTGTCGATAATGATGTAATACCCTCTAGGTATATGTGTAATCATGTAGGCATAGCAAGGCATATGGCTAAGCATGTAGATATACAGGTATGTTATATCTCATAAGCACAAAGGAATATAAAGGTCATTTCTCAATGTCCCTAACCAATACAATATCACATATGTATTGGAGTAAGCATGTCATGGCAATTAACGATACAATATCACATATGTATATATATTGTGCGTGTCATGGCAATTATCGACGGAGCGTGTGTTGCATACAATTAGTGCTCGTGCAACATGAGCCGTCAATAATAGTGTTGTGTCTCATTAATACCATGTCCATATACAAAAGGAAATGAGATATGCAACAATGGTGCAGATGCACAATCAATGTTCGTATACTTGTAATTAATAATCATGTCATATAATCTAGCACAGATGCATAACGCCATGCGGGCGATTCCCCTATAGATGTTAAATCTACTCACAGATGATCTTGGGCTAAGTAAAGCCAACCACTCGCTTTCCCTTCTTCGCAGCGTCCGAAATCCCCGCCTGCGACCCTAAGATCATATAACAATATATCAAGTTCACATTAGTAATCGACCAATAATACGTATCCACTACGTTTGACCGACGCACCAACTCTAAACATACTCTCAAGTGTTCGTCTAGTGGCTAACGTGCGTAGCGACACTATGAAACCAACTCAAGAGCAAAAACTACACAAGTACATGAAACGTGTCGGATAACGTAACACGCGTAGTCGAAACACTATAATCAAGCAAAGTGTTCCTAGATTTTTTATACTGTCAAAACATAAAAATCAAACAGGACCAAACACTTTTAAACAACTGCTGACAGCTACCCTATAAAAATCAAGCCCTAACTCCCCTACTTAGCCGAGCTCGCCGGAATTTCACAATATATCGCCGGCCAAATCCGAGCCGAATGGGTTCGTGCTTCAGGTGAATGCTTAAGGTCTCTAGTACAACACAACTACATTGCTAGATTTTCCAGTATACACTCGGGGTCACAGCAGATCACAGATATCATAATATGACACTAAAAATACGATATGTGCACGAAACTAAACTTTAAGTGTTCAAAACAACAACTAACAAGCTACACAACACTATAACATCCTATTTAACAGTTTGAGATCATTACCTAACCACACATGCTCAAAGATCCTAGTTTTCCAAGATCCAAGTGATCTTCGAGGCAAAACAAGACATGAGAGGTGATTTGGGTGAGATTTGATCAAGTTTTGGGAAGCTTTAGTGAAGAATGGTTAAGGGTTTAGTTGAGGGAAGAGGAAGATGAAAGATAAAGAGAACGAGATAGTGTGAGAGAGAATGGGAGTGTGTGAGGTGAGATAGAGATGAGAGGTGAGTGTAGGGTAAGTGTGCCTTCCATTAACTCTCTCTCACTCTCCACCATTAATGCATGCCATGACTCCTCCATGGGTCATCTTGCTACCTAATCTCCATTCTAAAACAAGCAAATATCTTCTCACAACAAATATCTAGGGTTAAGGTTAACAAAACAAGGATTAACTTAAAGGTGCCATGGTCACTAAACAAGATTAACACAAACAAACCCTCACATTGACATGCACAAGTGTGTGCAACACAAAACAATTAATAATAAAATATTAATTAATTATTATAAAATATGAGGAAACCAAATTAGTAAACTTTTTACAGAAAACCTGCATTATCGCTTAATTAACACTAATCGAATTCTAAGGTGTTACAATCATCCCTGGCCAGGGACTTCCTGTTATGGCCAATCGAGCACAGCTCAACATCAACCCCCAATACCGGGAGAGACGAATCCTCTCCTATTGCTCATTGCCTCCATTTGACTCAGGACTGTACCTAAAAACCACCGTTTTGCACTCTCTCTTGAACGTGGTAAGGTGAATCAAAGCACAGTAGGAATCACATAAGACTCTGTGACGATCTCGGGTCTACAGACTAACCGGTACCAGTGTCACCAGAGAAATTCTATCTGACGTTAGGTATAATACCATCTAAAAGTTCTCGGCAAGTCCTGTTCAGTGTACCCAGTTTCAACTGAGCACCCATATACCATCTTTGATGTCAAACACCAATGGATATGGGATCATCCATCGCCCATCAAATGGGTCAAGATGCGTATACGCTAGTATACTATGGAATATCGATGCCCCGTCTCGATGCACCCTCGACTAGGAACAATTAAGGGATGTACTTATGGACTACCCCGGCCCCACTAGTATGATCTGAATCATAATCCTAGTAGTCAAGTACATCCTAAGGGCTTTACCAACATGTGAGAGCAAGGCAGTATCATAATACAAGTCTACGTGTTACGCTAAAGAGCAACCAGATAGCATACTATCATGTCGAGCAAGAAAGTCCTCTCTATATATGTCCAAGAATCCACTATAATATACAATCATATACAATAATGGCCTCTAGGGCATACATACAACTAACAATCTCCTACTTGGACTAAGGCCATTTGTTGTAGTATCTCATACCCAACATCCCGAAGAGTCTCTCTAATTATATCTGGGGTATGGCCTTCGTGAATGGATCCGCCATGTTATTCTTCGTGTCAACTCTCCTGACCTCGATATCCCGGCGATCAACTATCTCCCGGATCAGGTGATACCGCCTCAGAACATGCCTGGATCGCTAATGGGACCTGGGTTCCTTGGCCAAAGCCACAGCTCCATTGTTATCACAATACAAAGGTATTGGA
Source organism: Agapanthus africanus (assembly GCA_030015575.1). Lineage (NCBI taxonomy): Eukaryota > Viridiplantae > Streptophyta > Magnoliopsida > Asparagales > Amaryllidaceae > Agapanthus > Agapanthus africanus. The sequence goes on from JASDDO010000029.1 coordinate 38,520,383, forward strand.
CGCTCGATGGATGGAACCACTCCAAGTTCAGTTATGAACTTCTTCATCCAGACGGCCTCTTTGGCGGCATCGTTGGTAGCGATGTATTCATCCTCCATCGTCGAGTCTGCCACAGTTTCATGCTTGGAACTCTTCCAACAAACTTCCCCTCCATTGAGGGTGAAGACAAAACCCGAGACCGACTTAGAGTCGTCCTTATCACTCTGGAAGCTCGAACGGTAAAAAACTCCATTTGGCGTTCACCGTTACCATACACCAAGAACGTTTCTTTAGTTTTCTTAAGTACTTAAGAATGTTCTTCACAGCTGTCCAGTGATTCTCCACACGATCTGCTTGATACCTATGTTAGTGGATGTTGCACACCCTCACAACACTTGTGGGGAGACGGAAGTGGTAAACAATAATTTTTCTTGCATGCAACACCCACATAACCCAAGATTAGTGCTTAAACCCTAACTAGCAAAAAACCATCAAGAAATCTAATATACTATGATAGTATTTATACCTAATGGAACCGGTCCTTCGGGTCTTCACTTGAATGCAACTCCTAGGCTCCTTGTGGTTGCAATGAGGCCGATCTCCGTCTACCACAAGATCCAAGACGATCCACCCGAAAGCTATCGAACAAGCTACAAACTCTTTACAAGAGTTCAACTTAGAGATCAAGTTTGCTAGAAGTGATCACTAAGATGATGTAGAGATTAAGTATTGGATTATGAATTTTGCTCTAAGCTTTTGATTCACAACTCATGAGAGGTTAAAGCAAAGAGAAGAAGGAGAGAATGAAGAGAGAGAATGTCAAAGCGATAATGAAAAGTTCAAGCTTGGAAAAATATCATATGGCTCAAAATTAAATAATTGAGGCATGTAATAAAAAATTGAACCATGCTACAATAGTAACTCCAAATGAATAAAATATGAAAGAAGCCATTCCTTCATCCATGCTTAGACTTTCTTAAATTCTACCTCATTTATTTATTTTCACAAAATAAATATCCATTTATGAGATGTCTCCTTCGAGAAGGTATTCTTGTAACAATTACAATAATACCCCTCCACCGTATACCGTATAAGTATATCTGTATCCGAATTCCGAAAAATACGAATACAAATAATCCAATAATATAATACCGGCATGCTGCTTAGACCAAAGCCTATCGGTATTAACATTCCGATCATTATTCCTGTAACGATTACACGAGCATGATCGAAACGCTGCCGTAATAACTTACAGCCTCTACATCTTTCGCCTGAACAAGGGAACTCTCTGTGTAGGACTCTAAAAACTCGACAATACGATGGCGGTGGGTTTAACCACAAGTATGTCAGCGGCACTAGCTGTGCGTAACGGCTACCCAGATACATGAAGAAAAAGAGGTGGCCGATGAGCGAAATCATCCCAACCCTAACGAGCCTGTATGCAACACTTACCGTACAATCCGGTCTCTTCGTCTGATACGTCGCATATGAAGTCTAGGTGTGGTAAATGTCAGACCCCAGTAACTTTATAAGTCATGTTGATTTACGGCCCATAACGGTTCGTGAAACTACTGATAGCTCTTATCAGTAAATCTCGAGAACCCTGGCAAGGGATTTGCTGTTATGGCCGATCAAGCATAGCGCGACATCAACTCCCTATACCGAGAGAGATGAACCCCTCCTATCACTCACTGCCTCCATGCGATTCGGGACTGTACCCAAAATCCATCTGTTTGCACGACTCAGTAAAGCCGTGGTAGGGAGAAAATCAAAGCACAGTGGAAATCACACAAGACACAATGACGATCTCGGGTCTACAGACTAACCTGTACAAGTGTCACCAGAGAACTACTATCTGACAATAGGTATGTATATCATCTAGGAGTTCTCGGCGAGTCCTGTTCGGTGTACCCATTCTCCGATGAGCACCTGTGTACAATCTTTGATGTCAAACACCAATGGTTGTGGGATCAAGCATCGCCCCCAAGGTCAAGAAACGTACACACTAGTATACTCTGGTAATATCGATGCCCTGTCTCGATATACCCTTGACTAGAACTATTAAAGGATATGCTTATAGACTGCACAAGCCCCACTAGTATGATCTCCATCATAATCTCGGTAGTCAAGCATAATCCTAAGGGCTTCATCAACATGTATATATAGATATGAAATACAACACATCACACGTTAAGATGAAGATAAACCAGATAGCATATTATCATTTCGAGCAAAGATTGTTTATGTACATATACATGCCTAGCATCATATACAATACAGGCATCTAGAGCATACATATCTAACAATCTCCTACTTGCACTAAGGCCTGTAGTTGATGCAATAAGTACCCACTGTCTACAATAGAACCAGTTGCCAGCGTACCGCATGCCCAACAGCTTGAACAGTTTCTCAAACTAGACTTGAGGGATGGCCTTGGTGAATGGATCTGCTGTGTTTTCTTTCTTGTCTACTCTCCGTACCTCGATGTCCTGGCGATCCACTATCTCCCAGATGAGGTGATACCGCCTCAACATATGTCCGGATTTTTGATGTGACCTTGGTTCCTTTGCAAAAGCCATGGATCCATTGTTATCGCAATACAGAGGTATTGGATTAGCAATGGATGGAACCACCTGAAGTTCAGAAATGAACTTCCTCATCCAGACTGCCTCTTTTGCGGCATCATTAGCAGCAATATACTCAGCTTCCATCGTGGACTCAGCACTGTATCTTGCTTGGAACTCTTCCAACATACAGCTCCTCTATTTAGGATAAATATAAACCCTGAGATGGACTTAATATCATCCTTGTCACTCTGGAAGCTTGAGTCGGTAAAGCCCTGCATTTGGAGATCTCCGTTACCATACACCAAGAACATTTCTTTAGTTCTTCTCAAGTACTTCGGAATGCTCTTCACAGCAGTCCAGTGTTTTCCCCTGGGTTGGATTGATACATGCTTACTGCATTCAGTGCATAAGCTACATCTGGGCGAGTACACAACATCGCATACATTATAGATCTTACCACCGAAGTGTAGGGTATAATGCACATGTGAGCCTCTCCTCATCAGTCTTTTGAGAAATCTCTTTGGAGATGGAGATCCCGTGACAAGCGGGTAAATTACCTCGCTTAGAATCTTCCATACTAAACCACTTTAGTATGGTGTCAATGTATCTCGATTGGGACAATCACAATAATTTCTTAGATCTATCTCTATAGATCTTAATCCCCAGAATATATGAGGCATCACCCAGGTCTTTGATGGAGAACTTCTGCGATAAGAATAGTTTGACCGATTGTAGCATAGGAACATCATTTCCTATCAAGAGAATGTCGTCCACAAACAATACGAGGAATGTAACAGTACTATCTACAATCCTTTTATAAATACATGGTTCATCTGCATTTTTGATAAAACAAAACTCTTTGATTGTATCATCAAAGCAGATGTTCCAACTCCGTGATGCCTGCTTTAATCTATAGATGAATTTAAGCAAACTGCATGCTTTTCTGCAGCTCCCACTATTAATGAAGCCTTCTCGCTAATCCATAAAAACACATTTTTCTAAATCACCATTTAGAAATGTCGTTTTAACATCCATCTGCCAGATCTCATAGTCATAGTGAGCAGCTATAGCAAGCAGGATCCGAAAGGATTTGAACTTTGCGACTGGTGAAAAGGTTTCATCATAGTCTAAGCCTGGTCTTTGACGAAATCTTTTTGCGACCAGCCTAGCTTTATAGGTCTCCACCTGACCATCCACACCGATCATTCTCTTAAAGATCCGTTTGCACCCCATAGGTTTTACTCCAGAAGGTGCAACCTCGAAAGTCCATACTTTGTTGGTGTGCATGGATTCCATTTCGGATGTCATATCATCCAGCCACTTCACAGAGTCACCACTCATGATAGCTTGCTGAAAACTAATAGGATCATCATCATCCATGATGCAATCTTCTCTATCACCATCAATTAGAAAACTGTAGTATATATCAGGTGGTCGAGAAGTCCTACTAGATCTACATAGTAGATGAGGTTCGTCAGGTTCTACTGAAACCTCAGTTTCAACCAAATCATCGTTAATTGTTTGTGTAACTGGAATTTCTTCCAGTTCTACCGCATTGCCAATAGTATCATTTATAGAAAATTTGTTTTCTGAAAATGTGGCATACTGAGAAATAAACAACCTTTGTTCCTCCTTGTGGTAGAAAAGATATCCATACGAGTGTTTTGGATATCCCACAAATTTACATAAAACCGATCGTGTCTCGAGTTTGTCCGGATTCAGCTTTTCCACAAAAACCGGACAACCCCATATCCTAATTAACATTTCAGAAAAATAAAATATTGTTTTTTGGAATTTTTATAATAAAATAATAAATATTGTGAATATTTTAATAATGCGGTATAATTAATAACCGATAAATTGGAAAATATTTGGAAAATTATAGAAATTACTGAAAAGAGGGTGCTTTATGCGATTTAGGAAAATTTTGAATTTTAATAATTAATTATATTCCGTTTTAATGTTAATCGCGATTAAATATCGCTAAACTTGCATTAATCCGGTTTTGTACACATGACATGCACCATGTCACATTTCACTTTGTTACATTTTTCCACCATGATATTTTCTTCATTTTTCAAGCATTACTTGGGTTTTTAAAAGAAAAGAAAGGAAAAGATCAAAGAAAAGAAAAAGAAAATGAAAAAAGGTTTAGAATATTGGGTATGGGAAAGAGAGAGAGAGAGGTGAGGGGGCTTCTTTGACAAAGGGCCCTTGTAAATCATTCATCATCTTCATCATCTCTCCTCTCCCTCCTCTCATGGCAGCTGCCCTTTCTCCCTCTCCCCTCTACCTCCACAATTCACCATAAAAAAACTCATCAAAAGTCCATACCCACTTCATTAAAAATGTGCACAAGCTCCCTACAAACACTTTGGACCAAGAAAGCATGGATTTTGGACACATAGGGCAACTCAAGAAATTTCTTGAGTTGCCAAATGAGGTAATTCTTTCACCATTAGCATTGTATTTATTTCTCTTTAGCATCCATGTTAACTAAGAAGAGATATTGTGTAGTGTTGTGAAGTTTGAAAATTCTTAGAAGAGGGTTGTGGGATTATTGAATCCAAAAGTGTAATTGAGGCTAGTAGAGGCCATATAACCCCTGTAGTGTGAGTTTCATGGACTGAAACCTGAGCTTTAAACCCAAACCCTAAACTTAGAGACCCCGACATCGGCAGATTTTTGGGATTTATGATGATATTTAGATATCTTCTAACACCTGGGGACACTAGGAATTATTTTGCAAACACAGAGAGTCATGCAAGCAACCTGGAGTGTACCACTGAAACCCTAGCCCCTACTTTCTCACCAGGCCACAAATATATCCATTCTAGCCATAATTTGTGGCCAGAGCAGGGAGTTTTCGGTTCGTGTTTGCTCCAGGGAATTATCTCCAGTAAATTAGACCCTCCATATGTGCAAAATTGGCTAATTTCACCTATGGTGAAATCTGGGACCATTTTCTTGAGTTGCTGCATTGTTTTGCGGCTTCGTTTTAATATAAGATTTGGTATTTGATATTGTGTTCCGTCGTCTGATGTTTGTACGTCAGCAACGGGGGTTCTTTGGTGGATTTGCAGGCGTAAGCTATATGTTCTAACCTATAAGCGATTCGCATTGCCGTTTTGGTTTTCAAGTTCGATTCTTGATATTATATGACGCATTCGAAATTGTAGGTACCCCTACATGGACTTCGGGACGACGATGATGAGCGTGGAGTCATCGACTCCAGCAAGCGAGAATCGAGGTGAGTAGATATATATCTACGGGGGAAGTCGGGTGGATGGCGTATAGCACCCACGAAGTTCGTACTGTAGTATACGATATATATGTTATATATATGATTATTGTGTTATGAAACTTGGATGATTAGTGAGTAAGATGTTTTATGTTCATGAGTTAGAAGTAACTTAGTTATTTTCTTAGTTGGGAACACTAGAATAAGATTACACCCATACGCACACGCACCCACGCATACTTTTCATTACTTGTGCATATATAGGGATGTATACACACACACACATAGGTATGGGACTGTGTGTGTGTGTGTGTGTATACATGGATGATGGGGATATTATATTATACTTGGAGATGAGTCGATGAGATTAGGCATGCTGCCACGAGATCGGTGATGTGATATGATTCGTATTATGAGATACGGCATGATGTTATAGCGGGTCCTTAGGCGATGTGTTTTCATACACACACACACATATATATAGATGGTATCAATATGTACTAGACGTAGATCAGTACCCAGCTCATGATATATGATGATAAGGATACCAGATAAATAATGAGATGAATATGCTATTCGACCCGTATCCAGATTTGGGATGCCGTGCGATGGATTTACCATAAGAGCAATATTGATGATAGATCCCTAATCTTGACTCGAGGATGTCATATTATATGTAGTGTATCGTACGTGATATTATTTAGCTGGGATCGCCGACTATTATATATATATATATGTATGTATGTATGTATGTATCCACTCAGACTTAGGTGGATTTCCTTACCCTTTCGATCAGTCTGTTAGTTTAGTCCAGTAGTTTACTTATAGATGTTAGACTAGACTCGATTCATACCTATTTCAAAACCAACGAATCGTGAGTATGTTAAAGATAGTCCAAGGGATTCTACGAATATTTCAAAGGATGTCCATTTTCTTAAAAACACCGTAGCCCTATTTTCTAAATACACGATTCGTGATATTTCAAATGGCAAACTGTATGGTTCGTGTATATTAATGCAGCTTCCTTATTGTTGCGTTATTATTCATGTTCCGCGTGTTATTGCTGCATTTACTATTCATTTGCCATTTATTCTGCTTATCGCATTGCACTGCATGCATATATGTATTTTCGTAGGAAATGATGAAACCTATTGTTAGGACACCAGCACCATTACCGATGATGCGTATGCTCCACGTGCAGTCGCTTGCCGTCTCACACACATCTTCATCGGTAATTGCTATGTCACGTACACTGTAGAGAACATTATTTCATTGACATAACTTCCTAGCTGATAGTTCCTATATGTTATTGTTTCATATGGTAGTTTATTATTGCATTCATTGCTTTATATTTCATGCATATTTATATATTTATTTGTCATGCAATATTATAAGGGCCAGTCCGGATTGCCGGAGCACAGTATTCATTATTATTCACTTTTCATTTTTGAATTTCGGACTTCCATGAGATTTCTGGATTTGGAGAAACCGCAAGATTTTATAAACTCATTTATCATTTTAAAAGATAAATGTGCGGTTTTCTCATGATATGCTGTAAGATATGTCCACCATGAGTTCTCGGCTCTTGAGCGATATCATACACCCGATTCGAGGAGGAGGAAGAACCGTCTATGGGTTCATGGTGGACCCGGTGCGGTACCTCATAGCAAGATGGTAATAGATAATGGCGTTGAGCCTGGCAGGGGAGCACTACCGACCGGTGATTGTATTGCGACTCGACGGATATCCGGGGGATACCGATTGGAGTACAGGCCAATCCGGAAAGCCAAAGCCTGAGGTTTTGAGATTTGATGATATGGGTCAGTCCGGATAGCCGGAGCCCTAGATATTGAGCTTCGAGGTTACAGGCCAGCCCGAATTGCCGGAGCTTGAGATATTGGGATTTATGTTTTGTGTCAATCTTGACACTGATTTCATGTTGATTTCATTGATGATACCTCGATTTATAAATATACAGAAATCATACTAAATTAAGAAAATAGTTTCACATTCATGATGCATTCTGTTTTCATTATATTGCATTCATACCTCATATTTATGATATATTGCTATCAAAGGCATTAACACGAGCACAGGGTATTACACTTATGTATAGATGTTTACCCTTGCCAACTTATTATGCTTCAAACTTTATCATTTGAGGATATATATATGTGTATATATATATATATTATGATCATATTGACCTAGGATTAAGTCATACATACGATTTCTGCTCTGTGATGTTTTCTACTCACGAGTGAGCAACTCACACCCGTTGTGCCACAGTTCTTGCAGGTTTTGTCTTACAGGTTTCGTTGCGGCTTTGCTGGAACACTGCTTCATTTCGGGTGATTGCTTTGGTAGGTGGATTCACTTGCATCGTCACAACCATTTTACATTTATTTATTCATTTGTATCTAGTAAATTCCATCAACCAGACTTTTACATTTATTTCAGACTTAGAAACCAGTTGTATATTCTTTCGACCTTAGAGTCGCGCATTGTATTATTATGGTTTTCTTGATGATTTTGAGTTTCCTTTTGAGTTTTGATTCTCGCCCTTGGCGTTGTATATTATATTGCTTGCGTGGTTGTGACCGTCAATTGATGAAGAGCTAGCTCCCGCTTGGGGATGCCTTTATTCATATTATGCATGTTGCATTATTTTGGGGTCAGTATTTACAAAAGAAACTCTGCCGAAATTTTCAGAAAAGACTTGAGATTTTAAAAATGCATACTTCGGCTTATGTTATTAAAACCACTTGCTTTAAAACTTGTTTTCTTCATTTCTTTCTTAAAATGGTTTAGATTTCTGGGATTTCTTGGCTTACTTGAATTAGATGTGGTCCTATAGACTTCATATGATTCAAGTGCCAGTCATGTGCCATTTCGGGTCATGATAAAGTTGGTATTAGAGCGCTAGGTTAACGTTGGTTCGAGTCTATGTTTGACTATGCGGAGCTTAGGGCATTTGTATATATACGGAATCTAGGCTTGACCTTAAGGGACTTAGACTTGGCTCGAGTCTATGTTTGACAATGCAGTGCCTAGGGCGTTTGTATATATACGGAATCTAGGATTGACCTTACGGAACTTAGACTTGGTCGAGGAAGTATTAGACTCGAAATTTCATCGCGTAGGTTGACCTTGGTTGATGGAGTAGGTGATTTAAAGAGAGTGACGTACCGTGTGTATATTTCGCGGCATACTTACGATACGTTACTCCGCTTAAGAAGCCTTAGGATGTACATTTACTTGCACATTATTATATTCATTCATATGATCTATCATCATCGTTATCGGTTTATGGTTTTTGCTGCCATGATTACACGGGCAGAGAGAGCTACGGCTAAAGTTGCGTCAGCATGAGCTCGTCACGGACGAGGAATGACAAGGGCGTGATTCCACGGACACACGATTGCATAGATGTGTCATTTCATTGTGTTTTCGCGCCATGAGCGTTTGATGGATCGCTTTTACAAGATTTCTCAGACGTGTAGATCAGCACCAGAGGATTGATCCACTGCTAGAGGCCAGCCAGAGTATGTTGACCTTCGATGCACCAATTATTTGATAATTGAGGCACTGTTCAGCGTGCGGATAAATGAGACAGTTTTTGCTGCGAATGACAAGATATCGGCCCAGATGTTTGAAGCTAACGCCGCACGAGTTGTACTTAGGGATATGATAGAATATCGCTAGTCACCAAAGATGAAAGACTAGGACATGTGATTCATTGCCTACCGTGATGCGAGGTCATTAGATTGATTGATTCCAGTTAGAGACGACTTCACGCAGGTACGTTGAGAGTCGATAGAAATGATAGAATGTCAGGAACCCATTTTCCAAGTTTAAAGTTTTCGGAAATACATGCAAGTAATTCTATGGACCCTCTAGAAGAATGAAACCCTAACTCGATATAATCACCATGAGAACGCTCTGAAACCTTTAGGTTTACAGCAGTTCAGCTGTGCCATTGATGAGGCTTGGGTTTTCCTTTCTACGGTTGGTCCATAAGTACTGTAGCATGTACTGGAATACTATTAAACTGTACTCAAGATGTTGATCTCTTGGGGGATTATGGAACCTTGACAAACTGATCGAAAGGTTCAACATCATTCGGTTACCATGAGATAGGATACATTGCTGGAGGGACTCCAGATACGCGTATAGCCGTTGGAGCGCAGTCCATGCAACCACGAAGAGACGAGTCCGAATCAATCGACATTAGAGAAAAGTAGAGTAAGCGGTTCCTACGAGATCTTGACGAGATGACGTTCCCCTCCGCTGACATCAGAGACGTGATACGCAAGCAGAGGAATTGTACATGGATATATCTTCCAGAAGGAGTCGCGATGAGTATGCAACCGTTCCGGAACAAGAAATAGATTTAGTAAGGGTGATAATTTCCGGGCAGTTCGGCAGAAACGAGATTCGGAAGAGACCCCGACATGATCTTTCTGGAAAACTATACGAGAAGGTTTTGACACAGGATCGGTCATATTACGCACACCTAGCAGGCCAGAGTTCGGCATCGTTGACGAGACGTATTATGAGTGACCATGACAGTTGGCCAGAGATCTTTAGAGGATGTGCTAAAGCCAGACTGTTTCCGCCCTCTTTGATTTCGGTATTTTGGACAATTTATTTGCATGATTGAGATTTGTGCACTACAGTTGCACTTGACTTCGATTTGATGTCATTCGAGATGTTGATTTTGATTTCATACCTATGGTATGCATGTGATTTGACTTATGTTGTCGGCATAATTTTCATGCACCTTTAGTATTTTGATTCGATTTTGTGCACACTGATGCACATGGTTGAGAGATTATATACCACGGTATACCTGATTTAGATTGAGATATGCTGTATGCCGTCGATTTCGATTGTTATTCGATATTTGTTTTCATGCACCTTATGCACTTGATTTGGATTTTTGCGCATAGTTGACGCGCTTGATGCGATTTTGGTGCACACCAGATGCACTAAATCGAGATTCTTCATGCATATCAGATGCACCTGATATTGCTGTCAGGAACACCCGTTGCCTTGGACAGGTGTTTCGTGCACACCCATTGCACTAAGATTTTGTTTCTTTGCACATGTACGAAACATTCATGGATTTCGATTTCCATGCGCACCAGACGCACGTGGCATTCTTATATACATTTGAGATTGATTTCCTTTGGGACAGTATGCTTTTGTGATATTTACTATTTAGTATAGTGACTGAGCAAGGCTAGTCAGAGGACAGTACTTGAATATATTTTTGCATGCATTGATAGTTATCGAAGGGATTTCCAAAAAGGAGTTATAGTCTCAGTATTTACCTACGTGTCCGAGATGACACGAGACATTTTACCAAGGAAACCCTTCTAAATTATTTTTTTTCAAATGACGGGACGTGTATGTTAAACAAAGGGTATATACACATATAGTTATTTTCTTACAATGAACGTCCGCCACTGTGCAGTGATACGCGCATCGCACAGTAACTGGAAAAGGTTTGGCATGCATTGCTTTCAGATGTTTTAATGATATTTACATGTATAGTTTTGATCTATATCATGTTGGTTTTCGTATTGGGCTTTGACATTGGTGTCTTCGCCATAACTCCGATGATTGCGGGATGCTTGACAGAGTTTTGATTTTGAGTTATATGCTCATTTTTCTTGCGCATGCATTGTGCAATGATATGTTTTATGTATTGATGATTTTAGAGCCCCGACGACTGGATCATTTTACTAAAAAGTTTTAGTATTTGAGAGGTTTAAATTTAAATTCGGGGGCCGAATTTCTCTAAGGGGGGAAGACTGTAACATTTCAGAAAAATAAAATATTATTTTAGGGAATTTTTATAATTAAATAATAAATATTATGAATATTTGAATAATGCGGTGTAATTAAATACCGATAAATTGGAAAATATTTGGAAAATTATAGAAATTACTGAAAAGAGCGTGCTTTATGTGATTTATGCAAATTATGAATTTTTATAATTAATTAAATTCCAATGTAATGTTAATCGCGATTAAATATCGTTAATCAAGCATTAATCCGGTTTTGTGCACATGACATGCACCATGTCACATTTCACTTTGTTACATTTTTCTCCATGATATTTTCTTCATTTTTCATGCATGACTTGGGATTTTAAAAGAAAAGAAAGGAAAAGATAAAGGAAAAGAAAATGAAAAAAGGGTTAAAATATTGGGTATGGGCAAGAGAGGGAAAGGTTAGGGGTCTTCTTGGACCAAGGGCCCTTGTAAATCATTCATCATCTTCATCATCTCTCCTCTCCCTCCTCTCATGGCTGCTGCCTTCTCTCCCTCTCCCCTCTACCTCCTCACTTCACCATAAAAAAACTCATCAAAAGCCCATCCCCACTTCATTAAAAATGTGCACAAGCTCCCTACAAACACTTTGAACCAAGAAAGCTTGGATTTTGGACACTTGGGGAAACTCAAGAAATTTCTAGAGTTGCCAAATGAGATAATTCTTTCACCATTAGCATTATATTTGTTTCACTTTAGCATCCGTGTAAACTTAGAAGTGATATTGTGTAGTGTTATGAAGTTTGAAAATTCCTAAAAGAGGGTTGTGGGATTATTGAATCCAAAAGTGTAATTGAGGATAGTAGAGGCCATATAACCCCTGTAGTGTGAGTTTCATGGACTGAAACCTAAGGCTTAAACACAAACCCTAAACTTAGAAACCCCAACATCGGCAGATTTTGGGGATTTGTGATGATATTTTGATATCTGCTAACACCCGGGGACACTAGGAATTATTTTGCAAACACAAAGAGTCATGCAGGCAACCTGGAGTGTACCACTGAATTCCTATCCCCTAATTCCTCCCCCAGGCCATAAATATATCCATTCTGGCCGCAATTTGCGGCCAGAGCAGGGAGTTTTGGGTTCGTGTTTGGTCCAGGGAATTATCTTCAGTAAATTAGACCTTCCATATATGCAAAATTTGCTAATTTCACCTAGGGTAAAATCCGGGACCATTTTCTTGAGTTGCTGTTAGTGTATATGCCCTAGAGGCCATTACTGTATCATACTAGTTTGTATATTACTTAATAGAAGCTTGGAATATTCATAGTTGTATAGACAATCTTACGCAAAATAGTAGTATGCTACTTGGTTTGTTTCTACTTTAATGTGTACATGTGTTTCTTTTAGTATATCACCTATACACATTAGTCGAGCCCTTAGGATCTTTGCTTGATTACCAGCGTTGTGATGGCAGTCACACTCGTGGGGGCTGGGTAATCCACAAGCACATCCTTATGCAGGTCCCTAGTCAAAGGACTATCGAGACAGGGCATCGATACTCCGGAGTAGACTAGCGCATGCGCTTCTCATCCCAGCATAGGAGACGGTCTGTCCCACAGCCGTCAGTACGTCGTACTTGAGATAGTATACGGGTGCTCGTTAGGTTACGGGTACACTGGATAGGACTCGTCGGGAACTGTTGGTTGGTACTATACCTATCGTCAGTTATCAGTTCCCAGGTGACATGAGTACAGCTTAGTCCGCTGACTTGACACTGTCACTTCACTTCGAGTGTGTTCCCACTGTACTTAGATTACTACCCTACCACGGCTCAAAGGAGTCGTGCAAACAGGTAGTAGTTGGGTGCAGTCCCGAAGCACTTGTAGGTAGTGACGGTTAGATAGGATTCGTCTCTCCCGGTATTGGGGGTTGATATCGCGCTGTGTCTAGGAGAGCCATTACACAAAGTCCCTGGCCAGGGCAAGCGAGATATATTGGTAGGTTTCCAGTGTTATCTCAAGGTGTTCTGGGCTACACTCCGACACGACTTGTACCGCTATTAGGGGACTGACGTTTACCGCCGCCCTAGACCCGCCATGCCATATTCTCAGACGAACAGACCGGACTGTACGAAGATTGTCACATTCAGGCTCTGTAGGAGTTCAGATGGGTTTCACCTCGTCCGCCTTCTTATCGGCATCTACCCGGGGGCCGTTACGCACAGCTAGTGCCGCTTGCGGTCTGTGGTTAAACCCACTGCCAGCGTAGTGTCGAGTCTTTAGAGTCCCACACAGAGAGCTATTCTCCTTCACGCAAAAGAGTAGACGTCGCATGGTTTTGCGACAGGGTTCGGTCACATCCGTGCACTTGTGCACGTTTAGTGTTCGGGCAGTTAACACTAGCGGGCTTTGGTTTAAGCCAGATCCTAGTATACGTTTTGGGATTGGTTTTATCTCTTTTGTATTCGTGTTCCTCGGAACGCGGATGCGGGTATGTATGCACGGTTGACAGAGACAGAGGCAGAGGATTCTCATTAGGGTTGTTGACTGTTGACTTTTGCTAAACCCTAATGAGAATAAGAAATATGATTAATGATAATATTAATTAAGTATTATTATGCCATGGTTGGGTTGAAAGGTTGACTTTTTTGACTTGTTGACTTAGTTGACCGGTTGACTAGGTTGGACTTGTTGACCATCATCATGACAATGGCTATCATTTCTTGGTATTGACCTTTCCTTGCTTGTTTGTTCACAAATTGCATTTAATGCATGAAATGATATTGCCATTTTGATATGATAACAACCATCACATAATACTCAATTATTATTATTTGTTATGATTATTTTGGATTATGAGAGCAAGGGTGACAAAAGACTTACTCATTCTATCATTCTCATTCTCTCTCATCCTCAAGCTCTCCCTCTTCCTCTTGCTCTCTCTCTAGCTCAAGGAAACTACCTCTCATGAGTTGAGAACCATTTCCTTAGCGATAAAACCCAAAACACTTCTCTACTCATCCTAGTATACAAGGTCTAGCAGACCAAGTGTTCTAGTTTCTCAAGATTGAGGTTGAAGCCAAAGGTAGAAGCTTTCAGGTGGATCCATCTTCGGCACTAGGAGACGACGAGGAGAGAACCATCCGACCACCACAAGGAGTCGAAGAGAAGGAGTTCAAGTTAAGGTATAACCCCCTAACCGAGTAGGTAAAACTCCTAGTTATGTTGTTAGATAGTTGTTTAACAAAGATCCGTATTTTGAGTCCATGTTACCACCAAAGAAAAATCGTTTTTCACCATTTCCGCAACCCCAAAGAACTGGAGATGGGTGACGTGGAGTTACAGTGGTATCAGAGCCTAGTTAAACACTATCTAACATGTTAGCAAAGTAACTACAAGTTCGATCGAAAAGAAAATCACAAAACACGCCTGGGGCATGAACTTTCTGTCGATTTTTAAACTGCTGTAAAAATTATTTGACATATACCAAAAATGGGCTCAGGGTTTTTAGTGAACAGTGCAGAAAAACGATCCACTGAACCGACCAACTCACCGCGGAAACGCGGCAAGAAGAGCTTCTTGCCCCGTAAACGCGGCAAGAAGAGCTTCTTGCCGCGGATCCAAGGCCGAGTTGATTCGGTCGTGGATCGGTTTTGCTGTACTGTATTTATTGGGGTATTTTGGGATTTTTGGAATATGATTTTTCTGCCCAGATTTTCCAGAAAGAAAAATTTGTTTTTGGGGTTTAAAAATCCGTATTTTGATCGAACTTCTAAAGACTTAAGCTAACGGGTTATATCTGTGATGTGATATATGTATTGAACGTCTTCTAATCGCTATACGTCGATTAGTGGGGGTTATACATATCTGTGATCTGTAATGTTGATGGTATGTGTATATGAATTCATTGGATTGTCACGGATGAATAGCCGGGGGGTTGTGAAATGAGAGTTTTCTTTATCTTTCAATTCATGTAATTTTTAATTGATGTAATATTATTTGTATGGCCGCACAACCGGGATGGGGTTGTAGCCGTCATTGTATAATTTCTTTTACTGTTTTGCGCCTAAGATAGACCCAAGGTGGGGTGCACAAACTACCGGGTATCTCGAAGTGCCGAGTGGCCTACTCACGATGTTGAGGGAGGTTGCTTCGCTTCGGGTACTTGGCGGGTAGTTTGCCGCACCCGTAGGGGTCTAGGGTGGGGTCTTGGCTATTCATCGCGACCGTGTAATCCGCTCTTCGTTACAGGATCGTACGGAATGTGGATTCCTAGTATATCCAATGTGTTCATCTATGATCTGGAATGGCTATCATTGCATGTGACGAATGTGTATATCTATATATGATATCTATTTAGACGTTGCTTATGTTTTGCATCCGCGCTAGTCTAGCCCCCGCTCTATCGTTAGTTAAGTAACCTAACGAGTAATGACGGGGCCCCGTGGCGAATGCGGATGGCATAAGCGTACGTCATATTTTCGTTGTTTTTTGCAATGGTCGGATTAAATGATGGGACGCTGTAGGGTTTCTAGGCACTCTTGTGAAGGTTCAAAAGGCATCAAACATGCCCGGATTAAATTTTAGACGTGCCGAACAACCCAAAGCCGGGATCTTTGCTAGATTATTAGGGTTAAACATGCTAGATGATAACTTTTATCTAAGTGTGAGGGATTACAACCTTTGTAGTCCGCTCCTTCACTTCACAAGCTCCGAGTAGAAGTCCCTTTGCCGCGATCCACGATCTCCCGGACTCATGAGAGGCTCCACGACTCGAACGATCCATGCTAGCTCGAAGTATTCCAAATCTCCGATGATCTACCTTGAAGTTGCTTCGACTCAAGCTTTCTCACTCAAAAGAGTAGAACACACTAATCCCATGGGCTAGATGAGATGAGGATGAGGGAGTAGTATTTTTGCTTTCCTTTTATATCATTTTCTTATATTTTATCATCACTTAAGGATTTTCAAGAGAGCTTCTTCAAGAGAGAAGAAGAAGAAGATAATGGAAAAAGAATAATCCTTTTTCTTTTGTGATGAATAGAATATAATCATATGATTGAATTGTAAACCATGGTCAAGGATGAGTGGCTAGGATTTTGTAGAGAAATAACTAGAGTTAGGGTTTAGTTGAGTTAAAGAAAATATCTTAAGAATGACAAAAGAAGAAACCTTCTAGAAGATGCATGAAACATCTAACCCAAATTAAACCCTAATCTCAATTAATCATCCTTAAACATGTTTAACAATTAATCATAACATGTCACAATAATATATATCACATATATATTATATATTTGCAACAAAAGAAAATAATACAATTAACATATATCGCATATATATCAATGTATCATCCACTGAGAAAATGAAATAATAAAGCGAGCCAATATTAGATAATGTAATACAATATATCATATATATTATTATACATTAAATCATCGAATCAACACTTGGTTCGACGATCCGGCTATATCGAATATTACCGACTAATATATCATGTACCGATTCATCGAATCAACACTTGATCCGATGACCCGGTTCATATCCATATATCGCGAGAATATAATACGGTATCCCATATCGCATTATTCTCGTTCCTGCGCATATCACATATGCGCCACTACTCCGTTTCGCCTGAGCCAAGAAACCTCTGTGTAGGACTCTAAAGAATCGTCAATACGCCGGTAGCAGGTGATGATCATATCAAACACCCACAAGCTGCAAGCGGTCAGCTAAACGTAACAGCCACCCAGGTATTGAGCGATCAGAAGATCAACAAGCTAGCCTGTGCGTTCTCCTGTGAATCCAACCAGTAACACTCCCGTACAGTCCGGTCTGTTCGTCTGATATGTCGCATATCAAGTCTAGGGGTGGTATATGTCAGACCCCAGTAACCGATAAGTCGTGTCGATGTATGGCTCATAACGGGTCGAGAAACTACTAGTAACACTTACCAGTAAATCTCTATATCAGCCCTGGCCAGGGACTTCTAGTTATAGCCAATCGAACACAGCACAACATCAACTCCCTATACCGGGAGAGACGAATCCCCTCCTATCGCTCATTGCCTCCATGTGATTCGGGACTGTACCCAAAAGCCACCGTTTTGCACGCCCTCTTGGACGTGGTAAGGTGGAAATCAAAGCACAGTGGGAATCACACAAGACTCTATGACGATCTCGGGTCTACAGACTACCCTGTACCAGTGTCACCGGAGAACTGCCATTTGACGTGTGGTATATCACCATCTGGGAGTTCTCGGCGAGTCCGTCCAGTGTACCCAGTCTCCACTGAGCACCCGTACACCATCTCTGATGTCTAACATCGATGGATATTGGATCATCCATCGCCCATCATATGGGTCAAGATGCGTATACGCTAGTCTACTCTGGTGTATCGATGCCCTGTCTCGATATACCCTCGACTAGGAACAGTTATAGGATGTACTCATCGACTACCGCGGCCCCACTAGTATGATCTCATCATAGTCCCAGTAGTCGAGTACAGATCCTAAGGGCTTTATCAACATGTGAGAGTAAAACAGTAAACCAATACAAGTCAACATGTTAAGATAAAGTGAAACCAAATAGCATACTATCATGACGAGCAAGAAAGTCATCTCTATATATAACCAAGCATCCATTATAATATACATCATATGTACAACAATGGCCTCTAGGGCATATACATAACTAACAATCTCCCACTTGCACTAAGGCCAGCTGCTGTAGTATCTCATACCTAGCATCCCGAATAATCTCTCAAACTTTATCTGGGGAATAGCCTTCGTTAATGGATCCGCAGTGTTGTCCTTCGTATCTACTCTCCTGACCTCGATCTCCCGGCGATCAACTATCTCCCTGATCAGGTGATACCGCCTCAGAATATGTCTGGACTTTTGATGGGACCTGGGTTCCTTGGCTAAAGCCACAGCTCCATTGTTATCACAATACAGAGGTATTGGATACTCAATGGATGGAACCACACCAAGTTCACTAATGAACTTCTTTATCCAGACAGCTTCTTTGGCAGCATCATTGGCAGCGATGTATTCAGCCTCCATCGTTGAGTCTGCAACGGTATCCTGTTTGGAACTCTTCCAACATACCGCCCCTCCATTGAGGGTAAAGACAAAACCCGAATGCGACTTAGAGTCGTCCTTATCACTTTGGAAGCTGGAATCGGTAAAGGACTCCACTTGGAGTTCTCCGTTACCATACACCAAGAACATCTCTTTAGTCCTTCGTAAGTACTTGAGAATGTTCTTCACAGCTGTCCAATGACTCTCTCCAGGATCTGCTTGATACCGACTCATTACACTTAGTGAGTATGCTACATCGGGTCTGGTACATAGCATCGCATACATGATAGAGCCTACTGCCGAAGCATAGGGTATCCCTTGCATGCGAGCTCTCTCCAAATCAGTCTTGGGAGACATCTCTTTGGAGAGAGTGAGTCTAGAGATCGTGGGCTGATTCCCACGTTTGGATTCTTCCATACTAAACCTCTTTAGTATGGTGTCAATGTACCTGGATTGGGACAATCCCAATATCAGTTTAGATCTATCTCTATAGATCATGATTCCCAATATGCAGGAGGCATCACCTAGATCTTTCATTGAGAATCTCTGTGATAAGAAGAGCTTGACTGATTGCAGCATAGGAATATCATTTCCCATCAAGAGTATGTCATCCACGTACAATACGAGGAAGACAACCTTACCCTCTGCTACCTTCTTATAGATACAAGGTTCATCTATATTTTTGATGAAGTCAAACTCTTTGACTACAACATCAAAACAGATGTTCCAACTCCGCGATGCTTGCTTTAACCCATAAATGGATTTAAGCAACTTGCACACCTTTCCGCTGCTCCCACTATCTACGAAGCCCTCTAGCTGAGTCATGTACACGCACTCTTCTAAATCACCGTTTAGAAAGGCGGTCTTAACATCCATTTGCCAGATTTCGTAGTCATGGTATGCAGCAATGGCAAGTAAGATCCGGATGGACTTAAGCATAGCCACTGGAGAAAAGGTTTCGTCATAGTCCACACCTGGTCGTTGACGAAAACCCTTTGCTACAAGTCTAGCTTTGAAAGTCTCAACTTTTCCATCTACACCAAATTTCTTTTTAAAGATCCACTTGCTCCCTATGGGTTTTACCCCTTCAGGAGCATTTTCCAAAGTCCATACTTTGTTGGTGTACATAAATTCCATCTCAGATCGCATTGCATCAAGCCATTTCACAGAGTCACCACTCGTGATGGCCTGCTCGAAACTAGTGGGTTCATCATCATCCATGATGCAGTCCTCGCTTCCACCATCAATGAGAAAACCGTAGTATCTCTCAGGTGGACGAGAAACCCTACTAGATCGGCGGAGAGGCTGGGGTTCGTCGGGTACTACTGAATCCTCTGGTTCCACTAAATCTTCAGTTGTAGTTTGTGTTGCTGGAACCTCTTCCAGCTCTACCTCTTCGCCACTAATTTCTTTTGCAAGAAATTCCTTTTCTAAAAAGGTGGCATATTGAGAAACAAACACTTTTTGTTCCTCAGCGTGATAGAATATATATCCATAAGAATCTTTTGGATATCCTAGAAACTTACATATACCTGATCTTGCCTCGAGTTTGTCCGGATTTTGCTTTTTAACATAGGCCGGACAACCCCATATCTTAACTCGTTTAAGAGATGGTTTCTTCCCATTCCATATCTCATATGGAGTGGTAGGCACTGATTTAGTTGGAACTCTATTTAATAGATATGTGGCTGTCTCCAGCGCATAACCCCAAAAGGAGATAGGTAACTCAGCAGTGCTCATCATAGAGCGTACCATATCTAATAGGGTGCGATTCCTCCGCTCCGATACACCGTTGTGCTGTGGTGTATAAGGAGGAGTAAGCTGAGAGAGAATCCCATTCTCTTTTAGATAATCCCGAAACTCATTACTTAAGTATTCACCTCCTCGATCAGATCGAAGAATCTTAATACTTTTGCCCGTTTGATTCTCTACTTCGTGCTTATATTCTCTGAATTTCTCAAAAGCTTCAGACTTGTGTTTCAACAGGAACACATGTCCGTATCTAGAGAGATCGTCAGTGAATGTAATGAAGTAGGAAGAACCGTTCCTCGCATGCGTAGACATGGGACCGCATACATCACTATGTATCAGTCCTAAGAGTTCGGTAACTCTTTCTCCGTGTCCACTAAACGGAGCTTTGGTCATTTTTCCTTTGAGACATGAATGGCAAGTATCATAAGATGATAATTCGAACGGATTCAAATAACCATCCTTATGTAACTTAGCCAGTCGTGTCGCATTGATATGACCAAGTCTACAATGCCACAAGTAGGATTCGTTCATATCCGAACTTTTCCTCTTGTGTGTGTTTTGTATATTCAGGACTGTATTCTGATTTAGAATGAATATGCCATTATGTAATGAGCCTGATGCAATCAACTTTTGATCTAGGAATATGATCATAACATTATCCTGTACTACAAAATTATATCCCTCTTTACTCAATAAAGAAACTGATATAATGTTGCACATCATGTTCGGTATATAATAGCACTCATTTAAAATCAGTGTATTACGACTTGGCAATACAAGGTGATATTCGCCAACTGCTTTGGCTACAATACTTGCACCGTTCCCTACTTAAACGGAATGATCACCTTTTCCCAGTTCTCTACCTTTACGTAGCCCATGTAACAATTTACATATGTGGGATCCTGATCCGGTATCTAATACCCAGGACGTAGGGTGAACTGAGAAACAGTTCTCAATAACTAACACACCCGAAGAAGATGCATCAACATGCATGTTCCTTTGGGCGGCGTGAGAATCCAGATATTCTCCTGTTTCCTGTTCAGTCTTATAACTCTTATAAGAAAGAACGGGTCCAACATTCCCTAGCTCAGTACAATAATTGGGTTCAGTCAATACATCCATATTATTATCTTGATTATGGCCTGACATGGTCGCTACCTGGAGAGAGAGAGAAGAAAACACTTTAGCGTATGCTCTTGCAAGATTAGATTGGTTATTATCTTATCTAATCAGGATGTCTCCCACTGTTTTTATCAAATCTTCCTTAAAACCCTAAAAGGTAAGATTAGCCGGGATTAATTACACCTTACAATTTCGTCAATCTTTCAGCCAGATCAGTGTCGGTACTTTGAGGGAGGTTCCCCGTGCTCTCGCACGGACCTAATTAATGTAAACCTCGTTTTCCCAGAGGCGTAACCTCGTTAACACTTTTCTAGACACCTACTTGAATGACTAATTGTCCTGTGTAAAACTCTCCCAGGAGTAACACTTACTCGCAGTGGGTATCGGGATCCAACTATCTCATAGGAGGTATGCAATCTCATTGCAAATTTCAACTTTTGAAATTCCTGATAATGCTTTTACCCCTAGTGTCTTATGACCTTAACTATGGTCAACAAATCATAAGCACTAGTCAAGTTCTACCCGTCATTTCTTGATTAATTTAGACCCACCCACATGACCCTTAACTATGGTCAATAAAGTCATATGACTGTCCTAATTAATCACATCTTATGTTATATAGGAAAACATCACTTAGCTACCGTACACTGCGCCTTAACTATGGTCAACAAACGCAGCACGAATACTAAGTACTCTATTTTCCTAAAATGACGGAGGGCTACTCAGGTTTTTCAGAAAACCCTGAGCGTAATGAACTTGATATCGTCGTAGAATCGAGTGAAGTTTTGAAAAGGAGTGTTTTTGAGGCTTTTCTTAGTTTCGCTAAAGGGGTCACTCCCGGTGAAGGGATCGTCGGCCCTTTCCTCATCGAATAAGGTGCAGGATATAACATATATACCGCTGTGCAAAGCAAAACACTAAAAGCAATCAAAAGACAAACCGCGTTTTGTAGCATCTGCCAGTTTTGCTAAAGGAGTCACTCCCGGTGAAGGGATCTCGGTCCTTTCCTCATCGAATAAGGTGCAGGATATATCGTATATATCACTGTGCAAAGCAAAACTGTAGCTACCCTTTTTATAAAGTTTTGATTCTACAGCATCTTTAGGTTTCTTTTCTTTTATTAATCTCATTAATAAAAATCCCATCAGCTTATGCTTCCTAAGCATCACAGAAGAAACGAAAGCAGTAATATTTATATATCAGCATATATATATAGTATAAGCATTCGTCTCAGGCAGTAATATGATCTCATCACAGAACAATGCAGCAGAAGAACATATATGAAATATTGGATATACTAGGACGTCCGTGTTTTCAATACGAGCCTGTATAAAACACGGATTCCACGGTCACGACGAATAGCCAAACCCACATCCCAAGACCCCTACGAGAGCGGCAAGTAACACTGCCAATTCTAGGGTTAGAAGACCCGGTCTCGACTCCTCGAGATGGCCTCCCACTGGACCCTAGAACCCGGTTACTTGTGCTCCCCTCCTTGGGTCTACCTAATGCGGAAAAGTAAATAATATACACTGGTGACATCAACCGCAACCTGGAAGTGCCCCAAAAAGAATATTACATTACAAATGAATTTTACATGAATGAAAATAAAAACCCTCATCTCACATAAAACCCCCGGCTATTCAGAACGCGACGATCCAATATAACATATCACAGCAACACATAATATCACATATCATCAACGTAAGTAAATATGCGCATCCCAATTGTCGTTGAATCATATAGCAACGAAACCGGCGATATCACATATTACACTTACGGTCACAGAAAAGAAAGTGTAAAAACTACAATATTTGGAATCCACAATCACTTTAGACATCGTAAATCCGAAATATCACATACTTCGCATTTCATGCCTAACTCTATGAATTCCACATATTGTATCACATTCCAGATAAATAGACAGAATTAAACTTTCCGAACAGATAATTAAATACCCAAAATTTCCCAAACTGCTCAACACTTGAGCGGAGTTCAAATAATCCCAGAATATGTCACAGTACCGGTGATCCAGCCATAGAAGGGTCAAGCCAACGCCTCACATGTGGCACGCCGTACTGCCCCAAACCCGAAGGTTCAAAAGGCAGTTCAAGACGGTCACATAATCGAGTTAAGGTTTGTGTCTTCTAGAGGGTCCACCGCTTAACTTGTACAATTTTTCCGAAAGATTTAAACCCGAATAAATTTCAACACTTGAAAGTTTGCCGTACCGGGAAACAGTAAGTTAATGATATCCGTTCAAATAGTTTAACAGTTTCTAAATATCCGGAAAGAAATACGAACTTAAATATTCCGATCGAATCTAATATTACCAAATAAACCCCAGATTTAAACAATACTGGAATCACTGTTAAAAATATCCAGAAACATCAACAAGTACCTACGGTCATAACCATCAAAGCCACGTGTCATGATCACACTTTCTCGCCGCGGAAGCGCTGCGCAAGCCATGCTTGCGCCGCGCTTCCGCCGCCGTTTGGTGGAATTAGGGGCTCGGATTTTATGGTAGTTCTTAGAATTCCCTGCTGATTTTTTTACATATTTTTAATTCAGAAAAATCCCAAAATTTAAAAAATTTCCAGAGAGGGGTCTATTTGCATCGTTTCGGGTTCGATCGGAGTTTTAACTTCGTAAACACATCGCCTAATGCTCTAGCTAGGCTCTGATACCACTGTAGGGTTCCTAGGCACTCTTGTGAAGGTTCAAAAGGCATCAAACATGCCCGGATTAAATTTTAGACGTGCCGAACAACCCAAAGCCGGGATCTTTGCTAGATTATTAGGGTTAAACATGCTAGATGATAACTTTTATCTAAGTGTGAGGGATTACAACCTTTGTAGTCCACTCCTTCACTTCACAAGCTCCGAGTAGAAGTCCCTTTGCCGCGATCCACGATCTCCCGGACTCATGAGAGGCTCCACGACTCGAACGATCCATGCTAGCTCGAAGTATTCCAAATCTCCGATGATCTACCTTGAAGTTGCTTCGACTCAAGCTTTCTCACTCAAAAGAGTAGAACACACTAATCCCATGGGCTAGATGAGATGAGGATGAGGGAGTAGTATTTTTGCTTTCCTTTTATATCATTTTCTCATATTTTATCATCACTTAAGGATTTTCAAGAGTGCTTCTTCAAGAGAGAAGAAGAAGAAGATAATGGAAAAAGAATAATCCTTTTTCTTTTGTGATGAATAGAATATAATCATATGATTGAATTGTAAACCATGGTCAAGGATGAGTGGCTAGGATTTTGTAGAGAAATAACTAGAGTTAGGGCTTAGTTGAGTTAAAGAAAATATCTTAAGAATGACAAAAGAAGAAACCTTCTAGAAGATGCATGAAACATCTAACCCAAATTAAACCCTAATCTCAATTAATCATCCTTAAACATGTTTAACAATTAATCATAACATGTCACAATAATATATATCACATATATATTATATATTTGCAACAAAAGAAAATAATACAATTAACATATATCGCATATATATCAATGTATCATCCACTGAGAAAATGAAATAATAAAGCGAGCCAATATTAGATAATGTAATACAATATATCATATATATTATTATACATTAAATCATCGAATCAACACTTGGTTCGACGATCCGGCTATATCGAATATTACCGACTAATATATCATGTACCGATTCATCGAATCAACACTTGATCCGTTGACCCGGTTTATATCCATATATCGCGAGAATATAATATGGTATCCCATATCGTATTATTCTCGTTCCTGCGCATATCACATATGCGCCACTACTCCGTTTCGCCTGAGCCAAGAAACCTCTGTGTAGGACTCTAAAGAATCGTCAATACGCCGGTAGCAGGTGATGATCATATCAAACACCCACAAGCTGCAAGCGGTCAGCTAAACGTAACAGCCACCCAGGTATTGAGCGATCAGAAGATCAACAAGCTAGCCTGTGCGTTCTCCTGTGAATCCAACCAGTAACACTCCCGTACAGTCCGGTCTGTTCGTCTGATATGTCGCATATCAAGTCTAGGGGTGGTATACGTCAGACCCCAGTAACCGATAAGTCGTGTCGATGTATGGCTCATAACGGGTCGAGAAACTACTAGTAACACTTACCAGTAAATCTCTATATCAGCCCTGGCCAGGGACTTCCAGTTATAGCCAATCGAACACAGCACAACACCAACTCCCTATACCGGGAGAGACGAATCCCTTCCTATCGCTCATTGCCTCCATGTGATTCGGGACTGTACCCAAAAGCCACCGTTTTGCACGCCCTCTTGGACGTGGTAAGGTGGAAATCAAAGCACAGTGGGAATCACACAAGACTCTATGACGATCTCGGGTCTACAGACTACCCTGTACCAGTGTCACCGGAGAACTGCCATCTGACGTGTGGTATATCACCATCTGGGAGTTCTCGGCGAGTCCGTCCAGTGTACCCAGTCTCCACTGAGCACCCGTACACCATCTCTGATGTCTAACATCGATGGATATGGGATCATCCATCGCCCATCATATGGGTCAAGATGCGTATACGCTAGTCTACTCTGGTGTATCGATGCCCTGTCTCGATATACCCTCGACTAGGAACAGTTATAGGATGTACTCATCGACTACCGCGGCCCCACTAGTATGATCTCATCATAGTCCCAGTAGTCGAGTACAGATCCTAAGGGCTTTATCAACATGTGAGAGTAAAACAGTAAACCAATACAAGTCAACATGTTAAGATAAAGTGAAACCAAATAGCATACTATCATGACGAGCAAGAAAGTCATCTCTATATATAACCAAGCATCCATTATAATATACGTCATATGTACAACAATGGCCTCTAGGGCATATACATAACTAACAGACGCATTAAATTAATGCAAGAAAATAAACCAAAGTTGAGTCGTTGGAACACTTTCAAAACCACTCGGTTTTTTTTCAAAAACAACTTTTAATCGCTGAGCTTAAGCCACTCCTTTTAAAATCTATCTCGTTCCATCGATTATATCAAGTTCACTACGTTCACGGTTTCGCCAAAACCATTCGTAGCCATCTGTCGTTTCACATGGATAGTCAATAGTATTCAAGCTATGTTTGTTGGCCAAAGACAAGGCATAGTGATTGGTAGCTATTGGGTATTCATGTGCAGTATAGATAGATGTGTTGGTTTGGGACAGTCGTACTGTCTTGTTGGCCAAAGTCAAGGGTAGGTACGGGTGGGTTCAAATTAACCTGGAGAATGACGGGTAGAACTTGACATGTGACTTATGATTTGTTGGCCAAAGTCAAGGTCATAAGAGCATGGGGCAAAAATCCACATCGGGAGTTTCAAAATAAACTGAAACTTGCTAGCGCTGCAAACCATTTGGAGTGTGATGATTCAGGTAGGATTCCTTCAATTTTTTCATGCGATGATATTTGGATCCCGATCTTACTGTGAGTATATGCTACTCCTCGGGAAATTTCTCACTTAACGATCAATGCTATAAACCAAGTGGGTGTCTAGAAAGGTGTTAGCGGGGCTACGCCCACAGGGAAAAGAGGTTATTTAATTAAGGAACTTCGCGAAAATATTGGAAAACCTCCCTCGAAGTACCAACACTGGCCTGGCTGAACGGTTAAGCAAGTATTGTATGGTTAGATTGATCTCGACTAATTCTTCCTTTTTAGTTTGAGGAGGGATTCGAGAGACAGTAGGAGCCATCCTATTTAGACAAATTAAAAACCACTCTAAACTTGCAAGAGCATCATGCTAAAGTGTTTCTTCTCTCTCTCTTAATTGCAGCGACCAAACATCATGACTGGACTTAAGTTACTACTAGATAAAAACATACTGACAGGGCCAAACTACAAAGATTGGCTCAGGAATGTCAAAATGGAAATCACTTATGACAAGCTGGGGTATCTTCTTACCACCAAAGCTCCCCCTATCCCAGGTACCAAAACCAGCGGCGCGGATAAGGAAATCCGTAAGACCAGGGAAATCGACTGCGCGAAGGCCAAGTGCCTCGTGCTTGCCTCTATGGACAATGAACATCAGAGGAGGCTCGAGAATATGGACCTTTAATCCATATTTCTCTATACAAAAGAAAGGTATAGAGATCAATCCCGTATCGCCAGATACGAAGTCTCGAAAAAGCTGTTTTCGGGGAGATTGACCGTCGGATCATCGGTAGCGGAACACGTGCTTAAGATGATTGGCTTCATTGAGGAGCTCACAGACCTTGGGACCACGTTAGAGAACGAGCTCTACATGGACTTGATTCTCCAGTCCCTTCCTTCCACTTACGCCCAGTTTATCCTGAACTTCAACTTGCAAGAAAAAGAAGTTGAACATTCAGAACTCCTCAACATGCTGAGGAGTGCGGAGGGAACCCTACAGAAAGGTAGGGAAACATCCACTTTGTTTGTAGGAGGATCTTCCTCTTATAAGTCCAAGGCAAAAGCCAAAGGAAAGAAGAAGAAAGCTCCCGCCAAACCAAGGGGCGGTGTTAGTAAAGTGGATACGAAGGGAAAGTCAAAGACAACAAAGGTCGTGGGAAAGCTTGTGGGAAAGGAAGAATGCTTTTACTGTCACAAGAGTGGACACTGGAAAAAGGATTGCAGGGCTTGGAAGGCCAGAAACCAGGATCTGAAGCAAGTTGCGGCTTCAGCTTTAGGTGTGTATGTTACTGAAAACTGTCTATCAATAAACTCTACATCCTAGGTATTGGATACCGGATCAGGATCTCATATCTGTAATTCTTTACAGGCACCGAGAAGGCGTAGGGTTTTGAAAGCAGGTGATATGACCCTCAGAGTTGCAAACGGAGCTGGCATGGATGCTGAGTCCGTGGGGGACTATCACCTGGGATTGTCAGATGGACACATTTTGGTTTTGCGTGATTGTTATTTTGTACCCAATGCAACTTGTAATATCATATCTGTATCTTTATTATCTAAAGAATGTAATGAATTTGCATTTGTAAGCAATGTTGTAAACATTCACCTTAATCATGTTTTGATTGGGTCAGGTACATTAAGCAATGGTATATACGTATTAAACCAACCACAGATTTTCAATGTTCAGAATACACATAAAAGAAAGACTCCGGAAACAAATCAGGCTTTCTTATGACATTGTAGACTGGTCATATCAATGAGAGAAGGTTGACGAAGTTACATACAGAAGGATATTTGGATCCGTTCGAATATCAATCATATGCAACTTGTCAATCCTATCTCAAAGGAAAGATGACAAAGACTCCGTTCACTGGACACTGAGTAAGAGCGAGCGAGCTCTTGGGACTCGTACACAGCGACGTGTGCGGTCCAATGTCTACACATGCGCGAAGTGGTTATTCTTACTTCATTAATTTTACGGATGACTTTTCAAGGTACGGATATGTCTTCTTATTGAAACATAAATCCAAAGCCTTTGGAAAATTCCAGGAATATAAGAATGAAGTAGAAAAACAAACCGGCAAAAGTATCAAGACACTGAGATCTGATCGAGGTGGTGAATACTTGAGTGCCGAGTTCCTGGGTTACCTAAAAGAGAATGGAATTCTCTCTCAACTTACTTCTCCATACACTCCACAACATAACGGTGTATCGGAGAGACGAAATCGGACCCTATTGGATATGGTACGTTCCATAATGAGTAACACTGAGTTACCACGATCATTCTGGGGATATGCACTAGAATCAGCTGCATACCTTTTGAACCGAGTTCCAACTAAGACTGTGCCTACCACACTATATCAGATATGGTGTGGGAAGAAACCCTATCTTAAGCACATTAAGAGATGGGGATGTCCAGCTTTTGTCAAAAAGCAGCATGCGGACAAACTCGAGGCACGCTCAGTACAGTGCAAGTTTGTGGGATATCCAAAGAACTCCAAGGGAAATTTCTTCTATTGCAAAGAGGATCAAAAGGTTTTTGTTTCTCGTCATGCCCACTTCTTGGAAACTGAGTTTTTGAAAAATCGGATAAGTGGGAGCACAATAAAACTGGAAGAAATTCCAGAACCACGAGCTATTACTGAAAGCTTAGTAGAACCAAAGGGTTCGAAAGATCAGGACTGTCACGTCCCGAAAGTACGGAATATGACCGGCACTTAAACTACGAACGTCTCGAGGCGTACGTAACCTAAGTAAGCCGAAAACCCAGAAACCCAAACCAAGAAAAGTAGTAGAGTGAAGGAAAACCAATTTAAAACAAGTATTTTTAATAGCATAAGCCAAATTATGCGGATCTTTTTTTTTTAAAACAAACATCAAATATTTCCCGAAAATTTCGGCAGAGTCTCCTTTGTAAATACTGGCCCCCAAACGGGATACAACATGAATAGAATACGAAATCAATAAAAAGGCATCCCCAAGCGGGAGCTAGCTCTTCGTCAACCGACGGTCACAACCACACAAGCAATATAATATACAATGCCAAGGGCGAGGATCAAAATTCAAAAGGAAACTTAAAACCATAAGAAAACCACAGAAATATAACGCGCGACTCTAAGGTCGAAGGAATAACATTACTGGTCTCTATCTCAAAATAAATACATGTTTGGCTGATGGAACTTTTAGATACAACAGAGTAATAATATACAAGTTATATAATGGGGGTACGATACAAGTAAACCCACCTACTAGCAAATCACCCGAAGGAAACTATGCCCGCAAGCCGTAATGAAACCTGTACGGCAAACCTGCAAGAAACTGGGGCACAACGGGGGTGAGTTGCCAACTCGTGAATAGAAAAACATCTACGCACAGAAATCGCATAAATAACGCAACCTAGGTCAATGATCATAGTATATCCTGAAATATATGAATAGCATGCAGCCTATTACAATGGCTAGGGTAAATATCTAACCCGCGTGTGATCTCATGTGCCCGTGTCAGTGCCTCAGGTAGCAATATATCATATGAATGAGGTATGAATGCATGGAACAGAATGCATGTACTGAGGAAAAATGCTTTCATAAATTAGTGAGATTTCTGTATTTTAAAAGTGAAGTACCATAAATGAAATCAGCATAAAACAGTGCCAAGCATCGACACAAAACAAGTGTCCAAATATCTCGATATCTCTATATCACAATCGCTGTACCTCAACATCTCAAATCACAATATCTAGGGCGCCGTCAATCCAGACCGGCCCCTACCATCCATCTCAAGACCACGACGGTATCCTCCGGATATCCGACGCGTCGGGTAATGTCACCGGTCGGTAGTGCTCCCCTGCCGGGCTCAACATCAACAACACATTCCTCTTGCCCCGGGGTACCACACCGGGCCCACCATGTACCCGAAACGGTTCCTCCACTCCTCGAATCGGGTCTCGAAATCCATCAGCAAACTCATGGTGGATGACTCATACATCATGGGAAAACCGCACTTTTTATTTTAAAAGAGAGAAAAGGTTTATTTTATGTTTTTGCGGTTTTCCTCCAAATCCAAGAAATCTCATGAAATCCGAATCCAAGTCATCAATAGCATGTAAACAGTGAATATAGGCATGAGAATCCATAAATGCGACACAACAGTGAATAATAACATGCATGAAGTAGTAGGCAATAACTACAATGTCTAACTAGCATATAAGGCAAGTACACTAATATCATGTCTAAACTATTAGCTAACAACCTATGTCAAATGAAATAGTACTTTCTAAAGTGTTCGTGACATGGCAATTACCGATGAAGATGTGTGTGAGCCGGCAAGTAAGTGTACGTGGTACATACGCGTCATCGGTAATGGTGCTGGTGTCCTAACAGCATGATATTAGTAATGCAATAAGAAATTATAATATAAGTATGCGATGCGGAGCGAACAGTAAAAATGAGCGGGAGCTGAATACCAGACGCAACTATAACTAATCTGCACTAATCTAATATAAGTCCTACAAATGGTGCCTTTTGAAATAACACGAATCATGGGGTTTTGAAAATAGGGGCTACGGTGTTTTTAAGAAAAGATACGTTTTTGAAATATCCGTAGAATCCCTTGACCTGTCATTTAAAATACGCATGATTCGTAAGCTTTGAAATAGGTAAGAATCGAATCTAATCTAACAACTAAACTAAACGAAAGGGCTAAGCTAACAAGCTGGACTACAGGTAAGGAAACCGCCTAACATCTGAGTCGATACATATACATACCTGTATATATATTAGTCGGTGATCCCGCCTCAATAATATCATATCTGATACCATATCTATAATCAGACATCCCAAGTCAAGAGTGTGGATCAATCATCAAGATATAGCTCGTACGTAAATCCGTCGTACGGCATCCCCAATTCTGGGTACGGGTCAATATCACATTCATCATACTATTCACCTGGTATCCTCTTTATCAAATATCATGATCGGGTACTGATCTACGTCTAGTACAATACTGATATCGCCTAGGTATGCATGCACGTGTGTAAAACACTACGTCAAGGACCCGCTACAACGTCATGTCGTATCTCAAATACGAACCCTGCTATATCACCGATCTCACAGCCTCAAATCAAATCTCATCGACTCATCATAAATCCCAAGTACTATCCTCAAATTCTTATGTGAACACACAGTCCCATACCTATGTGAATACATAACTATATAGAATCCCAAATAACATATAAATAGGAATGTATGCAAGTATGTATGTGTGTATGTGTGGTGCAACACTACCCTAGGGTTCGCAACACTAAAGTAATCCAACACACCAATATCCATCCTAAACATCGTTATTAACTCAAACAATATATAAACAATATATATGTGTGTATACGTGTCCGTATACATCACCACGAACTGCAGGGGTGCTATACGCCATCCACCCGACTTCTCCCCGTAGATATAAATCTACTCACCTGGTCCTCGCTTGCCGGTGCCGACGTCGCCATGCGCTTGCTTTTCGTCTCGAAGTCCACATGGGGGTACCTACATATCATAACGCACCGTGACGTATTAAAATCCGACTCATGACCAAAACTACTCACGAATCCCACATAGTTCAAAACCTATGGTTGCTTTCTCAAATCAACCCAAAAACCCTCGACATCGGTATACACACGCCGATTGATCGAGAAAAACACCAAACGTACCAATCGTTGTTTTATAAGTCACTAAAAATATATGAAATAGGATGCAAATCATCAAAACCAATAAATTGATCAAATCGGTTTATTTCCAAAAAGCCTAGTAAACGGGGTCGTTAACCGTTTTACTACAAGTCTTGATGTTTTAGCAACTAGTGGTCACAATACTCACTAATTATCTTAATTAGGCCACATAAACATTTACTAGATTTTTAATCTTGCTAAATTACATTAAACCCAAAATCTAGTTAGCAAAAGTTACCTTTTTAGTCAATACTTGGTGTTTTAACCAATCTAAATATTTTAACAATTCTAGTGGCTATAATGTTCATTAAACATCTTAATTATGTCATATCAATGTTAATTAGATTTTAAAATCACTCATTTCCATCAATTCTCAAAAACCTAGTTTGCAATATTTGTACAATTATTAAAATTTTAAACTAACAATTTGCAAACTAGCAATTAGATTAGTTTTAACAAGTTTTAAGATGCTAGCCCATATCACACAACCATGCACAATTTATCATAACCCATTTCCATAACAAAACCCTAACTTGAAATCTTTAATCATGCAATTAAACTCATCAAAACCTAATAAGCACTTAGTTAACTTAGATTAAAGCAACTAGATAACAAATTTTAGCAAAAGCATGAGATTATACCTCCCATGATGAGATCAAGCTCAAGATCTAGCCTCCTAAAATGCCATTTCTATCCCTAGATCCGTGCTAGAATGGCTAATGAGAAATGGGTAGGAGTTGGATTTTGATTTGGATTTTTGCTTGATTTTTAGTGGATTTTTCTTTGATGGAACAAAGAGAGGAGAAGAGGGGAAAGGGGCTGTTGGGGGGTTGCTGGTTTCGGCCAGAAGTGTGGGGGGTTGGGAGAGGGAGGAGAGAGAGTGAGGTTGAGAAAGTTAGATCAAGTCAAAGTCCACTCAAATTCTATCATTTTCTACTCTTTTCTTTTCTTTCCTTTTGACAAAAGAAGTGATTGGAGAGAGGGAGAGGGGGAGGGCTGTCATGGTGGGGCCGGCCACATGGAGAGGGGAAGAGAGGGTGATGTGTGGGTGTGTGGGTTAGGGAAAAAGATAAATGTATTACCCCAATTCCCATTAACACTAAATTCACCGAAAAAAAGCCTTTTTCTTCGATATTTTCTAAACCGTTTTGGCAAACGATTTCATTTCAAAAACCACATGAAAAAATTTTATTTAATGTTTTATGATGCACAAAATTTGTTTCAACTCATTCCAATTGTAATTTTCCCTAATTATATGTATTAGGGACGGCTTAAAATAATAATAAAAAAAAAATTTCAGAAAATTTAAAATTTTACCAGTGGCTCAATAAACACCAAATACTACCAATTACATAGCTAGAATATGTATATTTAATTTTTATAATAAGATATTTGTATTTTGACTTTTTACAGAAAACCCCCTTATTTTACCGTTTTTTCGAAATTTCACCGAAACGATTTTCAAAACGTTACAAGGACATTCCTGCGCCGCTCCGCAGGAGTAGTAGGCAGTCTCATCCGCCCAAGAGATACTACGGTTTTCTCATAGACGGGGATAGAGAGGATTGCATCATTGATAGTGATGAGCCGACTAGCTTCCAGCAGGCCATTCAGAGCGTTGACTCGGTAAAATGGCTGGATGCAATGCGGACCGAAATGGAGTCCATGTACACCAACAAAGTATAGATGTTGAACGTTGCTCCAGATGGGGTAAAACCCGTAGGATGAAAGTGGATCTTCAAAAGGAAGATTGGTGTAGATGGACAGGTTGAGACCTATAAGGCTAGACTTGTTGCAAAAGGTTTTCGTCAAAGACCTGGTTTGGACTATGACGAAACCTTTTCTCCAGTGGCTATGCTGAAATCCATTCGGATCCTTCTTACCATTGCTTCCTTCCACGATTATGAGATTTGGCAGATGGACGTAAAGACCGCTTTTCTAAATGGAAATTTAGAGGAGAGTGTTTATATGGACCAGCCAGAGGGTTTCATTCAGAGTGGGAGCATCGGAAAGGTGTGCAAGTTGCTTAAGTCCATCTATAGAGTAAAGCAGGCATCGCGGAGTTGGAACATCAGTTTTGATGAGACGGTCAAAGAATTTGGCTTTATCAAAAATCCAGATGAAACATGCATCTATAGTAGATTTGTAGCAAGAACTGTCATATTCCTCGTTTTATACGTGGATGACATTCGCTTAATTGGAAATGACATTCCTATGCTACAATCGGTCAAAAGGTTCCTGTCACACAGGTTCTCCATGAAAGACCTGGGTGATGCCTCTTACATTCTGGAGATCCGGATCTATTGTGACAGATCCAAGAGGATATTAGGACTTTCACAGTCCAGGTACATCGACACCATACTGAAAAGATTCAGTACGGAAGATTCCAAGCGCGGTAATCTACCGGCTTGTCACGGGATCACCCTCTCCAAAAAGACGTCTCCCAAGACTGATTTGGAAAGGGATCGCATGTCTATTATACCCTATGCTTCTGCGGTTGGCTCTATAATGTATACGATATTGTGTACCAGAACAGATGTAGCTTATGCACTAAGTGTGGTAAGCCGGTATCAGTCAAACCCTGGGGAGAAGCACTGGATAGCGGTAAAGAACATTCTCAAGTACCTAAGAAGGACTAAGGAGATGTTCTTGGTGTATGGAGGAAATGACCTCCAGATCGAGGCCTTTACTGACTCCGGCTTCCAAAGTGACAAGAATGATTCCAAGTCCATGTCGGGTTATGTCTTTACCCTCAATGGAGGGGCGGTGTGTTGGATGGTTCCAAACAGGAAACCGTTGCTGACTCGACGATGGAAGTGGAATATATCGCTGCTGCAGATGCCACAAAAGAAGCCGTCTAGATAAGGAAGTTCTTGACAGAACTTCAGGTGGTTCCGTCCATTGTTGATCCAATACCTCTGTATTGCGACAATAACGGGGCTATAGCTTTAGCAAAGGATCCCAGGTCCTATCAGAAGTCCAGACACATCTTGAGGCGGTATCACCTGATCAGGGAGATCGTGGGTCGCCAGGAGATCGAGGTTCGAAGAGTTACTACGGAAGATAACATTGCTGATCCACTCATGAAGGCCTTACCCCAGGATCAGTTCGAACGGCTGATCGAGATGATAGGTCTTCGATACGCCAGTACATGGCCTTAGTGCAAGTGGGAGATTGTTAGTATATATGCCCTAGAAACCATTACTGTATCATACTAGTTTGTATATTACTTAATGGAAGCTTGGGATATTCACAGTTGTATAGAAAATCTTGCTCAAAATAGTAGTATGCAACTTGGTTTGTTTCTACTTTAATGTGTACATGTGTTTCTTTTAGTATATCACCTATACACGTTAGTGGAGCCCGTAGGATCTTTGCTTGATTACCAGCGTTGTGATGGCAGTCACACTCGTGGGGGCTGGGTAATCCACAAGCACATCCTTATGCAGGTCCCTAGTCGTAGGACTATCGAGACAGAGCAACGATACTCCAGAGTAGACTAGCGTATGCACTTCTCATCCCAGCATGGGAGACGGTCTGTCCCACAGCCGTCAGTACGTCATACTTGAGATAGTATGCGGGTGCTCGTTAGGTTACGAGTACACTGGACAGGATTCGTCGAGAACTATTGGTTGGTACTATACCTATCGTCAGTTATCAGTTCCCAAGTGACATGAGTACAGCTTAGTCCGCTGACTTGACACTGTCACTTCGCCTCGAGTGTGTTCCCACTTTACTTAGATTACTACCCTACCACGGCATAAAGGATTCGTGCAAACAGGTAGTAGTTGGGTGCAGTCCCGAAGCACTTGGAGGCAGTGACGGTTAGAAAGGATTCGTCTCTCCCGGTATTGGGGGTTGATATCGCGCTGTGTCCAGGAGAGCCATTACACAAAGTCCCTGGCCAGGGCAAGCGAGATATACTGGTAGGTTTCCATTGTTAACTCTGTAAGTGCACGGCGGCGCCCCGGCCGTCGATCCGACGCCGGAATGCGGAAGCGGTGATTTACTTTGACTTTTCAAACCGGCACTACCGCGCACTATAAACCCGGATCGTGCCATTAACTAGTCCTAGCTAACTACAAGATTGGGAAGAGAGATATACCGAGCGATCCGTGTCCTCCGGTCTTCTCGCCGTCGTCCCGATCTCCCGTGGAATGTCCGATCTCCACCTCCTCGCCGGAAGGGCACCACGTCGCCTGCTTCTTTTACGGGCTCCCACCTCTATACCGTGGCAACTCGGGCACGAAGTTGGCGAGCCGACGTGGCCAAGGTTTGCTATAGAATGTGTAGTGCTCATGTCTCATTTTGGGGTTCTTGGAGGTTGCCTTTTGGTGGAGGGATGATAC
This sequence comes from Agapanthus africanus, assembly GCA_030015575.1. Taxonomy (NCBI): domain Eukaryota; kingdom Viridiplantae; phylum Streptophyta; class Magnoliopsida; order Asparagales; family Amaryllidaceae; genus Agapanthus; species Agapanthus africanus. The sequence continues at coordinate 38,557,364 of JASDDO010000029.1, forward strand.
AAGCTAATAGAGATTGATTTTGTGGGATTTTTTCCAAAGCAAAAGCACAAAAACCCCACCCATGAAATTTTGGACAGCCCCTTAAAGGCTTGGCCAGCCATGCAAAAATGGTGAGAGAGAGGAGGGAATGAGAGAGAGGTGTATGTATCATGGAGCCACACAAATAATGCAAGAGAGAAAAGGTCATAATGGAACATCATCACAAATTAAAACCAACACTCATAAACCCATCATCCATAATCCTCCATCTTCACAAAACATCATCATGATGACTCCAAAAGGTCAAGCCATCATGAAAGAAGAAGTCAAATGGTCAAGGGATGGTGCAACCATCATGACACTACAAGATGCAAAAACACCCTCCACAAATTCCTATTTGCACAAATGCAAATAAGCCCTCCTCCACCAATCTTCGACCATTGAAAGATACAAAGAAATATGGCTGAAACGGAAAGCAAACTGGCAACTCTAGAAAACTGGTCCCGTAATAAATTACAGGAAAACCCCGATACTGTGTATACACACCCGCATTTGTATTCTGACCGAATACAAATGTAATGAGACAAAATCTACACTGTACTATACTAGGATCCGGCTTAAACCAAAGTCGGCTAGTAATATCCGTCCGATCCTGATCCGTGCAATACCACTCGTATCTGATCGAACCCTACCTTATCTCCATACGGCCTCTACAGCGTTTCGCCCGAAAACTAGAGCAACTGAATGTGGGGGACTCTAAAGACTCGTCAATACTATGGCTGTGGATTTAACCACTAGCACGTCAGAGGTATTAGCCATACGTGACGGGATACCAGCTATTGACCAAAAGGGACGTCGATAAGCGAACTCATCCTGACACCCTTCTGAGCCTGTCAGTGACAATATCCGTACAGTCTGGTCCGTTCGTCTATGAGCATCGCATGGCGGGCCTAGGGGGTTGGTAAAAGTCAGACCCCCAAAAGCGGTACTAGTCGTGTCACAGATCAGCCCAGAACATCCTGAGATACTACTGGAATACCTACCAGTATATCTCCTGCCTTGGCCAAGGACTTTTCATGTTCTGGCTCTCCTAGACACAGCACGACCTCACCCCCAATACCGGGAGAGACGAACCCCTGAAGATCCGCTCACTGCCTCCATGTGGCTCGGGACTGTACCCAACTAAAACCTGTTTGCACGTCTCCTTTGAGCATGGTAGGGTAGTAATCAAAGTACAGTGGGAACTCACACGAGACAAATGACGATCCCCAGGTCAATGAACTAACCTGTACACATGTCACCAGGGAACTGCTATCTGACGTCAGGTATAAGACCAACTAGCATGTTCCCGGCGAGTCCTGTCCGGTGTACTCATAACCCAATGAGCACCTGTATACATCTTAGGTGATCCAACTGACACCAGTGGCTTGTGAGACAGGCCACCTGCCCTCGTCGGGGTCTCGAATGTATACACTAGTCTACTCTGGAGTATCGATACCCTGTCTCGAAACTCCCACGACTAGGGACCTTTTAAGGATGTGCTTATAGACTACCAGCTCTCACCTATATGATCGCCCTCATACTGCTGGCAGTCAAGCAAGAATCCTAGGGGCTCTATCAACGTGTAATAGTGACCTGTCAGGTCACCTAAAGCAGTACACGATGATAAAGATAAACCAGATAGCATACTATCATCTTGAGTAAGATTTTCCTACCGGGACAGGTCCTCCCTCAATCATTGCAATCACGTGCCTGTGATCCAATAATTGACTCTGAGGGCACCATCTCCAAGTATCTCCCACTTGCACTCGAGTCTAATTATTGCGATGTCGCATACTCACAGCCCGTGTGATACCGAACACCCAACTCCTCAACTAGTCAGTCTCACAAAGCTCGCTTGCGAGACGATTGCGCTCGAGGAATAGCCTCAGTGAGTGGATCCGCTTTGATGTTTCTTTCTATGTCTCTCTATATCTCATGTTCGCGGAGAAAGCCATCTCCCGAAATGAGCAATACCTGTCTTAGAATGTGTCTGGATGTCTGATGGGACCTAGCTCATAAATGAACTCCAAATCCAAACTTCTTAGACTGTATCGTCAACTGAAATTAATCAGTATCCTGCGCCATGCCTCCCTCAGTATTTCCTTGGACCACCTATCCAAAATACTGCCCCTCGTCAGAAGGAAAACTATAACTCTGACAACCTCCCTGTCGTCCAGGTCACCTTGGAAGCCTGGAATGATAATTGTCTCCTGAAAGAGGCTGTCGTTATCACATCCCTAGAACATCCACTTATGTTCTAAAACTGCTTCCGACTGCTTCTCCAGGATTGGATCAATGTCAACTTATTGCATCTAGTGCAAGAATAACATCTGGTGTGGTACTTGACATCTCACGATTGACTCAATTGCCTAAGCAAGTGATCTGCCAATCATGCACATCCCTCTCCCCTTTAGTCTGTAAGACACCTTTAGAGAGGGTCACTCCATCACCTGCAGGTACACTACCGTGCCAGGAGTCGTCCATTCTAAATACTCTTAGAATGCTGTCTAAGTACCCAGATTGGGAAACTACCCAAATCTAGATCTAAAACCAAAGATCCAGTAACCAGAATGTTTGATATGAAATCCATTTCCTTTGTGGAGAAACCACTGTGTGACGACCAAAGTGTAACCGATCGTAGTATAGGAGTTTCTTTTCCTACTCTGTGTATGTCATCCAAATACCAGGACATCAGACCCTACTACCTTCTCAACAGATCCATCCCCTATTCTGATGAAGTCAAACCTATGACTGTCACGTCAGAAATAGATGATCTATCTCCGCTACATCTGCTTTAGTCTATAAATAGACATAAGCCACCTGTCAACCATGCTTCCGTTGCTCCCACTGACCACGATAACCCTCTGGCAGAGTCATATACACGTACACTTCTAAAGCCAGTTTAGAACGACGCAATACTCATCCTCCCGCCGGGTCTCGCAGCCTGGAACAATAGCAATGGCACGTATGGGTAAACAAGAACTTCCCTGTCACCGTCCTTGAGGCTACCAGAGTACCTCTCGGGTGCCTGAAATTACCCACCATATCTGCGGAGTGGCCAATGGAATGTCAAACTAGATTGAATCTTTAGGTTCCTATCAAATCTTCAGTAATCGTTTGTGGTTCTGGAATCACTTCCTGTTCTACCATACTCCCACTTCTGTTTTCTGAAAAAATCCATTTTTATTAAAACTGTGGCAAGTCTAGAACAATATCACTATTGATCTGCCAGATGGTAGAAAGTCAACCCTCGTCATAGCCTGGGTCACCCCACAAACAGCCATTACAGAAACGTGCCTTGAGTTATCCAGAGTCTGGTTTTAAGCATAGGTCGGACAACTCCCCGTACCTTAACACCGTTAAGATATGAACTGTTCTATATGCAATATAGAACCAGAGGCACTTATTTAATTGAACCAGATTCAAATCATGCAGCTGTCTACAGTGCATGTCAACTAAATGGAAGGAGGCCGATCAGCGTTACTCAACTTAGGAATGCTTCCAATTATGAGTAACCTGAAAGAGAAGCAAGATCTCTTAATCATTACTATCAACTGAATACCATACACAAGTATCTACATCTTCGATCACTTTGAAGAATCTCGATACTTGCAATACCTGGTTCTCTCCTTTATCCATATACCTATAACTTCTCAAAATTCAAACCCTGTGTTTCCACGAAACACTTGTCTAAAAACTAGAGAAGTCATAAGTAAACCGAATATAGTACGAGGACCAACCCCTCTGTCCTAATGGACCCTGGACAACATATAATACTCTATATATGTCCCATGAGTCTGATAACTCATTCACTGTGTATCGTAGGTTGAAAACTGTACTTATGGTTAAGAAGAATTACACCGGTGTTTAATGCTCCTTACCTAACCATCCACTGATATAGGTAAATGTCATCGACATAATTTCAAAAAGATATATCTCACTCTATAAAAATAGACGTACAGATATATCAATTTGAAATTGGTGCACAACAGCGGATATTCAAAACCAAATATTTGCCGTCCGGCAAACAACCCAGGTAACTTCCTCAAATATCACCGATTACAACGAATCCCGATATAATGAGGATGATCACCCAATTCCCAATAATTTACTCCCACTCATCATCTGTAAAACCATACAGATGTGAGAATCATACCTGGTAAATACATACCCTGGAGTAAGGACTAATTGGGAAATCAGTTTTCTTTTAACAGTTCACAGTGAAACTGAAACATTGAAATGTTTCGATAGGGTATCCCGGTATTCCTAGTAATGCCTCTTCCATTGTCCAGATTCACAACTATAACCGTGTAATTCTTTGCCATCTTTCCAAATCCCTTTCTATGTCTTTAGTCATTACCTTCTGCACACCCCTTTAGGCTAAATGGTTTTCTTCCTTCCCTACCGTTCGGCACCAGCCTATGGTTTGGAAGAAGACTATCCAATAAGCATAATGGGTGTACTGTCCTAATCCTAGGAGCACTCGCAATGCGAGAGAAGGTGAAGATAAAAGACAACCGAATAAACCTTATTCCTATTTCTCCTGAACCAGAATCCATCCCCGAACTGGAACAAGTTTCTTTCGAGTTCGTATATAACCATACGATGGAGTATCCAATAAACTGTGGATCTTCGTAGTGATACGGAGTGTTTTGGAAAAATACAAAGGTGATTTAGGATTGGCAAATAAATACTTGGTTTGGTCGTGAATAGCAGTCGCAGCTTACTTTGCCCTCCTTCTAATCCCTTTTTTTGTCTTTACATAATACCTTCTGTACACCATCGCTAGGCTAATTGGTTTTCTTCATTCCCTACCGGTCGGCACCTGCCTATGGTTTGGAAGAAGACTATCCAATTTGCGTAATAGATATACTATCTCCTAAACCAAGGAATACTCGCAACCTGAGAGAAGGTAAAAGGAAAAGACAACTGAATAGTCCTATTCGTTTTCTCCAGAACCAGAAACCATCCCCGAATAAATTCCTTCGAGTTCGTATCTAACCATACGATGGTTTTGTCCAATGGAAGTGGACGTTCATAGTAATACGGGGTGTCCTGGAGAAAAGGGTAAAAGTAGGAGTGGCAATGAGGTCTGCAACTCTGACAATCTAAAAGCCAGTGTTAAGAAGGTTCGATCAACTTGGTCACTGAGTCATAGTCTAGGGTCGGGTCAATGGTCGCTGCCAAAGAGAGAGAGAAAAGAAACACTCAGCGTGCACTCTAACCTAGATCAGAATGGTTACCAATTTATCTAATCTGGAAACCTCACACTGTACCGTCAAATTTTCCTCCAAACCTGAAAGAAGAATTAGTCGGGATCACCCGAGGAGTAAACCAACTCATCAGTGGGAATCGGGATCCAACTATTATTGCATGATAACGTGACGGAATCCGCTCACGTCATCACACTCCAGAAGGTATGCGCATATCTGGCAAGTTTCAGTTTCTTTAGAAACTCCCGATGTGATTTCTGCCCCATGCTCTTATGACCTTGACTAAGGCTAACAAATCATAAGTCACATGTCAAGTTCTACCCGTCATTGTCCAGGTTGATTTGAACCCACCCGTACAAGCCCTTGACTAGGGCCAACAAGGCTATACGACTGTCCCAAACCAACGAATCTATCTATGCTACATATGAACACCCAACAGCTACCAAACACTGTGCCTTGACTATGGCCAACAAACATAACTTGAATACTATTGACTATCCATATGAAACAACGGAGGGCTACGAATGGTTTCTGGCGAAAACCTTTAACGTAATGAACTTGATATAGTTGAAGGAACGGGATAGCTTTTTAGAAAAATATAGTGACGAAAACCTTTGCTAAAGAGGTCACTCCCGGTGAAGAGATTTCGGCTCTTTCCCCGTAGAATGAGGTGCAGGATATTCCAACTGAATACCGCGATGCAAAGCAAAAGTAATCGGCTATAGTGAAGTTATTGCCCTGACGCAAACTTTTGTCCAAGGGGTCAATCCCGGTGAAGGGATCTCGGCCCTTGCCTCGTCGACTGAGGAGCGGGATATTCCAACTGAATACCACGATGCAAAACAAAAGTGAACGTCCTTGCAATAACAGCTTTTTGAAAAGTGTTCCAACAACATCAGAATAGGTTTGTTTTTAACTTGCATTGATCCGAATCAATGCATTCCCATCAATTGATCACACCACAAAGAACGAAAATATACCGATGTACGTATATGTCATCCGCATTCGCCACTGGTCCCGTCATTACCCGTTAGGTTAGCTAACTAACGACAGAGCGGGGACTGGACGAGCGCGGATGCGAAACATATACAACATCTACTAGTATATATATATCAATATATAATATTTCGCTCAAGGCGTGATAAAAATGCAACATCACAGAAATGTACAGCATCACAGAACAATAAAGTTATCTGGGATCCCCGGGTTTCACAGATCCGCTACTGAAACCCGATGTTCCCCTGGTCGTGTGGATAGCCTGTGCAATGAAATCCTAGACCCCTACGGGCGCGGCAAGTTACCTGCCAAAACCTGAAGCGGGGCAGCCCCCTTCAGCAACGTGAATGGACCACCCAGCACTTCACGGAATCTGGTAACTTGGGCACCCCTCCTGGGTCAACCTGTACCCCCTACGAATGCGGCGAATAGCCCGCCAATTCCAGAGTGAAGCCCCCTCCGTCTCAATGCCATGAGATGCGGGCCCGTTGCCCTCTAGAACCCGGCTATCCGTGCACCCCACCGTGGGGTAATCCTACTACAGAAAGTAAAATATACATACAACGGGTACACCGACCGCAACCTGGTCGTGCCACAAAATAATAATACAAACAGGCAGTGACGGCAGTCCACATGTCGGATGCTCGCCCCGCAATATCAAATGTACATAATACAACCAAATCCGTACTACCACTGCAACCAGGCTATCCCCCACGACCGATCCGCAACATCACAGCAATACACAGAACATCAACATGAATGTCACGTTCGCAAATCCGTCTAACCGGGCTATAGCAGTTAGACAGGATTTACCGATCAAGTGACATTCACGGCCGCAGATATAATGTAAATACTGTGAACTAATGTGTTTAAAATATCCGATCGATCAAAATTTCCCAAGTAGGCCCCAAGCATTACTGTAGCAACTAAAGAAATGTTGGGCCCAAAAATGATATTCCAAAAACCCTAATTTCAACTCAGGAATCACTGAATGAAATTTGGTGCAGTGAGCTCACTTTTCTGCGTCGGAACCGCGGCCAAATGGGGGTTACGACTGCGGTTCCGCGGCTATACAGAGAGTTCAGCCGACCAAATTTCACTAGTATTCTTATAACACCCTGCACATCGCACTACAACAACATGAAAAAATTTTAGAGCCCAAAAAAATTTTGACAGAAACTGTGCAAATGAAAATACGGTTTTTGGGGATTTTTGTTCGCTCGGAAGTGTAAAACACATTAGACAAAGCTAGACTAGGTTAATGGCGAGGCTCTGATATCACTGTAAGTACACGGCGGCGCCCCGGCCGTCAATCCGACGCCGGAATGCGGAAGCGGTGATTTACTTTGACTTTTCAAACCGGCACCACCGCGCACTATAAACCCGGATCGTGCCATTAACTATTCCTAGCTAACTACAAGATGGGGAAGAGTGATATACCGAGCGATCCGTGTCCTCCGGTCTTCTCGCCGTCGTCCCGATCTCCCGCGGAATGTCCAATCTCCACCTCCTCGCCGGAAGGGCACCACGTCGCCTGCTTCTTTTACGGGCTCCCACCTCTATACCGAGGCAACTCGGGCACGAAGTTGGTGAGCCGATGTGTCCAAGGTTTGCTGTAGAATGTGTAGTGCTGATGTGTCATTTTGGGGTTCATGGAGGTTGCCTTTTGGTGGAGGGATGATACAAGCTAATGGAGATTGATCTTGTTGGATTTTTACCAAAGCAAAAGCACAAAAACCCCACCCATGAAATTTTGGACAGCCCCTTAAAGGCTTGGCAGGCCATGCAAAAATGGTGAGAGAGAGGAGGGAATGAGAGAGAGGTGTATGTATCATGGAGCCACACAAATAATGCAAGAGAGAAAAGGTCATAATGGAACATCATCACAAACTAAAACCAACACTCATAAACCCATCATCCATAATCCTCCATCATCACAAAACATCATCATGATGACTCCAAAAGGTCAAGCTATCATGAAAGAAGACGTTAAATGGTGTAGGGATGGTGCAACCATCATGACACTACAAGATGCAAAAACACCCTCCACAAATGCTTATTTGCACAAATGCAAATAAGCCCTCCTCCACCAATCTTCGGCCATTGAAAGATACAAAGAAATATGGCCGAAACGGAAAGCAAACTGGCAACTCCAGAAAACTTATCCCGTAATAAATTACAGGAAAACCCCGATACTGTGTATACACCCTCGCATTTGTATTCCGACCGAATACAAATGCAATGAGACAAAATCAACAATGTACTATACTAGGATCCGGCTTAAACCAAAGCCGGCTAGTAATATCCGTCCGATCCTGATCCGTGCAATACCACACGTATCTGATCAAACCCTGCTATATCTCCATACGGCCTCTACAGCGTTTCGCCCGAAAACTTGAGCAACTGAATGTGGGGGACTCTAAAGACTCGTCAATACTATGGCTGTGGATTTAACCACTAGCACGTCAGAGGTATTAAACATACATGACGGGCTACCAGCTATTGACCAAAATGGACGTCTATGAGCGAACTCATCATGTCACCCTACTGAGCCTGTCAGTGACAATATCCGTACAGTCTGGTCCGTTCGTCTATGAGCATCGCATGGCGGGCCTAGGGGGTTGGTAAAAGTCAGACCTCCAAAAGCGGTACAAGTCATGTCAGAGATCAGCCCAGAACACCCTGAGATTCTACTGGAATACCTACCAGTAAATCTCCTGCCTTGGCCAAGGACTTTTCATGTTCTGGCTCTCCTAGACACAGCGCGACCTCACCCCCAATACCGGGAGAGACGAACCTTTGAAGATCCGCTCACTGCCTCCATGTGGCTCGGGACTGTACCCAACTAAAACCTGTTTGCACGTCTCCTTTGAGCGTGGTAGGGTAGTAATCAAAGTACAGTGGGAACTCACACGAGACAAATGATGATCCCCAGGTCAATGAACTACCCTGTACACATGTCACCAGGGAACTGCTATCTGACGTCAGGTATAAGACCAACTAGCATGTTCCCGGTGAGTCATGTCCGGTGTACTCATAACCCAATTAGCACCTGTATACATCTTAGGTGATCCAACTGACACCAGTGGCTTGTGAGACCGGCCACCGCCCCTCGTCGGGGTCTCGAATGTATACACTAGTCTACTCTGGAGTATCGATGCCCTGTCTCGAAACTCCCACGACTAGGGACCTTTTAAGGATGTGCTTATAGACTATCGGCTCTCACGTATATGATCGCCCTCATACTGCTGGCAGTCAAGCAAGAATCCTAGGGGCTCTATCAACGGGTAATAGCGACCTGTCAGGTCACCTAAAGCAGTACACGATGATAAAGATAAACCAGATTGCATAATATCATCTTGAGTAAGACTGTCCTACCGGGACAGGTCCTCCCTCAATCATTGCAATCATGTGCCTGTGATCCAATAATTAACTCTAAGGGCACTATCTCCAACAATCTCAGGGTGTTCTGGGCTACACTCCGACACGACTTTTACCGCTATTAGGGGATAGACGTTTACCGCCGCCCTAGGCCCGCCATGCGATATTCTCAGACGAACAGACCGGACAGTACGCAGATTGTCACATTCAAGCTCAGTAGGAGTTCTGATGGGTTTCACCTCGTCCGTCTTCTTATCGGCATCTACCTGGGGGCCGTTACGCACAGCTAGTGCCGCTTCCGGTCTGTGGTTAAACCCACTGCCAGCGTAGTGTCGAGTCTTTAGATTCGCACACAGAGAGTTATTCACCTTTTGGCAAAAGAGTAGAGGTCGCATGGTTTTGCGACAGGGTTCGGTGAAATCCGTGCACTTGTGCACGTTTAGTGTCCGGGCAGTTATCACTTGCGGGATTTGGTTTAAGCCAGATCCTACGGTACGGTTTGGGATTGGTTTTATCTCCTTTGTGTTCGTGTTCCTTGGAACGCGGATGCGGGTGTGTATGCACGGTTGACAGAGACAGAGGCAGAGGATTCTCATTAGGGTTGTTGACTGTTGACTTTTGCTAAACCCTAATGAGAATAAGAAATATGATTAATGATAATATTAATTAAGTATTATTGTGCCATGGTTGGGTTGAAAGGTTGACTTTGTTGACTTAGTTGACCGGTTGACTAGGTTGGACTTGTTGACCATCATCATGACAATGGCTATCATTTCTTGGCATTAACCTTTGCTTGCTTGTTTGTTCACAAATTGCATTTAATTCATGAAATGATATTGCCATTTTGATATGATAACAACCATCACATAATACTCAATTATTATTATTTGTTATGATTATTTTGGATTTTGAGAGCAAGGGTGACAGAAGACTTACTCATTCAATCATTCTCATTCTCTCTCATCCTCAGGCTCTCCCTCTTCCTCTTGCTCTCTCTCTAGCTCAAAGAAACCCCCTCTCATGAGTTGAGAACCATTTCCTTAGAGATAAAACCCAAAACACTTCTCTACTCATCCTAGTATACAAGGTCTAGCAAACCAAGTGTTCTAGTTTCCTCAAGATTGAGGTTGGAGCCAAAGGTAGAAGCTTTCAGCTGGATCCATCTTCGGCACAAGGAGACGACGAGGAGAGAACCATCCGACCACCACAAGGAGTCGAAGAGAAGTCGTTCAAGTTAAGGTATAACCCCCTAACCGAGTAGGTAAAACTCCAAGTTTGGTTGTTAGATAGTTGTTTAACAAAGATCCGTATTTTGAGTCCATGTTACCACCAAAGAAAAATTGTTTTTCACCATTTCCGCAACCCCAAAGAACCGGGGATTGGTAATGTGGACTTACAGTTGCTGCATTGTTTTGCGACTTCATTTTAATATGAGATTTGGTATTTAATATTGTGTTCCGTCGTTTGATGTTTGTACGTCAGCGACGTGGGTTGTTTGGTGGTTTTGCAGGCGTAGGCTATAGGTTCAAACATATAAGCGATTCGCATTGCCGTTTTGGTTTTCATGTTCGATTCTTGATATTATATGACGCATTGGATATTGTAGGTACCCCCATGTGGACTTTGAAACGATGAGGACGAACGTGGCGTCATTGACTCCTGCAAGCGAGGATCGAGGTGAGTTGATATATATCTACGGGGGAAGTTGGGTGGATGGCGTATAGCACCCCCACAGTTCATAGTGTAGTATAGGATATATATGTTATATATATGATTATTGTGTTGAGAAACTTAGATGATTAGTGAGTAAGATGTTAGATGTTCATGAGTTAGTTTTTGTGTATTAAAAGTAACTTAGTTATTTTCTTAGTTGCGAACCCTAGACTAAGATTACACCGACACGCACACGCACACACGTATACTTTCTATTACTTGTGTGTATATGGGGATGTGTATATATATATATACACACACACACACACATAGGTGTGGGACTATGTATATATATACATATACATATACATGGACGATGAGGATAGTATATGATACTTGGAGCTTAGGCATGATGCCACGAGATCGGTGATGTGATATGGTTCGTATTATGAGATACGACATGATGTTATACCGGGTCCTTAGGCGATGTGTTTTCATACACACGCACATATATATGTAAATGGTATCAGTATGTACTAGATGTAGATCAGTACCCAGCTCATGATATATGATTATAAGGATACCAGATAAATAATGAGATGAATGTGCTATTCGACCCATACCCAGATTTGGGATGCCATACGATGGATTTACTGTACGAGCTATATTGATGATAGATCCGCACTCTTGATTCGAGGATGTCATATTATATGTAGTGTATCGTACGTGATACTATTGAGGCGGGATCACCGACTATTATATATATATATATATATATATATATATATATATATATATATATATATCGACTTAGACTTAGGTGGTTTTTCCTTACCCTTTCGATCAGTCTGTTAGTTTAGTCCAGTAGTTTACTTGTAGATGTTAGACTAGACCCGAGTCATAACTATTTCAAAACCAACGAATCGTGAGTATTTTAAAGACAGGCCAAGGGATTCTACGGATATTTCAAAGGACGTAACTTTTCTTAAAAACACCGTAGCCCTATTTTCTAAATACACGATTCGTGATATTTCAAATGGCAAACTGTATGGCTCGTGTATATTAATGCAGCTTCCTTATTGTTGCGTTATTATTCATGTTCCGCGTGTTATTGCTGCATTTACTATTCATTTGCCCTTTATTCTGCTTATCGCATTGCATTGCATGCTTATATGTATTTTCGTTGGAAATAGGACACCAGCACCATTACCGATGATGCGTATGCTCCACGTACACTCGCTTGCCGGCTCACACACATCTTCATCGGTAATTTCTATGTCACGTACACTAAAGAGAACATTATTTCATTGACATAGCTTGCTAGCTGATAGTTCCTATATATAATTGTTTCATATGCTAGTTCATTATTGCATTCATTGCTAGATATTTCATGCATATTTATATATTTATTTGACATCCAATATTATAAGGGCCAGTCCGGATTGCCGGAGCTCAGTATTCATTATTATTCACTTTTCATTTTTGGATTCGGATTTCCATGAGATTTCTGGATTTGGAGAAACCGCAAGATTTTATAAACACATTTATCATTTTAAATGATAAAAGTGTCGTTTTCTCATGATGTGCTTTGTGATATGTACACCATGAGTTTTCTCGGCTCTTGAGCGATATCATACACCCGATTCAAGTAGGAGGAGGAACCGTTTGTGGGTGCATGGTGGACCCGGTGTGGTACCCCGGGGCAAGATGGTCGCAGATGATGACGTTGAGCCTGGCAGGGGAGCACTACCGACCGGTGATTGTATTGTGACTCGACGGATATCCGGAGGAATCCGATCGGATTACAGGCCAGTCCGGATAGCCGGAGCCTGAGGTTTTGAGATTTGATGATATGGGCCAGTCCGGATAGCCGGAGACTTAGATATTGATCTTCGAGGTTACGGGCCAGTCCGGATAGCCGGATCCTGAGATATTGAGATATTGGGATTTATGTTTTGTGTCGATGCTTGACACTGATTTCATGTTGATTTCATTTATGATACCTCGATTTATAAATATACAAAAAACTCACAAAATTAAGAAAACAGTTTCACATTCTTGATTCATCTTGTTTTCATTATATTGCATTCATATCTCATAGTTATGATATGTTGCTATCTGAGGCATTGACACGAGCACATGGTATTAAACTTATGTATAGATGTTTACCCTTGCCACCATATCCTGCTTCAGACTTTATCATTTAAGGATATATATATTATGATCGTATTGACTTAGGATTGAGTCATACATACGCTTTTTGCTCTGTGAAGTTTTCTAGTCATGAGTTGGCAACTCACCCCCGTTGTGCCACAGTTCTTGCAGGTTTTGCCGTACAGGTTTCGTTGCGGCTTTGCTGGCACACTGCTTCATTTCGGGTGATTGCTTTGGTAGGTGGATTCACTTGCATCGTGACTACCATTGTACATTTATTTATTCATTTGTATCTAGTAAACACCATCAACCAGACTTGTACATTTATTTCAGACTTAGAAACCAGTTGTATATTCTTTCGACCTTAGAGTCGCGCATTGTATTATTATGGTTTTCTTAATGATTTTGAGTTTCCTTTTGAGTTTTGATCCTCGCCCTTGGCGTTGTATATTATATTGCTTGCGTGGTTGTGGCCGTCAATTGACGAAGAGCTAGCTCCTGCTTGGGGATGCCTTTATTCATATTATGCATGTTGTACCCTTTTTGGTTCAGCATTTACAAAGGAAACTCTGCCGAAATTTTCAGAAAAGACTTGAGATTTTAAGAATGCATACTTCTGCTTATGTTATTAAAACCACTTGCTTTAAAATATATTTTCTTCACTTCTTTCTTAAAATGGTTTAGATTTCTGGGATTTCTTGGGTTACTTGAATTAGATGGGGTTCTATAGACTTCATATGATTCAAGTGCCAGTCACGTGCCATTTCGGGTCGTGACACCTAACTCTTTTAAGAGATGGCCTCTTCCCATACCATATCTCATATGGAGTGGTAGACACGGTTTTGGTCGGAACCCTATTCAGTAGATAAATCGCAGTCTCCAATGCATGCCCCTAGAATAATAGTGGTGACTCAGCATCACTTATCATAGATCGTACCATATTTAATAGGGTACGATTTCTGCGTTCCGATACACTGTTGTACTGTGGTGTGTACGGAGGAGTGAGCTGAGAGAGAATCCCATTCTCTTATAGGAAATCTAGAAACTCTGAGCTTAAGTACTCACCTCCTCGATCTGATCGAAGTTTCTTGATACTCAAGCCTGTTTGTTTTTCTACTTCAGATTTATACTCCTTGAATTTTTCGAAGGCTTCAGACGTATGTTTCATCAAGAACACGTGTCCGAATCTCGAGAAATCATAAGTAAAAGTTATGAAGTAGGAAAAACCATCTCTCACATGTGTAGACATTGGTCCACATACATCACTATGTATGAGGCCTAAGAGTTCAGTAGCTCTCTCTCCGTGTCCACTAAACGGAGTTTTGGTCATTTTACCTTTGATACAAGACTGGCAAGTCGCATAAGATTTATATTCTAACGGATTTAAATATCCATCTTTATATAACTTGGTTAGTCGTGTTTCGTTAATATGACCAAGTCTACAATGCCAAATGAAAGCTTCATTTATGTCTGAAACCTTTCTTTTGTTTGTGTGTTGTATATGGAAAACTGTGTGCTGGTTTCGGACGTATATCCCGTTATTTAATGTACCAGACCCAATCAACTCATGATTAAGTTTAATATTCATAACATTAGATTGTGATACAAAATTATATCCAGCATTGTCCAACAACGATACAGATATAATATTACATA
The DNA here is from genome assembly GCA_030015575.1 of Agapanthus africanus. Lineage (NCBI taxonomy): Eukaryota > Viridiplantae > Streptophyta > Magnoliopsida > Asparagales > Amaryllidaceae > Agapanthus > Agapanthus africanus. The sequence goes on from JASDDO010000029.1 coordinate 38,572,438, forward strand.
ACATCGAAGGTACAAAATAACATGGGTTCAAAACCAATATACAACCCGACGGCAAACCAAAGTGATACTCTCCCACTGCTGTAGCATTTACTGGGGAACCATTCCCAACCCAGAGAGTGTGATCACCTTTCTTCAAAAACCTGATATTTCTCAGCCCGTGCACACAATTGCAGATGTGAGATCCTGACCCGGTATCTAATACCCATGAAGCAGAGTTAATTGAAAAGCAGTTTTCTATTACAAACACACGTGAAGTGGAAGCATCACCATGCTTCTTCTTCTTGAGGCCGGCCAGGTATCCAATGCAGTTTCGCTTCCAGTGCCCAGTCTGGTGGTAGTGGAAGCATTCCCCTCGTTTTGTCGCAGTAGCCCATTTGTTGTCCTTTCCCGGTGCCTTTTTCACTCCGCCTCTCGGCTTGATGGATTCTTCTTCTTCTTTCCCTTGGCCTTTGCTTTCGGGATTGAGGAGGAAGATGGCCCAGCAATTAGAGCGGGAGTTTTCGCTACCTTTAGCATGCTCTCTGCACTCCTCAACATATTGAGGAGTTCAGGTAACGACTTCTCCTTGTTTTGAATGTTGAAGTTTACAATGAACTGAGCAAAGACAGGGGGAAGGGACTGTAAAACAATATTAACAAACTATTCGTTCTCCATGGTCTAACCCAGGTCCTCAAGTTCTTCTATAAGTCCAATCATCTTCAATACATGGTCACCTTCAGACATGCCAGCAGCCATCCGCATCTAAAACAACTTTCGAGATGCCTCGTATCGGAGAGTACGAGATTGCTCTCCATACAACTCCTTTGTATGGAGAAAGATGGATTGTACATCCATCTTCTCGTGCTGCTTCTGATGTTCATTGTTCATAAAAGCAAGAGCGAGGCACTTTGCTGTTGCGCAGTCTATATCCCATGTCTTACGGATTTCTTTATCCGCGACTGAAGAATCAGGGCCTGGGCTAGGAGGGGCTGGAGTAGTCAATGTAAGTCCATGCTACCTCTCCTGGTACTTACGGGCATGCGGAATTTGATGAAAAACAATTTTCTAGAGGCGGTAACATGGACACAAAACGGATCTTTGTTAAACTATCTACCTAACAACCTAACTAGGAGTTGTTAACTACTCGGTTAGGGGGTTATACCTTTCTTTCTTCAACTCCTTCGTCTTCGACTCTCGATGGTGTACGGATCAGCTTCACCCCATCGTCTCCTTGCGCTGAAGATCGATCCACCCGAAAGCTTCTACCTTTGGCTTCTTCTTCGAGCTTTGAAGAAACTAGTTCACTCAGTTTGCTAAACCTTATGAACTAGAGTGAGTAGAGGAGAGTGTGTTGGGATTTTTCTCTATGGTTCTTGCTTCTCAACACATGAGACAAGTGAACCATAGACTAGAGAGAGAGGCAGAGCAAGAGGAAGAGGGTGAGAGCTCAAGCAAGAGAGAGAGTGGAAATGATAGAATGAGCAAGACTTTTCTCTCTTGGCTCTCATAATCCAAAGCCATCATAACCAATAATAGCAATCAAGTATTATGTGATGGTTTAAGTCAAAATAGCCATATCATTTCATGCACTCATTTTTCACAAGATAAACAAGCAAGCAAAAGTCTTTGCCATGAAATGATAGCCATTGTCATGATGATGGTCAACTAGTCCAACCTAGTCAACCGGTCAACTAGTCCAACCTATTCAACCGGTCAACAAAGTCAACCCCTCAACAACCATGTCACCATAATACTTAATTAATATTATTGTTAATTATATTTCATATTCTCATTAGGGTTTAGCAAAAAGTCAACAGTCAACAGTCAACAACCCTAATGAGAATCCTCTGCCTCTGTCCCTTCGTCAACTGTGCATACACACCCGCATCCGCGTTCCGAGGAACACGAATACATACGAGATAAAACAAATCCCAAAACGTACACTAGGATCTGGCTTAAACCAAAGCGCGCAAGTGTTAACTGTCCGGACACTAAATGTGCACAAGTGCACGGATGTGACCGAACCCTGTCGCAAAATCTTGCGACCTGTCGCAAAACCATGCGACCTCTACTCTTTTTCCTAAAGGCGAATAGCTTTCTGTGTGGGACTCTAAAGACTCGACACTACGCTGGCAGTGGGTTTAACCACAGACCGCAAGCGGCACTAGCTGTGCGTAACGGTCCCCAGGTAGATGCCGACAAGAAGACTGACGAGGTGAAACCCATCTGAACTCCTACTGAGCCTGAATGTGACAGTCTCCGTACAGTCCGGTCTGTTCGTCTGATACATCGCATGGCGGGCCTAGGGGCGGTAAACGTCAGTCCCCTAATTGCGGTACAAGTCGTGTCGGAGTGAAGCCCAGAACACCCTAAGATAATACTGGAAACCTACCAGTATATCTCGCTTGCCCTGGCCAGGGACTACTCGTGTAATGGCTCTCCTAGACACAGCGCGATGTCAACCCCCAATACCGGGAGAGACGAATCCTGTCTAACCGTCACTTCCTCCAAGTGCTTCGGGACTGCACCCAATTACTACCTGTTTGCACGACTCCTTTGAGCCGTGGTAGGGTAGTAATCAAAGTACAGTGGGAACACACTCGAGGCGAAGTGACAGTGTCAAGTCAGCGGACTAAGCTGTACTCATGTCACCTGGGAACTGATAACTGACGATAGGTATAATACCAACCAATCATTTCCTGACGAGTCCTGTCCTGTGTACTCGTAACCTAACGAGCACCCGCATACTATCTTAAGTACGACGTACTGATGGCTGTGGGACAGACCGTCTCCCCTGCTGGGATGAGAAGCGCATACGCTAGTCTACTCTGGAGTATCGATGCCCTGTCTCGATAGTCCTGCGACTAGGGACCTGTATAAGGATGTGATTATGGATTTGCCAGCCCCCACGAGTGTGATTGCCATCACAACGCTGGTAATCAAGCAAAGATCCTAAGGGCTCCACTAATGCGTATAGGTGATATAATAAAATAAACCCATGTACACATTAAAGCAGAAACAAACCAAGTAGCATACTACCATTTTGAGCAAGATTGTTTATACAACTGTGAATATCCCAAGCTTCCATTAAGTAATATACAAACTAGTATGATACAGTAATGGCCTTTAGGGCATATACACTAACAATCTCCTACTTGCACTAAGGCATGTACTGGCGCATCGAAGACCTATCATCTCGATCAGCCGCTCAAACTGAGTCTGGGGCAAGGCCTTGGTGAATGGATCTGCAGTGTTATCTTCTGAAGCAACCCTCCGAACCTCGATCTCCTGGCGATCCACGATCTCCCTGATCAGGTGATACCGCCTCAAGATGTGTCTGGATTTCTGATGGGACCTGGGTTCCTTCGCTAAAGCTATAGCCCCGTTGTTGTCGCAATACAGAGGTATTGGACCAACAATGGACGGAACCACCTGTAGTTCTTTCAAGAACTTCCTCATCTAGACGGCTTCTTTTGCGGCATCAGATTCAGCGATGTATTCAGCTTCCATAGTCGAGTCAGCAACGGTTTCCTGTTTGGAACTCTTCCAACACACCGCCCCTCCATTGAGGGTAAAGACAAAACCTGACATGGACTTGGAATCATCCTTGTCACTCTGGAAGCTGGAGTCAGCAAAGGCCTCGATCTGGAGGTATTTTCCGCCATACACCAAGAACATCTCCTTAGCCCTTCTCAGGTACTTGAGAATGTTCTTTACCGCTATCTAGTGTTTCTCCCCAGGGTTTGACTGATACCGGCTTACTACACTAAGTGCATAAGCTACATCCGGTCTGGTACACAACATCGCATACATTATAGAGCCTACCGCAGAAGCGTAGGGTATAATAGACATGCGATCCCTCTCCAAATCAGTCTTGGGAGACATCTCTTTGGAGAGGGTGATCCCGTGACAAGCCGGTAGGTTACCGCGCATGGAATCTTCCATACTGAATCTTTTCAGTATGGTGTCGATGTACCTGGACTGTGAGAGTCCTAATATCCTCTTGGATCTATCACGATGGATCCGGATCCCCAGGATGTATGAGGCATCACCCAGGTCTTTCATGGAGAACCTGTGTGATAAGAACCCCTTGACAGATTGTAGCATAGGAATGTCATTTCCTATCAGAAGAATGCCATCCACGTATAAAACGAGGAATAAAACAGTTCTTGCTACAAATCTACTATAGATGCATGGTTCATCTGGACTTTTGATAAAGACAAATTCTTTGACCGTCTCATCAAAACAGATGTTCCAACTTCACGATGCCTTCTTTATTCCATAAATGGATTTAAGCAACTTGCACACCTTTCCGCTGCTCCCACTCTGAATGAAACCCTCTGGCTGGTCCATATAGACACACTCCTCTAAATTTCCATTTAGAAAAGCGGTCTTTACATCCATCTGCCAAATCTCATAATCGTGGAAGGTAGCAAGAAGGATCCGAATGGATTTCAGCATAGCCACTGGAGAAAAGGTTTCTTCATAGTCCAAACCAGGTCTTTGACGAAAACCCTTTGCAACAAGTCTAGCTTTGTAGGTCTCAACCTGTCCATCTACACCAATCTTCCTTTTGAAGATCCACTTGCATCCTACTGGTTTTACCCCGTCTGGAGCAATGTCCAACGTCCATACTTTGTTGGTGTACATGGACTCCATTTCGGTCTGCATTGCATCCAGCCATTTTACCGAGTCAACGCTCTGAACGGCCTGCTGGAAGCTAGTAGGCTCATCATAATCTATGATGCAATCCTCTCTATCCCTGTCTATGAGAAAACCGTAGTATCTCTCAGGCGGATGAGACTGCCTACTACTCCTGCGGAGCGGCGTAGGAATGTCATGTTCTTTTGAACCCTCTGGTTCTACTAAGCTATCAGTAATAGTCTGTGGTTCTGGAATTTCTTCCAGTTCTATTTCGCTCCCACTTGTTTCCTTTTCTAAGAACTGGTGTTCCAGAAAATAGGCATTACGAGAAACAATGATCTTTTGTTTCTCTACGTAATAGAAGAGATACCCCCTGGAGTTCTTTGGGTATCCCACAAACTTGCGCAGTACTGAGCATGCCTCGAGTTTGTCCGCATGCTGCTTTTTGACAAAAGCCGGACATCCCCAGATCTTCAGATATTGAAGATAGGGTTTCTTCCCACTCCATATCTCATAAGGTGTGGTAGGCACTGTCTTAGTCGGAACTCGGTTCAAAAGGTATGCAGCTGATTCTAGTGCATACCCCCAGAATGATCACGGTAACTCAACGTTACTCATCATGGACCATACCATATCTAATAGGGTTCGGTTCCGTCTCTCCGATACACCATTATGTTGCGGAGTGTATGGAGGAGTAAGCTGAGAGAGAATTCCATTCTCTTTTGAGTAATCCAGGAAATCGGCACTCAAGTATTCACCACCTCGATCAGATCTCAGTGTCTTGATACTTTTGCCGGTTTTTTTTTCTACATCATTCTTATATTCCTGGAACTTTCCAAAGGCTTCGGATTTATGTTTCATTAAGATGACATAACCGTACCTTGAAAAGTCATCCGTAAAAGTAATGAAGTAAGAATAACCGCTTCGCGCATGTGTAGACATTGGACCGCACACGTCGCTGTGTACGAGTCCCAAGAGCTCGCTCGCTCTTACTCCGTGTCCAATGAACGGAGTCTTTGTCATCTTTCCTTTGAGACAGGATTGACAAGTGGCATACGATTGATATTCGAACGGATTCAAATATCCTTCTGTATGTAACTTCGTCAACCTTCTCTCAATGATGTGACCCAGTCTACAATGCAATAAGAAAGTCTGATTTATTTCCGGAGACTTTCTTTTATGTGTATTCTGGACATTGAAAATCTGTGGCTGGTTTAACACGTATATACCATTGCTGAATGTACCTGACCCAATCAGAACTTGATTAAGGTGAATGTTTACGGCATTACTTACAAATGCAAATTCATAACCTTCTTTAGATAATAAAGATACAGAAATGATATTACAAGTTGCATTGGGTACAAAATAGCAATTACGCAAAACCAAAACGTGTCCATCTGACAACCCCAGGTGATAGTCCCCCACGGACTCAGCATCCATGCTAGCTCCGTTTGCAACTCTGAGGGTCATGTCACCTGCTTTCAAAAACCTACGCTTTCTCAATGCCTGCAAAGAATTACAGATATGAGATCCTGATCAGGTATCCAATACCCAGGACGTAGAGTTTATTGATAGACAGTTTTCAATAACATACACACCTGAAGCTGAAGCCGCAACCTGCTTCAGATCCTGTGTTCTGGCTTTCCAAGCCCTGCAATCTTTCTTCCAGTGTCCACTCTTATGAAAACAGAAGCATTCTTCCTTATCCACGAGCTTCCCTACTTTCTTTGTTGCTTTTGCCTTTCCCTTCGTATCCACTTTACTAACACCGCCCCTTGGTTTGGCGGGGGCTTTCTTCTTCTTTCCCTTGGCTTTCGCCTTGGACCTAGAAGAGGAAGATCCTCCTACAAACAAAGTGGATGTTTCCCTACCTTTCTGTAGGGTGCCCACTACGCTCCTCAGCATGTTGAGGAGTTCTGAAAGTTCAACTTCTTTTTCTTGTAAGTTGAAGTTCAGGATAAACTGGGCGTAATTGGAAGGAAGGGACTGGAGAATCAAGTCCGTATAGAGCTCATTCTCCAACGTGGTCCCAAGGTCCGCGAGCTCCTCAATGTAGCCAATCATCTTAAGCACGTGTTCCGCTACCGATGATCCAACGGCCAATCTTGCCGAAAATAACTTCTTCGACACTTCGTATCTTGCGATACGAGATTGCTCTCCATACAGTTCTTTTGTATGGAGAAATATGGATTCGAGGTCCATATTCTCGTGCCTCCTCTGATGTTCGTTGTCCATAGAGGCAAGCACGAGGCACTTGGCCTTCGCGTAGTCAATTTCCCAGGTCTTACGGATTTCCTTATCCGCGACGCTGGTTTTGGGACCTGGGACAGGGGGAGCTTTAGTGGTAAGAAGATACCCCAGCTTGTCGTAAGTGATTACCATCTTGACATTCCTGAGCTAATCTTTGTAGTTTGACCCTGTCAGTATGTTTTTATCTAGAAGTAACTTAAGTCCAGTCATGTCGATTGGTCGCTGCAATTAGGAGAGAGAGAAAAAACACTCAGCATGATGCTCTTGCAAGTTTAGAGAGGTTTTTAGTTTGTCTAAATAGGATGGCTCCCACTGTCTCTCGAATCCCTCCTCAAACCAAAAAGGAAGAATTACTTAGGATCAATCTCACCGTACAATTCTTGCTTAACCGTTCGGCCAGGCTGGAGTCGGTACTTCGAGGGAGGTTTTCCAACGCTTTCGCGAAGTTCCTTAATTAAATAACCTCTTTTCCCTGTGGGCGTAGCCCGCTAACACCTTTCTAGACACCTACTTGGTTTATAGCATTGATCGTTAAGTGAGAAATTTCCCGAGGAGTAGCATATACTCACAGTAGGATCGGGATCCAAATATCGTCGCGTGACAAAACTGAAGGAATCCTACCAGAATCATCACACTCCAAATGGTATGCAGCGCTAGCAAGTTTCAGTACTTATGAAACTCCCGATGTGGATTATTGCCCCATGCTTTTATGACCTTGGCGGCGTGAGGTCAAAATGTCATAAGTCACATGTCAAGTTCTACCCATCATTATCCAGGTTAATTTAACCCACCCGTACCTACCCTTGACGTAGGCCAAAATGGCAGTACGACTGTCTCAAACCAACGCATTCTATCTATGCAACAGATAAATATCCGGCAGCTACCAATCACTTTGCCTTGGCGTGAGGTCAAAATACATAGCTTGAATACTACTGAATATTTAACTGAAATGATGGAGGGCTACAGATGGTTTTGGCGAAACCGTGAACGTAGTGAACTTGATATAATCGATGGAACGAGATAGCTTTTAAAAGGAGTGGCTCAAGCTCAGCATTTAAAAGTTGGTTTTGAAAAGAACCGAGTGGTTTTTCGAAAGTGTTCCAACAACTTTTACTTGGTTTATTTTCTTGCATTAGTTCTTTTAATGCGTCCCATCATTTAATCCTACCATTGCAGAAAACAACCAAAATATGACATACGCTTATGTCATTCGCATTCGCCACGGGGCCCCGTCATTACCCGTTAGGTTACTTAACTAACGACAGAGCGGGGGCTGGGCTAGCGCGGCTGTAAAACATAAGCAACGCCTAAATAATATCATATATAGATATATTGCAATGATAGCCATTTTAGATCACAGATGAACACATTGGATATACTAGGAACCCGCAATTCGTACGAGCCTGTAACGAAAAGCAGATTACACGGTCGCGGTGAATAGCCAATACCCCACCCAAGACCCCTACGGGTGCGACAAACTAGCCGCCAAGTACCCGAAGCGAAGCAACCTCCCTCAACTCCGTGAGTAGGCCACTCGGCACTTCGGGATTCTCGGTAGTTTGTGCACCCTCTCCATGGGTCTATCCTAGGAGCAAAAACAGTAAAAAGAAATTATACAATGACGGCTACAACGCCGACCCGGTTGTGCGGCCATACAAATAATTATTACATCAATTTACAAATTTACATGAATTGAAAGAAAAGAAAACTCTCGTCTCACAACCCCCGGCTATTCACCCGCGACAATCCAATGAATTCATATACACATACCAAGAACAGTACATATCACAGATTTTTATAACCCCCACTAATCGAAATATAGCGATTAGCAGACGTTCAATACAAATATCACATCACAGATAAATACCCGTCAGCTTAAGTCTTTAGGAACTCGATCAAAATACGGTTTTTAAAGCCCCAAAAACAAATTTTTCTCTCTGGAAAATCTGGGCTGAAAAAACATATACCAAAAATCCCAAAATACCCCATAGAACAAACTGCAATGAAGACAATCCACAGAGGAGCTAAATCGGCCGCGGAACCGCGGCAATAGCAAGCTATTGCCGCATTTCCGCGGCGGTTTGGTGGGATCTCTAGACCGATTTTCTACAGTAGACTATAAAAACCCTTAGTCGATTTTTAAAGCATGATTTATTACGTTTACAGCACTTTGAAAATCGACAGCAAGTTTGATATCCGGGTGTATTTCGCGACTTTTTCTCCGATCGAATTTCTAGTTACTATGCTAACATGTTAGGTAGTGTTTAACTAGGCTCTGATACCACTGTAAGTCCATGCTACCTCTCCCGGTACTTACGGGCATGCGGAATTTGATGAAAAACAATTTTCTAGAGGCGGTAACATGGACTCAAAACGGATCTTTGTTAAACTATCTACATAACAACCTAACTAGGAGTTGTTAACTACTCAGTTAGGGGGTTATACCTTTCTTTCTTGAACTCCTTCGTCTTCGACTCTCGATGGTGTACGGATCGGCTTCACCCCGTCGTCTCCTTGCGCCGAAGATCGATCCACCCGAAAGCTTCTACCTTTGGCTTCTTCTTCGAGCTTTGAAGAAACTAGTTCACTCGGTTTGCTAAACCTTATGAACTAGAGTGAGTAGAGGAGAGTGTGTTGGGATTTTTCTCTATGGTTCTTGCTGTTAGTGTATATGCCTTAGAGGCCATTACTGTATCATACTAGTTTGTATATTACTTAATGGAAGCTTGGGATATTCACCTTGTATAAACAATCTTGCTCAAAATAGTAGTATGCTACTTGGTTTGTTTCTACTTCAATATGTACATGTGTTTATTTTGCGATATCACCTATACGCATTAGTGGAGCCCTTAGGATCTTTGCTTGATTACCAGCATTGTGATGGCAGTCACACTAGTGGGGGCTGGGTAATCTATAAGCACATCCTTATACAGGTCCCTAGTCGCAGGACTATCGAGACAGGGCATCGATACTCCGGAGTAGACTAGCGTATGCGCTTCTCATCCCAGTGTGGGAGATGTTCTGTCCCACAGCCATCAGTACGTCGTACTGGAGATAGTATACGGGTGCTCGTTGGGTTACGAGTACACTGGACAGGACTCGTCGGGAACTGACAGGTTGGTATTATACCTATCGTCAGTTATCAGTTCCCAGGTGACATGAGTACAGCTTAGTCCGCTGACTTGACACTGGCACTTCGCCTCGAGTGTGTTCCCACCGCACTTTGATCACTACCCAACCACGGCTCAAAGGAGTCGTGCAAACAGGTAGTGGTTGGGTGCAGTCCCGAAGCACTTGGAGGCAGTGACGGTTAGACAGGATTCGTCTCTCCCGGTATTGGGGGTTGACATCGCGCTGTGTCTAGGAGAGCCATTACACGAGTAGTCCCTGGCCAGGGCAAGCGAGATATACTGGTAGGCTTCCAGTATTATCTCAGGGTGTTTTGGGCTTCACTCCGACACGACTTGTACCGCTATTAGGGGACTGACGTTTTACCACCCCTAGGCCCGACATGCGATGTATTAGACGAACAGACCGGACTGTACGGAGACTGTCACATTCAGACTCAGTAGGAGTTCAGATGGGGTTCACCTCGTCAGCCTTCTTATCGGCATCTACCTGGGGACCGTTACGCACAGCTAGTGCCGCTTGCGGTCTGTGGTTAAACCCACTGCCAGCGTAGTGTCGAGTCTTTAGAGTCCCACACAGAGGGTATTTGCCTCTGGGCAAAACAGAGTAGAGGTCGCATGGCTTTGCGACAGGGTTCGTTCTCCTCCGCGCACTTGTGCACGTTTGGAGTCCGGACGGATATTACTGGTAGGCTCTGGTTTGAGCCAGATACTGGTATACGTTTTGGGGTTGATTTTATCTCTTGGTATTCTTGTTCCTCGGAACGAGAATGCGGGTGTGTATGCACAGTTGATTGAGGTGGAGGAAGAGGTTTTTCATTAGGGTTTCGGAACGGGTGCTTATGCACAGTTGACAGTCGTCTTTTTACAAACCCTAATGGAATTATGATATATCAATTAATAATATTAATAAAATGAAATTGTGTCATGGTTGGTTTTTGTTGACTTGTTGACCATGGTTGACTTGTTGACCATGGTTGAAGTTTTGACCATCATCATTACAAAAGAAAGATGCTCTTTGATTCTAGCAAAATTCATTTAATGTTTGAAATGATAATGGTCATTCATAAACCTTCCATCAACTATTCCATTTTCATTATTATTATTAATTTGATAATTCTTTTTGCTTTATGTTATGGTTGCAAAAGAAAAAGAGCTCATTCTATCATAACCATTCTCTCTCCTCACTTGTTCTTCTTCCTCATCTAGTTCAAGGAGAATCCTTCTCATGAGTTGAGAATCCCTCTCCTTGAGATAAAAACACCCCTTAGACACTCTCTACTCACTCTAGGATCAAAGGTTTAGCAAGCCGAGGATTCTAGTTCTCTCAAAGTTCGAGAAAGAGCCCGAAGGTTGAACCCTCAGGTGGATCCATCTTTGACGGAAAAAGGTAACGAGGAAGAACCATCAACCTCTACAAGTTTTCAAGAAGAAGGAGTTCAAGTTAGGTATAACCTTTCATCCGAGTAGCTAACTCTCTTTAGCGTGTTAGCTAGTTTAGTTTAGAAAAGATCCCGACTTTGTTAGTCCATGTTGCCCCATGCGCTAAAAATTTGATTTTTATACCGTTTCCGCCTCCCCGTAAGAACCGGGGGTCGCAACGTGGACTTACAGTAGTATTAGAGACTAACTAAACTTAAACTAGCTTGGTAGCGAAGTGTATGGAAGTTCGAAACCGAAAAAATCGCAAAACCGGAAATTCTAAAACCCTAAGTTTCTGTTGAAATTTTTTGTGCTCGAAAAGTAAAAAGTTTTACTCCTAAAATCGGCTCAGGGTTTTGTGAGAACACCCACCAAAAACGATACCATGAATCCTTCAAACCGCCGCGGATCCGCGGTCTCAGCTATTCTCTTCGCCGCGGATCCGCCGCCTTTTGGGCTCTTCGTGTGATCGTGTTTTGTGCAGTGTTCTTCTGGTAGGGTTTTGAGATTTTTCAAATATGTTATATGTGTCCAGATTTTCCAGAAAAGAAATTTACTTTTGGGGTCCTATAAATCTGTATTTTTTTTCCGAACTTCACTACACTTTGGCTGTATTGGTTATATCTGTGATGTTTGTATGTATTGAACGTCGGCTAATCGTTATAAGTCGATTAGTCGGGGTTATACATCTCTGTGATCTGTGTTTGATATTGGAATGTGTATATGAATGTGTTGGACTGTCGCGGGTGAATAGCCGGGGTGGATGTGAGATGAGCTTTTGTTATTCTTTCATTCATTTGTAAATGTAAATTGATGTAATAATATTATTTGTATGGCCGCACAACCGGGTCGGGGTTGTAGCCGTCATTGTATAATTCTTTTTACTGTTTTTGCTCCTAGGATAGACCCATGGAGGGGTGCACAAACTACCGGGTACTTGGCGGGTAGTTTGCCGCACCCGTAGGGGTCTTGGGTGGGGTATTGGCTATTCACCGCGACCGTGTAATCCGCTTTTCGTTGCAGGCTCGAACGGATTGCGGATTCCTAGTATATCCAATGTATTCATCTGTGATCTGTAATGTCTATCATTGCTTTATATTTAGGCGTTGCTTATGTTTTACAGCCGCGCTAGCCCAGCCCCCGCTCTGTCGTTAGTTAAGTAACCTAACGGGTGATGACGGGACCCCGTGGCGAATGCGAATGGCATAAGCGTACGTCATATTTTGGTTGTTTTCTGCAATGGTAGGATTAAATGATGGGACGCATTAAAAGAACTAATGCAAGAATATCACGCATTAAAAGAACTAATGCAAGATAATAAACCAAGTTAAAGTCGTTGGAACACTTTCGAAAACCCACTCGGTTCTTTTCAAAACTAACTTTTAAATGCGGAACTTGAGCCACTCCTTCTAAAAGATCTCGTTCCACCGAATATATCAAGTTCACTACGTTCACGGTTTTACCAAAACCATTCGTAGCCCTCCGTCGTTTCACATAAATAGTCAATAGTATTCAAGCTGTGTTTGTTGGCCAAAGTCAAGGCATAGTGATTGGTAGCTATTGGATATTCATGTGCAGCATAGATAGATGCGTTGATTTGGAACAGTCGTACTGCCTTGTTGGCCAAAGTCAAGGGTATGTACGGATGGATTCAAATTAACCTGGAGAACGACGGGAAGAACTTGACATGTGACTTATGATTTGTTGGCCAAAGTCAAGGTCATAAGAGCATGGGGCAAAAATCCACATCGGGAGTTTCATAAGTACTGAAACTTGCTAGATTTGCATACCATTTGGAGTGTGATGATTCTGGTAGGATTCCTTCAGTTTCGTCACGCGATGATATTTGGATCCCGATCCTACTGTGAGTATATGGTACTCCTCGGGAAATTTCTCACTAAACGATCAATGCTATAAACCTAGTAGGTGCCTAGAAAGGTGTTAGCGGGGCTACGCCCCCAGGGAAAAGAGGTTCTTAAATTAAGGAACTTCGCGAAAGCGTTGGAAAACCTCCCTCGAAGTACCGACACTGGCCTGGCTGAACGGTTAAGCAAGTATTGTGCGGTGGGATTGATCCCGGCTAATTCTTCCTTTGTGGTTTGAGGAGGGATTCGAGAGACAGTGGGAGCCATCCTGTTTAGACAAATTAAAAACCATTCTAAACTTGCAAGAGCATCGTGCTAAAGTGTTTCTTCTCTCCCCCCTGCAGCGACCAAATTCGAAATGACTGGACTTAAGTTACTTCTAGATAAAAACATACTGACAGGGCCAAACTACAAAGATTGGCTCAGGAATGTCAAAATGGCAATCACTTACGACAAGCTGGGGTATCTTCTTACCACCAAAGCTCCCCCCGTCCCAGGTCCCACCTCCAGCGTCGCGGATAAGGAAATCCGTAAGACTTGGGAGATTGATTGCGCGAAGGCCAGGTGCCTCGTGCTTGCCTCTATGGACAACGAACATCAGAGGAGGCATGAGAATATGGAACTCGAGTCCATATTTCTCCATACAAAACAACTGTATGGAGAGCAGTCTCGTATCGCAAGATACGAAGTGTCGAAGAAGTTATTTTCGGCAAAGTTGGCCGTCGGATCATCGGTAGCGGACCACGTACTTAAGATGATTGGCTATATTGAGGAGCTCGCGGAACTTGGGACCACGTTGGAAAGTGAACTCTATACGGATTTAATTCTCCAGTCCCTTCCATCCACTTACGCCCAGTTTATACTGAACTTCAACTTACAAGAAAAGGAAGTTGAACTTTCAGAACTCCTCAATATGCTGAGGAGCGCAGAGGGCACCCTACAGAAAGGTAGGGAAACACCCGCTTTGTTTGTAGGAGGATCTTCTTCCTCTAGGTCCAAGGCGAAAGCCAAGGGAAAGAGGAAGAAAGCCCCCGCCAAACTAAGAGGCAGTGTTAGTAAAGTGGGTACGAAGGGAAAGGAAAAGGCAACAAAGATTGCGGGGAAGCTTGTTGGAAAGGAAGAATGCTTCTATTGTCATAAGAGTGGACACTGGAAGAAAGATTGCAGGGCTTGGAAGGCCAGGACACAGGAACTGAAGCAGGTTGCGGCTTCAGCTTCAGGTGTGTATGTTATTGAAAACTGTCTTTCTATAAACTCTACTTCCTGGGTATTGGATACCGGATCAGGATCTCATATCTGTAATTCTTTGCAGGCGTTGAGAAACCGTAGGGTTTTGAAGGCAGGTGACATGACCCTCAGAGTTGAGAACGGAGCTAGCATGGATGCTAAAGCCGTGGGGGACTATCACCTGGGAATGTCAGATGGGCATGTTTTGGTTTTGCGTAATTTCTTTTTTGTACCCAACGCAACTTGTAATATCATTTCTGTATCTTTGGTTTCTAAAGAAGGTTATGAATTTGCGTTTGTAAGTAATGTTGTAAACATTCACCTTAATCAAGTTCTGATTGGGTCAGGTACACTGAGCAATGTTATATACGTATTAAACCAACCACAGATTTTCAATGTCCAGAATACACACAAAAGAAAGTTTCCAGATATCAATCAGACTTTCTTATGGCATTGTAGACTGGGTCACATCAATGAGAGAAGGTTGACTAAGTTACATACAGAAGGATATTTGGATCCGTTCGAATATCAATAGTATGCCACTTGTCAATCCTGTCTCAAAGGAAAGATGACAAAGACTCCGTTCACTGGACATGGAGTAAGAGCGAGCGAGCTCTTGGGACTCGTACACAGCGACGTGTGCGGTCCAATGTCTACACATGCGCGAAGCGGTTATTCTTACTTCATTACTTTTACGGATGATTTTTCAAGGTACGGTTATGTCTTCTTAATGAAACATAAGTCCGAAGCCTTTGAAAGGTTCCAGGAATATAAGAATGAAGTAGAAAAACAAACCGGCAAAAGTATCAAGATTCTAAGATCGGATCGAGGTGGAGAATACTTAAGTGCTGAGTTCCTGAATTATTTAAAAGAGAACGGAATTCTCTCTCAGCTTACTCCTCCATACACTCCGCAACACAACGGTGTATCGGAGAGACGGAACCGAACCCTATTGGATATGGTACGGTCCATGATGAGTAACGCTGAGTTACCGCGATCCTTCTGGGGGTATGCGCTAGAATCAGCTGCGTACCTTTTGAACTGAGTTCCTACTAAGACTGTGCCTACTACACCATATGAGATGTGGTGTGGGAAGAGGCCCCATCTCAGTCACATTAAGACTTGGGGATGTCCAGCTTTTGTTAAAAAGCAGCATGCGGACAAGCTCGAGGCACGCTCAGTACAGTGTAAGTTCGTGGGATATCCAAAGAACTCCAAGGGATATTTCTTCTACTGTGAAGAGGAACAAAAAGTTCTTGTTTCTCGTCAAGCCTACTTCTTGGAAACTGAGTTTTTGGAAAACCAGATAAGTGGGAGCATAGTAGAACTGGAAGAAATTCCAGAACCACGAGCTATTACTGAAAGCTTAGTGGAACCAGAGGGTTCAAAAGAACAGGACATTCCTATGCCGCTCCGCAGAAGTAGTAGACAGTCTCATCCGCCCGAGAGATACTACGGTTTTCTCATAGACGGGGATAGAGAGGATTGCATCATAGACTATGATGAGCCTACTAGCTTCCAGCAGGCCGTTCAGAGCGTTGACTCGGTAAAATGGCTGGATGCAATGCGGACCGAAATGGAGTCCATGTACACCAAAAAAGTATGGACGTTGGACATTGCTCCAGACGGGGTAAAACCCGTAGGATGCAAGTGGATCTTCAAAAGGAAGATTGGTGTAGATGGACAGGTTGAGACCTATAAAGCTAGACTTGTAGCAAAGGGTTTCCGTCAAAGACCTGGTTTGGACTATGACGAAACCTTTTCTCCAGTGGCTATGCTGAAATCCATTCGGATCCTTCTTGCCATTGCTGCCTTCCACGATTATGAGATTTGGCAGATGGACGTAAAAACCGCTTTTCTAAATGGAAATTTAGAGGAGTGTGTCTATATGGATCAGCCAGAGGGTTTCATTCAGAGTGGGAGCAGCGGAAAGGTGTGCAAGTTGCTTAAGTCTATCTATGGACTAAAGCAGGCATCGCGGAGTTGGAACATCTGTTTTGATGAGACGGTCAAGGAATTTGGCTTTATCGAAAATCCAGATGAACCATGCATCTATAGTAGATTTGTAGCGAGAACTGTAGTATTCCTCGTTTTATACGTGGATGACATTCTCTTAATAGGAAATGACATTCCTATGCTACAATCTGTCAAGGGATTCTTGTCACACAGGTTCTCCATGAAAGACCTGGGTGATGCCTCTTACATCCTGGGGATCCGGATCCATCGTGATAGATCCAAGAGGATATTAGGACTTTCACAGTCCAGGTACATCGACACTATACTGAAGAGATTCAGTATGGAAGATTCCAAGCGCGGTAACCTACCGGCTTGTCACGGGATCACCCTCTCTAAAGAGATGTCTCCCAAGACTGATTTGGAGAGGGATCGCATGTCTATTATACCCTACGCTTCTGCGGTAGGCTCTATAATGTATGCGATGTTGTGTACCAGACCGGATGTAGCTTATGCACTGAGTGTGGTAAGCCGGTATCAGTCAAACCCTGGGGAGAAACACTGGATAGCGGTAAAGAACATTCTCAAGTACCTGAGAAGGACTAAGGAGATGTTCTTGGTGTATGGTGGAAAAGACCTCCAGATCGAGGCCTTTGCTGACTCCAGCTTCCAGAGTGACAAGGATGATTCCAAGTCCATGTCGGGTTTTGTCTTTACCCTCAATGGAGGGGCGGTGTGTTGGAAGAGTTCCAAACAGGAAACCGTTGTAGACTCGACAATGGAAGCGGAATACATCGCTGCATCTGATGCCGCAAAAGAAGCTGTCTGGATGAGGAAGTTCTTGAAAGAACTTCAGGTGGTTCCGTCCATTGTTGACCCAATACCTCTGTATTGCGACAACAACCGGGCTATAGCTTTAGAAAAGGAACCCAGGTCCCATCAGAGATCCAGGCACATCTTGAGGCGGTATCACCTGATCAGGGAGATCGTGGATCGCAAGGAGATTGAGGTTCGGAGGGTTGCTTCAGAAGAAAACACTGCAGATCCATTCACCAAGGCCCTACCCCAGACTCAGTGCGAGCGGCTGATCGAGATGATAGGTCTTCGATACGCCAGTACATGGCCTTAGTGCAAGTGGGAGATTGTTAGTGTATATGCCCTAGAGGCCATTACTGTATCATACTAGTTTGTATATTACTTAATGGAAGCTTGGGATATTCACCTTGTATAAACAATCTTGCTCAAAATAGTAGTATGCTACTTGGTTTGTTTCTACTTCAATGTGTACATGTGTTTATTTTGCGATATCACCTATACGCATTAGTGGAGCCCTTAGGATCTTTGCTTGATTACCAGCGTTGTGATGGCAGTCACACTAGTGGGGGCTGGGTAATCTATAAGCACATCCTTATACAGGTCCCTAGTCGCAGGACTATCGAGACAGGGCATCGATACTCCGGAGTAGACTAGCGTATGCGCTTCTCATCCCAGTGTGGGAGATGGTCTGTCCCACAGCCATCAGTACGTCATACTGAAGATAGTATACGGGTGCTCGTTGGGTTACGAGTACACTGGACAGGGCTCGTCGGGAACTGACAGGTTGGTATTTTACCTATCGTCAGTTATCAGTTCCCAGGTGACATGAGTACAGCTTAGTCCGCTGACTTGACACTGGCACTTCGCCTAGAGTGTGTTCCCACTGCACTTTGATCACTACCCTACCACAGCTCAAAGGAGTCGTGCAAACAGGTAGTGGTTGGGTGCAGTCCCGAAGCACTTGGAGGCAGTGACGGTTAGACAGGATTCGTCTCTCCCGGTATTGGGGGTTGATATCGCGCTGTGTCTAGGAGAGCCATTACACGAGTAGTCCCTGGCTAGGGCAAGCGAGATATACTGGTAGGCTTCCAGTATTATCTCAGGGTGTTTTGGGCTTCACTCCGACACGACTTGTACCGCTATTAGGGGACTGACGTTTTACCGCCCCTAGGCCCGACATGCGATGTATTAGACGAACAGACCGGACTGTACGGAGACTGTCACATTCAGACTCAGTAGGAGTTCAGATGGGGTTCACCTCGTCAGCCTTCTTATCGGCATCTACCTGGGGACCGTTACGCACAGCTAGTGCCGCTTGCGGTCTGTGGTTAAACCCACTGCCAGCGTAGTGTCGAGTCTTTAGAGTCCCACACAGAGGGTATTTGCCTCTGGGCAAAACAGAGTAGAGGTCGCATGGCTTTGCGACAGGGTTTGTTCTCCTCCGCGCACTTGTGCACGTTTGGAGTCCGGACGGATATTACTGGTAGGCTCTGGTTTGAGCCAGATACTGGTATACGTTTTGGGGTTGATTTTTTCTCTTGGTATTCTTGTTCCTCGGAACGAGAATGCGGGTGTGTATGCACAGTTGATTGAGGCGGAGGAAGAGGTTTTTCATTAGGGTTTCGGAACGGGTGCGTATGCACAGTTGACAGTCGTCTTTTTACAAACCCTAATGGAATTATGATATATCAATTAATAATATTAATAAAATGAAATTGTGTCATGGTTGGTTTTTGTTGACTTGTTGACCATGGTTGACTTGTTGACCATGGTTGAAGTTTTGACCATCATCATTACAAAAGAAAGATGCTCTTTGATTCTAGCAAAATTCATTTAATGTTTGAAATGATAATGGTCATTCATAAACCTTCCATCAACTATTCCATTTTCATTATTATTATTAATTTGATAATTCTTTTTGCTTTATGTTATGGTTACAAAAGAAAAAGAGCTCATTCTATCATAACCATTCTCTCTCCTCACTTGTTCTTCTTCCTCCTCTAGTTCAAGGAGAATCCTTCTCATGAGTTGAGAATCCCTCTCCTTGAGATAAAAACACCCCTTAGACACTCTCTACTCACTCTAGGATCAAAGGTTTAGCAAGCCGAGGATTCTAGTTCTCTCAAAGTTTGAGAAAGAGCCCGAAGGTTGAACCCTCAGGTGGATCCATCTTTGACGGAAGAAGGTAATGAGGAAGAACCATCAACCTCTACAAGTTTTCAAGAAGAAGGAGTTCAAGTTAGGTATAACCTTTCATCCGAGTAGCTAACTCTCTTTAGCATGTTAGCTAGTTTAGTTTAGAAAAGATCCCGACTTTGTTAGTCCATGTTGCCCCATGCGCTAAAAATTTGATTTTTATACCGTTTCCGCCTCCCTGTAAGAACCGGGGGTCACAACGTGGACTTACACTTGCTTCTCAACACATGAGACAAGTGAACCATAGACTAGAGAGAGAGGGAGAGCAAGAGGAAGAGGGTGAGGGCTCAAGCAAGAGAGAGAGTGGAAATGATAGAATGAGCAAGACTTTTCTCTCTTGGCTCTCATAATCCAAAGCCATCATAACCAATAATAGCAATCAAGTATTATGTGATGGTTTAAGTCAAAATAGCCATATCATTTCATGCACTCATTTTTCACAAGATAAATAAGCAAGCAAAAGTCTTTGCCATGAAATGATAACTATTGTCATGATGATGGTCAACTAGTCCAACCTAGTCAACCGGTCAACAAAGCCAACAAGTCAACAAAGTCAACCCCTCAACAACCATGTCACCATAATACTTAATTAATATTATTGTTAATTAACTTTCATATTCTCATTAGGGTTTAGGAAAAAGTCAATAGTCAACAGTCAACAGTCAACAACCCTAATGAGAATTCTCTGCCTCTGTCTCTCCGTCAACTGTGCATACACACCCGCATCCGCGTTCCGAGGAACATGAATACATACGAGATAAAACCAATCCCAAAACGTACACTAGGATCTGGCTTAAACCAAACCCCGCTAGTGTTAACTGTGCGGACACTAAACTTGCATAAGTGCACGGATGTGACCGAACCCTGTCGCAAAACCATGCGACCTGTCGCAAAACCATGCGACCTGTCGCAAAACCATGCGACCTCTACTCTTTTGTCTAAAGGCGAATAGCTTTCTGTGTGGGACTCTAAAGACTCGACACTACGCTGGCACTGGGTTTAACCACAGACCGCAAGCGGCACTAGCTGTGCGTAACGGTCCCCACGTAGATGCCGACAAGAAGACCGACGAGGTGAAACCCATCTGAACTCCTACTGAGCCTGAATATGACAGTCTCCGTACAGTCCGGTCTGTTCGTCTGATACACCGCATGGCGGGCCTAGGGGGCGGTAAACGTTAGTCCCCTAATAGCGGTACAAGTCGTGTCGGAGTGAAGCCCAGAACACCCTGAGATAATACTGGAAACCTACCAGTATATCTCGCTTGCCCTGGCCAGGGACTAATCGTGTAATGGCTCTCCTAGACACAACGCGATGTCAACCCCCAATACCGGGAGAGACGAATCATGTCTAACCGTCACTGCCTCCAAGTGCTTGGGGACTGCACCCAACTACTACCTGTTTGCACGACTCCTTTGAGCCGTGGTAGGGTAGTAATCAAAGTACAGTGGGAACACACTCGAGGCGAAGTGACAGTGTCAAGTCAGCGGACTAAGCTGTACTCATGTCACCCGGGAACTGATAACTGACGATAGGTATAAAACCAACCAATCAGTTCCTGACGAGTCCTGTCCAGTGTACTCGTAACCTAACGAGCACCCGCATACTATCTCAAGTACGACGTACTGACGGCTGTGGGACAGACCGTCTCCCCTGCTGGGATGAGAATCGCATACGCTAGTCTACTCCGGAGTATCGATGCCCTGTCTCGATAGTCCTGCGACTAGGGACCTGTATAAGGATATAATTATGGATTACCCAGCCCCCATGAGTGTGACTGCCATCACAACGCTGGTAATCAAGCAAAGATCCTAAGGGCTCCACTAATGCGTATAGGTGATATAATAAAATAAACACATGTACACATTAAAGCAGAAACAAACCAAGTAGTATACTACCATTTTGAGCAAGATTGTTTATACAACTGTGAATATCCTAAGATTCCATTAAGTAATATACAAACTAGTATGATACAGTAATGGCCTCTAGGGCATATACACTAACAGTCAAGACGTATCCGACCTTATCAAAAGTCAGGGTAATATTTACGTTCCTTAGCCAATCATTGTAATTCGTTCCCTTGAGTTTATTCTTGTCGAATAAAAGCTTAAGTCCCGTCAAAGGTATCTGCCATTAGGAGAGAGAAAAGAAGACCAAGATGAATACATTGGATATCTGCCATTAGGAGAGAGAAAAGAAGACACTCAACGATTGCTCTTGCATAATTAGATTGGTTATTAATCTTATCTAATCGATGTCTCCCACTGCTTTTTTATCAAATTACCCTTCAAACCTTTAAAAAGAAAACTATCCAGGATTAATTGCAATCTACAAGTTCGCTAACCGGTTGGCCAGGCCAGTGTCGGTACTCTGAGGGTGGTTCCTCGTGCTTTCGCACGGACCTAATTAAAATAAACCTCGTTTTCCAATCTAATTATGCAAGAGCAATCGCTGAGTGTCTTCTTTTCTCTCTCCTAATGGCAGATATCCAATGTATTCATCTGTGTCTTCTTTTCTTTCTCCTAATAGCAGATACCTTTGACGGGACTTAAGCTTTTATTAGACGAGAATAAACTCACGGGATTGCTGTTGCATAATTAGAGAGAGAAAAGAAGACACTCAGTCCCGTCAAAGGTATCTGCCATTAGGAGAGAGAAAAGAAGACACTCAGCAATTGTTCTTGCATAATTAGATTGGTTATTAATCTTATTTAATCGATGTCTCCCACAATTTTTTTTATCAAATTTTCCTTCAAACCTTTAAAAAGAAAACTAGCCAGGATTAATTGCAATCTACAAGTTCGTTAACCGGTTGGCTAGGCCAGTGTCGGTACTCCAAGGGAGGTTCTTCGTGCTTTCTCACAGACCTAATTAAAATAAACCTCATTTTCCTAGAGGCATAAACCCGTTGACACCTTTCTAGACACCTACTGGATTAGCTAATTTTAATCTGTAAAACTCTCCCGAGAGTAACTTATGCTCACAGTGGGATCGGGATCCAACTATCATATAGAAGGTATGCAATCTCATTACAAATTTCAAACTCTTGAAATTCCCGATATGATTTTTACCCCAAGTGTCTTATGACCTTAACTTTGGTCAACAAATCAAAAGCACTTGTCAAGTTCTACCCGCCATTTCGTGATTGATTTAGACCCACCCGTATGAACCTTAACTATGGTCAACAAAGTCATACGAATGTACTAATCGATTGCATCAAATGCTTTATAGGAAGCCATCGCTTAGCTACCGTACACCACGACTTGACTATAGTTAACAAACGTGGCATGAATACTAAGTACTCTGCTTCCTAAAATGACGGAGGGCAACGGATGGTTTTTATTAAAACCCTTAACGTTTTGATCTTGATATCGTTGTAGAATCTAGTGAAAAGAGTGGTTTAAGCTCCTATTTTAAAAGTCCAATGGTTTTGTAGTATCTTTCTAATTTCGCTAAAGAGGTCACTCCCGGTGAAGGGATCTCGGCTCTTTCCTCATCGAATGAGGCGCTGGATATTCATGAATACCACGATGCAAAGCAAAAACTAGAGATACCTATTTAAAAAGTTTGATTCTACAACATCTTTAGGTTTCTATTTCTTAACATTAATCACATTAATATTGTCCTATCATTTGTGATTCCTAAACATCACAGAAAAGAAACGAAAATAGAACGTACGCTTATGCCATCCGCATTCGCCACGGGGCCCCGTCATGCACCATTAGGTTACTTAAATAACGGCAGAGCGAGGGCTGGACTAGCGCGGGTGCAAAATATAAGCAATGTTTATTATATATCTCATATATAAATAGCCATTCCTCGCACGCATTTATAAACATTTCAAATCACAGATTAATACATTGGATATACTAGGAATTCCGTATTTCATTTAAGCTCTTAATAAAAGATGGGTTCCACGGTCGTGATGAATAGCCAAAACCCCACCCTAGACCCTTACGGGTGAGGCAAACTACCCGCCAAATTCCCGAAGTGAAGCAACCTCTCTCAATAAAGTGAGTAGGCCACTCGGCACTTCGAGAACCCGGTAGTTTGTGCACCCCACCTTGGGTCTATCCTAGGAGAAAAAACAGTAAAAAGAAAATATACAATGGTGGCTACAACCTCAACCCGGATGTGCCACACAAAATAATATTACATTGCTTTTTACAAATTACTTGAATGAAATGAAAACACTCTTCTCACATCCCCGACAATTCATCACGACGATCCAACATATTCATATACACATACTATCATATGATACCAATACCGATCTGTGCAACCCCGATTAATCGACATATGGCAATTAGTCGATGTTTACATAACATACATACATATCACTAAGCTTATAAAGTAACCGCGACATTAGAATTCCGCACGAGATTAGCAAACTAAACCATTTTCCAACACTTGAAAAAATCCAGTAAGCAACCTTTTAAAAACCGATATTTTGAGCTAATCCGGGAGTTGAAACGAACTAGAAACCCGCCCGAACTTCGCGGAGGCGAAGAAAAATAAATATACTGTCGAATGGGGGGCCTCAGGGGGGTACCCACCTAAAGATTCCACCTCAAGGTGGCCCCAAATGGTGGGCAGACCTGAGAGCACCCTATTGGGGTGCTCTCGGGTCACCCACCCCCAAGGCCACCTAAAGGTGGCCTTAGGGTGTGGGTCCGGTCTCTGGTCCCGTCGAGGCGTCCCCAGGGTGCGCGCGCTCAACCCTGCGGCTTCTCGGTTCAAACCGTGAGCCTACGGGGTGTGCAAACAACTCAAAAAATTGATTTTCAAAACTATTTTTCCGGCAGTTTTTGCATGACGAAAAACGACAGAATTCTAACGTTGCAACAAGCTAGTTAAGGTTTGAGATAGGCTCTGATACCATGTTAGTGGATGTTTCACACCCGCACAAAACTTTTGAGGAGGCGGAAGTAGTAAGCAATAACTTTTCTTCCATGCAACACCCACATAAGAGAAGATTAGTGCTTAAAGCATAACTAGCAAAAACCATCAAGAGATCTAATCTACTATTATTGTATTTATATCTAATGGAACCGGTCCTTCGGGCCTTCACTTGAATGTGAATCCTAGGCTCCTTGTGGTTGTAATGAGCTCGATCTCCGGCCACCTCAAGATCCAAGAAGATCCACCCGAGAGCTATCGAACAAGCTACAAACTCTTCACAAGAGTTCAACTTAGAGATCAAGTTTGCTAGAAGTGATCACTAAGATGATGTAAAGATTAAGTATTGGATTATGATTTTTGCTCTAAGCTTTTGATTCACAACTCATGTGAGGTTAAAGTAAAAAGGAGGAAAAAGGAGAGAATGAAGAACAGAGAAATGTCAAAGTGATAATGAAAAGTTCAAGCATGGAAAAATATCATATGGCTCAAAATGAAATAATTGAAGCATGTAATAAAAAATTGCACCATGCTTCAATAGTAACTCCAAATTAATATAATATTAAAGAGACCATTCCTTCATCCATGCATAGACTTTCCTAAATTCCACCTCATTTATTTATTTTCACAAAATAAATATCCACTTATGAGGTGTCTCCTTCTAGAAGGTATTCTTGTAACAATTACAATAATACCCCTCCACCGTATACCGTATAAGTATACCCATATCCGAATTCCGAAAAATAGGAATACAAATAATCCAATAATATAATACCGGCATGCTGCTTAAACCAAAGCCTATCGGTATTGACATTCCGATCATTATTCCTGTAACGATTACATGAGCATGATCGAAACCCTGCCGTAATAACTTATGGACTCTACATCTTTCGCCTGAACCAGAGAACTCTCTGTGTGGGACTCTAATGACTCGACAGTACGCTGGCAGTGGGTTTAACCATAAGCACGTCAGCGGCACTAGCTGTGTATAACGGCTACCCAGATACATGACGAAAAAGAGGCGGCCGACGAGCGAACTCATCCCAACCCTAACGAGCCTGTCAGCAACACTTACTGTACAGTCCGGTCGATTCGTCTAATACGTCGCATATGAAGTCTAGGGGTGGTAAATGTCAGACCACGGTAACTTTATAAGTCATGCTGATTTACGGCCCAGAACGGTTCGAGAAACTACTGATAACTTTTATCAGTAAATCTCGAGAACCCTGGCCAGGGATTTGCTGTTACAGCCGATCAACCATAGCGCGACATCAACTCCCTATACCGGGAGAGACGAAACCCTTCCTTTCGCTCACTGCCTCCATGCGATTTGGGACTGTACCCAAAATCTACCTGTTTGCACAACTCAGTAGAGCCGTGGTAGGGAGGAGATCAATGCAAAGTGGGAATCACACAAGACACTATGACGATCTCGGGTTTACAGACTAACCTGTACAAGTGTCACAAGAATACTGCTATCTGACAATATGTATATATACCATCTAAGAGTTCTCGGCGAGTCCTGTTCGGTGTACCCATTATCCAATGAGTATCTGTGTACAATCTTTGATGTCAAACACCAATGATTGTCGGATCAACCATCGCCCCCAGGGTCAAGAAACGTACATACTAGTCTACTCTTGTAATATCGATGCCCTGTCTCAATATACGCTCGACTAGGAACTATTAAAGGATATGCTTATAGACTGCGCAGGCTCCACTAGTATGATCTCCATCAGAATCCCGGTAGTCAAGTATAATCCTAATGGCTTATTCAACATGTATATATAGATATGAAATACAACACATCACACGTCAAGATGAAGATAAACCAGATAGCATACTATCATTTTGAGCAAAGATTGTTTCTGTACATATACATGCCTAGCATCCTATACAATACAGGCCTCTAGGGCATACATATCTAACAACCTACTCACTACACCTAATGATTATGCTACATCAGGTCCGGTACATAACATCGCATACATGATTGAGCCTACTGCCGAAGAATAGGGTATCCCTTGCATGCGAGCCCTCTCCAAATCAGTCTTAGGAGACATCTCTTTAGAGAGTGTGACTCCTGAGATCGTGGGTAAATTCCCACCTTGGAATCTTGCATACTAAACCTCTTTGGTATGGTGTAAATGTACCTAGATTGGGACAATCCCAGCATCCGTTTAGATCTATCTCTATAGATCTTAATCCCCAAGATGTATGAGGTATCACCTAGATCTTTCAATGAGAATCTTTGTGATAAGAAGAGCTTGACCGATTGCAGTATAGGAACATCATTTCCTATCAAGAGTATGTCATCCACGAACGATACGAGGAAGACGACCTTACTCTCTACATCCTTCTTGTTTACACAAGGTTCATTTACGTTTTCAATGAAGTCAAACTCTTTAACTGCTACATCAAAATAGATGTTCCAACTCCACGATGCCTGCTTTAACCCGTAGATTGATTTAAGCAGCTTGCACACCATTCCGTTGCTCCCACTGTCCATGAAGCCCTCTGGCTGTGTCTTGTACACGCTTTCTTCTAAATAACCATTTAGAAAAGTGGTCTTGACGTCCATCTTTGAGATTTCATAGTCATGGTATGCAACGATGGAAAGTAGGATCCGGATGGACTTAAGCATAGTCACTGGAGAAAAGGTTTCATCATAATCCATACATGGTCGTTGAGGAAAACCTTTTGCTATAAGTCTAGCTTTGAAAGTCTCAACTTTTCCATTTTCCACGATGCAATTCTCGCTCCCACCATCAATGAGAAAACCCTAGTATCTCTCAGGTGGATGAGGAACCCTACAAGATCGGCGGAGAGGCTGAGGTTCGTCGGGGACTATCGAATCCTTTGGTTCCACTAAATCTTCAGTTGTAGTCTGTGTAGCTGGAACTTCTTCCAGTTCTATCTCTTTGCCACTAATTACTTTTTCAAGAAATTCTATTTCTAAAAAGGTGGCATTGCGAGAAACAAACACCTTTTGTTCCTCGATGTGGTAAAAGATATACCTACGAGAGTTTTTGGGATATCCTACAAACTTGCACAGAACTGACCTTGCCTCGAGCTTGTCCGGATATTGCGTTTTATCGTAAGCCGGACAACCCCATATCTTAATATAATTAAGACATGGTCTATTCCCCTTCCATATCTCATGTGGAGTGGTAGGCACAGATTTGGTAGGGACCATATTCAATAGGTGTATGGCTGTTTCAAGCGCATAACCCCAAAAGGAAATAGGCAACTCAGCAGTACTCATCATAGAGTGCACCATATCTAATAGGGTGCGATTCCTCCGCTCCGATACACAGTTGTGTTGTGGTGTATACGGAGGAGTAAGCTGAGAGAGAATCCCATTCTCTTTTAGATAGTCACGGAATTCCATGCTCAAGTATTCTCCTCCCTGATCAGATCGTAAGATTTTAATACTTTTACCCATTTGGTTCTCGACTTCGCACTTATATTCTTTGAATTTCTCAAAGCTTCAGACTTGTGTTTCAACAGGAACATATGTCCGTATCTAGAGAGATCATCGGTGAATGTAATGAAGTATGAGGAACCATTCCTGGCATGTGTAGACATGGGACCGCATACATCACTATGTATCAGTCCCAAGAGTTATGTAGCTCTTTCTCCGTGTCCAGTAAACGGAGTTTTGGTCATCTTGCCTTTGAGACATGACTGGCAAGTTTCATAAGATGTAAGTTCGAACGGATTCAAATATCCATCCTTATGTAACTTAGCTAGTCGTGTCGCATTGATATGACCTAGTCAACAATTCCACAAGAAGGACTCGTTCATTCTGAACTTTTCCTCTTGTGTGTGTTCCGTACGTTAAGAACTGTGGTTTGATTTAGAATGTATATGCCATTACTTAACGAGCCTGATCCAATCAACTTTTGAGTCAGAAAAATGTTCATAACATTATCCTGCAATACAAAATTATATTCTACTTTACTTAATAAAGAAACTGATATAATATTGCATATCTGGTTCGGTATGTAATAACATTCGTTCAGAATCAATGTATTACCATTCGTTAATACAAGGTGGTATTCGCCAACGGCTTTGGCTGCAACATTTGCAACATTCCCTACTTTTACAGAATGATCACCCATTCCCAGTTCTCTACCTTTCTTTAGCCCATGTAACATATTACATATGGGGGATCCCGGTCCGGTATCTAATACCCAGGACATAGAGTGTACTGAGAAACAGTTCTCGGTAACTTACACACCTGAAGAAGATGCATCAGCATTCTCATTCCTCGTTTAGGTGGTTTAAGAATCCGGATATTCCCCTATTTCCTTCTTGGACATAAAACAATTATAAGATAGAGCGAAACCAATGTACCCGAGCTCAGTATAACAAGCTAGTTCGGTCAATACATCCATATTATTATCTTGATTAAGGCCTGAAATGGTCGCGACCTAGAGAGAGAGAGAGAAGAAAATACTTAGCGTATTCTCTTGCAAGATTAGATTGGTTATTATCTCATTTAATCAGGATGGCTCCTACTGTTTTTATCAAATCTTCCTTGAAACCCTAAAAGGTAAGACTGGCCGGGATTAATTACACCCTACAAGTTCGCCAATCGTTCAGCTAGGCCGGTGTCGGTACTTTGCGGGAGGTTCCCCGTGCTTTCGCACGAACCTAATTAAAATAAACCTCATTTTCACAGGGGCGTAACCCCATTGACACCTTTCTAGACACCTACTTGATCGGCTAATTATAATGTGCAAAACTCTCCCAGGAGTAACTCTTACTCGCAGTGGGTATCGGGATCCAACTATCTCATAAATGGTATCCAATCTCATTGCAAATTTCAACACATGAAATTCCCGATAATGTTTTGCCCCTAACGTTCTATGACCTTAACGAAGGCCAACAAAGCATATGCCGCTAGTCAAGTTCAACCCGTACATTTCGTGATTGAATTAAACCCACCCGCACGACCCTTGACGAAAGACAACAAAGTCGTACGACTACCCTAATGCAATCGCATCATATGCAGCAAATAAGCACTAATCCGCTACCGCACACAACGCCTTGACGAAGGCCAACAAATATAGCACGAATACTAAATAGTACTTATCTGAAATGACGGAGGGCTACGACAGGTTTTTAAGAAAGCCTTTTGCGTAATCAACTTGATATCGTTGTAGAATCGAGTGATTTGAAATATAGTAGTTTAAGCTCTACTTTTAAAACCGTGTTTTTCAAAATAAATCGAGTGGGTGTAGCATCTGGTAGCTTTTTCTAAAGAGGTCACTCCTGCTGAAGGGATCTAGGTTCTTTCCCCATCGAATGAGGTGCTGGATATTCATGAATACCACTATGCAAAGCAAGAACTAGAGCTACCAGTTTTGAAAATTTGATTCCACAACATCTTTAGGTTTCTTTTCTTTAATTAATCTCATTAATGAAGTCTCATCATTTATGCTTTCTACGCATCACAGAAGAAACGAAAATACTTATATAACGTATGCTTATGCCATCCGTATTTGCCACAGGGTCACGTCATGCACCGTTAGGTTAAATAAATAACGGCAGAGCGGGGGCAGGACTAGCGTGAATGTAAAACATAAGCAACGTTTATTATATATCATATCTATAATATTAAGCATTCGTCTCAGGCAATTATATGATCTCATCGCAGAACATTACAGCAGAAGTCAACATATGAAATATTGGATATACTATAAGGTCCGTGTTTTAAATTAAGACAGTAAAAAACATGGATTCCACGGCCGTGATGAATAGACAAACCCACATCCCTAGACCCCTACGAGAGCAGCAAGCAACCCTAACAATTCTAGAGTTGGGAGACCCGGTCTCGACTCCTCGAGATGGTCTCCCACTGGACTCTAGAATCCGGTTACTTGTGCTCCCCGCCTTGGGTCTATCCTAATGCGGAAAAGTAAATAATATACATCAATGGTGACATCATCCTCAACCCGGAAGTGTGCCTATAAAAGAATATTACATACAAGTTTTTACATGAATGAAAATGAAAAACTCTCATCTCACGCAAAAACCCCCGGCTATTCAAACACGATGATCCAATATAACATATCACAGCAACACATAACATCACATGTTATCAACGTAAGTAAATATGTGTATCCCCATTGTCATTGACATATAGCAACGAAAACGGTGATACACCACATATTACACTTACGGTCGCAGAAAAGAAAATGAAAACTACAACAATTGGAATCCGTAACCACCTTAGACATCATAAACCCGAAAAATCACATACTTTGGATTTCATGTCTAACCAAATGAATTCCTTAGACATCATAAACCCGGAATATCTCATATTCCGAATTTCATGCATAACCTTATAAGCCTCGTATTTTAGTCTCAATATTTAAAACAATTTTCAATAACCAGTCGAGTAATTCAACAAGATTCCCGACAACCTGATCGAATGCTCGTCGGAAACTTTAGTAGATGACCACACCCCCCGATGCCGTCGACAAAGTGCACTTAGGCGGAACACCGCGGCAACGAGCACCCGGGAGCCTGCTTTTGCCAACGGGGTTCTTCTACAGTCACTTGGTCAGGGCTATAAGGCGTGGCTATCTAGTAATGTTACCGGGCGAGTATCCGCATATACTACATGATTGCGACAGAGTTTTGATCCATATCAAAACCCCGTGGCAACTGATCAAATGAGACTAAATTGCTAAGTTTATAAAATTCAAACTAGTTTTCACAAAAATAAATATTATGGATTCCAAATATTGTATTACATATCAATTTTAAACCCGAAACGATATTAAAATCACGAATACGAAACACTCTGAATTGCCACTACAGAAAGATAACATCACATGCAATCTTTAGCAAAATCAAATAATACCTGAAACATCAAACCTGGAGACTGGGACACCAAAGAAAAACGAAGCCTAAACTCATCAAGAAAACCGGCCAGGACGGTTTTTGGCTAAGTTTCGCAGCGCAAAATATAGTGGAATGGGCTCGTTTTCCTCTGGTGTTCATATTACATCACATGTAACATTATGCACTTGTTTAAATAATTTTCACAGAACTTTTTAAAAACGACCGAAACTAGGGATTTGGTTTCGAGGATTCGGAGTTTTTTCGGTTTCATAATTCTACAAACATTATCTAATTCTCAAGCTTGGCTCAGATACCACTGTAGGGTTCCTTAGCATCCTCACTAAGTTTTCTAAGAAATCAAGCATGCAGTTTTAAAAATCTAGAGTGCTAAGAAACCCTAAACCAAGGGTCTAACTAGAGGATTAGGGTCATAGCTAACATGTAAACAACTTTAAACTAAGTGAAATGGGAATACAACCATTGTAGACCAGTCCTTCACTTCTAAAGCTCCGTGTAGTAGTCCCTTCGCACCAAGTAGTGGTCTCCCGGACTCTCGTTAGGCTCCACTAGGCGAAACGAACAAGTTTGCTTGAAGAACTTCGAGGCCGAAGAAGATCTACGTCGAAGAATCTCTAACTCAAGCTACATCTTCACTAATTAAGAACTAGTGAAGCAAACAACCTATACTAAATGGCTAGTATAGTGTAGGTGTTGGATATGTATGCCCTAGAGGCCTGTATTGTATAGGATACTAGGCATGTATATATGTACTGAAAGAATCTTTGCTCAAAATGATAGTATGCTATCTGGTTTATCTTTATCATAACATGTGATGTGTTGATGAAGCCCTTAGGACTATGCTTGACTACCAGGATTATGATGAGATCATACTGGTGGGACCTGGGCAGTCTACAAGCATATCCTTCAATAGTTCATAGTCGAGGGTATATCGAGACAGGGCATCGGTATTACCAGATTAGACTAGTGTGAACGTTTCTTGACCCTGGGGGCGATGGTTGATTCCACAACCATTGATGTTTGACATCAAAGATTGTACACAGGTGCTCATTGGAGAATGGGTACACCGAACAGGACTCGCTGAGAACTCCTAGATGGTATATATACCTATTGTCAGATAGCAGTTCTCTAGCGACACTTGTACAGGTTAGTCTGTAGACCCGAGATCGTCATAGAGTCTTGTGTGATTCCCACTGTACTTTAATTTCCTCCCTACCACGGCTCTATTGAGTCGTGAAAATAGGTGGATTTTGGGTACAGTCCCGAATCATATGGAGACAGTGAGCGATAGGAGGGGTTTCGTCTCTCCCAGTATAGGGAGTTGATGTCGCGCTATGTTTGATCGGCTATAACACCTAAATCCCTGGCCAGGGTTCTCGAGGTTTACTGATAAGTGTTATCAGTAGTTTCTCGAACTGTTATGAGCCATAAATCAGCATGACTTATAAAGTTACTGGGGTCTGACATTTACCACCCCTAGACTTCATATGCGACGTATCAGACGAAGAGACCGGACTGTACGGTAAGTGTTGCTTGCAGGCTCGTAAGGGTTGTGATGAGTTCGCTCGTTGGCCACCTTTTCGTCATGTACCTGGGTAGCCGTTACGCACAGCTAGTGCCGCTGACGTGCTTGTGGTTAAACCCACTGCCACCGTACTGTCGAGTCTTTAGAGTCCCACACAGAGAGTTCCCTCGTTCAGGCGAAATATGTAGAGGTTGTAAGTTGTTATGGCAGCCGTAAGCTGTTACGGTAGGGTTTTGATTTTGTTCATGTAATTGTTACAGGAATAATAATCGGAAGGATAATACTGGTGGGCTTTGGTTTAAGCCGGATACCGGTATTATATTATTGGATTAATGGTATTCGTATTTTTCGCAATTCGGATACGGGTATACAGTATACGGTATACGGTATACGGAGGAGGGGTATTTTTGTAATTGTTACAAGAATACCTTCTAGAAGGTGCCATCTCATAATGACATCATTTATTTTATGAAAATAAAATGAGGTGGAAATTAAAAGGTATAAGCATGATGAGGTTGTTGTTATGGAATTACTATTGAAGCATGATACTAATTTATATAATGCATGCTTCAATTAATTCTCTTAGTGCTATATCTTTATTCATCATGCTTGAACACTTTCATTATGATAAACACTTACTCCTTCTCATCTCCTCCTTCTCCTTCTTCTTATAAATAGCTTCACATGAGATGTGAATGTTATGTGTGAATCAAGAGAAGGTTAAGAGAAAGAAATGCTATAGATTTCAAGCTAATCCAATACATTCATCTCTACATAATCCTAGTGACCTATTCTAGCAAAATTGGTCTCTAGGTTAAACTCCTATGAAGAGTTTCTGGCTCGCACGATAACTCTCGGGTGGATCATCTAGGTCTTGGGTGGCCGGAGATCGAAGACATCGATAACATCTAAAGGAGCTAAGGAGTTCATCAAAAAGAAGGCCCGAAGGACCGTATCATTGAGGTATAATTCCTAACATAGTAGATAAGATCTCTAGTTAAGTTTTTCTAGTTGTGGTTTAGACAAGATCTTCGGTTAAGTGCGTGTTGTATGCCAAGAAAATTTTCGTTCACCGCTTCCGCCGCGCCACAAGAGTTGTGGGAGCATGCAATATACACTAACAGTAGGTTGATGAAGTAGGAATTTTGCTCACTTTAGAATTATTTTTCTCTCTTTCTTTTCTTTTCTCACTCAAAGCTAGAGAGCAAAATGGAGGACATGAAGAAAATGATCAAGTGATCGACTCATGAACCATGCGTGAGAAAATATCATATATAACTCATGTAGAGACTCAACCAAGGCTAAAGATAATGGTTAGGTTAATAGATATCTAAGATAAAACAAAATTAGTGGACTAAGTCAAGGTTTCCACAAGCTTATCCAAGCTTCACAAGCCATGACAAATTTCCACCTAATTTTGATTTTTCCTTAATAAATAAAACCCTACATTATCTTAAGTATGGTATGAGTCTCATACACCCAAGTCCAATGTATCAACTAGCATGACACAAAATAAATACATCAACATATATCACATGTATATTAAATGTATAAAGAAAAAACATTTTTTTATGTGAGCTAATATTAGTTAATGTATATTAATATATCAAATATATAATTACACATTAAATTATTAAATCAATACTTGATTTAATAACTCGACGGTATCGCATATAATCGACTAATATCTTTTATATGCATATCACATATATATATAATATATCATTGAATCAACACTTGATTTTGTTGGGTTTCGCTAGCGCCCTGGCCATCAATCCGTGATCAAATGCGGAACAAAAATTTTTCTAATCTGGCGCTAAAAATCTTCCCTAAACTCTAAACTACCAAGCAATATAAAGAGTTAGGAATGGTTATACCGAATGAACCAAGTCTTTCGGGTCTTCAACCTTTATCCCAAGCTCCTAGTGGTCTTGGATCAAATTTGGTTTCTGGTCATCCTCTATCTACGATGATCCACCCGTAGGAAATGGCGCAAGCATCAACCTTGCCTAGCAAGGCAACCGACGCTCCAAGGTTGCTAGCATTGGAGAGTGGAGGTGTAGAATTATCTCACTATAATTTTTCTCTCATCAAAATGCTCCAAAGAGCAACTCAAGAAGAAAAATGAGGGGTGAGGAAAACAATGGCATAATCTGTAAGTCCATGGTAGTGCCCCGGCCGTCTAACAGACGCGAAATGCGGAACAAAAACTTTTTACAACTGGCGCTATCGTGTACCGTAACCTGGATCTGCCATTAAAACTAAACTAACAAATTGCAAATGGGGTAGAAACGTTATACCGAATGATCCGAGTCCTTCGGTCTTCAACCATCATCCCACGCATTGTTGCGGCTGCTCCGATCTCCTCGATCTCCAATCTTGTAGTCCAGGTGGCACCACGTCGACGGATCTTTAAACGGGCTCCCGCCTCTGAACCGAGGCAACTCGATCGTCAAGTTTTCTAAAAGAGATGACCAAGATGAAGTAGAGAATGAGTAGAACACTTTATCTCGTTACGTCCAAGGCTATGGATGAACGGTTTATGAAAGTTGCCTTTTGGATCGGGTGAAATGAGAAAGAGGCTATCTAATTTTCATGAACCCGAATCTATCATAATCTTTTTTCTAGTGAACAACAACCATGAGCCAAGAGAGGGGGGTGGCCGGCCACTTATAGGAGAGGAGGGAGGTGAGTGTAGGAGTTAGGAGGTGACTATAAGATTAAAAGAGATGATGAATCACTATGACACCTAGTATGAACATAATCAATGCATATATTGAACCTTAACCCTTAGTCATCAAGCATTAATTGCTCCATTGATGCACTAATGACTCACTAGCCTTGTCACCCTCTCTAGAACCTTCTAGAACACTGACTCACCTCATCAAGAAAAGATAAATCCGCATTTAACCGAATGTCAAAATACGGCTGATAGAAAACTGGAAACTGGCAACTTCCAAAAGTGATCCTGAAACGAATTTCAGGATAACCCCGTATCAATATAAACATACCCGCATTTGTATTACGACCGAATACAAATGCAACTGAGACAAAGATATTATATCTACACAGTATAATACTGGGTTCCGGCTTAAACCAAAGCCTACCAGTATTATCTGCCCGAAAAACGACACGTGTGAAAACGCACGTGCTTTTTCCGAACCTTGCCATATCATCATACGACCTCTACAACGTTTCGCCCGAACTTGGGAAAGTGTCTGTGAGGGACTCTAATGACTCATCAATACACTGGCACTGGGTATAACCCCTAGCACATCAGAGGTAGAAGCTGCACGTAACGTTTTGCCTATGTATTGATTGGAAGGGGAGCTGAAGAGCGAACTCATCTATAAACCCTACTGAGCCTGACAGTGACAATGTATATACAGTCCGGTCCATTCGTCTAAAGAGTATCGCATATCGAGTATAGGGGGTGGATAAAGTCAGACCCCTAATAACGCGATAAATCGTGTCGGCATGAAGCCCATCACCACCTGAGAAACTAATGATCTAAATCAGTAATTCTCCACTACCTCGGCCGAGTATTCCTGGTGATGGCCACCCGTGCACTGCGCGATATCAACCCCCAATACCGGGATAGACGAATCCCCGACGATCCGCTCACTTGCCTCCAATGTGGCTCGGGACTGTACCCAACTAAAACCTGTTTGCACAACTCCTTTGAGCATGGTAGGGTAGTAATCTAAGCACAGTGGGAACTCACACGAGACAAATGACGATCTCAGGTCGATGAAGTAACCTGTACACATGTCACCAAGGAATTGCTATCTGACGATATGTATAATACCAATTAGCAGATTCCCGGCGAGTCCTGTCCGGTGCACTCATAACCTAATGAGCACCTGTATACATCTTAGGTGATCCAACTGACACCAGTGGCTTGTGAGACCGGCCACCGCCCCTCCTCGGGGTCTCGACTGTATACACTAGTCTACTCTGGAGTATCGATGCCTTGTCTCGAAACTCCCACGACTAGGGACACTTTTAAGGATGTGCTTACAGACCCCAGCTCCCACGTATATGATCGCCATCATACTGCTGCCTGTCAAGCAGAATCCTATGGGCTCTATCAATCATGCAATAGCGAACTAAAGCATGTACACGACGATAAAGACAAACCAGATAGCATACTATCATCTTGAGTAAGACTGTCATATCGGTATAGGTCCTTCCTCAATCATTGCAATCACGTACCTGCGATCCAATAATTAACTTTGAGGGCACTATCTCCTACAATCTCCCACTTGCACTCAAGGCTAGTTATTGCGATGTCGCATACTCACAGCCCGTGTGATACCGAACATCCAACTCCTCTACTAATCAGTTTCACAAAGCTAGTTTTTAAAACTCTTGTGTTCGAGAAATAGCCTCAGTGAGTAGATCCGTCCTGATGTTTCTTTCTATATCTCTCTTAATCTCAAGTTCGCGGAGAAATCCATCTCCCGAATCGAGTAATACCTGTCTTAGAATATGTCTGGATATCTGATGGAACCTAGTTCATAAATGAACTTCAAATCCAAACTTCTTAGACTGTATTGATAACTGAACCTAATCAGTAGCCGGCACCATGCCTCCCACAGTATCCTCTTGGACCACCTATCCATAATACTGTCTCTCGTTAGAAGAAAAACTATAACTCTGACAATCGCTCTGTCATCCATGTCACCTTGGAAGCCTGGAATGCTAACCGTCTCCCTAAGGAGGCTGCCGTCATCAAATCCTTAGAACAAGCACTCATGTTCTTAAAACTGCTTCCTTATGTTTCTTCAAGATTGGATTAATATAAACTTATCGCAATTAGTGAAAAAACAACATCTGGTGTGGTACTTGACATCTCATGATTGACTCAATTGCCTAAGCAAGTGATCTGGCAATCATGCACATCCCTCTCTCCTTTAGTCTGTAAGACATCTTTAGAGAAGGTGACTCCATCACCTGCAGGTACACCACCATGCCAGGAGTCATCTATTCTAAAATACTATTAGAATACTGTCAAAGTATCCATATTGGGAAACTACCCAAATATATATCTAAAACCATAGATCTAGTAACTAGAATGTCTAATATTATATTCATATCCTTTGTGGAGAAACAACTGTATGACTACCAAAGTATAACCGATCGTAGTATAGGAATTTTACTTCCTACTCTGTGTATGTCATCCAAATACCAGGACATCACACCCTACTACTTTCTCAACAGATCCATCCCCTATTCTAATGAAGACAAAGCCATGACTGTCTCATCAAAATTAAATGATCTTATCTCCGTTATATCTCCTTAAGCTTATAAATAGACATAAGCTACTACTTGTCCACCATGCTTCCGCTGCTCCTACTGACTACGATAACCCTCTAGCAGAATAATATATACGTATACTTCTAAAGCCAGTTCAGAACGACGCTATACTTATCCTCTTGCCGGGTCTCATAGTCTGGTACAACAGTAGTGTCAAGTCTGGGTAAACAAGAACCACCCTGTCACCGTCCTTGAGGCTACCGGAGTACCACTCGGATGTCTGAGGTTACCCACCATATCTGCGGAGTGGCTAATGGAATGTCAAACCTGATTGAATATATAGGTCCTATTAAATTTTCCGTAATCGTTTGCGGTTCTGGAATCACTTCCAGTTCTACCATACTCCCACTACTGTTTTCTGAAAAAATCCATTTTAATAAAACTGTGGCGAGTCTAGAACAATATCACTATTGATCTTCCAGATGGTAGAAATGTCAATCCTCGTCAAAGCCAGGGTCAACCAACAAACAGCCAAAACAGAAACGTGCCTTGAGTTATCCAGTGTTTGGTTTTAAACATAAGCTGGACAACTCTCCGTATCTTAACATCGTGAAGATATGAACCATTCTATATACAATATAGAAATAGAGGCACTGATTTAATTAGAACCAGATTCAAATCATGTAGCTGTCTCCAGTGCATATCAACTTAATGGAGAGAGGCTTATCAGAATTACTCAACTTAGGAATACATCAAATTATGAGTAACCCGAAAAAGAAACAAGTTTCTCAAAACCATTACTATTAACTGAATACCAATCATAATTATCTACATCTTCGATCTCTTTGAAGAATCCTGATACTTGCGATACCTGGTTCTCTACTTTATTCTTATACCCACATCTCCTTAAAACTTAGACATTGTATTTCCACGAAACACTTGTTAAAAAACTAGAGAAGTTATAAGTAAACAGAACATAGTACGAGGACCTGCCCCTTTGTCCTAACGGACACTGGACAACATACAATACTCTGTATAAGTCCGCTGAGTTGAATAACTCAAAACCTGTGTATCGTAGGTTGAAAAACTGTACCTAGGCAATTTCCTCAAATATCACCAATTACAACGAAATCCGATATAATGAGGATGACCTCCTAATTCCCAATAACCTACTCCCACTCATCATCTGTAAAACCGTACAGATATGAGAATGAAACCTGGTAAATACATACCTTGGTGTAAGTATCTAATCGGGAAATCAGTTTATAATTAACAATGCTCAGTGAAACTGAAACATAAAAATGTTTCGTAGGGGTATTTAGGTATTCTAAGTAATGCCTCTTCCATAATCCTATTCATGACTTTAACCGTATATTTCATTGCCATCTCTCCAGATCCCTTTATTTGTCTTTAGTCGTTACCTTCTGTACACCTTTATTAGGCTAAATGGTTTTCTTCCTTCCCTACCGTTCAGCACCAGCCTATGGTTTGGAAGAAGACTATCCAGTAAGCATAATAGGTGTACCCTCCTAAACCTAGGAGTACTCGTATCTTGAGAGAAGGTGATGATAAAAGACAACTGAATAATACCTTATTCTATTTCTCCCGAACCGGGAAAAAGCAAAGATGAAAATAGGAGTAGCGATGAAGTACGCGGTTTTGTCGTGAATGATAACAGTCGCAATTTACTTTGCCCTCTTTCTAATCCCTTTATTTTGTCTTTAGCTATTACCTTCTGTACACCCTACTTAGGCTAATTGGTTTTCTTCATTCCCTACCTTTCGGCACCAGCCTATGGTTTGGAATAAGACTATCCAATAAGCGTAATAGGTATACTCTCCTAAACCAAGGAGCTCTCGCAACCTGAGAGAAGGTGATAATAAAAGACAACAGAATAAACAAATTCTATTTCTCCTGAACCTGGATCCATCCTCAAAGAAGTCCCACCGAGTTCGTATATAACCATACGATGGATCCATCCAATGGAAGTGGATGTCCATAGTAATATGGGGTGTTCTGAGAAATACAAAGGGTAAAAGAAGGAGCGGCAATGACTTATGCAACTTAAGACAATCCAAAAGCCAGTATTTTAAGAAGGTTCGGTCAACTTGGTCACTGAGTCATAGTCTAGGGTCGGTCAAAAGTCGCTGCCAAAGAGAGAGAGAGAGAAAAGAAACACTCTGCATGCACTCTAACCTAGATCAGAATGGTTATCACTTTATCTAATCAAGAAACCTCCCACTGTAATCTCAAATTCTCCTCCAAACCTGAAAGAAGAATTAGTCGGGATCACCCGAAGAATAAACTAACTCATCATTGAGAATCGGGATCCAACTATCATCGCATGATAGCTTGATGGAAGCCACTTAAGTTATCACACTCCAGAAGGTATGCGCATGCCTGGCAAGTTTCCTGTAAGTTTGAAACTCCCGATATGATTTTTGCCCCATGCTCTTATGACCTTGGCGTTGGTCAAAATATCATAAGTTACATGTCAAGTTTTGCCCGTTATTGTCCAGGTCAATTTGAACCCACCCGCACATGCCCTTGACGTTGGCCAAAATGGCAGAACGGCTATCCCAAACCAACTCATCTATCTATGCAACAGATGAATACCCCAGCAACTACCAAACACTATGCCTTGGCGTTGGTCAAAATGCATAGCTTGAATACTACTGACTATCCATAAGAAATGACGGAGGGCTACGGCTGGTTTTTGGCGAAAAACCTTTAATGTAATGAACTTGATCTCGTTGAAGGAAACTGATAGCTTTCTATAAAATATCGTGACGAAAACGTTTTGCTAAAGAGGTTACTCCCGGTGAAGGGATCTCGGCTCTTTCCTCGTGGAATGAGGTTCAGGATATTCCAACTGAATACCACGATGCAAAGCAACTTGTAATCGACTATATTAAAGTTACTACCCTGACATAAACTTCTGCCCAAGGGGTCTTTCCCGGTGAAGGGATATCAGCCCTTGCCTCGTCGAATGAGGTGCAGGATATTCCAACTAAATATCACTATGCAAAACACAAGGAAACATCTTTGTAAAAACTCCTTTTTAAAATTTGTTCCAACAACATCAAATATAGGTTTGTTTTATCTTTACATTGATAAGAATCAATGCAGTCCCATCAATCAATCACACCAGAAAAGAACAAAAATATAATGTACGTATATGCCATCCGCATTCGCCACTATGTCCCGTCATCACCCGTTAGGTTACTTAACTAACGACAGAGCGGGGGCTGGACTACCGCGGGTGTAAAACATATACAACATCTAATAGTATATATACCAATATACAATAATCACTCCAGGTGTGATAATATGCAACATTACAGAAAAGTAATAAGCATCACAGAACAATACAGATAATCTAGGATCCCCGGGTTTCATAGAGCTGCTGCTAAAACCTGACGTTCCCCTAGTCGTGTGGATAGCCTGTGCAATGAAACCTAGACCCCTACGGGTGTGGCAAGTTACCCGCCAAAACCTGAAGCGAGGTTGTCACGATCCGAAATTACGGAACATGACCGGCACTTAAGTTACGAAATGTCTCAAGGCGTCCGTAAAATAAGGAAGCCGAAGCCCAGAAATCCAAACCAAGAGAAGTAGTAGAGTGTAGGAAAAACCAAATGTGAATCAACCTGTAAGCAACATAATATACAACACCTAAAGGCGAGAATCACAAAAAAAAGGGAACTCCAACCAGCATGAAATCCATAGAATATAACGCGCGACTCTACGGTCGAAAGAATAAACACCACCGGTCTCTATCTCAAATAAATACATGTTTGGTTGATGGAACTTCTAGATACAACTGAATATAATATACAATGTATAATGATGGGTACGATACAAATAACCCACCTACTAGCAAGTCACCTGAAATAAGCTGTGCCCGCAAAGCCGTAATGAAATCCGTACGGCAACACCTGCATGAAACTGGGGCACAACGGGGGTGAGTTGCCAACTCGTGAGTAGAAAAAGATCTACGAACAGAAAATCGCATGTATGACACAATCCTAAGTCATACGATCATAATATATAATCCTCAAATATATAACCAGCAATCTAAAACCATGGCTAATGTAAATATCTAACCCATGTATAATCCCATATGTCCATGTCAGTGCATCAGGTAACAATGTATCATATAGATGATGTATGAATGCATGTAACAGAATGCATGTACTGAAGAAAACTGCTTTCATAATTCGTGAGATTTCTGTATTTTTAAAATGAGGCATCATAAATGAAATCAGCATAAACAGTGCCTAGCATCGGCACAAAACATAAGTCTCAGTATCTCGATACCTCTGTATCACAATCTCTGTACCTCAATGTCTCGAAATCTCAATGTCTCAATCACAAAATCTAGGGCGCCGTCAGTCCAGATCGGCCCCTACCATCCATCTCATGACTACGACGGTATCCTCCGGATATCCGACGTGTCGGGTAATATCACCGGTAGGTAGTGCTCCCCTGCACAGGCTCAACGCCAT
Organism: Agapanthus africanus; assembly: GCA_030015575.1. Taxonomy (NCBI): domain Eukaryota; kingdom Viridiplantae; phylum Streptophyta; class Magnoliopsida; order Asparagales; family Amaryllidaceae; genus Agapanthus; species Agapanthus africanus. The sequence continues at coordinate 38,614,984 of JASDDO010000029.1, forward strand.
CTCCTGCGATCTTCTTGCCCTGGGGTACCGCACCGGGTCCACCATGTACCCGTAATCGGTCTCATCCGCCTCCTCGATTCGGGTTTCATATGTCACTCTCAGCACCGAGAAAACACATGGTGAACGTACTGAAATATAATATCAAGGGTAACTGGGTTTTTTAAACATTTACATAATCTCTTTGAAATACCCACGGTTCCCAAATCCAGAAATAACCTAGAAACAACATATCTCAATGCGTATAATCAGGAAGCATGATGTATGTGACATATAAATGGAATGCAAGTATAACAGTATGTCATGCAACATGGAATAATAGTATGCACATACAAGGGTCATATCCTGATGCAATAATACTACTGTGGAGTGACATGGCAATTACCGATGAAGAAGTGTGTGAGCTGGCAAGTAAGTGTATGTGGAACATACGCATCAGCGGTAATGGTGCTGGTGTCCTAACAGCATGATATCAAAATGGAATATGAATCACAATAAGTATGCGATACAGTGTAACAATAATAATATGCGGGAGCTGAGTGCTAAAACACAATGATAACTAACTGCATCTAATGTCATAAGAGTCGTACAGCTATGCCAACAATAAGGCTGAGCTAATAAGCTAACTGCAGGTAAGGGAAACCACCTAAACTCTGAGTCGATACATATAAATATATATATATATATATAGTCGGTGATCCCGCCTCAATCATATCACATCCGATATAATATCTATGATCAGACATCCCAAATCTAGAGCGCGGATCAAACATCAAGTCATAGCTCGTACGTAAATCCATCGTACGGCATCCCCAAATCTGGGTACGGGTCAATATCATATTCTTCATATCATTCATCTGGTATTCTCTTTATCAAATATCGTAATCTGGGTACTGACCTATGTCCAGTACAATGCTAACATCATCACTATAGTTATGATCTGACTACTGATTGACAGTCTCGTATAAATCGATATCATCATCATATATCATCACAAGGAGTGTACCCCGCATAAGGCGGCCTATTATAAATATCCTGACATATCATATCATATCCTATCTCGTATCACATGTCGATCATTTTATACATATATCACTATTCATATGGCATCATCATCCAAAGTACGCTAAAACATCAAGACTTATCTCAAATACTAATTTTACCATATCACCGATATCATAACCTCGGATCAAATATCATCGACCCATCTCAATCCCATGTGTCATCCTTAAATCTGTATATGAGCATATGGTCCCATATCCATATGAACACATGACAATATAGAATCCCAAAGTACATATGAGTGAGGATGTATGCAAGTATGTATGTGTGTATAGGTATGTGTAGTGCACTCACTACCTAGGGTCCGCAATACTAAATCATCCAAGTCCACCAATTATCCATCCTAAACATCAATAATCTTCCAAACAACAATATAATAATTGTAGGTGTGTATACGCATCCGTATACATCACAACGGACTGCGGGGGTGCTATACGCCATCCACCCGACTTCTCCCCGTAGATATAAATCTACTCACCTGAATTCTCCGTGTCGGTGTCGATGTCGTCTTCATCTTCTGCATCGCCTCGGATCGTCGTGGGGGTACCTACACATATCACACGTATCGCATCGCATCAAAACTAAATCATAACTTAAAACGATACGCGAAAACCAACACGATACGCTAAAATCCAATAGGTAAGAATCTATGGTTAGCCTTCGCAAAACAACCTGAAATCACTCGATATGGACGTACAAACGTCACACGATCGAGATAACGTACAAATACCAAAATATGGAAATCAAAATACGTAAACCAAACACTGAATAGTAAGGCAGCAACCAAAGAAAACGATCCCAGATTTCGTCTCAGGTGAAAACAGAGCGAGCAAACAAGTCTAGGGTGATGTACAGGGTGTATGTGACCTACTGTAAAAGACCAGACCCTACCCTACACTAAGTGGCCGATCCTCTTCACTACCAAACCGGCCTGGCCGGCCATGAATGGTCCAGAGGGGTTCGTCTACCTAGGGTGGTCTCCTGGTGTTCTAACTAGGCTCCTGGTGTTGTTCATTTTCCCCGTAATGACCCCGGATCACTCCAGATTCACCTGCACGCCATATATCCTCGCAAACCGACATGAAACTGTTCTGTTTTGGGTTCCATGTTTGAAATGTGTCGAATCTGGGTTAGATCAAGGATTAACTGGTCTCAACAGCACCTAATAAGGTTATACCGACGTTCAAAACCAACACTTTGTCAAGTCTCACTCAATTTTGCCTAAACTAGCACTAATCCACGTAATAACACGAAATTTCAGCTATATAACCAGAACTTGGAAAAATAGGAGTTTGGGTTGTGAGATTATACCTCGATGGGGTCCTAGGAGGAAGGAGAAGGGAAGGAGAAAGGGTTGTGCTGTTGAGGAGCTGCTCCATTGCTCCAAAAATGATGTTTCTGCAGCTGTTGCTGCTGCAACTCTCTCTCTCTTTCTCTCTCTCTTTTGCTTTTCTTTCTTTCTTTCTTTCTTTTTTTCTCTATGTGTTGCAGTAGCAGCTGCAACACTTGAGGGGGGTATAAATGGTGCATTGTGATGTGGTGTGATGAGGGTGTGGGTTGTTACTGGTGCTGCTGTTGTTTTGTAGAAACCATGGGCTGAAATGCAGCAGTAGGTGTAGGAGAAGGGCTGATTGGTGGCTGAAGTCAGCCATTGGGGCTGATAAGTCATGATGGGGGGGTGTTGGTCACCTATGGAGGCTGAAGAATCATGATGAGGGTGTGTAGGTCAGCTAGGTGGAGCTGAATGTGCTGAAGTGATGCATGTTTTCAGCTGAATTTAGGGGCTGATGTTGTGTATCAGCAGTTGATGCGTTGATGGAGGCTGAAATGAGTGTGTAGGTCAGCTATGGGGGCTGGAACATCATGATGGGGGTATGCAAGTCAGCTATGGGGGGCTGAAAATGTTGAGGGTAGGCTGATGTTCACATCAGCTGCTGTTGCAGCTCATGATGGTGTTGCTGATGCTGATGTATTTGTGAATGAGGTTTGGTGGCTGAAGTGTTGGGCTGATTTGAGTCGCAGCTTGTAGCAGCTGCTAGGGTGGCTAATGTGTGGGTGTATATGTCTGGTGTAGAGAGGTTGGTATGTGTGTGTTTAAGAGGCAAATCAAAGTTTTGAAATGAGATGAGTTAACTCTCATCATCCCATTCACCATGAACCAAACCAACCCTGATTAACCCACTTAACTTAGCCAAATGGTTTAAAACTCACCATGGTCATCTAAACATGGTTCAACCCTAGGCCACCATGAGTCCCAAACATGAACCAAATGCGACGGGTGTGGAAATGTCATGTGCACATTGCATAAAAGCCAAAAATCCGATTAGCGATCTTCAATCGCAATTAACACTAAAGTCGCATATAATTCATCATAAAAACTGTAAAATGACATATTTTCACAAAATAACCTATTTTAGAATTTCTAAAATTTTCTCCGGAATTTTCACCATTTATCGGTATTTAATTACACCGACTATTAAAATATTCATTAAAAATTATGAAAATTCCCAAAAATAATATTTTATTTTTTTGAAATGTTACAGTCTTCACCCTTAAAGAAATTCGGTCCCCGAATTTAAATTTAAACCTCCCAATTCTAAAACATTTCAAACAAATGTCCAAGTCAACGAAGCTCCGAAATCATCAACATATAAAAGGCATCATAGCGCAATACATGCGCATGAGTAACGAGCAGATAACTCGAAGTAAAAACTCCGTCAAGCATCCTGCAATCATCGGAGTCAAGGTGAAAACACGAATGCCAAATCCAAAGCAAAACCGATATGCTAGAAATCGGAACCATACATGTAAATATCAAATCCGTGCATGTAAATATCTGAAGGAAATGCATGCCAAATTTCTTTAAATTCGATGTGCAATGCGCATAACACTGCACAGTGGCGGACGTCTCTATAAGAAAATAGTCGTATACGTATATATCTTTTGTTTAATATGCACGATCCGCCGTTTGAAAACAAATTTAGAAGGGTTTTCGTCATTTTAAATGTCTTGTGTCATATCGGACACGTATGTAAATAATGAGACTATAGCTCGCTTTTGAAAATCCCTTTGAAATTTATCAATGCATGCAAAATATACCCAGGTACTTTTATCTGACCAGTCCTGCTTAGTATGGAAACACATAACAAATATCATAAAAACGTACTGCTCCATACAACCCAATCCCAAAATGTGCATATAAAAACCCTGTGCGTCCGGTGCGCACGGAAATCAAAACCCATACCTGTGCCAAGCAGGTGTACAAAACGACATCAAGGTGCAACGGTTGTGCACGCAACATCTGTCATAGGCGACGCGTATGCCTGACAGCAAAATCAGGTGCATCTGACATGCCCGAAAAATCTCGATTTAGTGCATCTGGTGTGCACCAAATCGCATCTCATAACCTGTGCCCAACATGCGCTGAAAATCCAAATCCAGTGCATCCATCATGCACGAAATCATGAAATCCAATATCGAGCGCCGAACGTGCGCAAAAATCCAGTCGGGTGCATAAAATGCACGAAACAAATATCGAGCATCACCCTCGAAATCGAAGTCCAGTGCATCCAAGTGCACAAAATATATGTCATTGCACTGCAAGCATACGTAAACTATACCGAGTGCAAAAACCAAATCGTGTGCGTGCATACGCACGAAATCAACTCCAATGTCTAAAACCCATAAAATCACAAACATGTGAAACCAAGGCACGAAAACTATATCAAGTGCAACAACTGTGCAAAAATCGTAAATCCTCAATCATCAAAATCAAATCATGCGGATAAATCGCCCAACAATACCAAAATCAAGTATGGCGGAATAGTCCCGCTCAAGCACATCTTCTAAGAATTTCTAGCCAACTGTCGTGGTCACTCATAGCATATCTCGTCGACGATCCTGAAATCTTCCCTGCTGGTGTGCATAAAATGACCATTCCTGGGTCCAAGTCTTCTCGTAAATTTATTCCAGAAAGGTCCTGTCGTGGTCTCTCCCAAATCTCGTCCCTGCCAAATGTCCGGGAGTCATCGTCCTTTACTTATTCTGTTTCTTGTTTCGGAACGGCTGCATACTTATCGCGACTCCTTCTGGAAGATATATCCAAGTACAATCCCTCGGCATACGCATCGCAGCTCTGATGTCGGCGGAGTGGAACGTCATTATATCCAGATCCTGTACGAACCTCTTACTCCACTTTTCTCTAATGTCGACTGCTTCGGACTTGTCTTATCGTGGCTGCATGGACTGAGCTCCAACGGCTATCCTCGTATCTGGAGTCTCCCAAGAAATGGATCTCACCATCTAGCATCCGAATTAAGTCGAGCCATCTGATCGATTCGTCAAAACCTCATAGTCCCCCAAGAGCTCAACATCTTGGGTACAGTATAATAGTATCGAGTACATACCACAGCATCGGTGGTCCAGCCGTAGAAGGGCAAACCCAAGCCTCACTAATGGTGCTGCAGAACTGCCGCAAACCATAAGGTTCAAAAGCTTTCACATGGTCATTAAGTCGAGTTAGGGTTTCATTCTTCTAGAGGGTCCATAGAATTGCCTTCATGTCTTTCCAAATACTTTAAACTTGGAATAATAGGTTTCTGACATTCGATCGTCTCTGTCGACTCTCAACGTCTCTGCGTGAAGTCGTCTCTAGCTGGAATCAATCTATCTGATGACCTCGCATCGGGGTAGCGAACGATCCACATATCCTAGTCATTCATCCTCGGTGACTTTTATCATCTTTTAGTACTACTCGTACTGCAATAGCTCCAACATCTGGGGGAATATCTCGTCGTTCGCAGCAGCAACTAGCTCATTCGTCTGCATGCTGAACCGTGCCTCAATCATCATGAGCAAGCAAACGCCAACGGTCATCAAAGTCTGGCTGGCCTCTACCGGCGGCTCAATCTTCTGGTGCTAATCTGCACTTCCGAGTAATCTTATACAGCGATCCATCCAACGCTCGTGGCGCGAGAACACAATCAAAAGACACATCTCTGCAATCGTGTGTCGCCTGAATCACGCCCCGGTCAGTCCTCTTTCGTGACGAGCTCAGGCTGACCGCAACTTTAGCCGTAGCTCTCCCTGCCCGTAATCGTGGCAGCAAAACCGTACTGGTACTGATGAGGCTAGATCAGGAATGAATATGATACTGAATAAAGAAATGTACATCCTAAGGCTTCTTAAGTGGAGTGGCGTGTCGTAAATATGCCGCGGAACATACCAACGGTACGTCACTCTACTTTAGTCACCTATTCCATCAACCAAGGGTCATCGTACGCTCCGAAGGTAAAATCTAACGCTCTGATACCAACTTTGTCACGACCCGAAATTACAGGACAAGACCGGCACTTAAGTTACGAAACGTCTCAAGGCGTCCGTAAAATAAGTAAGCCGAAGCCCAGAAATCCAAACCAAGAGAAGTAGTAGAGTGTAGGAAAAACCATATGTGAATCAACCTGTAAGCAACATAATATACAACGCCTAAAGGCGAGAATCACAACAAAAAAGGGAACTCCAACCAGCAAGAAATCCATAGAATATAACGCGCGACTCTACGGTCGAAAGAATAAACATCACCAGTCTCTATCTCAAATAAATACATGTTTGGTTGATGGAACTTCTAGATACAACTGAATATAATATACAATGTATAATGATGGGTACGATACAAATAACCCACCTACTAGCAAGTCACCTGAAATAAGCTGTTGATTGGTAGAGATTCTGCGTGTTCAAGTTTAGTTAATTACCGCAATCAAGACGGTTTCTCTTGTAGCTAGCCGGTTGAGTACGGATCGTCCGCAGGGAGATGGGAATCTTTTTCTATGTGCTTTAACGAGTTAAGTCCAGTTTTCCAGATTTGTTTGTGGTTAACTAAGTGTTAAAATGATATGTAAAGAGAGCTTGTTAGGGTTAGGATTAGGTTAGTTTGAGTTAGGAGTCGCTCACTTCTTTCGTTGCCACTCTTAATATCGGTGTTACGGTAATCGGCAACAACGGGGATTAGCACGACTAGGAAGGAACTTGCGAGTATAAGCTAGGCTTTCCAACGCATAAGTTCTTCCTTTTGGTGCTTGTCTGTCCGTTTTTGGCTCTTAGCCATAACCTCCGGTTAATTCAACCACAACCAGTCTCACTACGGAATCACCGCTATCATGTAGGATAGGGTGCCGTAAGGAGCGGATTGTGGTTCAATTAACGGGAGTCGATTTAAGATGTTGGGCAAGGAAAGAGTGAGAGAGATTTCCTTCTCTCAAACTTCCCTTATCCTACCCTAACAAGTATGAAACTACTCACACATCATAATGAAAAGAAAACAAAACAAAAGAGGAAGATAGAAAGAAGGAGATTAGAAAATAACAACTAGCTATTTGCGACCTCACCTTGGCAAGGATCAAGCGTAAACATCATGGTTGTTTTAATGATAACGGAAAAGAGAAAAGAAAGAAACAACAAGAAATAACAACAACTAAGTTAACAAATTAAAATTACAAGCAATTAACATAAGAGCAAGACAAGTATAATAATAAAATGAACTTCTTTATTCATCATTCTTCACTCACAAAAACTCACTACAAGTTTTTCAATGGAGAAGAGATGAGAAGAGGAAGAAGAACAAGTATTCTAAACCCTAGGAAAAATACAAGATTATGCACCCTTGGCTTCACAAGGTTCTGGGCTATTTATAGGCTGGATAATGAAAACCTAGGGCAAAATTCTGCCTGTTCATAGAAAGACCAAACTACCCCTGAAATTTCGTCAACTGAGGAGGCCGTACGGCCGCGGTTCCGCGGCCTAAGCATGCTAATGCCGCGGAACCGCGGCGCTTTAGAGGACTTGGCTGCTCGGATTTTCTGTGCTTCTTAGTGTTGATGTTTGGATCAGTTTGGTACACTTTGTTTCTCAGAATCTCTCCACATTTCCTCCAGATTTGCAGCATGCCAAAAGGTGATTTGATGTGGATCTTTTTGTCATGATTTCCTCGAGCTCCGCGTAGATTTCTTGGATCTTGTGTTGCCATTGAGCCTTGTGCATGAAAATGACATTGATTTGCCATTTTGTCTCCTAAACTGGTGTGTGGCAACAGACGGATAAAGAGCGGAGATCCGTGTTTTATCTGTGGTTGGCAGGAACCCGGATTTTGTCGTGTTTTTCCATGAATTTTACTGTTTAGAGCCGAGAACCTGCATCCTGCAATTGACTAGCAAACACGGCTCAAGAGTACCTACCGATATACAATGTGATAAAAATTGGGCGGTATGAAAATGCAAAAATCTGATATGAACAAATACCCCCAAACTTATCATTTGCTCGTCCCGAGCAAAACCAATTTATTCACAAAAAATTTCCTAACATCACTTTCGCAGGGAACGCGATTGCACTGAGCATGTGCAATAAGCCGTTAAATCTCTAGGTGTCCCTAGTAGGAGGAGTGTTGTCTCCTGAGGGTTTTCAGCGGATATTACCGACAAAATCCGGTCAAGTCGGTTTTGTAAAATAACTAATATTCAAACCCTAAAATTTTGTTTTAGAAAATAAAAATTCTATTATCCTAAGTCTAGACTATCGAACCTTTATTTTTCACACCTCGCTTCTTATTTAACTATAGCTTTTATATGTCTTTACGTGCAGTGCTAATAGTGTCGTTAAGTTTTCAGAAGGATCGATTTACGTCAGCATGTCACACAATAAAGCCCAGATAAAATTTTTGAAAGGATCACATAAGTTTTATAAAGAGTTAAGCATTTTTCAAGTTTCGTTTTCCAGTAAAGTTTCAACTTTAGAATTTCTATCTTCCTTAACAGGAAACTAGGTCTTATTTTTCACTCCACCTTTTTCTTGTTTTCATTTCATACACACCTCTGTGAACGTGCAATAGTCTTTATCGTAGAATAAAACCTTCATATCTCTGCTAAATTTTTTTATAAAAGCCTGTCTTTTATCAAGATTATTCTCACACAAAGAACCGTTAGGAATTTTAACTCGGAGAGAACACTTGCTTGATTTTGTTTTAATCTGGACTTTCTAGGCTTCTTAGCGAGCTTTGGGCCAATGCACCCAAACCAGTTAGTTTTAGGGCATTAGGTGTAGAAACACCCCAGCGGACTTAATTACTCAAGTTACCTAGGTCCAAAAACAAAAGACAGTTTGGCGTGAAAATCATGATGATTTAATACGAACGGAGATATAACCGGCAGTTCAATTATTTTATTTTTTTTTTGGATAAAAGACGTGTTTAGTGGGTTCGGTGTGTAATCATTCCAATCAAGTTTCAGATGGGTTATTTTTCAGACTTAGTTCCAATTAAGGCATCAATAACATTCCTTCATATTCACTCACTTCATAAACTATTCTTGATATTACGTATTTCAGAACAAACCTATTTGATCCTCAGAAAATCATTTATCTATTAAAACTTTTTAAACATAAAAGACCTGTCATCTAATTTCCAAAAACTCATGACACGTGTAGTGTGATGTAAAGACGCATATCAGCTATAGTTAACTTCAAAGGAGAGTTATCTTTCAGGTTTTCAAAATCTAAACACAAGATTTAGTTATTCTTATTTTATCAAACAAAACCGTCGAAATGTTGAATCAGAGTCCTCCCACTAGTTAACTTGACAGAAAAGTTTTTATGTTTTAAGAAAATTTTCAGATTTTTATGGATTTTATGGATTTAAATATGCAGATGCAAAATATACATATGAATGGAAGGTAAGAAATGCGTACCGAGCGTACCCCCAAACTTAAACTGGACAGTGTCCTCACTGTCATTGTATGAAGAGATCATTTGAAGGGTCAAAATTGTCGGTTAGCGATACAAATTTTTATTGTTTTTGTTTTTAAAAGAAAAAGAAAAAGAATGGAAAAGAATATCCACACATATATACAAAAGGATTTATACATACCCCCAAATTTATTTGGAACAGTGTCCACTGTTCTTGGCTGGATAACCGAAGTTTGGTGGTAGGCAGAGGAAGATCATGCAGGGTAAACCGGCACCTGTAAGAACAGGAGCTCCTCTGTTGGTTCGGCGCTATGGTACGGTTTTAGTCGGTGCCCGTTCACTTTGAAAAATGAACCGTCCTTTGGATTTTCCAAATCCACAGCGCCCTGCGGATATACATTCCGCACAAAATACGGCCCTTTCCAGCGAGATCTGAGCTTTCCTGGATGGAAGTGAAGTCTGGTGTCGTAAAGCAGTACCTGTTGGCTAGGTACGAAGGTTTTGGGTAAAAGGTGTTTATCGTGAAACACCTTCGTTCGGTTCTTAACGACAACCGCGTTATCGTAAGCCTCATCCCTAAGCTCGCTCAGTTCGTTCAGTTGCAGCTTCCGATGGCTGCCCGCATCTTCGAGAGACAGATTCAGCTCCTTTATCGCCCAAAATGCGCGATGCTCTATTTCGACAGGTAGGTGGCAGGCTTTTCCGTACACAAGCCGATAGGGAGACATGCCAAGGTCGGTCTTATAACCGGTTCGAAATGCCAAAGGGCATCAGTGAGTTTCAGCGACCAATCCTTACGGTTCTTGGAAACCGTCTTCTCCAGTATCTTCTTGATTTGCCGATTTGAAACTTCGGCCTACCCGCAGGTTTGGGGTGGTAGGGCGCAGAGAGCTTATGATTAATGGAATATTTCCGCATCAAGGCCTCGAAAGTTTTATTGCAGAAATGACTTCCATTGTCGCTAATGATCGCTCGGGGTTGCCCAAACCGGGAGAAAATGTTTTCTTTAAGGAACCTAACAACAACCTTGTTGTCGTTAGTCCGGCTGGGCACAACCTCGACCCATTTAGAGACGTAATCAACAGCGAGAAGGATGTACAAGTTCCCAAAAGAGCTGGGAAACGGCCCCATGAAATCTATCCCCCAAACATCGAAAATCTCCACAACCAAGATCGGTTAGAGCGGCATCTCGTTCCTCCGGGATATCCGGCCCATGTGTTGGCACCGGGAGCAAGTCTTGCAATAGTCATGAGCGTCTTTGAAGAGTTGTGGCCAGTAGAAACCACATTGCAAGATCTTCTCAGCTGTCTTTCTGGGGCCAAAATGCCCGCCACACGCTTGATCGTGGCAAAATGACAGCACACTCTTGAATTCCTCGTCAGGGACACACCGACGAATAGTCTGGTCGGGACAGTACTTGAACAGATAGGGTTCGTCCCAGTAAAAGTGTTTCACTTGGGATAAGAAGCGAAGTCTGTCCTGACTTGACCATTCAGTCGGTAGTAATCCCGTGGCCAAATAGTTCACAATATCTGCGAACCAGGGTTCGCAAGATACTGTCAAGAGCTGTTCATCCGGGAAAACGTCGTTGATCGGAATTGGAAGCGAAGGCGAAGAAGGAAGTCGTGAGAGATGGTCGGCAACTACGTTTTCACATCCTCGTTTGTCCTTAATGACAAGGTCAAACTCTTGAAGTAAGAGGATCCAACGTATTAACCGAGATTTTGCATCTTTCTTCGCAAAAAGATGGCGCAGAGCAGAATGGTCGGTGTAGACAATGACTGGAGAGCCGATGAGGTAGGGCCTGAACTTTTCTAAAGCAAATACAACAGCCAAGAATTCCTTCTCAGTTGTTGTATAATTGAGTTGGGCATCGTTCAGGGTTCGGCTCGCATAATAGATTACGTGCGGCATCTTGTTGATGTGTTGTCCAAGGACAGCACCAATGGCAAAGTCGGATGCATCGCACATAATCTCAAATGGGTGCGTCCAGTCAGGTGAAGAAAGAACGGGAGCAGAAGTGAGTGAGCATTTTAGTGACTCGAATGCAGTCACACAGCTCGAGTTGAAGTCGAATGGCGTGTCCTTGGCCAGCAAAAGAGTCAAGGGTCTAGCAATCTTGCTAAAGTCCTTGATGAACCGTCTATAGAAACCGGCATGGCCAAGGAAGGCTCGGATATCTCTGATGCATCGGGGAGGAGGTAGATTGGAAATGACCTCAATCTTTGCTTTGTCAACCTCTATGCCATTTTGCGAGATGATATGTCCTAAGACAATACCTTCACGCACCATGAAGTGGGACTTCTCCCAGTTCAAAGTGAGATTCTTGTCCTTACATCGGGTAAGGACAGCGTCAAGATGCAGCAAACACTCGTTGAAGGAATCGCCGAAGATGGAGAAATCATCCATGAAAATCTCCAGAAATTTTTCCACCATGTCTGAGAAGATTCCCATCATACACCGCTGGAAGGTAGCGGGCGCATTGCATAACCCAAAGGGCATGCGACGATATGCAAACGTGCCGAAAGGACAAGTGAATGTGGTCTTGTCCTGGTCTTTTTCGGCGATGGGAATCTGATTATAGCCGCAGTAGCCATCAAGAAAGCAGTAGTACTCGTGTCCGGCCAATCGTTCAAGCATCTAGTCAAAGAAAGGTAGCGGAAAGTAGTCTTTCCGCGTTGCGGCGTTGAGTTTTCTGTAATCAATGCATACTCGCCACCCAGTTTGGGTGCGAGTAGGGATTAACTCGTTCGCCTCGTTGGTTATGACCGTGATACCCGACTTCATGGGGACAACATGAATGGGGCTAACCCACTGGCTATCAGAGATAGGGTAAATGATACCACTATCTAGACATTTTACGATCTCCTTCTTCACAGCCTCTTTCATGACTGGATTGAGACGTCTTTGTGGATCCCGGGCTGGTTTGGTATCATCCATCAAATGAATGTGATGCTCAACGATCAGGGGACTAATCCCCTTGATGTCCGCCATGGACCAGCCAAAAGCTTGCCTGTTGCTGTGCAAGACCGCAAGAAGGGCTTTCTCTTACTCTGGAGCTAGAGAAGCCGAGATGATGACAGGAAGGGTCTCGTTCTCACCTAAGTAAGCATACTTAAGGTGAGACGGCAAAGGCTTGAGTTCGAGCGTCGGAGGTGAAATGATTGAAGGCAAGATTGGTGCAGAGGTCTCGAACTCAAAGGACTCCAGCAAAGGTTCAAAACGAGTGTAGGCGACCGAGTTGGATGGTTCAGGTAACTCATCCGGAAATTCGAAAGATTCAAACTTGGGTTGTGCGCGGCTAAGATCGTTTGAGAACGTGAAACACTCGTAGTCGTTGTCGGGCGCAGAAACAGCAGCAGGTTCGAGGAGGAACGCACTAGTGGCGTTAAGATTATCGTGATCAAACAGAAACTCCTCGAATTCACATTCTTCTGGGGTGATCTCCTGGATCCAGCAGACGTCCAGTATATGAGCATTAGGTTCGGCGGGCTGATTCCCCAACCTAAAAATGTTGAGTTCAATCATCATGTTTCCAAAAGAGAGGTTCATCGAACCATTGCGATAATTGATCACAGCATTTGAGGTGGCAAGAAATGGGCGACCGAGTATCACCGGAATTTGATTCCGGGGGTTAGCTACAGGCTGTGTGTCTAATACAATGAAGTCAACGGGGAATATGAAGTCCCCGACTTTGATTAACACATCCTCTAGCTTACCCCTAGGATGGGTGATCGATCGGTCGGCCATTTGGAGAGTGCACTGTATGGGTTTCAGCTCTCCGACGCCTAATTTCTCGTATACTGAGTACGGAAGCAGGTTAACACTGGCACCAAGATCTAATAGTGAGTGGTTGATGTTCTTATCCCCAATGCTAATTGAAATCGTAGGACAGCCAGGGTCCTTCCGTTTTTGTGGTAATGATTGGGTAAGAGCATCACTCACAGCACTAGCCAAGAAAACTTTCTTGGGTACCTGAGACTTCCTCTTTTTCGTGCACAAGTCCTTTAAGATTTTCGCGTAGAACGGGACTTGTTGGACAGCATCTAAAAGAGGAATGTTAATGTTAACCTGCTTAAATAACTCCAGAATCTTCTCCATTTGAGGATTTTGTTTATTAGACCTCAACCGGTTTGGAAATGGGATGTTTTTAAAATTGGTTGAGTCTAATGCTTGTGGAGGAGATTGTGGAGTTGGAACGGATCCCAGAATAGGTGTTTTCGTGGAGCGAGAAGTGGGTCCATTCAGAGCAGAAGAAGAAGAAGAAGAAGAAGAAGAAGGAGAGCCTTTTGAAGAATGGAGAATAGGCTCAGAAGACGAAGAAGCAGGAGAAGCAGAAGAAGAAGAAGAAGAAGAAGAAGCGGCCGGGGTGTCATCGTCGATCCGTTTGCCAATGTTGTTTTGCAGCATCCTTCCCGATCTCAATGTGGTCACGGCACTCACATTATGATTCTGTTGTTCAAAAGCAACATGTACATTATGTGGGTGACCGGGATTTGGGAGTGGCTGGGACGGGAGCTTCCCCTTTTCTCGCTCACTTAAGGCCGCATTCAGCTGTGCAATCTGGGCCTCGATGGTCTTGATGCTTTACCCGTGAGCGGCAGTGTGTTGCACTAAGGACTGAATGGAAGACTGGATGTTGGCGGTGGACTGAGTCGATTGTTTAACGAACGCCTCCAGACTTCGTTCGAGCGAGGAAACCTTATCGTTGTTTGACGGAACAAAGTTGTTTGGTGGAAAAGAATTGTTGGGTGCAAAGTTGTTCGTCTGATTTTGGAAAGGTTGGGGTTGGAAGGGTTGCTGAAACTGCTGTTGAGTTTGTTGTTGCGCTTTTTGTTGCGGCGGAGGGGCCCTTTGGAAATTGTTGCCTTGGAATTGATTCTGATTCTGATTCTAGGAGAAATTGGGGTGGTTCCTCCAACAGGGATTGTAGGTGGAAGAGTATGGATCATTCCTTGGTCTTTGCTGAAATGCAGCATTAACCTGATCCTGTCCTTGCGATGGCGGATTGTAAGGACACTCTTCGGTTAAGTAAGAAGGATCGGAACAACAAGCGCAGATGGTACGAAGGAGAAGAACAGGGGCAGGAGCAGGTGAAGAAAATTTGCTCTCTATCGCTTCAAGCTTTCTTGTTATTGCAGCCATTTCAGCTTTCATCGCGATAGAGACATCAAGTTGGTGAATTCCAACCCTAGACTGACCGGTAGAAGTGGAGGTAGAAGAAGAAGAAGTCGGTCTGGTGCTCTCCTATTGTAGCGTTTGCTCCGCAAGGCCGTCAAAGAATTGCCACGCTTCCTCGTCAGATTTCGATAGGAAGTGGCCCTGACAGATGGTTTCCAACAACTGCTTCGTTGCTGGGTTCAGGCCCTCGTATAAGGTTTGGCAAAGTTGCCATTTCTCTATACCGTGATGAGGACACTGAACAAGAAGGTCTTTGTACCGGTCTAAGCACTTCCAGAATGGTTCAGAAGGAAGCTGAGAGAATTGGTTGATTTCATTGCGAATCCTTGCGGTTTTATGATTCGGATAGAACTTTTTGAGAAATGCTTTAACAAACTCGTCCCAACTGGTTATGGAATGGGAAGCGGTGCTATACAGCCATTTTTCAGCAAGATCGCATAAAGTGAACGGAATGACCCATAGACGTATAGCATCGTCCGACAGTTGGCTGGTTTTCATCATGGCACAGACGTTTTGAAATTTATTGATGAAGATATAGGCATCTTCAGATTCAAGCCCATGAAATCGTGGAAGCATGTTGATGAAGTGGGGCTTAATTTCAATGTTGTCCCCATTGGCCGGAGGAAGAGAAAGGCAGGTGGGAAGTGCAGAACGGGTGGGATAGAAATGATCCTGGAGCGCGATTCGCTGCGGCGCTACAACAGGCGGTGGTGGTGGGTTATTGGTCTCCGTAGGAGGTGGAGCCAATCCAGGTGTAGTCAAAGAGATGTTCGGATTAAATCCCAACATCGCGGAAGAAGAGGTCGGTGATGGTGAAGGTGAAGATGTATGAACAGAATTCCGGTCAACGTCGGAGTTGGCCGGCAGAGGAAGGGGTGAAAGAGGAGTGGACGGAGTTTCGACGTCTGAGTCGATCGCGTAGTCGGTAGCGACTAACGTAACGCGGACTAGGCGGGCGCTAGTGTCCCGAGCCCAAGCGGACATACACTAAACGAGCTTAGTATAGTCAAAGCGGAGAAGGTGAGGGTAAGAAAACGTCAATGGAGAAAAACGATGGGTGGATGGTGAAAAATGGATTTGGCGACAAAGGGCAAGTTTTTATAAAAGATTTTTTGATTCTTTCCTTTATTGGTTTTTTTTTTAGAAAGAGCTTTACAGGAATATGTATACGGACTTACGGCTTTAAGCAATCACAAATAAGATATGCACAATCTCACCTAGATCTAGGGTCACCTAGGTCAACTAGACCTGCTCCTAACTGTTCCAGAGGGCTAGAAATAGGACCTCAAACCGCCTCTTCTCCGTCTAATGCGGCCAGATAAGTGCCAGGTAAGTGGGAGGTTGTCCAACGCTTTCGCGAAGTTCCTTAATTAAATAACTACTTGCCTTCGTCACACTTGCCTAGGCACCGCAAAAGTCAGATAGGATAAACGGCCGATGCCTGTAACTAGTCCTCTGTCCTATTGAGCGCGAAGTCCTTAGGGCTGAGTCTAGTATTTTTTAATTTTAACAATGGTCAATGCATATGCTTTTTGTGATTTTTGGGGTCCTGGGAAGGGTGATGGAATCCTCACCCAATCTGAATTGGTTTCAAGCCCCTTAAGTCCGTATTAATGAATGCAAAGCGATAACAAATCAACTGCAAACAATTTTTATTTTAGCGCGGCGCAAAGAATCCGGCACAAAAACAGTTTATTGGAAGGGGGAAGAGAGTTTGCGCAAAGAATGCTGCAGGAAACACAGTTTATTGGAGTCCAGAGGAGTGGGGAGGAGGAGAGAAAGACTTACCAAGATTTTGGCACCCTGAAGGCTCTAGATGGCCGCGGTTCCGCGGCCAAACGGGTGCTCAGGCCGCGGTTCCGCGGCAATATGGTGGACTTGGGACTTCAGTTTTTTTGTGTGTGCTTCTGTGGTTGTCCTCTGCTTGTCTGGATTTGCTGAATCTTGATTTGCTCACTGTATCTACTCCAGAATCTTAAAGTAGACCATTTGCTTCGTTTTGATCCATCGCGGTGTAGCCGCGAAATATGAGTCTATCTTCCCACGTCTTTGGCACTGAACTCAAACTCCGTATTATCCTGCACACTTGCACAAAAACTAATCAAAAATAACAAGATGATTTTTTTTTACAAAGTATAATTTTTTTCGGTTATATTCACAAGTTAACCCAAAATTACACAAAGAAATAAACTACCGTCTCCCCGGCAACGGCGCCATTTGATTGGTAGAGATTCTGCGTGTTCAAGTTTAGTTAATTACCGCAATCAAGACGGTTTCGCTTGTAGCTAGCCGATTGAGTACGGGTCGTCCGCAGGGAGATGGGAATCTTTTTCTATGTGCTTTAACGAGTTAAGTCCAGTTTTCCAGATTTGTTTGTGGTTAACTAAGTGTTAAAATGATATGTAAAGAGAGCTTGTTAGGGTTAGGATTAGGTTAGTTTGAGTTAGGAGTCGCTCACTTCTTTCGTTGCCACTCTTAATATCGGTGTTACGGTAATCGGCAACAACGGGGATTAGCACGACTAGGAAGGAACTTAGGAGTATAAGCTAAGCTTTCCAAAGCTTAATTTCTTCCTTTTGGTGCTTGTCCGTCTGTTCTTGGCTCTTAGCCATAACCTCCGGTTAATTTAACCACAACCGGTCTCACTACGGAATCACCGCTATCATGTAGGATAGGGTGCCGTAAGGAGCAGATTGTGGTTCAATTAACGGGAGTCGATTTAAGATGTTGGGCAAGGAAAGAGTGAGAGAGATTTCCTTCTCTCAAACTTCCCTTATCCTACTCTAACAAGTATGAAACTACTCACACATCATAATGAAAAGAAAACAAAACAAAAGAGGAAGATAAAAAGAAGGAGATTAGAAGATAACAACTAGCTATTTACGACCTCACCTTGGCAAAGATCAAGCGTAAGCATCATGGTTGTTTTAATGATAACGGAAAAGAGAAAAGAAAGAAACAACAAGAAATAACAACAACTAAGTTAACAAATTAAAATTACAAGCAATTAGCATAAGAGCAAGACAAGTATAATAATAAAATGAACTTCTTTATTCATCATTCTTTACTCACAAAAGCTCACTACAAGTTTTTCAATGGAGAAGAGATGAGAAGAGGAAGAAGAACAAGTATTCTAAACCCTAGGAAAAATACAAGATTATGCACCCTTGGCTTCACAAGGTTCTGGGCTATTTACAGGCTGGATAATGAAAACCTAGGGCAAAATTCTGCCTGTACATAGAAAGACCAAACTACCCCTGAAATTTCGTCAACTGAGGAGGCCGTACGGCCGCGGTTCCGCGGCCTAAGCATGCTAATGCCGCGGAACCGCGGCGCTTTAGAGGACTTGGCTGCTCGGATTTTCTGTGCTTCTTAGTGTTGATGTTTGGATCAGTTTGGTACACTTTGTTTCTCAGAATCTCTCCACATTTCCTCCAGATTTGCAGCATGCCAAAAAGTGATTTGATGTGGATCTTTTTGTCATGATTTCCTCGAGCTCCGTGTAGATTTATTGGATCTTGTGTTGCCATTGAGCCTTGTGCATGAAAATGACATTGATTTGCCATTTTGTCTCCAAAACTGGTGTGTGGCAACAGACGGATAAAGAGCGGAGATCCGTGTTTTATCTGTGGTTGGCAGGAACCCGGATTTTGTCGTATTTTTCCATGAATTTCACTGTTTAGAGCCGAGAACCTGCATCCTGCAAATGACTAGCAAACACGGCTCAAGAGTACCTACCGATATGCAATGTGATAAAAATTGGGCGGTATGAAAATGCAAAAATCTGATATGAACAGCTGTGCCCGCAAAGCCGTAATGAAATCCGTACGGCAACATCTGCGTGAAACTGGGGCACAACGGGGGTGAGTTGCCAACTCGTGAGTAGAAAAAGATCTATGAACAGAAAATCGCATGTATGACACAATCCTAGGTCATACGATCATAAAATATAATCCTCAAATATATAACCAGCAATCTAAAACCATGGCTAGTGTAAATATCTAACCCATGTATAATCCCATATGTCCATGTCAGTGCATCGGGTAACAATGTATCATATAGATGATGTATGAATGCATGTAACAGAATGCATGTACTGAAGAAAACTGCTTTCATAATTCGTGAGATTTCTGTATTTTTAAAATGAGGTATCATAAATGAAATCAGCATAAACAGTGTCTAGCATCGGCACAAAACATAAGTCTTAGTATCTCGATACCTCTGTATCACAATCTCTGTACCTCAATGTCTCGAAATCTCAATGTCTCAATCACAAAATCTAGGGCGCCGTCAGTCCAGATCGGCCCCTACCATCCATCTCATGACTACGACGGTATCCTCCGGATATCCGACGTGTCGGGTAATATCACCGGTAGGTAGTGCTCCCCTGCACAGGCTCAACGCCATCTCCTGCGATCTTCTTGCCCCGGGGTACCGCACCGGGTCCACCATGTACCCGCAATCGGTCTCATCCGCCTCCTCAATTCGGGTTTCATATGTCACTCTCAGCACCGAGAAAACACATGGTGAACGCACTGAAATATCATATCAAGGGTAACCGGGTTTTTAAAACATTTACATAATCTCTTTGAAATACCCACGGTACCCAAATCCAGAAATAACCTAGAAACAACATATCTCAATGCGTATAATCATGAAGCATAATGTATGTGACATATAAATGGAATGCAAGTATAACAGTATGTCCTGCAACATGGAATAATAGTATGCACATACAAGGGTCATATCCTGATGCAATATTACTACTGTGGAGTGACATAGCAATCACCGATGAAGAAGTGTGTGAGCTGGCAAGTAAGTGTATGTGGAACATACGCATCATCGATAATGGTGCTGGTGTCCTAACAGCATGATATCAAAATGGAATATGAATCACAATAAGTATGCGATGCAGTGTAAGAATAATAATATGCGGGAGCTGAGTGCTAAAACACAATGATAACTTACTGCATCTAATGTCATAAGAGTCATACAGCTATGCCAACAATAAGGCTGAGCTAATAAGCTAACTGCAGGTAAGGGAAACCGCCTAACCTCTGAGTGGATACATATAAATATATATATATATAGTCGGTGATCCCGCCTCAATCATATCACATCCGATATAATATCTATGATCAGACATCCCAAATCTAGAGCGCGGATCAAACATCAAGTCATAGCTCGTACGTAAATCCGTCGTACGGCATCCCCAAATATGGGTACGGGTCAATATCATATTCGTCATATCATTCATCTGGTATTCTCTTTATCAAATATCGTAATCTGGGTACTGACCTATGTCTAGTACAATGCTAACATCATCACTATAGTTATGATTTGACTACTGATTGACAATCTCGTATAAATCGATATCATCATCATATATCATCACAAGGAGTGTACCCCGCCCAAGGCGGCCTATTATAAATATCCTGACATATCATATCATATCCTATCTCCTATCACATGTCGATCATTTTATACATATATCACTATTCATATGGCATCATCATCTAAAGTACGCTAAAACATCAAGACTTATCTCAAATACTAATTTTACCATATCACCGATATCATAACCTCAGATCAAATATCATCGACCCGTCTCAATCCCATGTGTCATCCTCAAATCTGTATGTGAGCATATGGTCCCATATCCATATGAACACATGACAATATAGAATCCCAAAGTACATATGAGTGAGGATGTATGCAAGTATGTATGTGTGTATAGGTATGTGTAGTGCACCCACTACCTAGGGTCCGCAATACTAAATCATCCAAGTCCACCAATTATCCATCCTAAACATCAATAATATTCCAAACAACAATATAATAATTGTAGGTGTGTATATGCATCCGTATACATCACCACGGACTGCGGGGGTTTTATACGCCATCCACCCGACTTCTCCCCGTAGATATAAATCTACTCACCTGAATTCTTCGTGTCGGTGTCGATGTCGTCTTCATCTTCTGTATCGCCTCGGATCGTCGCGGGGGTACCTACACATATCACACGTATCGCATCGCATCAAAACTAAGTCGTAACTTAAAACGATACGCGAAAACCAACACGATACGCTAAATCCAATAGGTTAGAATCTATGGTTAGCCTTCGCGAAACAACCTGAAATCACTCGATATGGACGTACAAACGTCACACGATCGAGATAACGCACAAATAAAAAAATATGGAAATCAAAATACATAAACCAAATACTGAATAGTAAGGCAGCAACCCAAGAAAACGATCCCAGATTTCGTCTCAGGTGAAAACAGAGCGAGCAAACAAGTCTAGGGTAATGTACAGGGTGTATGTGACCTACTGTAAAAGACCAGACCCTACCTTACAGTAAGTGGCCGATCCCCTTCACTACCAAAACCGGCCTGGCCGGCCATGAATGGTCCAGAGGGGTTCGTCTGCCTAGGGTGGTCTCCTGGTGTTCTAACTAGGCTCCTGGTGTTGTTCATTTTCCCCGTAATGACCCCAGATCACTCCAGATTCACCTGCACGCCATATATCCTCACAAACCGACATGAAACTGTTCTGTTTTGGGTTCCATGTTTGAAATGTGTCGAATCTGGGTTAGATCAAGGATTAACTGGTCTAAACAGCACCTAATAAGGTTATACCGACGTTCAAAACCAACACTTTGTCAAGTCTCACTAAATTTTGCCTAAACTGGCACTAATCCACGTAGTAACACGAAATTTCAGCTATATAACCCGAACTTGGCAAAATAGGAGTTTGGGTTGCGAGATTACACCTCGAGGGGGTCCTAGGAGGAAGGAGAAGGGATGGAGAAAGGGTTGTGCTGTTGAGGAGCTGCTCCATTGCTCCAAAGATGATGTTTCTGCAGCTGTTGCTGCTGCAACTCTCTCTCTCTCTCTTTTGCTTTTCTTTCTTTCTTTCTTTCTTTTTTTCTCTATGTGTTGTAGTAGCAGCTGCAACACTTGAGGGGGGTATAAATGGTGCATTGTGATGTGTTGTGATGAGGGTGTGGGTTGTTACTGGTGCTGCTGTTGTTTTGTAGAAACCACGGGCTGAAATGCAGCAGTAGGTGTTGGGGAAGGGCTGATTGGTGGCTGAAGTCAGCCATTAGGGCTGATAAGTGATGATGGGGGTGTGTTGGTCAGCTATGGAGGCTGAAGAATCATGATGAGGGTGTGTAGGTCAGCTAGGGGGAGCTGAATGTGCTGAAGTGATGCATGTTTTCAGCTGAATTTAGGGGCTGATGTTGTGTATCAGCAGTTGATGCGTTGATGAAGGCTGAAGTGAGTGTGTAGGTCAGCTATGGGGGTTGGAACATCATGATGGGGGTGTGCAAGTCAGCTATGGGGGCTGAAAATGTTGAGGGTAGGCAGATGTTCACATCAGCTGCTGTTGCAGCTCATGATGGTGTTGCTGATGCTGATGTATTTGTGAATGAGGTTTGGTGGCTGAAGTGTTGGGCTGATTTGAGTTGCAGCTTGTAGCAGCAGCTAGGGTGGCTAATGTGTGGGTGTATATGTCTGGTGTAGAGAGGTTGGTATGTGTGTGTTTAAGAGGCAAACCAAAGTTTTGAAATGAGATGAGTTAACTCTCATCATCCCATTCACCATGAACCAAACCAACCCTGATTAACCCACTTAACATAGCCAAATAGTTTAAAACTCACCTTGGTCATCTAAACATGGTTCAACCCTAGGCCACCATGAGTCCAAAACATGAACGAAATGCGACGGGTGTGGAAATGTCATGTGCACGTTGCACAAAAGCCAAAAATCCGGTTAGCGATCTTCAATCGCAATTAACACTAAAGTCGCGTATAATTCATCATAAAAACTGTAAAATGACATATTTTCACAAAATAACCTATTTTAGAATTTCTAAAATTTTCTCCGGAATTTTCACCATTTATCGGTATTTAATTACACCGACTATTAAAATATTCATTAAAAATTATGAAAATTCCCAAAAATAATATTTTATTTTTTTGAATTGTTACAGTCCTCCCCCTTAAAGAAATTCGGTCCCCGAATTTAAATTTAAACCTCCCAATTCTAAAACATTTCAAACAAATGTCCAAGTCAACGGAGCTCCGAAATCATCAACATATAAAAGGCATCATAGCGCAATACATGCGCATGAGTAACGAGCAGATAACTCGAAGTCAAAACTTCGTCAAGCATCCTGCAATCATCGGAGTCAAGGTGAAAACACGAATGCCAAATCCAAAGCAAAACCGATATGCTAGAAATCGGAACCATACATGTAAATATCAAATCCGTGCATGTAAATATCTGAAGGAAATGCATTCCAAATTTCTTTAAATTCGATATGCAATGCGCATAACACAGCACAGTGGCGGACGTCTCTATAAGAAAATAGCCGTATACGTATATATCTTTTGTTTAATATGCACGATCCGCCGTTTGAAAACAAATTTAGAAGGGTTTTCCTCATTTTAAATGTCTTGTGTCATATCGGACACGTATGTAAATAATGAGACTATAGCTCGCTTTTGAAAATCCCTTTGAAATTTATCAATGCATGCAAAATATACCCAGGCACTGTTATCTGACCAGTCCTGCTTAGTACGGAAACACATAGCAAATATCATAAAAACGTACTGCTCCATACAACCCAATCCCAAAATATGCATATCAAAACCCTGTGCGTCCGGTGCTTACGGAAATCAAAACCCATACCTGTGCCAAGCAGGTGTACAAAACGACATTAAGGTGCAATGGGTGTGCACGCAACATCTGTCATAGGCGACGCGTGTGCCTGACAGCAAAATCAGGTGCATCTGACATGCCCGAAAAATCTCGATTTAGTGCATCTGGTGTGCACCAAATCGCATCTCATAACCTGCGCCCAACATGCGCTGAAAATCCAAATCCAGTGCATCCATCATGCTTGAAATCATGAAATCCAATATCGAGCGCCGAACATGCGCAAAAATCCAGTCGGGTGCATAAAATGCACGAAACAAATATCAAGCATCACCCTCGAAATCGAAGTCCAGTGCATCCAAGTGCACAAAATATATGTCACTGCACAGCAAGCATACGTAAACTATACCGAGTGCAAAAACCAAATCATGTGCGTGCATACGCACGAAATCAACTCCAATGTCTAAAACCCATAAAATCACAAACATGTGAAACCAAGGCACGAAAATGATATCAAGTGCAACAACTGTGCAAAAATCGTAAATCCTCAATCATCAAAATCAAATCATGCGGATAAATCACCCAACAATACCGAAATCAAGTATGGCGGAATAGTCCCGCTCAAGCACATCTTCTAAAAATTTTTGGCCAACTGTCGTGGTCACTCATAGCATATCTCGTTGACGATCCTGAAATCTGGCATGCTGGTGTGCATAACATGACCATTCCTGGGTCCAAGTCTTCTCGTAAATTTATTCCAGAAAGGTCCTGTCGAGATCTCTCCCAAATCTCGTCCCTGCCAAATGTCCGAGAGTCATCGTCCTTTACTAATTCTGTTTCTTGTTCCGGAACGGCTGCATACTTATCGCGACTCCTTCTGGAAGATATATCCAAGTACAATGCCTCGGCATGCCCATCGCATCTCTGATGTCGGCGGAGTGGAACGTCATTATATCCCGATCCTGTACGTACCTCTTAATCCACTTTTCTCTAATGTCGACTGCATCGGACTCGTCTTATCGTGGCTGCATGGACTGAGCTCCAACAGCTATCCTCGTATCTGGAGTCTCCCAAGAAATGCATCTCACCATCTAGCATCCGAATTAAGTAGAGCCATCTGATCGATTCGTCAAAACCTCATAGTCCCCCAAGAGCTCAACATCTTGGGTACAGTATAATAGTATCGAGTACATACCACAGCATCGGTGGTCCAGCCGTAGAAGGGAAAACCCAAGCCTCACTAATAGTGCCGCAGAACTACCGCAAACCATAAGGTTCAAAGGCTTTCACATGGTCATTAAGTCGAGTTAGGGTTTCATTCTTCTAGAGGGTCCATAGAATTGCCTGCATGTCTTTCCAAATACTTTAAACTTGGAATAATAGGTTTCTGACATTCGATCATCTCTGTCGACTCTCAACATCTCTGCGTGAAGTCATCTCTAGCTGGAATCAATCTATCAGATGACCTCGCATCGGGGTAGCGAACGATCCACATGTCCTAGTCATTCATCCTCGGTGACTTCTATCATCTCTTAGTACTACTCGTACTGCAATAGCTCCAACATCTGGGGGAATATCTCGTCGTTCGCAGCAACAACTAGCTCATTCGTCTGCATGCTGAACCGTGCCTCAATCATCATGAGCAAGCAATACGCCAACGGACATCAAAGTCTGGCTGGCCTCTACCGGTGGCTCAATCTTCTGGTGCTAATCTGCACTTCCGAGTAATCTCATACAACGATCCATCCAACACTCGTGGCGCGAGAACACAATCAAAAGACACATCTCTGCAATCGTGTGTCGCCTGAATCACGCCCCTGTCAGTCCTCGTTCGTGACGAGCTCAGGCTGACCGCAACTCTAGCCGTAGCTCTCCCTGCCCGTAATCGTGGCAGCAAGACCGTACTGGTACTGATGAGGCTAGATCAGGAATGAATATGATACTGAATAAAGAAATGTACATCCTAAGGCTTCTTAAGTGGAGTGGCGTGTCGTAAATATGCCGCGGAACATACCAACGGTACGTCACTCTACTTTAGTCACCTATTCCATCAACCAAGGGTCATCCTACGCTCCGAAGGTAAAACCTAACGCTCTGATACCAACTTTGTCACGACCCAAAATTACGGAACATGACCGGCACTTAAGTTACGAAACGTCTCAAGGCGTCCGTAAAATAAGTAAGCCGAAGCCCAGAAATCCAAACCAAGAGAAGTAGTAGAGTGTAGAAAAAACCATATGTGAATCAACCTGTAAGCAACATAATATGCAACGCCTAAAGGCGAGAATCACAACAAAAAAGGGAACTCCTACCAGCATGAAATCCATAGAATATAACGCGCGACTCTACGGTCGAAAGAATAAACATCACCGGTCTCTATCTCAAATAAATACATGTTTGGTTGATGGAACTTCTAGATACAACTGAATATAATTTACAATGTATAATGATGGGTACGATACAAATAACCCACCTACTAGCAAGTCACCTGAAATAAGCTGTGCCCGCAAAGCCGTAATGAAATCTGTACGGCAACAACTGCATGAAACTGGGGCACAACGGGGGTGAGTTGCCAACTCGTGAGTAGAAAAAGATCAACGAACAGAAAATCGCATGTATGACATAATCCTAGGTCATACGATCATAATATATAATCCTCAAATATATAACCAGCAATCTAAAACCACGGTTAGTGTAAATATCTAACCCATGTATAATCCCATATGTCCATGTCAGTGCATCAGGTAACAATGTATCATATAGATGATGTATGAATGCATGTAACAGAATGCATGTACTGAAGAAAACTGCTTTCATAATTCGTGAGATTTCTGTATTTTTAAAATGAGGTATCATAAATGAAATCAGCATAAACAGTGCCTAGCATCGGCACAAAACATAAGTCTCAGTATCTCGATACCTCTGTATCACAATCTCTGTACCTCAATGTCTCGAAATCTCAATATCTCAATCACAAAATCTTGGGCGTCGTCAGTCCAGATCGGCCCCTACCATCCATCTCATGACTACGACGGTATCCTCCGGATATCCGACGTGTAGGGTAATATCACCGGTAGGTAGTGCTCCCCTGCACAGGCTCAACGCCATCTCCTGCGATCTTCTTGCCCCGGGGTACCGCACCGGGTCCACCATGTACCCGCAATCGGTCTCATCCGCCTCCTCGATTCGGTTTTCATATGTCACTCTCAGCACCGAGAGAACACATGGTGAACGCACTGAAATATCATATCAAGGGTAACCAGGTTTTTAAAACATTTTCATAATCTCTTTGAAATACCCACGGTTCCCAAATCCAGAAATAACCTAGAAACAACATATCTCAATGTGTATAATCAGGAAGCATGATGTATGTGACATATAAATGGAATGAAAGTATAACAGTTTGTCATGCAACATGGAATAATAGTATGCACATACAAAGGGTCATATTCTGATGCAATAATACTACTGTGGAGTGACATGGCAATTACCGATGAAGAAGTGTGTGAGCTGGCAAGTAAGTGTATGTGGAACATACGCATCATCGGTAATGGTGCTGGTGTCCTAACAGCATGATATCAAAATGGAATATGAATCACAATAAGTATGCGTTGCAGAGTAACAAAAATAATATGCGGGAGCTGAGTGCTAAAACACAATGATAACGAACTGCATCTAATGTTATAAGAGTCGTACAGCTATGCCAACAATAAGGCTGAGCTAATAAGCTAACTGCAGGTAAGAGAAACCGCCTAACCTCTGAGTCGATACATATAAATATATATATATATAGTCGGTGATCCCGCCTCAATCATATCACATCCGATATAATATCTATGATCAGACATCCCAAATCTAGAGCACGGATCAAACATCAAGTCATAGCTCGTATGTAAATCCGTCGTACGGCATCCCCAAATCTGGGTACGGGTCAATATCATATTCGTCATATCATTCATCTGGTATTCTCTTTATCAAATATCGTAATCTGGGTACTGACCTATGTCTAGTACAATGCTAACATCATCACTATAGTTATGATTTGACTACTGATTGACAGTCTCGTATAAATTGATATCATCATCATATATCATCACAAGGAGTGTACCCCGCCCAAGGCGGCCTATTATAAATATCCTGACATATCATATCATATCCTATCTCGTATCACATGTCGATCATTTTATACATATATCACTATTCATATGGCATCATCATCCAAAGTACGCTAAAACATCAAGACTTATCTCAAATACTAATTTTACCATATCACCGATATCATAACCTCGGATCAAATATCATCGACCCATCTCAATCCTATGTGTCATCCTCAAATCTGTATGTGAGCATATGGTCCTATATCCATATGAACACATGCCAATATAGAATCCCAAAGTACATATGAGTGAGGATGTATGCAAGTATGTATGTGTGTATAGGTATGTGTAGTGCACCCACTACCTACTAAATCATCCAAGTCCACCAATTATCCATCCTAAACATCAATAATATTCCAAACAACAATATAATAATTATAGGTGTGTATACGCATCGGTATACATCACCACGGACTGCGGGGGTGCTATACGCCATCCACCCGACTTCTCCCCATAGATATAAATCTTCTCACCTGAATTCTTCGTGTCGGTGTCGATGTCGTCTTCATCTTCTGCATCGCCTCGGATCGTCGCGGGGGTACCTACACATATCACACGTATCGCATCGCATCAAAACTAAATCGTAACTTAAAATGATACGCGAAAACCAACACGATACGCTAAATCCAATAGGTTAGAATCTATGGTTAGCCTTCGCAAAACAACCTGAAATCACTCGATATGGACGTACAAACGTCACACGATCGAGATAACGTACAAATACCAAAATATGGAAATCAAAATACGTAAACCAAATACTGAATAGTAAGGCAGCAACCCAAGAAAACGATCCCAGATTTCGTCTCAGGTGAAAACAGAGCGAGCAAACAAGTCTAGGGTGATGTACAGGGTGTATGTGACCTACTGTAAAAGACCAGACCCTACTCTACACTAAGTGGCCGATCCCCTTCACTACCAAAACCGGCCTGGCCGGCCATGAATGGTCCAGAGGGGTTCGTCTACCTAGGGTGGTCTCCTGGTGTTCTAACTAGGCTCCTGGTGTTGTTCATTTTCCCCGTAATGATCCCGGATCACTCCAGATTCACCTGCACGCCATATATCCTCGCAAACCGACATGAAACTATTCTGTTTTGGGTTCCATGTTTGAAATGTGTCGAATCTGGGTTAGATCAAGGATTAACTGGTCTCAACAGTACCTAATAAGGTTATACCGACGTTCAAAACCAACACTTTGTCAAGTCTCACTCAATTTTGCTTAAACTAGCACTAATCCAAGTAATAGCACGAAATTTCAGCTATATAACCAGAACTTGGAAAAATAGGAGTTTGGGTTGCGAGATTATACCTCGAGGGGGTCCTAGGAGGATGGAGAAGGGAAGGAGAAAGGGTTGTGCTGTTGAGGAGCTGCTCCATTGCTCCAAAGATGATGTTTCTGCAGCTGTTGCTGCTACAACTCTCTCTCTCTCTCTCTCTCTCTTTCTTTTCTTTCTTTCTTTTTTTCTCTATGTGTTGCAGTAGCAGCTGCAACACTTGAGGGGGGTATAAATGGTGCATTGTGATGTGGTGTGATGAGGGTGTGGGTTGTTACTGGTGCTGCTGTTGTTTTGTAGAAACCATGGGCTGAAATGCAGCAGTAGGTGTAGGGGAGGGGCTGATTGGTGGCTGAAGTCAGCCATTGGGGCTGATAAGTCATGATGGGGGTGTGTTGGTCTGCTATGGAGGCTGAAGAATCATGATGAGGGTGTGTAGGTCAGCTAGGGGGAGCTGAATGTGCTGAAGTGATGCATGTTTTCAGCTGAATTTAGGGGCTGATGTTGTGTATCAGCAGTTGATGCGTTGATGGAGGCTGAAGTGAGTGTGTAGGTCAGCTATGGGGGCTGGAACATCATGATGGGGGTGTGCAAGTCAGCTATAGGGGGCTGAAAATGTTGAGGGTAGGCTGATGTTCACATCAGCTGCTGTTGCAGCTCATGATGGTGTTGCTGATGCTGATGTATTTATGAATGAGGTTTGGTGGCTGAAGTGTTGGGCTGATTTGAGTCGCAGCTTGTAGCAGCAGCTAGTGTGGCTGATGTTTGGGTGTATATGTCTGGTGTAGAGAGGTTGGTATGTGTGTGTTTGAGAGGCAAACCAAAGTTTTGAAATGAGATGAGTTAACTCTCATCATCCCATTCACCATGAACCAAACCAACCCTGATTAACCCACTTAACTTAGCCAAATGGTTTAAAACTCACCATGGTCATCTAAACATGGTTCAACCCTAGGCCACCATGAGTCCAAAACAAGAACCAAATGCGACGGGTGTGGAAATGTCATGTGCACTTTGCACAAAAGCCAAAAATCCGGTTAGCGATCTTCAATCGCAATTAACACTAAAGTCGCATATAATTCATCATAAAAACCGTAAAATGACATATTTTCATAAAATATCCTATTTTAGAATTTCTAAAATTTTCTCCGGAATTTTCACCAGTTATCGGTATTTAATTACACCGACAATTAAAATATTCATTAAAAATTTTGAAAATTCCCAAAAATAATATTTTATTTTTTTGAAATGTTACAGAGGTAGTCCCCACAGCATAGTGAATGGAACACCCGGCACTTCATGGAATCCGGTAAATTGAGCACCCCTCATTGGGTCAACCTGTACCCCCTACGAGTGCGGTGAATAGTCTGTCAATTCTAGAGTGAGGTCCCTTTACCTCACAAAGCCATGAGATACGGACCCGTTGCCCTCCAGAACCCAGCTATCCGTGCACTCCTTCGCGGGATAAACCTAGTACAGAAAATAAAATATACAACGGGAACATCGACCTCGACCCGGTCGTGCCCCAAAAGAATATTATACAAACAGGCAGTGAGGACAGTCTACATGTTGGACGCTCGCCCCGCAATATCAAATGTACAAATAAATCCAAACTGCACTATCATTGCACCCTACTATCTACCACGACATATCCACAACAATACAGCACAACACAGAACATCAACGTGAATGTTACGTTCGCAAACCCGTCTAAAAGAACTATAACAATCAGACGCGGTTTACCGATCAAATGACATTCTCGGTCGGAGATATAATGTAAATACTGCATACTAACAAATTTAAAATTTCGATCGACCAAATTTCCCGAAGTGGGCCCCACGTACATCGGCTGTACAGTAACAAAATCTGGGCCCAAACAAATAGTACCATAAAACCACAATCGACAAAATAAAGCACTCTTGAAAAAATGATGCCCTGTTCCCACAGAACGGCCGCGCTTCCGCGGTCAAACCCTAGGTTTGACCGCGGATCCGTGGTCATAATGAGGGATCACGTGGCCATTTTTTTCCATAATTCTTAGAATACCCTGCACACTTTTCTGTGATATGTAAAATTATTTTTAGGCCCTTAAAAAATCGACAGAAACTTGTGTGCTGAAAATTGTAGTTTTGCGAAATCCGTTCGATCGATGTTTTAAACATGTTAGCACAAATTAGTATAGCTTAATGGTGAGGCTCTGATACCAATGTAAGTCCACGGTAGCGCCCCGGCCGTCTAACAGACGCCAAATGCGGAACAAAAACTTTTTACAACTGGCGCTATCGTGTACCGTAACCCGGATCTGCCATTAAAACTAAACTAACAAATTGCAAAGGGGGTAAAAACGTTATACCGAATGATCCGAGTCCTTCGGTCTTCAACCATCATCCCATATTTTGTTGCGGCTGCTTCGATCTCCTCGATCTCCAATCTTGTCGTCCAGGTGGCACCACGTCGACGGATCTTTAAACGGGCTCCCGCCTCTGAACCGAGGCAACTCGATCGTCAAGTTTGCTAAAAGATACGACCAAGATGAAGGAAAGAATGAGTTGAACACTTTATATCGTTACGTCCAAGGCTATGGATGAACGGTTTATGGAAGTTGCCTTTTGGATCGGGTGAAATGAGAAAGAGGCTGTCTAATTTTCATTAACCCGAATCTATCATAATCTTTTTTCTAGTGAAAAACAACCATGAGCCAAGAGAGGGGGGAGGCCGGCCACTTATAGGAGAGAAGGGAGGTGAGTGTAGGAGCTAGGAGGTGACTATAAGATTAAAAGAGATGATGAATCACTATGACACCTAGTATGAGCATAATCAATGCATACATTGAACCTTAACCCTTAGTCATCAAGCATTAATTGCTCCATTAACGCACTAATGACTCACTAGCCTTGTCACCCTCTCTAGAACACTGACTCACCTCATCAAGAAAAGATAAATCCGCATTTAACCAAATGTCAAAATACGGCTGATAGAAAACTGGAAACTGGCAACTTCCAAAAGTGATCCTGAAACGAATTTCAGGATAACCCCGTATCAGTATAAACATACCCGCATTTGTATTACGACCGAATACAAATGCAACTGAGACAAAGATATTATATCTACACAGTATAATACTGGGTTCCGGCTTAAACCAAAGCCTATCAGTATTATCTGCCCGAAAGACGATACGTGCGAAAACGCACGTGCTTTTTCCGAACCTTGCCATATCATCATACGGCCTCTACAACGTTTCGCCCGAACTTGGGAAAGTGTCTGTGGGGGACTCTAATGACTCATCAATACACTGGCACTGGGTATAACCCCTAGCACGTCAGAGGTACAAGCTGGACGTAACGTTTTGCCTATGTATTGATTGGAAGGGAAGCTGACGAGCGAACTCATCTATAAACCCTACTGAGCCTGACAGTGACAATGTATATACAGTCCGGTCCATTCGTATAAAGAGTATCGCATATCGAGTGTAGAGGGGTAGATAAAGTCAGACCCTTAATAACGCGATAAATCGTGTCGGCATGAAGCCCATCACCACCTGAGAAACTACTGATCCAAATCAGTAATTCTCCACAACCTCGGCCGAGGATTCCTAGTGATGGCCACCCGTGCACTGTGCGATATCAACCCCCAATACCGGGAGAGACGAATCCCCGACGATCCGCTCACTTGCCTCCAATGTGGCTCGGGACTGTACCCAACTAAAACCTGTTTGCACAACTCCTTTGAGCGTGGTAGGGTAGTAATCTAAGAACAGTGGGAACTCACACGAGACAAATGATGATCTCAGGTCGATGAACTAACCTGTACACATGTCACCAGGGAATTGCTATCTGACGATATGTATAATACCAACTAGCAGATTCCCGGCGAGTCCTGTCCGGTGTACTCATAACCTAATGAGCACCTGTATACATCTTAGGTGATCCAACTGACACCAGTGGCTTGTGAGACCGGCCACCGCCCCTCGTCGGGGTCTCGACTGTATCCACTAGTCTACTCTGGAGTATCGATGCCCTGTCTCGAAACTCCCACGACTAGGAACACTTTTAAGGATGTGCTTACAGACCCCAGCTCCCACGTATATGATCGCCATCATGCTGCTGGCTGTCAAGCAGAATCCTATGGGCTCTATCAATCATGCAATAGCGAACTAAAGCATGTATACGATGATAAAGACAATCCAGATAGCATATTATCATCTTGAGTAAGACTGTCATATCGGTATAGGTCCTTCCTCAATCATTGCAATCACGTACCTGCGATCCAATAATTGACTTTGAGGGCACTATCTCCAACATAAGAAACCATGGAAATGGATAAGTCTTTCAAGAGAGAAGAGAATAAGTGAAGAAAACCAAGTCAATTCTGAAGTCAAGAAAATCAAGCATGGCATGTAAAGAATATATGGCTACAATAATTTCAACCATGAAAATATCACCTCATTTTTACAGTAAACAAATGTGTGCCATGCCTCTCTACATGCCAAGCCTAAGCTCAAGCCAACTCACCCTCCATCTCATTTCCAAAATGATTTTCTAAAATGAAAATCAATTAATGAGGTAGCCATCTTCTAGAAGTTTTTTCATATAAATACGGAATACAAACCGGTACACGTATCGAAATACATATATGTGTATTCATACAAAAATACGAATAGGAAAGAGAGAAAATGAATAGTGAACAATAATACTAGAATACATATGTATATATATATATACATATATAAATTATTAAATCAAAATCTGATTTAAAAATCCGTGTTAATCCTAAGCCGCCAGTATTATCAACCGTCCGATTAAAGTCTGTGCAGCTTGTACATATATTTAATCGGACACTTGTATGTACCAACATACGTCATCTACACCATATCGCCTGAACCGTGAAAACCCTCTTTATGGGACTTTAAAGAATCGTCAATACGCTGGCAGTGGGTTTAATCACAAGCAAGTCAGCGGCACTAGCTGTACGTAACGGCTACACAGGTATTGAGCGAAAGGAAAGCCGATGAGCAAACTCATCTGTACCCCTACTGAGCTTGACAGTGACAATCTCTGTATAGTCCGGTTTGTTCGTCTACGAGTATCGCATATCGAGTCTTGGGGTGGATGAAATCAGACCCCTAATAACACGACATTTAGTGCCAGTATGAAACCCATCACCACATGAGAAACTACCGATCCTAGATCAGTATTTCTCAACTACCTTGGTTAAGGATTTTTGGTGATGGCCACCAGTGCACAGCACGATATCAACCCTCAATACCGGGAAAGACGAATCCCCGACGATTCGCTCACCGCCTCCATATGGCTTGGGACTGTACCCAACTAAAACCTATTTGCACGACTCTTTTGAGCCATGGTAAGGTAGTAATCAAAGCACGGTGAGAACTCACACGGGAGAAATGGCGATCTTAGGTCGACAGACTAACCTATACGCATGTCACCAGGGAACTACTATCTGACAATGGGTACAATACCAACTAGCATGTTCCCGGCGAGTCCATCCGGTGTACTCTGTTTTCTAGGGCATCAAGTATGCAATTTTAAAAAACCTAGAGTAATAAGCAACCTATAACCAAGAATCTAACTAGAGGAATTAGGGTAAGCATGCATGTAATCAAACATTACACTAAGTGAATAAGGAATACAATCTTTGTAGACCGGTCCTTCACTTCAAAAGCTCCGTGTAGTAATACCTTCGCTCCAAGTAGTGGTCTCCCGGACTCTCGCTAGGCTCCACCAGGCGAAAGGAACAAGCTTGCTTGAAGTCTTCGAGGCGGAAGATGATCTACGTCGAGAAATCTCCAACTCAAGCTACCTCTTCACTAATTGGGAATTAGTGAAGAAAACAACCTAAACTAAAAGGCTAATATACTGTAGGTTGATGAAGTAGGATTTTTGCTCACTTTAGAATTACTTTTCTCACTAATTTTCTTCACCTCAAGAAAAGCTAGAACGCTCAAAAGAGATGAGGAAGAAGATCAAGTCTAGAATGGAATAATACCTACCATGGGTGTGAAATATCTCATATCGCTCATGTAGAGACTTAACCATGGCTTTAGATAATAGTTAGGTTAATAAATATCTAAGGTAAGACAAAATTAGTGGATTAAGTCAATGGTTCCACAAGCTTCTCCAAGCTTCATTAAGCATGGCAATTTTCCACTTAATTTTGATTTACCTTTAATAATTAAAACCTCATATTATCTCAAGTATGGTGTGAGTCTCATACACCCATGCACAATGTATCATCAAGCATGGCACATAAAAACAAATACATTAACATATATCATATATATATTAAATGTACAAAGAGAAAACATTTGCTTAAGTGAGCTAATATTAGTTAATGTATATTAATATATCAAATATATAATTACACATTAAATTATTAAATCAACACTTGATTTAATAACCCGGCTGTATCGCATACAACCGACTAATATCATTTATATGCATATCACATATACATATAACATATCATTGAATCAACACTTGATTCAACAATCCGGTTATATCTCATATAACCTATATCGAGAGATTAGAATACTGTATCACACACAGGTATTAATCTTGGTCCCTCACATATCACATATGTGCTCCTACTTCGTTTCGCCTGAGCCAGGAAACCTCTGTGTAGGACTCTAAAGGCTTATCAATATGCCGGCAGTAGGTGATGATCATATCTGTCACCCATAAGCCGTCAGCGGTACTAGCAGGACGTAACGGCAACCCGGGTATTGAGTGATCAGAAGATCAACAAGTATGCCTTCCCATACTCCTGTGAATCCAATAAGCAATACTACCGTACAGTCCGGTCTCTTCATCTTATATGTCGCATATCGAGTCTACGGGTGGTAAACGTCAGACCTGGTTCGTCAAAAATATTTCTAAACAGCAATTAAGAACGGTGTCACTTGGTAGCTATCCGGTGAGTACGAGTCGGTCCACAGGGATGTTATGAATTTCCTAATCGCTCTAATGAGTTAATTCCGAACGGTGTGAACGGATTGATTTAAATCTAAAAACTAAATTAATCTAGATCTAAATCTTGCTAGGGTTAGGTTTAGGGTAGGTTTGGAAATGTAAATAAATCTCACCGCTTTTTATACCCAAATTAAGATCTATGAGATGTTATGGTAATTATTAATAAAGGGGATTAGAACCATTCAGGAAGATGTTTCTGTAGGGATCCTAGGCACCCCAAGGAGGTCTCACAAGGCATCAACCATGCCAATTTCAAATTTTAACGGTGCCGAGAAACCCTAATACGGATCGTTGGCTAGATTTCTAGGCGAAAAGAAAACTAGTTAACACTTAACTATAAGAATACGGAAATACAACCTTTGTAGATCCGGTGCTCCACCTCCACGGCTCCGCAATGAAGTCTCCTCGCTGTCCTCATGCAATCCCGGGCTCTAGCGTTGGCTTCATCGGAGAACAAGCGGGCTAGGTCATCGACGACGTGCCGAAGATGATCTACGTCGAGGCATCGCTAGATCAAGCTCCACCTTCACCAAGCCATGAAAACTTGTGAAGGAAACACACTCTACTACTTGGCAAGAGGTAGAGGATGAAGAAATAGGAAGTGGGTTCACTTTAGAATTGGATTTCTCACTCTTTATCATCAATCACCATTGATGAAGAATGCTTTTTCTTCATGAAAGAAGATGAAGAAGAAGAAGAATGTCTTATGATAAGAATAATTAAAATAGAAAAGAAAATCAATTCTTATCATAAGCAAACCATGGTTAGGTGTAGAGAATTAACTAAGGTTAGATGAGTGGTTAGGGTTAGAGAAGAGACAAGAATGGTGGACTTGTTCAAAGCTTCAAGAAGCTTCAAATAAAACAAAACTAGCAACCATTCTTATCTCTTTATCTTTTCTAAATGAAATAAATAGATAAATAAATGAGAAAAGAAAATGAAACCCTAACCACTTAAGTAACCATGGTTTAATTCTTTACACAAACCCAAACTAGCATGTATCATCAAACATGATACAATCTTGTGCACAAAAAATATATCATATATACAATGTGCACAAACAAGTGTGAAAATCCATTTAAAGTGAACCAATATTAGTTAATGCAAAGTAATATATCAAATATATAATTATACATTAAATCATTAAATCAATACTTGATTTAACTATCCGGTCATATCGCATATAACCGACTAATATCCAATGCATCGATTTATCGAATCAATCCTTGATTCGATAACTAGGTTATATCGCATACAACCATTCGACACATTTATCGCGAGAATAGAATACGGTATCACATACACGCATTATTCTCGGTCCCGCACATATCTCATATGCGCTCCTATTTCGTTTCGCTTGAGCCAGGAAACCTCTGTGTAGGACTCTAAAGACTCGTCAATACGCCGGCAGCAGGCGATGATTATATCAAACACCTACAAGCCGCAAGCGGTCTGCTAAACGTAACGGCCACCCGGGTATTGAGCGATCTGATGATCGACGAGCAAGCCCGCTCACACTCCAGTGAATCCAACCAGTAACACTACCGTACAGTCCGGTCTGATCGTCTGATATGTCGCATATCTCGCCTAGGGGTGGTTAACGTCAGACCCCAATAGCTCGATAAGTCGTGTCGATATGAGGTCTATAACATTTCGAGAAACTACTGGTAACACTTACCAGTAAATCTCAGCAACCCTGGCCAGGGATTTCCTGTTATAGCCAATCGAACACAGCGCAACATCAACTCCCTATACCGGGAGAGACGAATCCCCTCCTATCGCTCATTGCCTCCATGTGACTCAGGACTGTACCCAAAAACCACCATTTTGCACGCCCTCTTGGACGTGGTAAGGTGGAAATCAAAGCACAGTGGGAGCCACACAAGACTCTATGACGATCTCGGGTCTACAGACTAACCTGTACCAGTGTCACCAGAGAACTGCCATCTGACGTGAGGTATAATACCATCTGGGAGTTCTCGGCGAGTCCGTCCAGTGTACCCAGTCTCTACTGAGCACCCGTATATCTCCTCTGATGTCAAACACCAATGGATATGGGATCATCCATCGCCCATCTGTATGGGTCTAGAAGGTACACGCTAGTCTACTCTGGTATATCGATGCCCCGTCTCGATATACCCACGGCTAGGGACTTTGAAGGATGTACTTATGGACTACCATGTCCCCACTAGTATTATCCGCATCATAGTCCAGGTAGCCAAGTACAGATCCTAAGGGCTTTACCAACATGTAACAGGGAGACAATCAGTGTACACGTTAAGGTAAAGATCAACCAGATAGCATACTATCATGTCGAGCAAGAAAGTCCTCCCTATATATGTCCCAGCATCCACTACAATATACATCCTATGTATAGTAATGGCCTCTAGGGCATACATATAACTAACAATCTCCCACTTGCACTAGGGCCATCTGTAGCAGTGGTTGCAGTATCTCATACTCAACCATCCCATAAAAGTCTCTCTCTGGGAAAAGGCCTTTGTGAGTGGATCCGCTGTGTTGTCCTCTGAGTCTACTCTCCTGTCCTCGATCCCCTGGAGATCAACCATCTCCTAGATCAGGTGATACTGCCTTAGAATATGTTTGGATCACTGATGGGACCTGCGTTCCTTGGCATAAGCCACAACTCCATTGTCACACAATGGGAGGAACATAGTTCATCTTATGAACCAATATACACCCAAACAGCCTCTTTGGTAGCATCTTAAGTAGCGATATATCCAGCCTTTATCGTCTAGTATGTCACGATATCTAGCTTGGAACTCTTCCAACATACCGTCCCTTTACTGAGGGTAAAGACATTGCCTGTGTCTGATATTCAGTCGTCTTTATCACCCTGGAACACTTCCAGTGATTCTTCCCAGGATCAATTGATACCATCTCACTACAGCTAGTGAGTATCCTAACATCCATTTAGATCTATCTCATAGATCCAAAATCTAGGATTTAGTAGGTATCATTTTGATCATATATGGAGAATCCTTGTGATAAGCGGAGATTGATCGAGCGTAGCATAGAAAACTCTTTCCCTATCAAGAGTATGTCATCCACGTACTCTACGAGGATCGTCACCATACTCCCTACTACCTTTTTGTTTATACAAGGTTCATCTACCATTTTGATGATGTCAACTTCTTTGACTAATCCATCAAAACAGATGTTCCAACTCCGCGATGCCTGCTTTATCCTATAAAACATCTTGCACACGTTTTCGCTGCTCCCACTGTCTACGAAGCCCTCTGGCTGTATACTTATAGACGCACTCTTCTAAAACATCATTTAGAAAAGCAGTCATGACACCCAACCACCAGATATCGTAGTCATGGTATGTAGCCGTGACAAGTAGGATCTGGATAGACTTAAGCATAGGTACTAGAAAAGGTTTCATCATTATCCACGCCTGGTCGATGACGAAAACCTTTAACAAGTCTAGCTTTGAAAGTCTCAACTCTTCCATGTACACCAAGTAATCTTCTCAAGATATACTTGCTCCTGATGGGGATTTAACCCTTCAGATATAGCAACCAAAGTCCATACTTTGTTGGTGTATAAGGATTCCATCTCAGATCGCTAAGCATCCAGCCATTCTTATAGAGTCTTACTCCTGATGGCCAGCTCGAAACTAGTTGGGTCATCATCTCATGATGAAATCCTCGCCCCCACTTTCATAGAGAAACCGAAGTATCTCTCAGGTGGGTGAGGAACCCTACTAGATCGGCGGAGAGGCTGAGGTTCGTTGGAATCTACTGAATCCTTTGGTTCTATCAAATCATCTGTTGTAGTTTGTATAGCTGGAACCTTTCCAGTTCTACATAACAGATCTTGCCTCGAGCTTGTCCGGATTTTGCTTTTCAGACATAGGCCGGACAACCCCAAATCTTAACTAACTTAAGAGATGGGCTCTTCCCTTATCTTATCAAATATGAAGTGGTAGGCAACTGATTTGATTTGAATCCTATTCAATAGGTATGCAGCTTCTCAAGTGCATAACTCCCAAAAAGGAAATAGGTAACTCAGTAGTACTCATCATAGAGCACACCATATCGAATAGGGTGCAACTGCTCCGCCCCGATATACCATCATGCTATGGTGTATTCGGAGGAGTAAATGCTGAGAGAGAATCTCATTTTCCTTTAGAATAATCCAGGATTTCCGTGCTCAAGTATTCTCCTCCTTGATCTCATCAAAAGACATAATACTTATACCCTTGTTGGTTCTCTACTTCTAATTTATATTCCGTGAATATCTCAAAAGGTTCGGACTTGTGTTTCAACAGGAACATACGTCTGAATCTTGAGAGATTATCAGAGAATATAATGAAGTATAAAGAATCAGTCCTGGCATATGTAGACAGGGGACCTTCCATACATCAACATGTATCATCCCAAGAGTTCACTAACTCTTTCTCTGTTTCCAATAAACAGAGCTGGTGTCATTATATCTTTGTGACATGACTGGCAAGTTTCACAAGATGTAGATTTAAACTGATTTAAATATGCATCTACATGTAACTTCAGCTAGTCGGGTGGCATTGATATGACCTAGTCTACAATGCCTCAAGAAGGATTCGTTCATTTCTGAACTCTTCCTCTTGTGTGTGTTCTGTATACTAAGAACTGTAGTTTGATTTAGAACATTAATGCTTTTAGATAACGTGCCTGAACCGATCAACCT
The DNA here is from genome assembly GCA_030015575.1 of Agapanthus africanus. Lineage (NCBI taxonomy): Eukaryota > Viridiplantae > Streptophyta > Magnoliopsida > Asparagales > Amaryllidaceae > Agapanthus > Agapanthus africanus. The sequence continues at coordinate 38,655,733 of JASDDO010000029.1, forward strand.
TTGATATAGGAAATGTTCGAAACATTATCCAAAAATACAAAATTTTATCATTTCTTTACTAATAAAGAGATAGATATCATTTTGTATATTAGGTTCGGTATCTAATAACATTCGTTCAGAATCAATGTATTGGTAATACAGGGTGACAGTGACCAACAGACTTGGCTGCAACACTTGCCCCGTTTTCTGCCTCATGAAACTTATCACCCGTTCTCAGTCCTCTACCTTTCTGTAGCCCTATGTAACCGATTACATATCTGGGATCCTGATCTGGTATCACATACTCAGGACGTAAAGGATGCTGAGAAACAGTTCTCTGTAATGAACACACCCGAAGATGATGCATCAGCATGCACTCTCTTCGTTTGGGCGGCACGGGAATTCTGGTAATCCCCAATTTCCTGCTCTGTCTTATAACATTTATAAGTTGGAGCGGGACCAACGTTCCCCAGCTCAGTATAACAAGCGGGTTCGGTCAAATATCCGTATTATTATCTTGATTAAGGCGTGATATGGTCGCTACCAGGAGAGAGAGAGAAGAAAACACTCAGCGTGCGCTCTTGCAAGAATAGATTGGTTATTATTTTATCTAATCAGGATGGCTCCCACTGCTTTTTATCAAATCTTCCTTCAAACCCTAAAAGGAAAGACTAGCCGGGATTAATTACACACTACAAGTTCGCCAATCTTTCAGCCAGGCCAGTGTCGGTACTTTGAGGGAGGTCCCCCGTGCTTTCGCACGAACCTAATTAATGTAAACCTCGTTTTCCCAGAAGCGTAACCTCGTTAACACCTTTCTAGACACCTACTTGATCGGCTAATTGTAATATGTAAAACTCTCCCAGGAGTAACTCTTACTCGCAGCGGGTATCGGGATCCAACTATCTCATAGAAGGTATGCAATCTCATTGCAAATTTCAACACTTGAAATTCCCGATAATATTTTACCCCCAGCGTCCTATGACCTTGACGGAGGTCAACAAACCATAGGCTACTAGTCAAGTTCAACCCGTCATTTCTTGATCGAATTAAACCCACCCGCACGACCCTTGACGGAGGTCAACAAGGCCGCACGACTACCCTAATCCAATCTGCATCATATGCATAAGCAGATAAATACTAGTTAGCTACCGCACACTACGCCTTGACGGAGGTCAACAAACGTAGCACGAATACTAAATAGGACTTATCTGAAATGACGGAGGGCTACGACAGGTTTTTCTGAAAACCTATTGCGTAATGAACTTGATATCGTTGTAGAATCAAATGATTTTAAAATGGAGTGCTTTTGAGGCTTTTCTAGTTTTGCTAAAGGAGTCACTCTCGGTGAAGGGATCGTCGGTCCTTTCCTCGTCGAATGAGGTGCGGGATATATCATATATATCACTGTGCAAAGCAAAAACTCTTAAAAGCAATCAAAAGACAAACCGAGTGTGTAGCATCTGCCAGTTATTGCTAAAGGAGTCACTCCCGGTGAAGGGATCTCGGTCCTTTCCTCATCGAATAAGGTGCAGGATATATCACATATACCGCTGTGCAAAGCAAGAACTGTAGCTACCTGTTTTATTTTTGAAATTCGATTCTACAACATCTTAGGTTTCTTTTATTTCATTAATCACATTAATGAAGTCCCATCATTTAATTACCTAAACATCACAGATAAATACGACGTACACTTATACCATCCGCATTCGCCTCGATGTCCCCTCGTTCACCGTTAGGTTAGGTAACTAACGGCAGAGCAGGGCAGGGCTAGCGCGGGTGTAAAACATAAGTAACGTCTATATAATATATCATATATACTATATACAGTATCTATCAGAGAACATCACATGATCACATCACAGATATCGCAGCAGAAGAAACATATGAAATATTGGATATACTAGGACGTCCGTGTTTTCAATACGAGCCAGTATAAAACACGGATTCCACGGTCGTGATGAATAGCCAAACCCACACCCCTAGAGCCTAGCTAGAGCCTTAGGCGAAGTCTAGACGCAATTTGAAGTCCGAACGACCCGAAACCCCAACCCTAAACATGCTCTCTGTCCTTTTTCTAAAATCTGGGATTTTTCAACATTAAAAATATGCAGAAAAATCAGCAGGAAATTCTAAGGGATACTTTAAAATTCGTGTGCCTAATTCCATTAATGCGCCGCGGTTCCGCGGCACGAGCATGGCTCGTGCGGCGGATCCGCGGCCATTTTGTCTTTTGTGGCATCCAAATTTGCACAGTAATTCATAATATGCAGTGCTCTGATACCACTGTAGGGATCCTAGGCACCCCAAGGAGGTCTCACAAGGCATCAACCATGCCAATTTCAAATTTTAACGGTGCCAAGAAACCCTAATACGGATCGTTGGCTAGATTTCTAGGCGAAAAGCAAACTAGTTAACACTTAACTATAAGAATACGGAAATACAACCTTTGTAGATCCGGTGCTCCACCTCCACGGCTCCGCAATGAAGTCTCCTCGCTGTCCTCATGCAATGCCAGGCTCTAGCGTCGGCTTCATCGGAGAACAAGCGGGCTAGGTCATCGACGACGTGCCGAAGATGATCTACGTCGAGGCATCGCTAGATCAAGCTCCACCTTCACCAAGCCATGAAAAATTGTGAAGGAAACACACTCTACTACTTGGCAAGAGGTAGAGGATGAAGAAATAGGAAGTGGGTTCACTTTAGAATTGGATTTCTCACTCTTTATCATCAATCACCATTGATGAAGAATGCTTTTTCTTCATGAAAGAAGATGAAGAAGAAGAAGAATGTCTTATGATAAGAATAATTAAAATAGAAAAGAAAATCAATTCTTATCATAAGCAAACCATGGTTAGGTGTAGAGAATTAACTAAGGTTAGATGAGTGGTTAGGGTTAGAGAAGAGACAAGAATGGTGGACTTGTTCAAAGCTTCAAGAAGCTTCAAATAAAACAAAACTAGCAACCATTCTTATCTCTTTATCTTTTCTAAATGAAATAAATAGATAAATAAATGAGAAAAGAAAATGAAACCCTAACCACTTAAGTAACCATGGTTTAATTCTTTACACAAACCCAAACTAGCATGTATCATCAAACATGATACAATCTTGTGCACAAAAAATATATCATATATACAATGTGCACAAACAAGTGTGAAAATCCATTTAAAGTGAACCAATATTAGTTAATGCAAAGTAATATATCAAATATATAATTATACATTAAATCATTAAATCAACACTTGATTTAACGATCCGGTCATATCGCATATAACCGACTAATATCCAATGCATCGATTTATCGAATCAATCCTTGATTCGATAACTAGGTTATATCGCATACAACCATTCGACACATTTATCGCGAGAATAGAATACGGTATCACATACACGCATTATTCTCGGTCCCGCACATATCTCATATGCGCTCCTATTTCGTTTCGCTTGAGCCAGGAAACCTCTGTGTAGGACCCTAAAGACTCGTCAATACGCCGGCAGCAGGCGATGATCATATCAAACACCCACAAGCCGCAAGCGGTCTGCTAAACGTAACGGCCACCCGGGTATTGAGCGATCTGAAGATCGACGAGCAAGCCCGCTCACACTCCAGTGAATCCAACCAGTAACACTACCGTACAGTCCGGTCTGATCGTCTGATATGTCGCATATCTCGCCTAGGGGTGGTTAACGTCAGACCCCAATAGCTCGATAAGTCGTGTCGATATGAGGTCTATAACATTTCGAGAAACTACTGGTAACACTTACCAGTAAATCTCAGCAACCCTGGCCAGGGATTTCCTGTTATAGCCAATCGAACACAGCGCAACATCAACTCCCTATACCGGGAGAGACGAATCCCCTCCTATCGCTCATTGCCTCCATGTGACTCGGGACTGTACCCAAAAACCACCGTTTTGCACGCCCTCTTGGACGTGGTAAGGTGGAAATCAAAGCACAGTGGGAGCCACACAAGACTCTATGACGATCTCGGGTCTACAGACTAACCTGTACCAGTGTCACCAGAGAACTGCCATCTGACGTGAGGTATAATACCATCTGGGAGTTCTCGGTGAGTCCGTCCAGTGTACCCAGTCTCTACTGAGCACCCGTATATCTCCTCTGATGTCAAACACCAATGGATATGGGATCATCCATCGCCCATCTGTATGGGTCGAGAAGGTACACGCTAGTCTACTCTGGTATATCGATGCCCCGTCTCGATATACCCACGACTAGGGACTTTGAAGGATGTACTTATGGACTACCATGTCCCCACTAGTATGATCCGCATCATAGTCCAGGTAGTCAAGTACAGATCCTAAGGGCTTTACCAACATGTAACAGGGAGACAATCAGTGTACACGTTATGTTAAAGATCAACCAGATAGTATACTATCATGTCGAGCAAGAAAGCCCTCCCTATATATGTCCCAACATCCACTACAATATACATCCTATGTATAGTAATGGCCTCTAGGGCATACATATAACTAACAGTTTCTTCCTCTAGGTTCTTGTCCTTCCTTTTTCAATCCTTACACTAACCTCCATGGAAAACACGCTCAACCGAGCCTTTATACTACGGTATCACCACTACCTCGAGGGATAGGATGCCGTAGGGAGCGGTGTGTGCATTTATGCTTGGAGTCCTATTAAAAAAGTGTGATGGGCAAGAAAGGGATGAGAGATCTCATCTCTCAATAGCCTTCTCCAAAGCTAACCCTAACAAGCGAGGAGACTACTCGCTCATTAGGGAACTGAAAAACATTCTATCTATCTAACTAGGGTAAGGAATTAAAATCTATACTAGGGCAACTAAATAAAACTACTTACTTGATGGCTCTCTCCAAACATTTACACAAGACTTGTCAGATCTGAATAGATGAAATGAAAAGAGGCATCGATGCTCTCCAAAAGAAATCTGAAATTTATTAATGAAAGGAGGCATGACCTAATACAACAATTTGGGTCTCTATTTATAGAACATAAAAAACCCTAGGTTTACAATCGCCGCATATATGCTTTTACAAAAATACCCCTAGGAAGACTAGTCAGCGCCGCTACACATTATGGTAAAAAGTTTCATAGACCCGGGCTCAACCCGGCCACGGAACCGCGGCCATAGGCCAGGTTTGGCCGCGGTTCCTCGGCCAAAAAGGAGGCATGAAGGCTGAAATTCCTGGGTCTTCTTCTGTTTGACTTTTTCTTCCTATTTCTGCAGTTGGTTCTTCAGAATGTTTTCTCGTTCTCTTCCAGATCTCCACAGTGAATAATTGTAGTGGACTTTTACCATTCACTTCTTGTCGAAGTCTTGAACCTTGCCCTGCCTTTGTACACTGTGAACTTATTTATTGATCTTCGTTTATTCTTCAAACTGTAGGCAAGATAAAGATTCGCTGTTTGTTGGTCGAAGTCTCACTTTTGCATCGTCTTTTCATTGTTTTCACTGTTTTTGTTCTAAGAACCTGTAACCTGCAACTAAGTAGCAGACATCGGTCAAAAGCACCTGTTTATTTGTAAACTGAATAAGAATGGGGAATATAATAATGCAATATTATGGTATGAACAAATACCCCCAAACTTATCTTTTTCTCATCCTCGAGCAAACCTAGTTTAATCTCGACAAAATCCTACACTCACTTTCGCAGGGAATCACGATTGCACTGAGCTTGTGCAACAAGCCGTTAAACCTCTAGGTGTCCCTAGTAGGAGGAGTGTTGTCTCCTGAGGGTTTTCAGCAGATACTACCCACAAAATCCTATCAATTTGGCTTATCGACTTTTATTTTCCAATTAGATTTTCTAACAAGTAATTCGATTATCTTTTACTCGTAAATTATCCATCCGTATTCTTCACGATTCCTTATCATTTAACTTAAGATTATATAAGTTCTGTAGACTTACTTAGCTTTTGGCATCTCTTAAGTTTTTCTTTTAGGGTTCTATCTCAACTTAGGAATTTTTATCATTTCCATTAAAGATACAAGTCCTATTCTTCATTTCTATCTCTTATCTAAACCCAAATCACATACCCCTACGTGTGTGTATATATCAACCCTACACTTGGAAATTCAAATCCAGCAATCATACTCTTGTCCGTTGTCCAATGCATTTCTTAATTGGTGAATTTTTAGACGAATTTTGCTTACACATCCTTAATGCGACCGTTAATACTTCTTGAGGTACCAACAACCGATTACAAGATGTGTATGCACATTAAAGCGTAATTCCTAGTCTTGTAACACCTAAGGCTTTAGTAGTGACTCCCAAACCAGTTGGTCTAAGGCACTAGGTGATGAAGCACCCTCGCTAAATATTTTTCTATTTTTGCAGCCTTAAGTAATCACAAAAACCAGTGTTCATTTTTTTTTATTATCTCTTTATTCGCACATGAATTTTTTTATTTTATTTTCTTCATACTAATGACTTTAGACAAGAGCATTTCAAGGTCTCTTCTACTATTCCAAGTTTCAAGGTTCGTGTTTGTGCAATTTGTAGGATATACATTTTTCAGAATTTAGACTTAAACTAGGAATTATTTTTCAAACTTATACTTTAATAAAAACATCAATACTCTTCCCTTATTTTAACTTAGCCCAAGAAGTGAACTCAAAATTTGCCTATTTCTAAATAAACTGCAAAGATATATACTTTCTACGGTTAAATTTTAAGAAAGGTTATTTTTAGGGTTTTTAATTTACTAAGTCTAGATCTAGTTGTTCCTAGCTTAGTCAACCTTTTTTTCAAACTCAAGTCAATTATGGCCAAAATTGAATACTTTAATTTTTATAATTTTTAAAATTTTCAATTTTTATGGGTTTTAAAATAAGTATGCAAATGAAAAAAATGTACTTATGAATGCGAAGGAAGAAGGCTTACCGAGCATACCCCCAAACTTAAACTTGACAGTGTCCTCACTGTCATGCCACACCAAGAGGGTCAAAATGTCGGCACTCCCCTGTTTATTTATTTATAAAAAAAAATTATTGTTAAAAGAAAAGATTTAAAAAAAATAATATACAACAAGGTTCCCCCCAAACTAAACATGGCCTTACACAAGCCAAAGGTTAGCACCAACCATTCAAAAATTCTATCGTGATAATGGTGGGGTTGGTGAAAGAATGGAGTGTAAAGAAAAGAAATGAGAAGCACACGAAACCGTGTGGAGATAGAAACTGTATACGGTCTCGGTGGGGGAGAATGGAGGAAGGAAAAAAGAAATGTGGTACGATCTTGAGGGTGTAAATCGAATGAATAAATTAGCGTAATTTGTGATGACCGATGTGTTAAAAGCGATTGTGCTAATCTATCAACCTGTCGAGAAATGGGGTCAAATCCCTCAAGATTCGCAAGAAAACATGGGTACATCGAACTTGGTAAACCCTCCATTGAAGATGGAAACGTGACGGAGTCTTGCATGGTCGAAACGATAGGAAGGACAAAAGGGGGTGATTTAGGGATAGTCTTATTCTCACCTAAGTAATCTGTCTCGAACTTGAAAGATTCCATCAATGGTTCGAAATGACTGTAAGCAACCAAGTCTGATGGTTCAGCTAACTCATCTGAAATTCAAAGGACTCAAACTCGGGCGGTGAGTTTTCAAAATCGTCTGCAAAAGTGAAACACTCGTAATCATTATCGACTGTGAGAACTGTGTCAGATTCAAAGAGAAAATTTTCAAGCTCACAGTCTTCAAGCGTGACCTTTTTCGTGGTCGGAACGATGGAAAGGAGGGGGTTTTATTTAGGAAGTATAACAGTTAAAGGTTCAGGAGGATGAATTGGAAAATCCGACACATCAAACAAAAATGATTCATCCTCAATACTTTCCTCAATACTATCCTCATAATGCTCCTCAAAATTTAGCTTAGCCATGCAATTATCATCAAAATCAAGACGCATATGAAGTTCGGGAGAAACATTTAACGACTCGGGATGATGACTTGGACATAAAATTTCAATCAAATCTACGGGTTCATCATCCAAAATATTCCCGGCGTTAATATCCTCAATCAAGTGAAAATCAATTTTTTCAGACACCTCATCAAAAGTATGGCTATTTATCAATTCAGGTTCTAAAGTGGAGGTGTAAGGTTCAAAAGGATTAGCTGTGGTTTCACTCGAAAGGGATTCTTCATAATCTGGCAAATCAAGCACTACAAAGTCGCACAACTCATCATTTTGGACACTTGTTTGAAAACTGGAGTTGTTGAATTCAATTGGGTATGCGTAGGTTTGATTTGAAAGGGTGCACAGCTCACTCTCACCACTCAAATTCTCACTTTGTCCAACCGCCTCCTCATACATTGGAATAGTTGGAGCTAGTTGGAAACTAGCTACCGGGTCACTAGGTTGTATAAGGGCGGCTATGGACACATCCACATTCCTTAGAATTTAGTTTGTCGCTACCATATAGGCTTCTAACGACTGTTCCAAACTAGACATGGGTTGTGAAGGGGTTTCGGTAAAAGATTCAAAATTGTTTGGATACGTGAAACTCCCAAATGGCTGTGTCGAAGCAATGTCTAGTGAAGGTAGGAAAGTTAGGTAGGACTGGTAGGAATTGGATGGTTGGACAGGAGTAGGATCAATATTTGGATAAAAAGGTGAATGGACTTGTTGATCCCTAGAACTAGATGTGTGGAGAGGAGTGAAAGATCGGTTACGAGATTGTTCAATGTGTTCAGCAATAGACATGGGTTTAGGAGTTACAACAGGACTCGAAAAAGTGGTGCCAACGTGCGAAGGTGGTGAAGGTTGAAATGGTTGACACAAAGTGGATTGCAAAGTCAAACTGTTTCTCCTAGACGCTTCTATTCGATCTTTCAAAGAAATTTTGGGCATGGAGGGGTCGTCCTTAAATCGACCGAAACAATTTGTGTAAGAGGCAAAGTTTGGTTCAGGGTACCAAAGTTCGGCAACAGATTTATGAGGTGAGGTACACATGATGTAAGAAAAGAGAAGAAAAAGAAGGTGGGGTGCACGGAATTCTTAGTGACAAAATTTTGCAAGTTTTTATAAAAAAAATTCCTTTTTTTTTAATTTGGAACTTTTTGCAAAAAAAGATTTTCGATAAAGGGCTTAAGCACACTTTCAATCAACCACAAATGCACAATCAGGCCTAGATCTACAAGACCCCAATAACTTGATAAGTCGTACCGATATGAGGCTCATAACGGGTCGAGAAACAACTGATAACACTTACTAGTAAATCTCAGTATCAGCCCTGGCCAGGGACTTCTTGTTATAGCCAATCGAGCACAGCACAACATCAACCCCCAATACCGAGAGAGACGAATCCTCTCCTATCGCTTATTGCCTCCATGTGACTCGGGACTGTACCCAAAAACCACCGTTTTGCACGTTCTCCTGAACATGGTAAGGTGGAAATCAAAGCACAGTGGGAATCTGTTCAGACCAGAATATTGCATTTTAATACCGCTCGTTCATTATCTATTTTTTGTATTTATCGATACTACTAACCGGTGTTTGCTCAGTAATACAGATTACATGTATCCGTAAAAAACATTAGAAATACATCCAGAATCATGGATATATCATTTGTGAGCCGGCACTGCAAGCAGAACCGCAAACCGACCGATATCCAAGAGTTATTTTGCAAACAAATAAAGTGTACACATTTTGGTCCAACACATTACATGTGTATGCACACAACTCTTGGAACATGGACCGTGGACCTAGGGGGCAGCCATGGCTTGATGGCTAGTGCAAGTGGCATGGTGTGATGTGCATTAATGGTGCATTTATTGCATAAAGTGTTGATGTGATGCAAAGCTACTAGTTTCCCTCCAATTCTAGGTGCACCACAAGTTCAAAACAGAGTAAGCAAACAACACCAGTGGACTTCTGGGAATAACACAAAACCCCACACCAAGCACGAGCCTAGGTCCTCGGAATTTGGCCGAGATCTCCCTAGCCAAAACCGGCCTGGCCGGTCCTACCTCCTCCTGTGGGCCGTATCTTCTCATAGTGTCTCCAATGCTGCCATTTGGTCTTTATTTTATTGTTTGCTTAAACTCTTTTCTTGCCTATAAAAGAAGATCATGGCAGCAAGGTAGAGGGATCCAATTTTGTCATTCTTTTTGCAACACTTCATTTTGTTTTCTCTTTCTCTTGTAAATAGCTTAGCTTCCCCTTGAGATCATTGCTTTCTATTAATCTTTCAACCTCTTCATTGAGATTGAAGGTTTAAGGGTTGGTATTTGATCTCAAGGGTTGTATCATTCTTAAAGATGAATAAAGTCTCTTTTGTGCTTCATTTTGGCTTGGGGTTTTAGCTCTCTCTTGATCTTGCAATCTTTTATTTGAGCTTGCAAGTTTATGTTTGGGCTATTAAACCCATGGTTGCTAGTTCTTTCTTTCTTGCTTTTTTTTACTTGCTTTACATTCTTGCAATTTAAATTCAATGCTTTACTTACTTGCTCTTTAAATTCCTTGCACTTATAAAGCTTTTTTCTTTTGTTTTTTCTTTTCTTTTGCTCTTTTTAGTTTGTGTTGTGAATGGTTGTTAATATGGTGTTGTTAGGAATAAATACGATATTATAAGTTAAGGCTACTTTGCTCATTTCCTTTTCCCATATTTTCCAATGAACTCCGTCCGAACATTACGCCAGCGCTCCGTTAGGCACCCTACCCTACCAAGGTAACGGTGATTCCAAACTGCGACCGGTTGTGTTTGGTTTGGCTGGAGGCGAAAGCAAGAAACAAGAACGGACGGACAAGGGTCAATAAGCCAGATTCCACGAATACCGTGCTTAAGCACCCCAATCCACGTTGTTGCGGATTGTTCTAGCTTCAATCGTTAAGTTCGGCTCAAAGGTTTTAGTGTGGATTCCTTAGCTTAAACTTTTGTATCTTTTCCTAACAACTTTATACTTGCATATAACACATAGGATAGATACAAACTTTCCGCCCACGCGCATTAACTCGTCAAAACAAGAACGTAAAACACTCCGTCTCCCTGTGGATCGACCCGTGCTCAACCGGCTAGCTGCAAAGCGACACCGTCTTGATTGCAGTTAACTTAAATTCTCTCAATCAAATGGCGCCGTTGCCGGGGACACGGTAACGCTTTACTTCTTGTTATTTCGGGTTAATCATTATACATCTCACTTGATACATAACCCTATTTTCAAAATCAACTAAAAATTTCAAAATTTCAAAAAACAAAACAAAAACTGACATTTGCTAACACTTTTTGTTCTCTGGAATTTGACCTGCTTACACTCTGGCTCTGAACTAAAAAACCAAATAATACCAGTATGACATCAGTATAATAGTGTGATCACAGAAGAAATTTGGAGCCCATTCTCCATAGGAAATCCGGCGACACACCAAGAAAATCCGGCATCGCCGGCCGTACTGCCTTCTTCTGCCTCCAATTTTTTTCTCTGTGCTCCATTAATCTATTTTGCCGCATTTTTAATGTTTGTTTTTCATAATTTTTAGTGTGCAGGTATTTGGGGATTCGTATCATTTTTTCGCACTAATATCCATTTTTCCGACATTTCAGATTTTTGCGGATTTGCGAACTATGAACGTGGGGAGCAAAGTGCACATTCAAAGCTAAGATGATTGTGAAGTACGGTGTCAAAGATCCGGGTAGTTTGACCCGCGCAAGCGAACTTTTCAAGCTTACCGGATTTGATTCAACGGGGGTTTCTAAACCCGAAAATTTATCGATACGTACTTTGTTAACACCTTCTTTCTCAAATCCAATGCATCCAATATAACATCTTTGCAGGATTCTTTGCAAGTTTGCTACCAAAACGCTAAAACTTGACTAACCCGTATTTGTTGCAGTGCTGTGCTTAATATAAAAAACGATTGTTTGATTCTTTATAGAATTTTTATTGAATTGCGCAATGCATAAATTAATACGGACTTAAGGGCAAGCGAACCCCACAACATACGGTAAAGGATTTCATCACCTTTTCTGTGGCCCACAAATCACGAACTTGAGCAAAACGTTTACCCGCACAAATTTTTAAAAGAAAATAGACTTTAAGCCTTAAGGTCTTCACGCTCACTAGGAGTGGTTAACTGTGTTTAGAACACAGCTTAACGGTATATCGTTCTCGGGGTGTCTAGGAAAGTGTTCACGGCGAAACCACCAAAGGAGAAATGGTTATTTAATTAAGGACCTTCACGAAAGCGTCGGAAAACCTCCCCTTATCTCTGCACTTACCTGGCCTCGTGATCAGTATATCTTGAGCCCGCTTCTCGACACGGTTTTACTTCAACAATCAAGTTCTTGAGCAGGTTTAGTTGACCTAAGTGAACCCTAGAACGATTAGGTGTGTGGTATTGTGTGTCGTGATTATTTTGTCCAGATTTTTTTTTTTGTATATTTCATTCTTTTGTTAATAACTAACTTAAAAAAAAATTAAAAATAAATCACATTCTTTTTCCCATTCTTTTATCTTCCTTTCTTTCTTTCTCTCTTCATATCATGGGTACCCGACATCGAAAAACTCTTGCCGAACTTTGGTACCCACAACCAGACATAACATCCTACGGTTCTTGCTTTGGCCGAACGTCGAACGATCCATCCATGCCAAAAATTTCTTTGAAAGATCGGATAGACACGTCTAGGACAACAAATTGGACTTCGCAATCCACCATGTATCAACCGTTTCAACCTTCACCACCTTCTTACGTTGATACCCCTTTTTCGAGTCCAGTTGTAACTCCGAGACCTATATCTCTTGCTGAACATATTGAACAATCCCGTAGCCGGTCTTTCACTCTTTTCACCATTGTGAATTCTTTGGATCAACAATTCCATTCATCTTCTTATCCGTATGTTGATCCTACCCCTGTCCAACCATTCAATTTCTATCCATCCTACCCAACTTTTGCACCTTCCCTAGACATTGCTTCTGAACAGCCTTATGGGGGTTTCCAGTATCCAAACAACTTCGAATCTTTTACTGAAACCCCGTCACAACCTATGTCTAGTCTGGAATAGTCGTTGGAAGACTTTAGGATAGCGTCGTGCCAACAGATGATGGATTTAAATGCGTCCATGGCCGCCCTCATACAACCTAGTGACCCGGTAGCTAGTTTCCAACTAGCTCCACATTTTCCAATGTATGAAGAGGCGGTAGGACGGGCTGAGAATTTGAGTAGAGAGAGTGAGCTGTACACCCTTCCAAACCAAACCTACCCGTCCCAAATTGAATCCCACAACTCATGTTTTGAAAGTCTATCGAGTGTCCCAAATGATTTATCAATTGAAGATAGAATGATTAATGAGTTGTGCAACTTTGTAGTGTTTGATTTGCCGGTATGTGCTATAAGTCCACGTTACCTCTCCCGGTTCTTTCGGGCTTGCGGAAATGGTGAAAAATGATTCTTAGGGTTTAGGTAACATGGACTACGAAAATGGATCTTGGCTAAACAACACACTAGCAACTAACAAGAGAGTTATCTACTCAGTTAGGGGTTATACCTAAACTTCAACTCCTTCTTCTTGGATTCTTTGTAGTGGTCGGATGGTGCTTTCCTCGTTGCCTTCTCTTGTCGAAGATGGATCCACCTGAGGGTCTCTACCTCGAGCTTCTTCCTCGAACTTTGAGAAAACTAAAGTCTCCGGCTTGCTAGACCTTCAACCTTAGGATGAGTAGAGAGTGGTTTTGGGTGTTTTATCTCCAAGGAGAGGTTTCTCAACTCATGAGAATGATTCTCCTTGAACTAGAGGAGGAGGAAGATGAAGAGAAGAGAGAGAATGGTTATGATAGAATGAGATGGTTTTTCACAACCATAACAATATAAGTGATTTAATCAAATTAATAAATTTAACCAAATGAAAAAGTCAATGGAAGGTTTGATGAGACCATTATCATTTCACATTAAATGGTTTTTGCAAAGATCAAAGAGCATCTTTGATGTGTAATAATGATGGTCAAATTTTCAACCATGGTCAACTAGTCAACCTTGGTCAACAAGTCAACAAACCCAACCATGACACAATTTCATTTAATTAATATTATTAATTGATATATCATAAATTCATTAGGGTTTGGAAAAAGACGACTGTCAACTGTGCATACGCACCCGTTCCAAAACCCTAATGAAAAACCTCTTCCTCCGCCTCAATCAACTGTGCATACACACCCGCATTCGTGTTCCGAGGAACATGAATACTATGAGATAAAACTAACCCCAAAACATATACTAGGATCAGGCTCAAACCAGAGCCCGCTAGTAATGTCTGTCCGGACGCCAAACGTGCACAAGTGCGCGGATGTGAACGAACCCTGTCGCAAAACCATGCGACCTCTACTCTGTTTTGCCCAAAGGCGAATAACCCTCTGTGTGGGACTCTAAAGACTCGACACTACGCTGGCAGTGGGTTTAACCACAGACCGCAAACGGCACTAGTTGTACGTAACGGTCCCCAGGTAGATGCCGATAAGAAGACTGACGAGGTAAACCCATCTAAACTCCTACTAAGCCAGTATGTGACAATCTCCGTACAGTCCGGTCTGTTCGTCTAAGAACATCGCATGTCGGGCCTAGCGGGGCGGTAAACGTCAGTCCCCTACTAGCGATACAAGTCGTGTCGGAGTGTAGCCCAGAACACCTGAGATAACACTGGAAACCTACCAGTCTATCTCGCTTGCCCTGGCCAGGGACTTTGTGTAATGGTTCTCCTAGACACAACGCGATATCAACCCCCAATACCAGGAGAGACGAATCCTGTCTAACCGTCACTGCCTCCAAGTGCTTCGGGACTGCACCCAAAAACTACCTGTTTGCACGACTCCTTTGAGCCGTGGTATGGTAGTAATCAAAGTACAGTGGGAACACACTCGAGGCGAAGTGACAGTGTCAAGTCAACGGACTAAGCTGTACTCATGTCATCTGGGAAATGATAACTGACAATAGGTATAATACCAACCAACAGTTCCCGACGAGTCCTGTCCAGTGTACTCGTAACCTAACGAGCACCCGCATACTATCTCAAGTACGACGAACCGACGGCTGTGGGACAGACCGTCTCCCAAGCTGGGATAAGAAGCGCATGCGCTAGTCTACTCCAGAGTATCGATGCCCTGTCTCGATAGTCCAGCGACTAGGGATCTGCATAAGGATGTGCTTATAGATTACCAAGCCCCCACGAGTGTGACTGCCATCACAACGCTGGTAATCAAGAAAAGATCCTAAGGGCTCCACTAATGTGTAAAGACGATATGCTAAAAGAAACACATGCACACATTAAAGCAGAAACAAACCAAGTAGCATACTACCATTTTGAGCAAGAATGTCAATACAAGGTGAATATCCCAAGCTTCCATCAAGTAATATACAATCCAGTATGATACAGTAATGGCCTCTAGGGCATATACACTAACATGTGCAGGGTCCATGCCAAGTGAAACCAATTATAAACCTTTTGACCTCTACACCTCCATCTTAGAACCCGAATTGATTGAAATCCATGCTTTTGATGAAGTGTCTGAGAAATTTGATTTTCACTTGATTGAGGATATTGACGCCGGGAATATTTTGGATGATGAACCCACAGTTTTGGATGAGTTTTTCTCTCCAATTCATCATCCCGAGTCATTAACTGTTTTTTCCGAACTTCATATGCGTCTTGATTTTGATGAAATTTGCATGGATAAGCTGAATTTTGAGGAGAATATTGAGGATAGTTTTGAGGATGAACCAGTTTTAATTGATGAGTCGGATTTTCCAATTCATCCTGTCCCTTCCACTGACTGTGTACACCCTCCTGAACCTTCAATCACTTCCCTCCACCCTTTCCATCGTTCCGACCATGCAAGAAACCGTATCACTTTAATTTTCTATGTCTGCTTTAGCAAGTTTGGCGTACCCATGTTTTCTCACGAATCTTGAGGGATTTGACCCCATTTCTCGACGGGTTGATAGATTAGTACAATCGCTTTTTACACACCAGTCTTCACAAATTGTGCTAATTTATTCACTCCATTTTCACCCTCAGGTTCGTACTCCATTTCTTTTTCGCTTCCGCCATTCTTCTTCTCATATACCAAGACCGTATCCCGCTTCTATCAGCATATGGTCTCGCGTATTCTCCATTTCTTTCCTCTTCACCTTCTTTCACTAACCCGCATATTACAAAGATAGAATTTTTGAATGGTTGGTGTTAACTTTTGGCCTTTGTAAGGCCTTGTATAGATTGATACTGTTCTCTTTCCCCCCTAATCCTGAACTTCAATGCTTAACTGTGGAAACACTGTTTTACTTAAGTTTGGGGGGGCTCTTTTTGTGTATATATTTTTGGTTTTCTTTTTGTTTTTTATATAATTTTCTTTTGGGGAGCGCCGACAATTTTGACACTCTTGGTGTAGCCTGACAATGAGGGCACTGTCAAGTTTAAGTTTGGGGGTGTTCTCGGTAAGCTTTCTTCCTTCGCATTCATTTGTATATTCTGCATTTGCATACCTTATTAAAAACGCAAAAAAATCAAAAATTTTCCAAAACACATAAAAACTTTGTCGTCAGGTTAGCTAATAAGGTAACTTAGATTTTTATTCCGAAAGTTCAGTTAATACGTTAGAAATAACTAAGTCCTAGGCTTAGGAATTGAAAACCCTAAAAATAACCCACATTCTGCTTAACCTTGGTTAGTATACGTCCTTACATTTTTTTTTTGAGAAATAGGTAATCTTGAGTTCGGTTCTTGAGTTAAGTCAAGATGAAGGGAAAGTATTGAAGATTTACTGAAAGATAAATCTAAAAAATAGTTTCTACTCTTAAGTCCAAATTTAGAAAGTATATACCCTGCAAACTGCACATACACGCACCTTGAAACTTGGTATAGTAGAGGATACCTAGAAATACTCTTGCCTGAAAACCTAGTCTGAAAGAAATAAACGGTATTTAAAGCTAAACACCTAAAGAGCATCATTGAAAAATGTATCCGGTCTTGAAAAAGAAAAAGAAAGAAAAAGAAAAATAAATAAAGTTAAGACCTGAAAACTGCTAATTACGCTTTAATCTCACGCATTCAGTAATCGGCCGTTAGTGCCTCAAGATGTATTAATAGTCGTATGAAAGGTTGTGAGCAACACCGTCCATCATTAATGAAAAGAAGTAGTATTAAGTATTAGAGGAAGGGTACTATAGCTTGAATTGAATTCTTGAGTGTACGGGTGCAAAATTACACACACATAGGGGTATACAATCGATGTTTCGATAAAAGATAGAAATGAAGAATAAGACTTATGTTTTCAGTAAAACTGATAAAAATCACCGATTTGAGACCGCCCTTTAGAAGGAAAACTCAGGAGAACCAACATCTTTCTAAACTTTTTTGGAATGTATAGGATCTGATGTTAAATAGATAGGAGGTGTGAAAAATAAGGGTTGAATATTTCTAACTTAGGATGATAGAGTTTCTAACGTAGATACTAAACTGTAGAAGTAGAATCGATGTTAACTTATGAAACTAGCTTGACGGGATTTTGTGGGTGTAATCCCCTGAAAACCCTCAGGAGACAACACTCCTCCTGCTAGGAACACCTAAAGGTTTAACGGCTTGTTGCACGCGCTGAGTGCAATCGCGTTTCCTGCGAAAGTCAGGCTAGGATTTTGTTTTGCTCGAAACGAGCAAAAGATAAGTTTGGGGGTATTTGTTCATACCATAATATTGGATTTTAATACCGCTCATTCATTATATATTTTTTGTATTTATTGGTACTATTAACCGATGTTTGCTCGGTAATACATATTACAGGTATCCGTGACAAAACAGTAGAAATACATCCAGAATCACGGCTATATCATTTGTGAGCCGGCACTGCAACCAGGACCACAAACCGACCGATATCCAAGAGTTATTTTGCAAACAAATAAAGTGTACACATTTTGGTCTAACACATTACATGTGTGTGCTCACAACTCTTGGAATACGGACCATGGACCTAGGGAGTAGCCATGGCATGTGGCTAGTGCAAGTGGCATGATGTGATGTGCATGAATGGTTCAATTATTGCATAAAGTGTTGATGTGATGCAAAGCTACTAGTTTCCCTCCAATTCCTGGTGCACCACAAGTTCAAAACAGAGTAAGCAAACAACACCAGTGGACTTCTGGGAACAACACAAAACCCCACATCAAGCACGAGCCTAGGTCCTCGGAATTTGGCCGAGATCTCCCTAGCCAAAACCGGCCTGGCCGGCCCCACCTCCTCCTGTGGGCCCCATCTTCTCACAGTGTCTCCAACACTGCCATTTGGTCTTTATTTTATTGTTTGCTTAAACCCTTTTCTTGCCTATAAAAGCAGATCATGGCAGCAAGGGAGAGGGGTCCAATATTGTCATTCCTTTTGCAACACTTCATTTTGTTTTCTCTTTCTCTTGTAAATAGCTTAGCTTTCCTTTGAGATCCTTGCCTTCTCTTGATCTTTCATCCTCTTCATTGAACTTGAAGGTTTAAGGGTTGGTATTTGATCTCAATGGTTGTATCATTCTTAAAGATGAATAAAGTTTCTTTTGTGCTTCATTTTGCCTTGGGTTTTTAGCTCTCTTTTGATCTTGCAACCTCTTAATTGAGCTTGCAAGTTTAAGTTTGGGTTATTAAACCCATGGTATGTAACTTGTTCCATGGTTCCTAGTTCTTTCATTCTTGCTTATTTCTTTCTTTCTTTCTTTTTTACTTGCTTTACATTCTTACAATTTAAATTCCATGCTTTACTTACTTGCTCTTTAAATTCCTTGCACTTACTTATAATGCTTTTTTCTTTTCTTTTTTCTTTTCTTTTTTCTTTTCTTTTGCTCTTTTTGGTTTGTGTTGTAAATGGTTGTTAATATGGTGTTGTTAGGAATAAATATGATATTATAAGTTAAGGCTATTTTGCTCATTTCATTTTCCCGTATTTTCCATTGAACTCCGTCCGAACGTTACGCAGGCGCTCCGTTAGGCACCCTACCCTACTAAGGTAACGGTGATTCCTAACCGCGACCGGTTACGTTCGGTTTAGCCGGAGGCGAAGGCAAGAGAGAAGAACGGACGGATAAGGGTCAATAAACCGGATTCCACGAATACCATGCTTAAGCACCCTAATCCACGTTGTTGTCGATTGTTCTAGCATCAATCGTTAAGTTCGGCTCAAAAGTTTTAGTGCGGATTCCTTAGCTTACACTTTTGTATCTTTTCCTAACAACTTTATACTTGAATATAACACATAAGTTAGATACGAACTTTCCGCCCATGCGCATTAACTCGTCAGAACAAGAACATAAAATGCTCCGTCTCCCTGTGGATCGACCCGTGCTCAACCGGCTAGCTGCAAAGCGACACCGTCTTGATTATGATTAACTTAAATTCTCTCAATCAGAATCATACAAGACTCTATGACAATCTTGGGTCTACAGACTAACATATACCAGTTTCACCAGAGAACTGCTATCTGACGTCTGGTATAATACCATCTAGGAGTTCTCGGCGAGTCCTGTTCAGTATACCCAGTCTCCACTGAGCACCCGTATACCATCTTTGATGTCAAACACCAATGGATATGGGATCATCCACCACTCATCATATGGGTCAAGAAGCGTATACGCTAGTCTACTCTGGAATATCGATGCCCGTCTCGATACACCCTCGACTAGGAACAATTAAAGGATGAGCTTATGGACTACCCTGGCCCCACCAGTATGATCTCCATCATTGTCTTGGTAGTCAAGTACACATCCTAAGGGCTTTATCAACATGTGAGAGAAAGACAGTATCACAATACTAGTCTACGTGTTAAGATAAAAAGCAACCTAATAGCATACTATCATGTCGAGCAAGAAAGTCCTCCCTATATATGTCCAAGCATCCATTGTAATATACAATCATGTACAACAATGGTCTCTAGGGCATACATATAACCAACATACTGATAACCCAATGAGCACATGCATACTATCTTAGGTTACTAACTGATACCAAAGGCTTGTGAGACCGGCCACCGCCCCTCTTCGGGGTCTCGATAAGCATACACTAGTCTACTCTGGAGTACTGTTGCCCAGTCTTGATACTCCCACGACTAGGGTTATTTAAGGATGTGCTTATAGACCACCCAGCTCCCACGTATATGATCACCATCATAATGCTGGAAGTCAAGCAAGAATCTTATGGGCTCTAACAACATGTAATAGTGATCTGTAATGCTACTTAAGACTGTACATGATGATAAATACAAACCAGATAGCATAGTATCATCTTGAGTAAGACAGTTCTACCGGTATAGGTCCTCCCTCAATCATCACAATCGCGTGCCTGCGATTCTATAATTGACTTGTGGGCGCTATAGCCAACAATCTTCCACTTGCACTTAAGGCTAATTATTGCGGTGCTGCATACTCACAGCCCATGTGACACCGAACAGCCAACTTCTCTACTAATCAGTCTCGCAAATCCCGTTTGCGAGACGATTGCGTTCGAGAAATAGCCTCAGTGAGTAGATTTGCTCCAGTGTTTCTATCTTTATCTCTCTATATCTCAACTTCGCGAAGAAAGACAATCTCCCGAAATGAGCAATACCTGTCTTAGAATTTGTTTGGATATCTGATGGGACCCAGTTCACAAATGAACTCCAAATCTAACAAACTTCTTAGACTGTATCATCCAATGAATTTAATCAGTATCCTGCGCCATGCCTTCCTCAGTATCCCCTTGGACTACCCGTCCAACATGCTGCCCCTCAGAAGATGGAAAACTATAACTCTAACAGTTACTCTGTCATCCAGGTCACCTTAGAAGCCTGAAATGATAACCGCCTCCAGAAGGAACCTGTCGGTACCATATACCAAGAACATCCACTTATGTTCATAACTGCTTCCAAATGTTTCTCCACGATTGGATTAATATATGTTTATTGCAGCTAGTGCAAAAACAATATCTGGTGTTGTACTTGACATTTCATGATTGACTCAATTGCCTAAGCAAGTGATATGCCAATCTTGCAAATCCCTCTATTCATCAGTCTAGAAAACAACTCTTGCCAAGCCCTGCTTCCCAGTAGATGGAAACGATGACATGGAAAGCCTGCAACGTTTTTATTATGAGAAGACCGTTTCTCGAAGTAAATACGCTAAGCGTCTATAAGCAACATAAAGTAACAAGAATAAACAAAAAAATGAAATCCAACTCTGATTTATTACATTCAAGATTCACAATAGACAAAATATATGAATACAAGATACGATAATATGATAAGTCTTTAGAAGGAAGCATACATAAATAAGATGAAATGAAATGAAAAGATGAACGAAACTTGACGTCCGGTTGTGATGGGAACTGGTTGTACTCCTCTTCGACCTCTTCTATCTCCTTTGTCTCAATACCAGCTGACGAACATTCCAAGAAAGAAAGAAAGATGGGTGGAATTCCCGTTAGCGAACTAAAGCTAGGTAAGTCCCCAAGAAAGATGGGATGTGAATGTATATAAATGAATATGCAAGGTGACATGTGATATAATATGAATGGAAATAAAACATGAACAAGTATAACATGGTAATGTTAATGACAACTATGTAAGCATGGAAATATAATATGAGCAAAGCAAACAAGTATAGCATGGCCGTGGAGTGTAGGTATAGTGAACATGAAATGAATGTAAGTGTCCTAAAAGGTCTCTAAAAGGGTAAAAGTAACTAAAGTGAGTTCAAGTGTGAATGTCAACCAATCTCAAGAGTATTCTCAAACCCAAGGCTATCGTCAAAGGGCAAGGAATCATGGGCCCAAAATAGCAGGACTTTAATTATTATTGAAGTATTCCAAACCCAAAAGGCTATCATCCAGGGGCTTGGAAACACGGGACCTCATTTGTGAATTCGTGATTTGTACTGTTTCAGCCCGGTAGCACAGCAACATGATTTGTACCGTTTCAGCCCGGTACCACAGCAACATGATTTGTATTAATGGGACTCATGAGATTCCGTTGGATTCATACTCAAACTAACCCAACACCTCGTGTATATAAGTCTATGATTAATATTTTTAGTCTTGATCGAATCTATGAATACAAAAGGTGATGTATGATATCAAGTTTTCAAGATTGAGTTTATGTAATAATGTCAAGTGCAAGTCATGCCAATTGTATTTATGGTTCGAATCAAGTTGGTTCAAGTGTACATATTGGGTTCAAGTATTCATGATTGACTCGTGTCAGGATCAAGTCAATTCTAGCATGTAATGATTTAATCATAATTCATATAAATAAAAATAAATAAGCAATAACAGAACATGATATGATATAAGTATATAAGTAATGTCCAAAACAATGTTGTAAATATATGATATGTACAACTAGTTAATTAAGTCATTTGAAATCAAAATATAAATGAAAACATAGCCTTAAGTGTTATGCACACGTGAGTTTCAGTCTCGCCTAAATACAACTATCGGTTTGGGATATATACATGTTTTCGTATCGTCGCGCAAAACAGATCAAAATCTGTTCAGCACCGTCACACATTTTTAAAACGCAGTTTGGGTTAATTATCATCAAGTTTCAGATTACGAAGATTAATAAAAAATTGTAGTTATTTCGGATTACTTATCCAAAACACTAATACTCGCACGATTTGGATTTTTTAAGCTCTATTTATGATCGTTTTAATATCAGCATTTAAAACAGAAATTCAAATTTCTGGACAGCAACTATATGTTATATTGAAAATCCAATATCGAGTTGTTTCATTCATTTATAAGTAATATAATATACATAAAATTATGTTTCTATCAATTGTGCATCTATACATATAAATTTTGCAACAAACGGACATCGGGAGTTCGAGTTATGTCCTATTTAAACCAGTGTGCGAATCAGGACAAATTCTGTCCAGACCCATCACTTAAAATTGTAACACAGTTTTCTTTATCTTAGGTCAGTTTTCAGTAAAAATATAAAACTACAAAAATCTATATCATTTGATGTAGATATCGAAAACACCTGAGTTTGCTCAATTTGGATATTTTTAGACTAAGTTATGTGTCTAAGAAGTTGACCGATAAATGCAGTTTTCTTTTTTTACGAACAGTGAATAAAAAATATGTAATTCATAAACCGTTAAGAGATTCGATCTAAATATTTTTACAGCGTGTACACAAAAATATATTCTATCTAATACAAATTTCTTGAAATTTCTAGAAGTACAAATTAATTTCTAAAAATTATTTTAAAGGTAAAGGTATTGATATGTATACTAAAATCAGCAAAAAGATTAACTAGTATTTTTATGCAAGCTTCAATTTTTTTTTTAATAAGCAAACCGATTTAATGAGATATTATTGATATATTGTTGCATGAAATTTATGTTCTCACAACTCATAATAAACATTCATAGTCATAAACAGAAAATTGAAAACACTTTAATTTGAACAAGAGACAATAAGCTATTATTAAACCATATAGAACCACATATATCAAGACTTATATATATGTATATATTTATATTTATCTTCTCTTACGGATTACGATATGAAAACAATAACGGGTTCACGAGGTATGACAGGAGGAGAATAAGGAGATGGAGGGAGGAAGAGAGAAGGGACTTACAGGTTGTGTGAATCGGTATAACAACCGGCTCACTGTTTAGATAAAATCTTCAACCGGGTCTTTGAAGCTTGATGGAACCGGTGCATCTCCAAGCTCAAGGGAAAAGAGATTTTATTTCATTTTATTTTTAAAATTAATCAAAAGGAAATGGCTAAGGTGTGATGAAGAAAAGATGAAGAGAGAGATAGGAAATGATAGAAATGTGAGATGAAGAAAACACAGAAAAGTGACATATAAAAAAGGTTTATGGCCACCATAATTCTAATAAATTATAGCACATAACCATTCTAATTATTTTAGGAGTTACAAAGAAGATGAAATGAAAGATCTCATTTGTCGATTATGAGAAGGATGAAAATTGATAAAAAAAAAAAATTAATTGCAAGAATGAGGATTTGAACATGTGACTTATAGATAATAATGCAAGGGCATAACCAATGAGCTATAAGGTTGTTCATGCACATATTTAATAAGAATTAAATATATGTTGTTTCTTAAAAAGAAAGTTGGCTTTTAGGCTCATAGTTTTATAAAAGAAAATGAAAATCAGATTGGATTTGGATTATGGGCTGAGTCAGGTCTTGCGTTTTATTTGAAATAGGTTAAAGTTTATTTTAAAGAAATAAGTTTGGGAAAAATAGATGGAATAATTAAATAATATATTTAATTGAAAACAAAATATATGGAAAAATATTAAGAATAAATAAGTACAATATTTTACTAAAGAAAGAAAACATGAAGGTATTGTAATATTGGGGTCGTTACATCTCTTTAAAGAGGGTGACTCTATCACCTGCGGCTACACCACCTCGTCAGGAGTCGTCCATTCTAAAACACTTTAGAATAGTGTCAAAGTACCCGAATTGGGACACTTCCCAAATCTAGATCTAAAACCATAGATCTAGTGACCAGAATTCATTATATTTTATCCAGATCCTATGTGGAGAAACACCTTGTGACAACCACAGTATAACCGATCGTAGTATAGGAATATTACTTCCTATCAAGAGCATGTCATCCAAATACCAGGACATCTCTGCCTACTACCTTCTCAAATCAAGATCCATCTGTTGTTCTGATGAAGTCAAACTCTATGACTGTCACATCAAAACTAGATGATCTATATCCACTATACTTGCTTTAGTCTGTAAATAGGCATAAGCTAATTTCCTACTACTCTTCCTCTGCTCCAACTTACTATAACAACCTTCTGGCAGAGTCATATACACTTGCACTTCTAAAGCCAGTTTAGAACGACGTTATACTCATCCTCCTGCCAGATCTCATAGTCTAGAACAGCAGTAGTGTCAAGTTTGGGTAAATAAGAACCTCCCTATCACCATCTCAGAGGAGACGGAAGTACCTCTCGGGTGGCTGAGGTTACCCACCAAATCAGCGGAGTGGCTAATGGATCGTCGAAACCAATTGAATCCTCAGGTTCTATTAAATTTTTAATAGTCGTTTGTGGTTCTGGAATCACTTCCAGTTCTACCATACTCCCACTAAAGTTTTCTGAAAAGAATCCATTTTTACTAAAACTATGGCATGTCAAGAACAATAAAGCTATTGATCTTCCAGATGGTAGAATGTTAACCCTCGTCAATACCCGGGATAACCCACAAACTGCCATTACTGAAACGTGCCTAGAGTTTGTCCAGATTCTGCTTTTAAGCATCAGCCGAACAACTCCATATACGTTAATATTGTTAAGATATGAAACCATTCTATATATACCATATAGAAACAAAGGCACTAATTTAATTGGAACCAGACTCAAAATCATGCAGCTGTCTCCAGTGCATATCAACCAAATGGAAGGAGACCAAGCATCATTACTCATCAAGGAATGCATCCACATATGACTAACCTGAAAGAGAAGCAAGTTCTCAAAAACATTACTATCAACGGAATACCTAGCACAAGTATCTACATCTTCAATCATCTTGAAGAATCCTGAAACTTGCAATATATGGTTCTCTACTTTATTCTTATAACTATAACTTCTCAAAAACTTGGACCTTGTATTTCAACGAAATACTTGTCTAAAAACTAGAGAAGTCACAAGTAAACAGAATATAGTACGACTACCAACCCCTTTGTCCTAATGGACACTGGACAACATACATTACATTGTATAAGTCCCCTAAGTTAAATAACTTATACCATGTGCGTCGTTGGTTGAAAACTATACTATGGTTATGAAGAATTAAACCGTTGTTGAATGCTCTTTACCTAATCATCAACTTGTTAGTTATATGTATGCCGTAAAGGCCATTACTGTACATGTGACATATATTGTAGTGGATGCTTGGACATATATAGGGAGGACTTTCTTGCTCGACATGATAGTATTCTATCTGGTTGCACATTGTCTTAACATGTTGACTTGTCTAAGTGATGATGTTTTGCTCTCACATGTTGATAAATCCCTTAGGATGTGTACTTGACTACCAGGATTATGATGGAGATCATACTAGTGGGGCCAAGGGTAGTCCACAAGTACACCCTATAATTGTTCCTAGTCGTGGGAGTATCGAGACAGGGCATCGATACTCCCGAGTAGACTAGCGTATGCGCTTCTTGACCCATATGATAGGCGATGGATGATCCCATATCCATTGGTATTTGACATTAGAGAAGGTATAGGGTGCTCAGTGGAGACTGGGTACACTGAACGGACTCGCCGAGAACTTCTAGATGGTATTATACCTATCGACAGATGGCAGTTCTCTGGTGACACTAGTACAGTTTAGTCTGTCGACCCGAGATCGTCATAGAGTCTTGTGTTAGTGTATATGCCCTATGGGCCATTATTGTATCATACTAGTTTGTATATTACTTAATGGAAGCTTGGGATATTCAAAATTGTATTAACAGTCTTGCTCAACATAGTAGTATGTTACTTGGTTTATATCTATCTTAACATGTGTATATATTTCTTTGAGCATATCGCGAATACATATTGATAGAGCACTTAGGATCTTGCTTCACTACCAGCGTTGTGATAGCAGTCACACTAGTGGGAGCTGGGCAGTCTACAAGCACATCCTTTCTCAGGTCCCAAGTTGTAGGATTATCGAGACAGGGCATCGATACTCCAGAGTAGACTAGTGTATACGCTTCTCATCCCAGCAGGGGAGATGGTCTATTCCACAGCCATTAGTACGTTATACTGGAGATAGTATGCAGGTGCTCGTTGGGTTACGGGTACACCGGATAGGACTCGCAGGGAACTGTTGGTTAGTATTATACCCGTCGTCAGTTAACAGTTCCCAGGTGACATGAGTGCAGCATAGTCCGTTGGCTTAATACTGCTGCTTCGTCTCGAGTGTGTTCGCACTGTTGTTAGATTGCTACCCAACCATGGCTCAAAGGAGTCGTACAAACAGGTAGCAGTTGGGTGCAGTCCTGAAGCACTTGGAGGCAATGGCGGTTAGATAGGATTCATCTCTCCCGGTATTGGGACTTGATATCGCACTGTGTTTGGAGAGCCATTACACAAAGTCCCTGTCCAGGGCAAACGGGATTTACTGGTAGGATTTCTAGTAGCTTCTCAAGGAGTAATGTGCTTCACTCCGACACGACTTATACAGATTTTAGGGGACTGACTCTTGCCACCCCTAGGCCCGATATGCGATAGTCTTAGACGAACAGACCAGACTGTACGGAGATTGTCACATCAGGCTCAGTAGGAGTTCGGATAGGTTTCCTCATCGGCCTTCTTATCGACATCTACCTCGGGACCGTTACGTACAGCTAGTGCCGCTTGCGGCCTATAGTTGAACCCACTGCTAGCATTGTGTCGAGTCTTTAGAGTCCCACACAGAGAGTTTCCCTGCTTCAGGAGAAACGATATAGAGGTCGTATGGTTTTACGACAGGGTTCGGACAGATAAGTGTACTTGTGCACGTATGATGTTCGGACAGATTATACTAGCGGGCTTTAGTTTAATCCAAATTCTAGTATTGGATTATTGGATTTATGCAGTCTCAGAATATCCGTGTTTTACAAATGGGAGGGGCATTCTCATAATTAGTCAAGAAGGTTCTAGAAGAAAGGTGAGGTGGAGAGCTTATGTGTAATTTGCATTAAATGAATTAGTGACTCATCAGATGATTCATCCAAATGAGTTAATGAAGCAATAATTGTTTTAATGACTCATTAGATGATTCATTCATTTGTATTATATGAAGCATGAAGATATTTGTGCAAGGTATTTTATGCTTCATAATATATACACAATTGAGTTATAATTCGTTTCATTCACACAAACACATTCTCTCTCCTCTTTGAAAAAAATGATTGTTTTACCTATTCCGCCTCCCCGCATCTTGTGGGGTGTCTAACGTCGACTTACAGTGGTATCAGAGCCTAGCTAAACCATAACTAACATGTTAGCAAAGTCTCTAGAAATTCGATCGCAAAACGAACCCGAAAAACGACATTTTCACATAGTTTCTGCCGATTTTAAAACAGGGTCTAAAAATTTTTCCGGGACCCTTAAAAATACAAGCAGGGTTTTTTAAGAATTGTGAAGAAATTTGGGATCGTGACTCGTCCAAACCACCGCGGAACCGCGGCCGATACAAGCGATCCGTCGCGGATCCGCGGCCGTGTTGACACCAAGTCAACCCAAACTTGCTCAGTTATTCTTCTGTGTTGATATTGTATTTTCGGGGATGTTTTGTTTCTGCTCAAGTTTTATGTGCACAGAGAATTGTTTGGAGTGGATTCATAAGTATTGCTTGATCGAAATTCTAAGATGTTTGGCTAACTGAATTATATCTGTGTTGTGTTTAATGTGTTCGTAAACCTCCCCTAACTGCTAGTAAGTCGGTTAGCAGGGGATTGCACATTTCTGTAATGGTTTTTACTGGTTTGTGAATATGAACTTGTTGGATTGTCGTGAATGGATAGCCAGGGATGTGATACGAGTGTTTCTTTAATTCAAATGTAAATTGTAATTTGTTGTAATATTCTTTTGCGGGGCACATCCGGGTTGAGTTTGTAGCCAACGTTGTATTATTTCATTTACTATTTTCTGCTCCTAGGATAGACCCAAGATGGGGTGCACAAACTACCGGATACTTTGAAGTGTTTAGTGGCTTACTCACGTCGTTGAGGGAGACCGCTTCACTTCGGTTACTTGACGGGTAGTTTGCCATACCCGTAGGGGTCTAGGGTGGGGTTTTGGCTATTCATCGCGACTATATAATCCGTCTTTCATTGCAGTCTCAAATGGAATGCGGATTCCTAGAAAATCTAATATGTTCATCTGTGATCTGGAATGCCTATTATTGCGTCTGACGAATGTACAATATCTACATATGATATCTAGTAGGCGTCACTTATGTTTTGCACCTGCGCTAGCCCAGCCCCCGCTCTGTCATTAGTTAAGTAACCTAACGGGTGAATGACGGGGCCCAGTGGCGATTGCGGATGGCATAAGAGGACGTTGTATTTTCGTTGTTTTTTGCAATGATAGGTTAATTGATGGGACGCATTATATTAATGCAAAGAAAATAAACCAAAGTTGAATCGTTGGAACAGTTTAAACGAAACCACACCGTTATTTTAAAACAGAAGATATTTTTTTAATTGCAGAGCTTAAACCACTCCTTTTAAAAGCTATCAGGTTCCTTCGATCATATCAAGTTCACTACGTTCACGGTTTCGCCAAAACCATTCGTAGCCCTCCATCATTTCATTTGGGTATTCAGTAGTATTCAAGCTATGTATTTTGACCAGCGCCAAGGCATAGTGTTTGGTAGCTGCTGGGTATTCATTTGTTGCATAGATAGATGAGTTAGTTTGGGACAGTCGTACTGCCATTTGGCCAACGTTAGGGGCATGTACGGATGGGTTCAAATTAACAAGGTAATGATGGGTAGAACTTGACATGTGGCTTATGATATTTTGACCAACGCGAAGGTCATAAGAGCATAGGAAAGAAATCCATATCGGAAGTTTCTAACGAAACTGAAACTTGCTAAGAGATTGCATACCATTTGGAGTGTGATAATTTTGGTAGGATTCCTTCATCTTTATCACACGATGATATTTGGATCCCGATCCTACTGTTGGTATATGCTACTCATCAGGAGATTCTTTCACTTAACGATCAATGCTATAAGCCAAGTACGTGTCGAGAAAGGTGTCAGCGGGGCTACGCCCCCAGAGAAAAGAGGTTATTTAATTAAGAAACTTCGCGAAAATGTCGTAAAACCTCCCTCGAAGTACCGACACCGGCCTGGTTGAACAGTTAAGCAAGTATTGTATGGTGAGAATAGTCCTAATTAGTTCTTCCTTTATGGTTTGAGGAGGGATTCGAGAAACAGTGGGAGCCATCCTGTTTAGATAAAATAAAAACCACTCTAAACTTGCAAAAGCATCATGCTAAAGTGTTCCCTCTCTCTCTCATTGCAGCGACCCAGAACATGACAGGTCTTAAGTTATTATTAGATAAAAATATTTTGACAGGGCCAAACTACAAAGATTGGTTCCGGAATGTTAAGATGGTTATTACCTATGAAAAATTGGGGTATGTCCTTACTATAAAGGCCCCTGTCGTCCCAGGTCCTGAATCCAGTGTCGTGGACAAGGAAATCCGCAAGACCTGGGAGTTAGACTGCACGAAGGCCAATTGCATCGTGCTTGCCACTATGAATAATGAACATCAGAGGAGGCACGAGAATACGGATCTAGAATCCATATTTCTCCACACCAAGGAACTGTATGGAGAGC
Organism: Agapanthus africanus; assembly: GCA_030015575.1. NCBI lineage: Eukaryota > Viridiplantae > Streptophyta > Magnoliopsida > Asparagales > Amaryllidaceae > Agapanthus > Agapanthus africanus. The sequence continues at coordinate 38,686,026 of JASDDO010000029.1, forward strand.
AATCTCGTATAGCTAGATACGAGACCTCGAAGAACTTGTTTCAGTCGAGGATGGCCATCGGATCAACTGTAGGGGAACATGTCCTTAAGATGATTGGCTATATTGAAGAGCTCGCAGACCTCGGGACAACATTAGAGAACGAGCTGTATACAGACTTGATTCTCCAGTCCCTTCCTTCCACCTACGCCCAGTTTATCTTGAATTTCAATATTCAAGGTAAAGAAGTTGAACTTCCAGATAACATATTTAGGAGTGTAGAGGGCACCTTGCAGAAAGCAAGAGAAACACCCACTATGTTTGTTCGTGGTGCTTCCTCTTCCAGGTCTAAGGCAAGGGCCACAGGAAGGAAGAAGAAGGCCGCTACCAAACCGAAAGGTGGTGTTGGTAAGGTGGGAGTCAAGGGAAAGGCAAAGGTTATGGTGCCAGTAGTGGCAAAGGACGAGTGCTTCCACTGTCGTAGGAAAGGCCATTAGAAGAAGGATTGCAAAGCTTGGATTGCCAAGAACCAGGACCCGAGGCAAGTTGTGGCTTCGGCTTCAGGTGTGTTTGTAATTGAAAATTGTCTGTCAATCAACTCTACTTCCTGGGTATTGGATACCGGATCAAGATCCCATATATGCAATTCATTCCAGGCACTGAGAAGCCGTAGAGTGCTGAAGGTTGGTGATATGACCCTCCAAGTTGCTAACGGAGCTAGCGTGAATGCTGTGTCCGTAGGGGATTATCACCTTGGATTGACGAGTGGACATATTTTGGTTTTGCGCAACTATTTTTGTGTACCTAGTTTAATGTGTAATATTATATCAGTATCGTTATTATCAAAAGAAGGTTATGATTTCACGTTTGTAAGCGATGTTGTTAACATCCACCTTAATCATGGTTTGATTGGGTCCAGTACACTAGATAACGATATATACGTGTTAAACCAATTACAAATTATCAATGTCCAGAACACACTAAAAAGAAAGTCTCCAGATATAAATCAGGTTTTCTTATGGCATTGTAGACTAGGTCACATCAATGAGACAAGGTTAACTAAGTTACATAGAGAAGGATATTTTGATCCGTTCGAATATCAATCTTATGTCACTTATCAATCATGTCTCAAAGGAAAGATGACAAAGACTCCATTCACTGGACATGGAGTAAGAGCGAGCGAGCTCTTAGGACTCATACACAGCGATGTATGTGGTCCAATGTCTACATATGCAAGAGGCGATTTTTTATATTCATTACTTTTACGGATGATTTCTCTAGGTATGGATTCATTTTCTTGATGAAACATAAATTTAAGGCCTTTGAGAAATTCTAAGAATAAAAGAATGAAGTAGAAAACCAAACCGGCAAAAGAATCAAGACACTGAGATCTGATCGAGATGGTGAATACTTAAGTGCTGAGTTCCAGGGTTACCTAAAATAGAAAGGAATTCTCTCTCAGCTTACTCCTCCATACACTCCAAAACATAACGGTGTATCGGAGAGACGGAACCGAGCCATAATGTATAAGGTACATTCCATGATGAGTAATGCTGAGTTACCGCGATCTTTCTGGGGTTATGCACTAGAATTAGCTGCATATCTTTTGAACAGGGTTCCTACCAAGACTGTGCCTACCACACCATATCAGATGTGGAGTGGGAAGAAACCCCATCTTCAGTATCTGGAGATATGGGGATGTCCAGCTTTTGTTAAAAAGCAGCATGCGAACAAACTTGAGGCACGCTCCGTACAGTGTAAGTTTGTGGGATATCCAAAGAACTCAAAGGGTTTTTTTTTCTATTACGCAGAGGAACAAAAGGTTTTTGTTTCTCGTAATGCCCATTTTCTAGAACAGCTGTTTTTAGAAAAGGAAACAAGTGGGAGCACAATATAACTGGAATAAATTCCAGAACCACAAAATACTACTGAAAGTTTGGTAGAGCCAGAAGTTCCAGAAGAACAGGACATTCCCGCTCCCCTCCGCAGGAGTAGTAGGCTGTCTCATCCGCCTGAGAGATACTACGGTTTTCTCATAGACGGGGATAGAGAGGATTGCGTCATTGATAAGGATGAACCTACTGTTGGATATATATGCCCTAGAGGCCTACATTGTATAGGATGCTTGGGATATGTATGTACATGACAGTCTTGCTTGATATGATAGTACGCTATTTGGTTTGACTTTGTCTTAACGTATAATATATTTTACTTGGTATTTATATATATATGTTGATAAAGCCCATAGGGTGTTTGTCTGACTACCGGCGTTGTGATGGCAGTCATACTAGTGGGAGCTGGATAGTCAATAGGCACACCCTTAGATGTCCCTGGTCGCAGGAGTATCGAGATTGGGCATCGATACTCCGGAGTAGACTAGTGTATACATATCTAGACCCTGATGAAGGGCAATGGATTGGTCCCGCAACCATTGGTGGTGTTCACCTAAGATTGTATACAGATGCTCACTGGGTGTGAGTACACCGGACAGGACTCGCCGAGAACTGACTGGATGGTATTATACCTAACGTCAGATAGCAGTTCTCAGGTGACATGTGTGCAGATAGTCCGTTGACTTAAGGTCATCATTTTTCTCGTGTGAGTTCCCACTGTGCTTTGATTGTTACCCTACCACGGCTCAAAGGAGTCGTGCAAACAGGTTTCAGTTGGGCACAGTCCCGAGCCACATAGAGGCAGTGAGCGACTGTTAGGGATTCGTCTCTCCCGGTATAGGGAGATGATATCGCACTGTGGTCGTTTGGTCATTACCATAAGTCCCTGGCCAGGGCTGATTGAGAATTACTGATAGGTTGATCAGTAGATTCTCGGATGGTGATAAAGCCATACCGACACGACTTGTACGGTTATTAGGGGTCTGACGTCCACCACCTCCCTAGACCATACATGCGATACTCTTAGACGAACAGACCGGACTGCGCGGATATTGTCACAGACAGGCTCAGTAGGATTTCAGATGGGTTACCTCATCAGCTTTCTTATCGACAACTACCTGGGGACCGTTACGTACAGCTAGTGCCGCTTGCGGTCTGTGGTTAAACCCACTGCCAGCGTAGTAGTCGAGTCTTTAGAGTCCCACACAGAGATTTCCTAAACCCAGGCGAAAAGATATAGAGGTCGTATGGTTTTATGACAAAGGTTCGGACGCATACGTGTTTAAACGCACGTACGACATTCGGACAGTTTTTACTAGCCGGCTTTGGTTTAAGCCAGATTCTAGTATCAGGTTATTGGATTTATACAGTCTAAAGTTTTTCCGTGTTTTCACGGATGAGAGGGGCGTTCTCGTAATTTTCCGAGAAGCTTCTAGAAGGATGTGACATAAAGAGAGAGGTGACATTTTCATTTAATGAATTAGTGACTCATTGTGAATGATTCATCATATCATTAATGCATTATTAAATGCTTAATGACTCATGTAATGAATCACCCACTTGCATTAATGAAACATGATGAATAATCTCTTATTATTCATTTCTTTTAATTCATTATGTTTCATATATATCAAATGAGAAGCTTTTTTCATTATAATAATATCATTATCATCTTCTCACTCTCTCTCTTCAAGTTCTCTCTCCTTCACCAAGCCTAATCCTACCCCTCATGAGTTGAGAACAAGGATTAGGAAAGACTAATTACTCCATAACCTATCTCTACATCACCTTAGCTACTCTATTTAGCAACTAGAGAAACTAAGTAACCTCAAGTTTAGAGGTTATAGCTTGGATTAGAGTTCTCGGGTGGATCGTCTATCACGGGAGAAAGCCGAAGAGGACGTGGAGATCCAAAGAGGCCGTAGACAACATCAAGACGAAGGACTAGAACCGTTTGGTATAATCTCTTCACATAGTAGTTTAAAAACTCTATAGGTTTTGTTAAAACTTGTATAGCAAACGATTCATACGGTAAATCGATGTTTGATCATAGAACTTGATTGTTATTCATATTTCCGCCACCCCACAAGTATTGGGGTGTTGAACATCGACTTACAGTAGTATCAGAGCCTAGCTAAACAAGATTTAACTTAATTGCAAATTTGTACGAATTTCGAACGGAAAAACGAAGCCGGAAAACCCCAAAAACATCAAGTTTCTGTCGAAATTTAAATGAAGTCCAAAAATTTTTCAGGCATGTTCAGAAAGCTTGTAATGACACCAGAAGAACACCCAAGAAAATTGGGGTCATGACTCGACCAAATGGCCGCGGATCCGCGGCGGATCCCACACGATCCGCCGTGGTTCCGCCGCCGATTTGGTGAGTCATGAACCCAAATTTCTTGGGTGGGTTCTCTGTAATATTTGGGATTTTCTGGAATATTTAATATTTGCTCAGGTTTCAGTTTTACAGAGCAGGTTTTGGAGCAATATTAAAGATGTTTAATCGATCGAAATTGTACAGTATTTGCATATTGGATTATATCTGTGATTGTATAATGTGTTCGTAAACTTCCCCTAACTGCTAGTATGTCAGTTGGCAGGGGGCTGCACATTTCTGAAATGGATTTTAACTGTTTGTGTATATAAACTGTATTGGACTGTTGTGGTGATTAGCCGGGTTTTGTGATGGGTTATTATTTAATTCATTTGATATAAATGTAATTTGTTGTAATATTATTTTGCGGGGCACTTCCAGGTTGCGGTTGTAGCCACCGTTGTATTATTTCATTTTACTGTTTTTGCTCCTAGGACAGACCCAAGGTGGGGTGCACAAACTGCCGGGCGGGTAGTTTGCCGCACCCGTAGGGGTCGTGGGTGGGGTAATGGCTATTCATCACAACTGTGTAATCTGTCTTTTCTTGCAGGCTCAAAAGAAATACAGATTGCTTGCAAATCCAATATTGTTTATCTGTGTTCTGGAATGTATATCATTGCGTCAGACGAATGTAAAATATCTATATATATGATAGCTATTTAGACGTCGCTTATGTTTTACACCCGCGCTAGCCCAGCCCCCGCTCTGTCGTTAGTTAAGTAACCTAACGGGTGATGACGGGACCCCGTGGCGAATGCGGATGGCATAAGAGGACGTCATATTTTCGTTGTTATCTGTAATGATAGGTTAAAGATGGGACGCATTATCATTAATGCAAAGAAAATAAAACCTAAACTGAATCGTTGGAACAATTTCTAAAAAACCACTCGGTTTTCTTGAAAAAGCAAATTTTAAATGCGGAGCTTAAACCACTCCTTTTAATAAAAGCTATCTTAGTTCCTTCGATCAAATCAAGTTCATTACGTTAACGGTTTTTTGCCAAAAACCAGCCGTAACCCTCCGTCGTTTCAGGTAGACAGCACATCGTATTCATGCTATGCTTGTTGGCCTACGTCAAGGCATAGTGTATGGTAGCAGTGTGTGTGCCTATTTGTTGCATAGATAGATACATTAGTTTAATACAGACGTACACCTTGTTGGCCTACGTCAAGGGCTTGTACGATGTATTTAAATTGATCAGGACAACGACGGGTAGAACTTGACTTGCGTCATATGACTTGTTGGCCTACGTCAAGGTCTATAAGAGCTTGGGGTAGAAATCACATCGGGAGTTTCAAACATAAAGGAAACTTGCAGATTTAGCTTACCTTCTGGAGTGTGGTAACTAGAGTGGCTTCCATCTAGGGCATCATGCAATGATAGTTGGATCCCGATCCCACTGATGAGTAGGATTACTCTCGGGAATTTCTCTCACTTAACAATCAATGCTATAAACCAAGTAGGTGCCTAGAAAGGTGTTAGAGGGGCTACGCCTCCAGGGAAAAGAGGTTCTTTAATTAAGGAACTTCGCGAAAGCGTTGGAAAACCTCCCTCGAAGTACCAACACCAGCCTGGCTGAAAGGTTAAGCAAGTATTGTGACGTGTGATTAAATCCTGACTAGTTCTTCTTTTAGGTTTTGAAGAAGGATTTGAGGAAACAGTGGGAGCCATCCTGTTTAGATAAATTAATAAACCAATCTAAACTTGCAAGAGCATATGCTGAGTGTTTTCTTTTCTCTCTATCTGGCAGCTACCATGACTGGACTAAAACTATTACTCGAAAAGAATATACTAACCGGGCAGAACTATAAAGACTGGCTAAGAAACGTCAATATTGCGCTGACTTATGACAAAGTTGCATATGTTACCACCGCTGTTCCTCCCTTTATCCCAGGACCAGATTCCTCAGTTGCGGACAAGGAAGTTCGTAAAACCTGGGATCTAGACTGTGAGCGAGCTAAGTGTATCGTGCTGGCGTCCATGAATAATGAACTCCAGAAACAGCACGAGAGTATGGATATTGCATCCATATTCCTCCATTGCAAGGAATTGTATGGTGAACACTCCCGTATCGCGAGGTACGAAACCTCAAGGAAACTCTTCCAGATGAGGTTAGCTCCAGGATCGCCTGTTGGAGAGCACGTCCTCAAAATGATCACCCTCATTGAGAAACTCGCAAACCTGGGATGCGTGCTAGAGAATGATTTGTATATCGACTTGATTTTGCAGTCCCTTCCCCACACCTTCTCTCAGTTCGTGCTGAACTTCAACATGCACGAAATGGAAGCGGATCTTCCAAAGCTCCTCAATATGTTGAGGGTAGCAGAGACCTCCTTGAAAAAGGAGAAGACCCCCGTTCTGTATGTTGGCCAATCATCTTCTTCTAAATCTAAAGCGAAAGCAAAAGGGAAGAAGAAGATGAAAGCCACCAAACCGAAGGGTGGGGTCAAGAAGGTGCAGGGAACGAACAAGGCAGGAAGGGTGAAGGCAGAAAAGAACGAATGCTTCTATTGTCACAAGCAGGGGCACTGGAAGAAGGATTGTCAGGCCTTCAAAGCCAAGGACATGAAGCAAGCAGTTGCTTCTACTTCAGGTGTGTTCGTAATCGAAAATTGTCTTTCAGTAAACTCTACTTCATGGGTACTTGATACCGGTTCTGGTTCTTACATCTGTAATTCTTTGCAGGATCTGAGAAATAGTAGAGTACTGGGGGCAGGTGATATGACTCTCCGGATGGGCAATAGAATGCATGTAGATGCAGTTGCAATAGGGGAATATCACCTAGGGTTGAATAGTGGAAACATTTTGGTATTGTATAACTGTTTTTGTATTCCCAGTATGTTGTGTAATATTATATCAGTATCTTTATTGTCTAATAAAGGATATAATTTTGTGCTTGAAAGAAATGTCATGAACATTCTCCTAAATCAAGAACTGATTGGGTTTGGCATACTGGAAAACGGCATATACATACTTAATCAACCATAAATTTTCAATATTCAAAACACGCGTAAAAGAAAGGCTCCAGATTCGAATCAAGCCTTCCTATGGCATTGTAGACTTGGTCATATAAATGAAACAAGGTTGACTAAGTTACATAAAGATGGATATCTAGATTCGTTTGAATATTCATCATATGCAACTTTTCAATCATGTATCAAAGGAAAAATGACCAAATCTCCGTTCACCGGACACGGAGAAAGAGCCACCGAACTCTTGGGACTAGTACACAGTGATGTATGTGGTCCGATGTCTATACATGCACAAAGTGGTCACTCCTACTTCATCACTTTTACTGATGATTTCTCTAGGTATGGACATGTGTTCTTAATAAAGCATAAATCCGAGGCTTTTGAGAAGTTTAAGGAGTATAAAAATGAAGTAGAGAAACAAACTGGTAAAAGCATCAAGACACTCCGATCTGATCGAGGTGGAGAATACTTAAGTACCAGTTTCCTTGAATACTTGAAAGCAAATGGAATACTCTCTCAGCTTACTCCACCTTATACACCTCAGCATAATGGTGTATCAGAAAGAAGGAATCGCACGCTATTAGATATGGTACGATCAATGATGAGTAATGCTGAGTTGCCACTTTCCTTCTGGGGATTTGCTCTAGAATCAGCCGCATATCTATTAAATAGAGTTCCAACTAAGTCTGTACCTACCACTCCATATGAAATGTGGTGTGGGAAGAGACCATATCTCAAGTATATCAAGATATGGGGGTGTCCGGTATATGTTAAAAAGCATAATCCGGACAAGCTCGAAGCACGATCGGTTTTATGCAAGTTTGTAGGATACCCCAAGCATTCAGGGGGGTACATGGTCTACCACACTGAAGAACAAAAGGTGTTTGTCGCTCGTCACATTGTCTTCTTAGAAAGCGAATTTCTTGCAAAAGAAATTAGTGGGAGCGCGGTAGAACTGGAAGAAATTCCAGAACCTCAAACTGCAACCGAGGACTTAGAAGAATCTCAGATTTCAATAGAACATGACGAACCAACGCCACTCCGCAGATCTAGTAGGCTTTCTCATCCTCCTGAAAGATACTATGGTTTTCTTCTTGATGGGGATCGAGAGGATTGCATCATCGATGATGATGAGCCTACTAGTTTTCAGCAGGCTATCACAAGTAGCGACTCAGTAAAGTGGCTGGATGCAATGAAATCCGAAATGGAATCCATGTATACCAATAAAGTATGGACTTTAGAAGTTGCTCCTCCTGGGGTAAAACCAGTTGGGTGCAAATGGATCTTCAAAAAGAAGATTGGTACATTTGGACAAGTGGAAACGTACAAAGCTAGACTAGTAGCAAAGGTTTTCGTCAAAGACCAGGATTGGACTATGATGAAACTTTTTCGCCAGTAGCTATGCTTAAATCCATTCGGATCATGCTTGCCATTGCTGCCTTCCATGACTATGAAATCTGGCAAATGGATGTAAAAACAGCTTTTCTAAATGGACATCTAGAAGAGAGTGTTTACATGGATCAACCAGAAGGTTTCTTAGACAGTGGGAGCAGCGGAAGAGTGTGCAAATTGCTTAAATCCATTTATGGGTTAAAGCAAGCATCGCGGAGTTGGAACATCTGTTTTGATGAAACAGTCAAGGAATTTGACTTTATCAAAAATGCAGATGAACCATGTATTTATAGGAAGATTGTAGAAGGAGCAGTAGTCTTCCTCGTTTTATACGTCGACGACATACTACTAATAGGGAATGATATCCCTATACTATAATCAGTAAAGCTCTTCTTGTCACAGAAATTCTCTATGAAAGACTTGGGAGATGCATCATACATTCTGGGCATTAAGATCCATCGAGATAGATCTAATAGAATATTGGGACTTTCACAGTCCAGGTATATAGACACTATACTAAAAAGATTTAGTATGGAAGATTCCAAGCACGGCAATATGCCCGCTTGTCACGGAATCACCCTCTCCAAAGAGATGTCTCCAAAGACTGATGAAGAGAGGGCTCGCATGGGCATTATACCCTACGCTTCGGCGGTAGGATCAATAATGTATGCGATGTTATGTACCAGACCAGATGTAGCTTACGCACTTAGTGTGGTAAGCAGGTATCAATCGGACCCAGGTGAGAAATATTGGATAGCGGTAAAGAACATTCTCAAGTACCTGAGAAGGACTAAGGAGATGTTCTTGATTTACGGCAATAAGGACCTCCAGGTAGAGGCTTTTACCGACTCCGGCTTCCAAAGTGACAAAGATGATTCAAAATCTATTTCGGGTTTTGTGTTTACCCTCAATGGAGGGGCGGTAAGTTGGAAGAGTTCCAAACAAGATACCGTCGCAGACTCAACTATGGAGGCTGAGTATATAGCTGCCAGTGAAGCCGCAAAAGAGGCTGTCTGGATGAGGAAGTTCATTTCTGAACTTCAGGTGGTTCCGTCCATTGCCAATCCAATACCTTTGTATTGCGATAACAATGGCGCTGTAGCTTTATTGAAGGAACCAATGTCCCATCAGAAATCCAGGCATATCTTAAGGCGGTTTCACCTGATCAGGGAGATCGTGGATCGTCGGGAGATCGAGATACAGAGAGTAGACACAAAAGACAACACGGCAGATCCATTCACCAAGGCCATTCCTCAAGTACAGTTCGAGAGGCTTTTTGAGATGTTGGGCATGCGGTACGCAAGCAACTGGATCTGGTAGAGACAGTGGGTACTCATTGCGCCAATTATAGGCCTTAGTGCAAGTGGGAGATTGTTGGATATATATGCCCTAGAGGCCTACATTGTATAGGATGCTTGGGATATGTATGTACATGACAGTCTTGCTTGATATGATAGTACGCTATTTGGTTTGACTTTGTCTTAACGTATAATATATTTTACTTGGTATTTATATATATATGTTGATAAAGCCCATAGGGTGTTTGTCTGACTACCGGCGTTGTGATGGCAGTCATACTAGTGGGTGCTGGATAGTCAATAGGCACACCCTTAGATGTCCCTGGTCGCAGGAGTATCGAGATTGGGCATCGATACTCCGGAGTAGACTAGTGTATACATATCTAGACCCTGACGAAGGGCAATGGATTGGTCCCGCAACCATTGGTGGTGTTCACCTAAGATTGTATACAGATGCTCACTGGGTGTGAGTACACCGGACAGGACTCGCCGAGAACTGACTGGATGGTATTATACCTAACGTCAGATAGCAGTTCTCAGGTGACATGTGTGCAGATAGTCCGTTGACTTAAGGTCATCATTTGTCTCGTGTGAGTTCCCACTGTGCTTTGATTGTTACCCTACCACGGCTCAAAGGAGTCGTGCAAACAGGTTTCAGTTGGGCACAGTCCCGAGCCACATGGAGGCAGTGAGCGACTGTTAGGGATTCGTCTCTCCCGGTATAGGGAGATGATATCGCACTGTGGTCGTTTGGTCATTACCATAAGTCCCTGGCCAGGGCTGATTGAGAATTACTGATAGGTTGATCAGTAGATTCTCGGATGGTGATAAAGCCATACCGACACGACTTGTACGGTTATTAGGGGTCTGACGTCCACCACCTCCCTAGACCATACATGCGATACTCTTAGACGAACAGACCGGAATACGCGGATATTGTCACAGACAGGCTCAGTAGGATTTCAGATGGGTTACCTCATCAGCTTTCTTATCGACAACTACCTGGGGACCGTTACGTACAACTAGTGCCGCTTGCGGTCTGTGGTTAAACCCACTGCCAGCGTAGTAGTCGAGTCTTTAGAGTCCCACACAGAGATTTCCCAAACCCAGGCGAAAAGATATAGAGGTCGTATGGTTTTACGACAAAGGTTCGGACGCATACGTGTTTAAACGCACGTACGACATTCGGACAGTCTTTACTAGCCGACTTTGGTTTAAGCCAGATTCTAGTATCAGGTTATTGGATTTATACAGTCTAAAGTTTTTCCGTGTTTTCACGGATGAGAGGGGCGTTCTCGTAATTTTCCGAGAAGCTTCTAGAAGGATGTGACATAAAGAGAGAGGTGGCATTTTCATTTAATGAATTAGTGACTCATTGTGAATGATTCATCATATCATTAATGCATTATTAAATGCTTAATGACTCATGTAATGAATCACCCACTTGCATTAATGAAACATGATGAATAATCTCTTATTATTCATTTCTTTTAATTCATTATGTTTCATATATATCAAATGAGAAGCTTTTTTCATTATAATAATATCATTATCATCTTCTCACTCTCTCTCTTCAAGTTCTCTCTCCTTCACCAAGCCTAATCCTACCCCTCATGAGTTGAGAACAAGGATTAGGAAAGACTAATTACTCTATAACCTATCTCTACATCACCTTAGCTACTCTATTTAGCAACTAGAGAAACTAAGTAACCTCAAGTTTAGAGGTTATAGCTTGGATTAGGGTTCTCGGGTGGATCGTCTATCACGGGAGAAAGCCGAAGAGGACGTGGAGATCCAAAGAGGCCGTAGACAACATCAAGACGAAAGACTAGAACCGTTTGGTATAATCTCTTCGCATAGTAGTTTAAAAACTCTATAGGTTTTGTTAAAACTTGTATAGCAAACGATTCATACGGTAAATCGATGTTTGATCATAGAACTTGATTGTTATTCATATTTCCGCCTCCCCACAAGTATTGGGGTGTTGCACATCGACTTACACCTACTATCTTCCAGCAGGCCATCCAGAGCGGCGACTCGGTAAGATGGCTGGATGCAATGCGGACCGAGATGGAGTCCATGTACACCAACAAAGTATGGACTTTGGACTTTGCTCCAGATGGGGTAAAACCCACAGGATGCAAGTGGATCTTCAAGAAAAAGATTGGTGTAGATGTACAGGTAGAAACCTATAAGGATAGACTTGTTGCAAAGGGTTTTCGTCAAAGACCTATTTTGGACTATGACGAAACTTTTTCTCCAGTGGCTATGCTCAAATCCATTCGGATCCTTCTTACCATTGCCGCCTTCCATGATTATGAGATATGGCAGATAGACATAAAGAGGGCTTTTCTAAATGGTAATTTAGAAGAATGAGTCTATATGGATCAGCCAGAAGGTTTCAATCAGAGTGGGAGCAGCGGGAAAGTGTGCAAGTTGCTTAAGTCTATTTAAGGACTAAAACAGGCATCGCGGAGTTGGAACATCTGTTTTGATGAAACGGTCAAAGAATATCACTTTATCAAAAATCCAGATGAACCATGTATATATAGTAAAATTGTAGCACGAACTATCGTATTTCTCGTTTTGTACGTGGATAGCATTCTCTTGATAGGAAATGGCATTCCTATACTACAATCTATGAAAGGATTCTTATCACACAATTTCTCCATGAAAGACCTGGGTGATGTCTCTTACATTCTGGGGATCCAGATCTATCTTGATTGATCTACGAGAATGTTGGGACTTTCGCAGTCCAGGTATATCAACACTATACTGAAAAGATTCAGTATGGAAGATTCTAAGCGCGGTAATTTACCGGCTTGTCACGGAATTACCCTATCCAAAGAGATGTCTCCCAAGACTGATTTGGAAAAGGATCGCATGTCAGTTATACCCTACGCTTCTGCGGTAGGCTCTATAATGTATGCGATATTGTGTACCAGATAAGATGTAGCTTACGCACTGAGCGTGGTAAGCCGGTATTAGTCAGACCCAAGGGAGAAGCACTGGATAGCAGTAAAGAACATTCTTAAGTACCTGAGAAGGACTAAAGATATGTTCTTTGTTTACGGTGGAAAAGACCTCCAGATCGAGGCTTTTGCTGACTCCAGCTTCCAGAGTGACAAGGATGACTCCAAGTCCATGTCAGGTTATGTCTTTACCCTTAATGGAGGGGCGGTGTGCTGGAAGAGTTCCAAGCAGGACACCGTTGCTGACTCGACGATGGAAGCGGAGTATATAGCTGCTTGCGATGCCGCAAAAGAAGCAGTCTGGATGAAGAAGTTCCTAACAGAACTTCAGGTGGTTCCTACCACTGTTAATCCAATACCGTTGTATTGTGACAACAACGGCGCTATAGCTTTAGCAAAGGAACCCAGGTTCCATCAGAATTCCAGACACATCTTAAGTCGGCATCACCTGATCAGGGAGATCATAGATCGCCAGGAGATCAAGGTCCGGAGAGTTGCTACAGAGGAGAACACTGCAGATCCATTCACAAAGGCCCTACCTCAGACACAGTTGGAGAGGCTATTCGAGATGATAGGTCTTCTATATGCCAGTATATGACCCTAGTGCAAGTGGGAGATTGTTAGTGTATATGCCCTAGGGGCCATTATTGTATCATACTAGCTTGTATATTACTTAATGGAAGCTTGGGATATTCATAGTTGTATTAACAGTCTTGCTCAACATAGTAGTATGCTAATTAGTTTATATCTGTCTTAATATGTGTATATGTTGCTTTTAGCATATCGCGAATACATATTGATAGAGCCTTTAGGATTTTGCTTGACTACCAGCGTTGTGATGGCAGTCACACTAGTGGGAGCTGGGTAGTCTACAAGCACATCCTTTTTCAGGTCCCTAGTTGTAGGATTATCGAGACAGGGCATCGATACTCCAGAGTAGACTAGTGTATACGCTTCTCATCCCAGCAGGGGAGATGGTCTGTTCCACAGCTATTAGTACGTTGTACTGGAGATAGTATGCAGGTGCTCGTTTGGTTGCGGGTACACCGGACAGGACTCGCAGGGAACTGTTGGTTGGTATTATACCCGTCGTCAGTTAACAGTTCCCAGGTGACATGAGTACAACAAAGTCCGTTGACTTGATACTGCTGCTTCGACTCGAGTGTGTTCCCACTGTTCTTAGATTGCTACCCTACCACGGCTCAAAGGAGTCGTGTGATTTAATGAATTTGTTTAACGATCAAAAATATATGTTAGCGCAATCAAGAACGGTGTCGCTTGGTAGCTAGCCGGTGAATACGGGTCGGTCCACAGGGATGTTGTAAATTTCCTAAATGTTCTTATGAGATAATTCCAAAGGGTGTTGGATATTTTAATTAAATCTAAAAAACTAAGTTGAGTTATACTAGAATTAGGAAACTTGCTAGGATTAGATTTAGGTAAAGTTTGGTAATTAAAGATCTACATCTCTTTCAATGCCCTAAATTAGATATCATATTAGGAGTTATGGTAATTATTAATAAAGGGGATTAGGATGATTGGGAAGATGTTTCTTCCTTTACATCCTTGTCCGTCCTTTCTTAATCCTTACCCTAACCTTCATGGAAAACTTTCAGTTCTAGTCTTTTATACTACGGTATCACCGTTACCTCGTAGGTAGAGTACCGTAGGGAGCGGAAGATGAAAGTATGCATGGAGTCCTAATTGTTCATAAGAGATTGGCAAAGAAAGAGATGAGAGATCTTCATCTCTCAAACCCTTCCCTATTCCTAACCCTAACAAGCGAGGAAACTACTCGCTCATTGAGAGATCTACGAAAGACATTATTTTTATGAGTTTTGATTTATGAGATTAAAGATCTACGAAAGAATAAAAAATTCTAAACTAGATTAAACTAGGGCAAGAAGAGAAATTACCTAGGGCAGAAATTAAAACTAAGACTAAGGCAGAAATATAAACCTACTTATGAATTGATGCTCTCCAAACTTCAAAAGAAATCTGAAATTTTATTGATGAAAATAGGCATGAACAAATACAATGAATTGGGTCTCTATTTATAGGACATAGAAAACCTTAGGTTTACAATTGCCGCACGTCTGCATTTACAAAAATACCCCTAGGAAGACTAGTCAGCGCCGCCACAAAAGATGGTAAAAAATTCCACTTCTCCGGGCTTTAGACGGCCGCAGAACCGCGGCCTCAGCAAGGTTTGGGCCGTGGTTCCGCGGCCCAATGGTGGACTTGGAGTGTGGAACTTTCTGGGCTGGCTCTGATTCTTTTGGGCTTCCTACTTCTTTGGTTCTTTACTCAATTTGGCTTCTAGATTTCTTCCAGATTTCCCAGTGAACAATTGCAGTGAACTTTTACCGTTGCTTCGAAATCTTGGACCTTGCGTTGCCTTGTGATTTGTGAACTGATCTTTGTGTAGGCTTTGTCAAAATCCTTCTGTTTGCTGGTCGTAGTCTCACTTTTGCGTCGTCTTTTATCTTTTTCACTGTTCTTGCTCCTAGAACCTGTAACCTGTACTATGTAGCAGACATGGGTCAAAAGCACCTGTTTATTTATAAAAAGAACAAGAATGGGGAATATAATAATGCAATATTATGGTATGAACAAATACACCCAAACTTATTGTAACACTTTGAAATTTCGTTAGAATGTTTTTCGTGTTAATTAGTATTTGTGCGTGTTATTATATATGTGTACATAGGATTATTAATTATTTTTAGTCGTATTACCCTAATTGGGAAAATTTCCATTTTGTAGTGTACACTTGCACACTTAGCATTTTGTGACTTAGGTTTTAAAGTGTTAGCATGTTAACCATTCTTTGTTGCATGGTTCATTGTTATCCCCACCCTTTTTCCAAGTCAAAAAAACCTTTTTAAAATTCAAATTTTCAATTAAAATATGAAGCATGGTGTTAGGTGAGAAACTTTGACTTTTGACCCATTTTTTTCCTTCTCTCTTCTCTCTCTTTTCTCATTTCTGGAAATTCTGCAGAGAGGCAGCAGAACATCAGAAATTCATCACCTTTTTCCTTCCATTTTCACTTCTCTTTGATCTCTACACAAAACCCTACCCAAAATCCCTTTTTCCTTCATAAAAACAAAAGGAAAAATGACCTTTTGGGGGAGTTTGATGGCGAATCTGGACACTTCAGGCTAGAGCTGGGGATTTTGGTGTTTCTTAAGGTCTTTTGAAGGTATTAACTCATGTTTAACACCATTTTCCCATATCTTGTAGTATTTTTAGCAAAATATCACATTTTTGTGCATTTTTAGTGCTATTAAAAGGATTTAGTGATGATATGTTAAAAGTAACATTTTTATGACTTGATTAACTTGGTAATGTGTTGTTAGTGTGTATTTAGACTTGGGTTTGCTTCAGGTTCCACCAAAATACCCTAAAGTATTGTTTTAGTGCTAAATTGGACTTTTTTAACTAGAAATAGGGATATGTTGGATCTGCTACAACCCGAGTTGTTTCAGAATAAAAGTAGATTTTACTGTAGCATGTATGGGGGGTATAGAGTGCACACACAAAACCGGGGGACCCACCTCCCTACCCAGGCCGCCAGAAAATACATTCTGGCCGCAAATTGAGGTCAGATAGGTGAGTTGGGGGTTGGGGTTTGGGCCACTAGAGTCTGCATCTATGTGGAGTGTTTTGGTATATATATTTTTGTAATATCTGTTCTGTATCAAAATCTGGAGTTGAATACCCTATTTCCCATATTTTTACTCTTTAGCGACACGCGTGATACGTGTGTGTGGGTTTTGGGTTTCTGCGTATCGCGACGCGACGGAGTTACTTTAGGCGCGTAATCACACGTTTTAGCGTATCGTGCACACGCGCGCTTGGTTTGCGGCATGGGTTTCTAGTTGACTTTAAATATCGTGTTTGTATGGTTTGAGCTTATGTGTGATATTCTTTGGAATTCTATGTTCGCAGGCAAGTGCGACGGACGCCGCGAAGAAGGGAAAGAAAATCGTCGGCTATACCTAGCGAGAGACTACGGTGAGTAGATTTAACATCTACGGGGAAATCTCCCGCATGGCGTTATGCGTCAGGGCTGATAGGACTTTGTAGCAGCATATTACAGTTACCTATGTTGACTGTTCATGGCTACTATTTTGTGCATACCACATTCCCTGCTATAGGTATATAAACTAGAATTGATAGAACACCGCACCATTACTAACGGTTCATGTTGCACGAGCACTATCCTGCATGTTACACACACACCGTTAGTAATTGCCATGTCACTCACACTGTAGAATTTCCATGATCATTATGTTGTAGCTCATCTTTTATGTGACTTAACATGATATTCATACTTGATGCACATATCACCTTGCTTTGATTTGCATATTGATTCGGATTACATAATATTCATACTTGATGCACATATCACATTGCTTTGATTTGCATATTGATTCGGATTACAAAATATTCATACTTGATGCACATATCACATTGCTTTGATATTCATATTGATTCGGATTACATAATATTCATACTTGATGCACATATCACATTGCTTTGATTTGCATATTGATTCGGATTACATAATATTCATACTTGATGCGCATATCACATTGCTTTGATTTGCATATTTATTCGGATTACATAATATTCATACTTGATGCGCATATCACATTGCTTTGATTTGCATATTGATTAGGATTACATAATATTCATACCAGTGTACACATACCTCGATATCTTCATACTTGCGCACATGCACATTGTATATTCATGCCAGTGTACATATACCTTGATATCTTCATACTTGCGCACATGCACATTATATATTCATGCCAGTGGACACATACCTTGATATCTTCATACTTGCGCACATGCACATTGTATATTCATACTAGTGCACACATACCTTGATATCTTCATACTTGCGCACATGCACATTGTATATTCATACCAGTGCACACATATATTGATATCTTCATACTTGCTTAGATTACGCATTGAGATATCTTGTTTCCATGTTAATTCTGGATTTGGGAAACCGTGGATATTTCAAAAGAGAATAGTTAATTATCTAAAAATCTGGTTTCCCTTGATATGATATTTCGGTGCATCCACCATGTGTTTTCTCGGTGCTAGAGTGATATATGTGAGCCCGAATCGAGGAGTTGGATGAGGCCGATTACGGGAACATGGTGGACCCGGTATGGTACCCGGGGCGAGAACGGTTTCACTGTGTAATAGACGGTGAGCCTGGCAGAGGGACTACTACCTACCGGTGATTGGTTGGACCTGGCAGTTATCCGGAGGATACTGACCAGAGTCGATAGATGGATGCGGGATGATCCGTACTGCCGGAGCCGTAGGTCATTACCGCAGACGTAGCCCGTGGGCTGATCCGGACTGACGGATGCCCGGTGGATTAGGATTTGCGTGTCGATGCTGGATACGAGTACTTTTGTTATTTGGATGCCGAAGTTGGGCACTCGTGATTCTCAGAGATTTACAGGATTGGAGGGCCGATGAGAGTGCCAGCGCCTGAGCTATTTGGGGGATCTGGGTGCATTGATGGACACTGATTATATATATTCCACATTGACATTCCGTGTAGATGTTATATTTCCCATGCTCAGCATTCATTATTCCATCTCAACCTGTAGTTAGATTACCTGATAGAGCACTTGCATGATTATTGCACATACTGCTTATCACGCATTGATATCATCTGCTGGCATATGATAGAGTAGCGCAGTACGTGCATGCTCGCGATTACCTTTATATGTTATTTCTATTCACGAGTTGGCAACTCACCCCCGTTGTGCCGCAGTGATTGCAGGTTGCCCCTCGGCATAGTCGCGGCAGGCTGCCTTTTTGCTTCTTTTGGCTACAGATACCACTACAGTTGGTGCGAGAGCTAGTTTGCTATTAGGTGGGTTGTGGTATCTGGTTACTTTTATTGTACACACTTTTGTATCTAGTATGCTCCATCAACCATATATGTACTGGACTTAGAGACAGTGTGCGGACGATGTTGTATATTTTGTATTCTGGTGTCGAGCTCGTAGGAGCCGACTGTATATATTTATGCAGTTTATTTTGCTGTGATGTTTACTTATTGCTCATTCTTCGCTACGGCGTCGTGTATTACTCTTGTGTTGTTGTTTTCCGCCGTTGGGCGTGATTGCTCCCGTTTGGGAATGCTTTATTTCATTGTATATCATTTCACTTATATCCTGTTTTATACCCTATTTTCGGGGTTACTTTTACAAAGGAAATGCTGCCAAAATTATTATAAGGATAATTTACCTTTAAAAAGAACTTTATTGAACTATTAAAGGTTTTCTAAATGTTTAATTGAATGTTTGCAACACTCACTACTTTTTAATGGTTTTGATTTCTGGGTTCGGCTTACTTAGTCGCGTTACGCCTGTAGAGGTTGCGTGGTTAAGTGCCGGTCACGGGTCGAAATATTCGGGTCATGACAAAGTTGGTATCAGAGCGTAGGTTTTACCTTCGGAGTGTAGGATGACCCTGGTATGATGGAGTAGGTAGCTGAAGCAGAGTGGCGTAGCATGCGTATGTTCCGCGGCATACTCACGAAACGGTACTCCGCCAAGGCGACCTTAGGACTTGTTGAGTTAAATTCCTTCTCGAGTATATACATTCTTGTGATTCGATTTCCGTACCCTTATCAAATCCTACTTTTCTTTTCAGCCATTATGCCGCCAAAGACAACGAGGGCGCAGAGAGCGGCCGCGAGGGCCGAGATTCGAGTTGACTCGTCTGAGACGAGGACTGATCCGGATAGTACACCGGTTGTGCCCGAACAGGCTGTTCCTGCCATGACAGATCAGATTGCCATGTTACGGGCTGGTGTGCAGGAGATGCGCCAGACGGTGGGATCCAGTATGCAGGAGATGCGCCAGATGATGGGATCTCTAGTTGAGACACTTTGAGCGCAGCGACCAGAGGTAGTTCCACCCGTTGCAGAGACCGCGGTGGTACCCATAGTACAGGCAGTTGCCCCTGCAGCTACAGAGGTTATTACAGTATCGCTATCAGAGTTTATGAGGCTGAAGCCTCCGGTCTTCATAGGCACCGATGCAGCTGAGGACCCACAGTCTTTCATTGATAGGATGGCTCGGATATGCCGTTCCCTAAGATGCGCAGATGCGAGATGGGTTGAGTTCACGAGCTTTCGCCTGGAAGGTCTTGCGCAGAAATGGTGCGAATCAGTCCAAAAGGGTAGAGCAGCAGGTCTTCCTCCTATGACCTGGACAGAATTCGTGGCGCTATTCCTTGCCCGCTTTCTTCCCCTGAGTGTCAGAGATGCTAGAGCACGCAGGTTCGAGTCCTTACGCCAGACTCCAGAGATGTCAGTGGCAGAGTATGATGTGTTGTTCATCGAGCTATCAGTTTATGCTCCGTACTTAGTGGCTACCGAGGAGATGCGAGTTAGGAGATTTGTCCGAGGCTTGCTCACACCATTGTTCCTTGCGATCAGCGCGCAGCATTACGAGACATACGCAGCAGCAGTAGATGCAGCATTATTGGTTGAGGAGCGCCTTGCTGAGACTTCGGCAGTTCCAGGGCCGAAGAGAGTTCGTGCAGATACATCAGTGCAGAGACGGCCTTTTCGGCGCCATGACTGGCACCTTGCAGGTGGCAGAGATTCGAGGCGAGGCCAGTTGTTTAGCTCCTATCCCCAGGAGGGTCAGCGACCATCATCGGGATGTTTCTGTTGCGGGAGTTCTGATCATCGTATGCGAGATTGTCCTGAGATACCATGGAGGGAGGCGGCAGCACCACATGTCACATTACCACCTTCACCACCCCAGAGGGCGTTGCCTATTATACCTACTGTTACTCAGCGTCAGACCCATGCACAGAGAGGTCGTGGTCGCGGAGGATTTGTTCATAGAGGACGAGGTGATCGAGGCAGAGGACGACCAGCTGCCGACAGGGGACAGTCAGTCGCAGGTGGAAGACATGCTGAGTTTTTGCGTTGACGCATCAGGACGCGCAGGCGTCCAATGTGGTGGTCTCAGGTATCCTTCCAGTATGTTCTGTTGATGCACACGTGTTATTCGATCCCGGATCCACGCACTCGTACGTGTCCACACACTTTGTGCCGAGTTTGGGTAGAGAGTCCAGTTTGCTTGATCAGCCGCTTGTGGTGACTACTCCTGTGGGAGAGTCGTTTGTTGCTAGGCACGTTTTCCGATCCTGTACCGTTCGTATTGGCGAGAGAGAGTTTCCTGTCGATTTGATCCTTCTTGAGATGTTAGACTTCGACATTCTGTTGGGCATGGATTGGTTAGCCACGTGCTATGCTTCTGTTGACTGCCGCGAGAAGACAGTTAGATTTTGATTTCCCAGTGAGTCGGTTTTTGTTGTGTTGGGGGACCGTGGTGCCACCCCTCACGGTGTGATTTCTTCTTTTCTCGCTGGACAGTTTTTGAGGAAGGGATGTCAGGGATTTCTCTCCTATGTTTGCGAGACTAGAGCTACAGAGTTTCCGTTGGATCAGATTCCGGTTGTTAGCAAGTCCCCTGATGTGTTCCCTGATGAGCTTCCTGGGCTACCGCCCGAGCACGACATTTCTTTCTGTATTGATTTGGTTCCTGGCACATGGCCTATTTCCATACCGCCTTATCGGATGGCCCCGGCGGAACTTAGAGATTTGAAGGGTCAGTTGCAAGATTTGCTGGATAAGGGACTTATTCGACCCAGTGTTTCTCCTTGGGGTGCTCCAGTCCTGTTTGTTAAGAAGAAGGACGGCAGTATGCGTTTGTGTATCGACTACCGTCAGCCGAACGGAGTGACAATGCGGAACAGGTATCCTTTGCCACGCATGAACGATTTGTTCGACCAGCTTCAGGGGGCAGGATACTTTTCGAGGATCGATTTGCGATCAGGCTACCATCAGTTGCGGGTTCGATAAGAGGACATTCCTGGGACAGCTTTCTGCACGCGCTACGGCCATTACGAGTTTCTGGTGATGTCGTTCGGACTCACCAACGCGCCAGCAGTATTCATAGACTTGATGAACCGTATTTTCCGGCCGTATCTTGATCTGTTCATCATAGTGTTCATTAACGATATTCTGGTGTATTCTCAGAGTAAAGAGGAGCACGAGCAGCACCTGCGGATTACACTGCAGACCTTAAGGGAGCATCAGCTTTTCGCCAAATTCTCCAAGTGTGCTTTCTGGCTGGACAGCGTAGACTTCTTGGGGCACGTGATTACACGAGATGGGATATGTGTAGACCCGAGGAAGATTGAGGCCGTTCGGAGATGGCCCAGACCCAAATCAGTTACGGAGATTCGCAGCTTTCTAGGGCTGGCCGGCTACTACAGGCGGTTTGTGCAGGACTTCTCCCATATTGCTACACCTTTGACCGGGTTGACCCGGAAGGGAGTTCCTTTCGTTTGGACGGAGGAGTGTGGGCACAGTTTTCAGCAGTTACAGGCTCTACTGACTATGGTGCCGGTATTATCATTGCCTTCAGGATCCGGCGGATTTATGGTTTATTATGATGCTTCACGAGTGGGGCTAGGGTGCGTATTGATGAAGCATGACAGGGTGATCGCGTATGCTTCGCGGCAATTGAAGAAACATGAACAGAACTACCCCACTCACGATTTGGAGATGGCTACAATGGTCTTTGCACTTAAGATCTGGCGACATTACTTATACGGCGAGTCGTGCCAGATATTCACTGATCACAAGAGCTTAAAGTATATATTTCAGCAGCGAGACCTGAACCTTAGACAGCGCCGATGGATGGAGTTAGTGAAGGATTATGATTGCGAGATCTTGTACCACCCGGGCAAGGCTAATGTAGTGGTGGATGCTTTGAGTAGGAGGCCCGGGGGTAGTTTATCTTCTTTGAGCGCGGTGCAGAGGAATTCGTCGGCAGATTGGCAGATTTTATGCGATAGCCGGGTACAGTTCGAGTTTATGCCGATCGGAGGACAGATTGCGTATGTTCATGCACGCCCACAGTTTCTCGACCGTATACATGAGGCACAGCATAGTGATGACCGATGTTCAGAGATTAGGACAAAGATTGGATAGGGCAGATTTCCCGAGTTCATGATCGATGATCAGGGGATACTACGATTTGGGGGTAAACTGTGCGTACCAGATGCTACGGGATTGCGGCACGAGATTCTTGAAGAGGCACATCGATCGGTATACAGTGTTCATCCCGGTTCCACCAAGATGTACCATGACATGAGAGGTGTTTACTGGTGGGACGGAATGAAGAGAGGCATCACAGATTTTGTGTCGAGATGCCTGACTTGTCAGCAAGTCAATGCTGAGCACCAGAGGCCCGCGGGAGAGCTACAGCCATTACCCATTCCGGAGTGGAAATGGGAGCAGATTTCTATGGACTTCATTGTGGGTCTACCCAGGACTAGTCGAGGGTATGACTCCATCTGGGTGATCGTGGATCGTTTGACGAAAGCGGCTCACTTCCTACCGGTGAAGACGACTTTCGGATTTGCTCAGTATGCCGAGATATACATTGACGAGATTGTACGACTGCACGGAATTCCGACATGTATCATGTCCAACAGAGGCACCCAGTTTATGAGCCGACTATAGCAGAGGCTTCAGGAGGCTTTGGGCGCTCGCTTGAGTTTCAGCACAACATTTCATCCACAGACCGACGGACAGTCAGAGCGGACTATTCAGACTCTCGAGGACATGCTCAGAGCGTGCGTCTTACACTTTGGAGGGAGCTAGGATCATCATTTACCCTTAGTAGAGTTCTCCTACAACAACAGCCACCCGGAGACCATTCAGATGGCACCGTTTGAGGCTTTTTATGGGAGGAGATGCAGATCGCCCGCCTGTTGGACGGAGCTCAGTGAGAGCAGTATCTTAGGGCCATAGATTATGGAGAAGACGACCGCGAAGATCCAGTTGATTCGCGATAGGATGAGAGCAGCCCAGAGTAGGCAGAGATCTTATGCGGACCGTCGTCGGGGCAAACTTGAGTTTTCTGTTGGTGATCATGTTTTCTTGAGGGTCTCCCCAATGAAAGGTATGATGAGATTTGGGAAGAAGGGGAAGCTTAGTCCCAGATATGTGGGCCCCTTCGAGATCCTCGAGCGTGTTGGTGCAGTTGCGTATCGGTTGGCCCTTCCGCCCAGTTTTCCAGATGTGCACCCCGTATTTCACGTTTCGATGCTCTACAGATATCTTCATGATCCTTCGCATGCGATTCATGTAAGTCCGTGTTGCCCATCCCGGTGCTTACGGGAGGCGGAAAACATAATAAAAATCGGATTTTTTAATGACTTAGGCAACATGGACTATGCTTGTGAGGATCTTTGCTAAACTAAAACTAGCTAAAGTAAACTAACAACTAACAAAGTTGTAGAAAGGTTATACCTTTGGTCTTTAGTCCTTCTCTCCTTGCTCCTAGGTATGGTAGAAAAGGATCACCTTGCTTGTCTTCTCCCGTCAAAGAAGGATCCACCCGAAAGCCACCACCTTTAGCTTCAACTCCAAGCTAGGAGTAACTAGAGTGCAAGAAATGCTAAGACTTGAACCCTAGAAGTGAGTAGAGAAGATCAAGAGAGGGTTTTTCTCAAGCTTTTTGTTTCTCAACACATGAGAGGGAGAGAGCTTGAGGGAGAGGATGAGCAAGAGAGAGAAAAGAAATGAGAGAATGAGAATAATAGTGAGCCATTCTCACTAATATGTGAGGATAAGTTTAATTAGATAATTAGCTTGAAAATTGTCATGATAAATCATGAATTGACCATTATCATTTCATTTTTGCAAAGATCAAAGAGCATCTTCCAAATGAAATGATTATGGTCAAGTTGTCAACATGGTCAACAAGTCAATGAAGTCAAATTGTCAACAACAACCATGCACAATAATTAAGCTAATTATCAATTAACAATAATCCACACAAAATCAATAGGGTTAATAAAATGACAAAGGCCATTAACCCTAAACAAGGTCCTCTCCCCCAATCTCAAGCAACTGTGCATACGCACCCGCATTCGTGATCCGAGGAACACGAACACAATGAGAAAAACCAATCTCAAATCATATACTAGGATCCGGCTTAAACCAAAGCCCGCTAGTATAAACTGTCCGGACAGCAAACGTGCACAAGTGCGCGGATGCGAACGAACCCTGTCGCAAAACCATGCGACCTCTACTCGTTTTGCCTAAAGGCGAATAGCTCTCTGTGTGGGACTCTAAAGACTCGACACTACGCTGGCAGTGGGTTTAACCACAGACCGCAAGCGGCACTAGCTGTACGTAACGGTCCCCAGGTAGATGTCGATAAGAAGACTGACGAGGTGAACCCCATCTGCACTCCTACTGAGCCTGTATGTGACAGTCTCCGTACAGTCCGGTCTGTTCGTCTGATACATCGCATGGCGGGCCTAGGGGGGCGGTGAACGTCAGTCCCCTAATAGCGGTACAAGTCGTGTCGGAGTGTAGCCCAGAACACCCTGAGATAACACTGGAAACCTACCAGTATATCTCGCTTGCCCTGGCCAGGGACTACTCGTGTAATGGCTCTCCTAGACACAGCGCGATGTCAACCCCCAATACCGGGAGAGACGAATCCTGTCTAACCGTCACTGCCTCCAAGTGCTTCGGGACTGCACCCAAAAACTACCTGTTTGCACAGCTCCTTTGAGCCGTGGTAGGGTAGTAATCAAAGTGCAGTGGGAACACACTCGAGGCGAAGTGACAGTGTCAAGTCAGCGGACTAAGCTGTACTCATGTCACCTGGGAACTGATAACTGACGATAGGTATATTACCAACCAACAGTTCCCGACGAGTCCTGTCCAGTGTACTCGTAACCTAACGAGCACCCGCATACTATCCCAAGTACGACGTACTAACGGCTGTGGGACAGACCGTCTCCCACACTGGGATGAGAAGCGCATACGCTAGTCTACTCCGGAGTATCGATGCCCTGTCTCGATAGTCCAACGACCAGGGACCTGTATAAGGATGTGCTTATAGATTACCCAGCTCCCACGAGTGCGAGCGCCATCACAACGCTGGTAATCAAGCAAAGATCCTAAGGGCTCTACTAATATGTATACCAGCAATATGCTAAAAGAAACACATGCACATATTAAAGCAGAGACAAACCAAGTAGCATACTACCATTTCGAGCAAGATTGTATATACAACTGTGAATATCCCAAGCTTCCATTAAGTAATATACAAGCTAGTATGATACAGTAATGGCCTCTAGGGCATATACACTAACAATCTCCCACTTGCACTAAGGCCATGTACTGGCGTATCGAAGACCTATCATCTCGATCAGCCGCTCGAACTGAGTCTGGGGCAAGGCCTTGGTGAATGGATCTGCTGTGTTATCCTCTGATGCAACTCTCCGGACCTCGATCTCCTGGCGATCCACGATCTCCCTGATCAGGTGATACCGCCTTAAGATGTGTCTGGATTTCTGATGGGACCTGGGTTCCTTCGCTAAAGCTATAGCCCCGTTGTTGTCGCAATACAGAGGTATTGGGTCAACAATGGACGGAACCACCTGAAGTTCTTTCAAGAACTTCCTCATCCAGACAGCTTCTTTTGCGGCATCAGATGCAGCGATGTATTCCGCTTCCATAGTCGAGTCAGCAACGGTTTCCTGTTTGGAGCTCTTCCAACACACCGCCCCTCCATTGAGGGTAAAGACAAAACCCGACATGGACTTGGAATCATCCTTGTCACTCTGGAAGCTGGAGTCAGCAAAGGCCTCAACCTGCAGGTCTTTTCCGCCATACACCAAGAACATCTCCTTAGTCCTTCTCAGGTACTTGAGAATGTTCTTTACTGCTATCCAATGTTTCTCCCCTGGGTTTGACTGATACCTGCTTACCACACTCAGTGCATAAGCCACATCCGGTCTGGTACATAACATCGCATACATTATAGAGCCTACCGCAGAAGCGTAGGGTATAATAGACATGCGATCCCTCTCCAAATCAGTCTTGGGAGACATCTCTTTGGAGAGGGTGATCCCGTGACAAGCCGGTAGATTACCGCGCTTGGAATCTTCCATACTGAATCTCTTCAGTATGGTGTCGATGTACCTGGACTGCGAGAGTCCTAATATCCTCTTGGATCTGTCACGGTAGATCCGGATACCCAGAATGTAGGAGGCATCACCCAGGTCTTTCATGGAGAACCTGTGTGACAAGAACCCCTTGACAGATTGTAGCATAGGAATGTCATTTCCTATTAAGAGAATGTCATCCACGTATAAAACGAGGAATACTACAGTTCTCGCTACAAATCTACAATAGATGCATGGTTCATCTGGATTTTTGATAAAGCCAAATTCTTTGACCGTCTCATCAAAACAGATGTTCCAACTCCGCGATGCCTGCTTGAGTCCATAAATGGACTTGAGCAACTTGCACACCTTTCCGCTGCTCCCACCCTGAATGAAACCCTCTGGCTGGTCCATATAGACACACTCCTCTAAATGACCATTTAGAAAAGCTGTCTTTACGTCCATCTGCCAAATCTCATAATCGTGGAAAGCAGCAATGGCAAGAAGGATCCGAATGGATTTCAGCATAGCTACTGGAGAAAAGGTTTCGTCATAGTCCAAACCAGGTCGCTGACGAAAACCCTTTGCTACCAGTCTAGCTTTATAGGTCTCAACCTGTCCATCTACACCAATCTTCCTTTTGAAGATCCACTTGCATCCTACGGGTTTTACCCCGTCTGGAGCAATGTCCAACGTCCATACCTTGTTGGTGTACATGGACTCCATCTCGGTCCGCATTGCATCCAGCCATTTTACCGAGTCGACGCTCTGAATGGCTTGCTGGAAGCTAGTAGGCTCATCACAATCCAGGATGCAGTCTTCTCTATCCCCGTCAATGAGAAAACCGTAGTATCTCTCGGGCGGATGAGACTGCCTACTACTCCTGCGGAGTGGCATAGGAATGTCCTGTTCTTTTGAACCTTCTGGTTCCACTAAACTTTCAGTAGTAGTTTGTGGTTCTGGAATTTCTTCCAGTTCTATTGCGCTCCCACTTATTTCTTTTTCTATGAACTGATGTTCTAGAAAGTGGGCATTGCGAGAAACAAGGACTTTTTGTTCCTCTGCGTAATAGAAAAGATACCCCCTGGAGTTCTTTGGGTATCCCACAAACTTGCACAGTACTGAGCGTGCCTCGAGCTTGTCCACATGCTGCTTTTTGACATAAGCTGGACATCCCCAAATCTTCAAGTATTGAAGATAGGGTTTCTTCCCACTCCATAACTCATATGGTGTGGTAGGCACAGTCTTAGTGGGAACACGGTTCAAAAGATATGCAGCTGTTTCTAGCGCATATCCCCAGAAAGATCGCGGTAACTCAGCATTACTCATCATGGACCGTACCATATCCAATAGGGTTCGGTTCCGTCTCTCCGATACACCGTTATGTTGCGGAGTGTATGGAGGAGTAAGCTGAGAGAGAATTCCATTCTCTTTTAAGTAATTCAGGAATTCGGCACTTAAGTATTCTCCTCCTCGATCCGATCTTAGGATCTTGATACTTTTGCCTGTTTGTTTTTCTACTTCATTCTTATATTCCTGGAACTTATCAAAAGCTTCGGATTTATGCTTCATTAAGAAGACATGTCCGAATCTTGAGAAATCATCCGTAAAAGTTATGAAGTAAGAAAAACCGCTTCGCGCATGTGTAGACATTGGACCACACACGTCGCTGTGTACGAGTCCCAAGAGCTCGCTCGCTCTTTCTCCGTGTCCAGAAAACGGAGCCTTTGTCATCTTTCCTTTGAGACAGGATTGACAAGTTGCATACGATTGATAATCGAACGAATCTAAATATCCTTCAGTATGTAACTTAGTCAATCTTCTCTCGTTGATGTGACCCAGTCTACAATGCCATAAGAAAGTTTTATTAATTTCTGGAGACTTTCTTTTGTGTGTATTCTGGATATTGAAAACCTGTGGTTGGTTTAAAACGTAAATACCGTTGTTCAATGTACCTGACCCAATCAACACTTGATTAAGGTGAATGTTCACTACATTACTTACAAATGCAAATTCATAACCT
This sequence comes from Agapanthus africanus, assembly GCA_030015575.1. Lineage (NCBI taxonomy): Eukaryota > Viridiplantae > Streptophyta > Magnoliopsida > Asparagales > Amaryllidaceae > Agapanthus > Agapanthus africanus. Next base: position 38,714,980 of record JASDDO010000029.1, read on the forward strand.
TCTTTAGATAATAAAGATACAGAAATGATATTACAGGTTGCATTTGGTACATAATAACAACTACGCAAAACCAAAAAGTGTCCATCTGATAATCCCAGGTGATAGTCCCCCACGGCCTCTGCATCCATGCTAGCACCGTTCGCAACTCTGAGGGTCATGTCACCTGCCTTCAAAACTCTACGCTTTCTCAACGCCTGCAAAGAATTACAGATATGAGATCCTGATCCGGTATCCAATACCCAGGATGTAGAGTTTATTGATAGACAGTTTTCAATAACATACACACCTGAAGCTGAAGCTGCAACTCGCTTCAAATCCTGTGTTCTGGCTTTCCAAGCCTTGCAATCTTGTTTCCAGTGGCCACTTTTGTGACAATAGAAGCATTCTTCCTTCCCCACCAGCTTCCCCGCTACCTTTGTTGCTTTACCCTTTCCCTTCGTATCCACTTTACCGACACCGCCTCTTGGTTTGGCGGGGGCTTTCTTCTTCTTGCCCTTGGCTTTCGCCCTGGACCTAGAAGAGGAAGATCCTCCTACAAACAAAGTGGATGTCTCCCTACCCTTCTGTAGGGTGCCCTCAGCAGTCCTCAACATGTTCAGAAGCTCGGCAAGTTCAACCTCCTTTCCTTGCATGTTGAAGTTAAGAATGAACTGGGCGTAAGTGGAAGGAAGGGACTGGAGAATCAGATCAGTATAGAGTTCATTCTCCAACGTGGTCCCAAGGTCCGCGAGCTCCTCTATGTAGCCGATCATCTTAAGCACGTGGTCCGCTACCGATGATCCGACGGCCAACCTTGCCGAAAAGAGCTTCTTCGACACTTCGTATCTTGCGATACGAGACTGCTCTCCATACAGTTCTTTTGTATGGAGAAATATGGACTCTAGGTCCATATTCTCGTGCCTCCTCTGATGGTCGTTGTCCATCGAGGCTAATACGAGGCATTTGGCCCTCGCGCAATCTATCTCCCATGTCTTACGGATTTCTACATCCGCGACGCTGGAGGTGGGACCTGGGACGGGGGGAGCTTTGGTGGTAAGTATATACCCCAGCTTGTCATAAGTGATAGCCATCTTGACATTCCTGAGCCAATCTTTGTAGTTTGGCCCTGTCAATATGTTTTTATCTAATAGTAACTTAAGTCCGGTCATCTTGAATGGTCGCTGCAATTAGGAGAGAGAAAAGAAACACTTTAGCATGATGCTCTTGCAAGTTTAGAGTGGTTTTTAGTTTGTCTAAACTGGATGGCTCCCACTGTCTCTCGAATCCCTTCTCAAACCATAAAGAAAAGGATTAGCCGGGATCATTCTCACCGTACAATACTTGCTTAACCGTTCAGCCAGGCCAGTGTCGGTACTTCGAGGGAGGTTTTCCAACGCTTTCGCGAAGTTCCTTAATTAAGTAACCTCTTTTCCCTGTGGGCGTAGCCCCGCTAACACCTTTCTAGGCACCTACTAGGTTTATAGCATTGATCGTTAAGTGAGAGTTTTCCCGAGGAGTAGCATATACTCACAGTAGGATCGGGATCCAAATATCATCGCGTGATAAAACCGAAGGAATCCTACCAGAATTATCACACTCCAAATGGTATGCAACGCTAGCAAGTTTCAGTACTTATGAAACTCCCGATGTGGATTTTTGCCCCATGCTCTTATGACCTTGGCGTGAGGTCAAAATGTCATAAGTCACATGTCAAGTTCTTCCCATCATTATCCTGGTTAATTTGAACCCACCCGTACCTACCCTTGACGTAGGCCAAAACGGCAGTACGACTGTCTCAAATCAACGCATTCTATCTATGCAACGGATAAATATCCGGCAGCTACCAATCACTATGCCTTGGCGTGAGGTCAAAATACATAGCTTGAATACTACCGAATATTTAACCGAAATGATGGAGGGCTACGGATGGTTTAGGCGAAACCGTGAACGTAGTGAACTTGATATAATCGATGGAACGAGATAGCTTTTAAAAGGAGTGGTTCAAGCTCCGCGTTTAAAAGTTTTAGTTTTGAAAAGAACCGAGTGGTTTTCAAAGTGTTCCAATCGACTTTTACTTGGTTTATTTCTTGCATTAGTTCTTTTAATGCGTCCCATCATTTAATCCTACCATTGCAGAAAACAACCAAAATATGACGTACGCTTATGCCATTCGCATTCGCCACGGGGCCCCGTCATCACCCGTTAGGTTACTTAACTAACGACAGAGCGGGGGCTGGGCTAGCGCGGCTGTAAAACATAAGCAACGCCTAAATAGTTATTATATATAAATATATAGCAATGATAGACATTACAGATCACAGATGAATACATTGGATATACTAGGAATCCGCAATGCGTTCGAGCCTGCAACGCAAAGCGGATTACACGGTCGCGGTGAATAGCCAATACCCCACCCAAGACCCCTACGGGTGCGGCAAACTACCCGCCAAGCACCCGAAGCGAAGCAACCTCCCTCACCACCGTGAGTAGGCCACTCGGCACTTCGAGTACCCGGTAGTTTGTGCACCCCCTCCATGGGTCTATCCTAGGAGCAAAAACAGTAAAAAGAATTATACAATGACGGCTACAACCCCGACCCGGTTGTGCGGCCATACAAAGAATATTATTACATCAATTTACATGTTACAAATGAATGAAAGAAAAACAACGCTCATCTCACATCCAACCCGGCTATTCACCCGCGACAATCCAATCCATTCATATCCACAAACCAACAACAAACACAGATCATGTATAACCCCGACTAATCGTCTTATAGCGATTAGCCGACGTTCAATACATGCAAGCATTACAGATATAACCGATGTAGTTAAAGCGTAGTGAAGTTCCGGAAAAATACGGATTTATAGGCCCGCAAAAGCAAATTTTAGTTCTGGAAAATCTGGGCATATAATATATATCCTAAAAATCCCAAAAACAATACAGAAAGACACTGCACGAAAAACGATGCAGTGAAGACATCAAACCGCGGCGCTTCCGCGGCACGAGCCTACCTCGTGCGGCGGAAGCGCGGCGGTTTGGATGATTCTCTGTCTCGTTTTTCGTGGGTGTTTTTAAAAAACCCTGAGATGAATTTACAAATATAAAGTTTTCTATTTTGAGCAGAAAAAATTTCAACAGAAACTAGGGTTTTTCAAAGTTCGGTTTTTGGATTTTTCGGTTTCGAAACTTCGCTACACTTTACTACCTAGCTAGTTTGAGTTTAGTTAGGCTCTGATACCACTGTAAGTCCGTGTTGCCCATCCCGGTGCTTACGGGAGGCGGAAAACATAATAAAAATCGGATTTTTTAATGACTTAGGCAACATGGACTATGCTTGTGAGGATCTTTGCTAAACTAAAACTAGCTAAAGTAAACTAACAACTAACAAAGTTGTAGAAAGGTTATACCTTTGGTCTTTAGTCCTTCTCTCCTTGCTCCTAGGTATGGTAGAAAAGGATCACCTTGCTTGTCTTCTCCCGTCAAAGAAGGATCCACCCGAAAGCCACCACCTTTAGCTTCAACTCCAAGCTAGGAGTAACTAGAGTGCAAGAAATGCTAAGACTTGAACCCTAGAAGTGAGTAGAGAAGATCAAGAGAGGGTTTTTCTCAAGCTTTTTGTTTCTCAACACATGAGAGGGAGAGAGCTTGAGGGAGAGGATGAGCAAGAGAGAGAAAAGAAATGAGAGAATGAGAATAATAGTGAGCCATTCTCACTAATATGTGAGGATAAGTTTAATTAGATAATTAGCTTGAAAATTGTCATGATAAATCATGAATTGACCATTATCATTTCATTTTTGCAAAGATCAAAGAGCATCTTCCAAATGAAATGATTATGGTCAAGTTGTCAACATGGTCAACAAGTCAATGAAGTCAAATTGTCAACAACAACCATGCACAATAATTAAGCTAATTATCAATTAACAATAATCCACACAAAATCAATAGGGTTAATAAAATGACAAAGGCCATTAACCCTAAACAAGGTCCTCTCCCCCAATCTCAAGCAACTGTGCATACGCACCCGCATTCGTGATCCGAGGAACACGAACACAATGAGAAAAACCAATCTCAAATCATATACTAGGATCCGGCTTAAACCAAAGCCCGCTAGTATAAACTGTCCGGACAGCAAACGTGCACAAGTGCGCGGATGCGAACGAACCCTGTCGCAAAACCATGCGACCTCTACTCGTTTTGCCTAAAGGCGAATAGCTCTCTGTGTGGGACTCTAAAGACTCGACACTACGCTGGCAGTGGGTTTAACCACAGACCGCAAGCGGCACTAGCTGTACGTAACGGTCCCCAGGTAGATGTCGATAAGAAGACTGACGAGGTGAACCCCATCTGCACTCCTACTGAGCCTGTATGTGACAGTCTCCGTACAGTCCGGTCTGTTCGTCTGATACATCGCATGGCGGGCCTAGGGGGGCGGTGAACGTCAGTCCCCTAATAGCGGTACAAGTCGTGTCGGAGTGTAGCCCAGAACACCCTGAGATAACACTGGAAACCTACCAGTATATCTCGCTTGCCCTGGCCAGGGACTACTCGTGTAATGGCTCTCCTAGACACAGCGCGATGTCAACCCCCAATACCGGGAGAGACGAATCCTGTCTAACCGTCACTGCCTCCAAGTGCTTCGGGACTGCACCCAAAAACTACCTGTTTGCACAGCTCCTTTGAGCCGTGGTAGGGTAGTAATCAAAGTGCAGTGGGAACACACTCGAGGCGAAGTGACAGTGTCAAGTCAGCGGACTAAGCTGTACTCATGTCACCTGGGAACTGATAACTGACGATAGGTATATTACCAACCAACAGTTCCCGACGAGTCCTGTCCAGTGTACTCGTAACCTAACGAGCACCCGCATACTATCCCAAGTACGACGTACTAACGGCTGTGGGACAGACCGTCTCCCACACTGGGATGAGAAGCGCATACGCTAGTCTACTCCGGAGTATCGATGCCCTGTCTCGATAGTCCAACGACCAGGGACCTGTATAAGGATGTGCTTATAGATTACCCAGCTCCCACGAGTGCGAGCGCCATCACAACGCTGGTAATCAAGCAAAGATCCTAAGGGCTCTACTAATATGTATACCAGCAATATGCTAAAAGAAACACATGCACATATTAAAGCAGAGACAAACCAAGTAGCATACTACCATTTCGAGCAAGATTGTATATACAACTGTGAATATCCCAAGCTTCCATTAAGTAATATACAAGCTAGTATGATACAGTAATGGCCTCTAGGGCATATACACTAACAATTCAGCACCCGACGATCCAGCTTGAGCGCGACCTTTCCTATGCAGAGCAGCCGGTGATGATCTTGGATCGACAAGTGAAGAAATTGAGGTCGAAAGAAATACCGTCCGTCAAGGTTTTTTGGCGTGGTCCGAACAAAGAGGAAGTCACTTGGGAGACCGAGAGCGAGATGAGGAAGAGGTATCCCCGTCTTTTTGAAGGTACATATAGTTAGAATTTTAAATTCGGGGACCGAATTTCTTTAAGGGGGTAGATTGTATCACTTTGAAATTTCGTTAGAATGTTTTTCGTGTTAATTAGTATTTGTGCATGTTATTATATATGTGTACATAGGATTATTAATTATTTTTAGTCGTATTACCCTAATTGGGAAAATTTTCATTTTGTAGTCTACACATGCACACTTAGCATTTTGTGACTTAGGTTTTAAAGTGTTAGCATGTTAACCATTCTTTGTTGCATGGTTCATTGTTATCCCCACCCTTTTTCCAAGTCAAAAAAACCTTTTTAAAATTCAAAATTTCAATTAAAATAAGAAGCATGGTGTTAGGTGAGAACCCTTGACTTTTGACCCATTTTTTTCCTTCTCTCTTCTCTCTCTTTTCTCATTTCTGGAAATTCTGCAGAGAGGCAGCAGCAACATCAGAAATTCATCACCTTTTTCCTTCCATTTTCACTTCTCTTTGATCTCTACACAAAACCCTACCCAAAATCCCTTTTCCCTTCACAAAAACAAAGGAAAAATGACCTTTTGGGGGAGTTTGATGGCGAATCTGGACACTTCAGGCTAGAGCTGGGGATTTTAGTGTTTCTTAAGGTCTTTTGAAGGTATTAACTCATGTTTAACACCCTTTTCCCATATCTTTTAGTATTTTTAGCAAAATATCACATTTCTGTGCATTTTTAGTGCTATTAAAGGGATTTAGTGATGATATGTTAAAAGTAAGATTTTTATGACTTGATTAGCTTGGTAATGTGTTGTTAGTGTGTATTTAGACTTGGGTTTGCTTCAGGTTCCACAAAAATACCCTAAAGTATTGTTTTAGTGCTAAATTGGACTTTTTTAACTAGAAATAGGGATCTGTTGGATCTTCTACAACCCGAGTTGTTTCAGAATAAAAGTAGATTTTACTGTAGCATGTATGGGGAGTATAGAGTGCACCCACAAAACCGGGGGACCCACCTCCCTACCCAGGCCGCCAGAAAATACATTCTGGCCGCAAATTGCGGCCAGATGGGTGAGTTGGGGGTTGGGGTTTGGGCCACTGGAGTCTGCATCTATGTGGAGTGTTTTGGTATATAAATTTTTGTAATATCAGTTCTGTATCAAAATCTGGAGTTGAATACCCTATTTCCCGTATTTTTAATCTTTCGCGACACGCGTGATACGTGTGTGTGGGTTTTGGGTTTCTGCGTATCGCGACGCGACGGAGTGACTTCAGGCACGTAATCACATGTTTTAGCGTATCGCGCACACGCGCGCTTGGTTTGCGGCATGGGTTTCTAGTTGACTTTAAATGTCGTGTTTGTATGGTTTGAGCTTATGTGGGATATTCTGTGGAATTCTAGGTTCGCAGGCAAGTGCGACGGACGCCGCGAAGAAGGGGAAGCAAATCGTCGGCTATACCTAGCGAGAGACTACGATGAGTAGATTTAACATCTACGGGGAAATCTCCAGAATGGCGCTATGCGTCATGGCTGATAGGACCTTGTAGCAGCATTTACACTTACCTACATTGACTGTTCATGGCTACTATTTTGTGCATACCACATTCCCTGCTATAGGTATATAAACTAGAATTGATAGAACACCGCACCATTACTAACGGTTCATGTTGCACGAGCACTATACTGCATGTTACACACACCGTTAGTAATTGCCATGACACTCACACTGTAGAATTTCCATGATCATTATGTTGTAGCTCATCTTTTATGTGACTAAACATGATATTCATACTTGATGCACATATCACCTTGCTTTGATTTGCATATTGATTCGGATTACATAATATTCATACTTGATGCACATATCACATTACTTTGATTTTCCTATTGATTCAGATTACATAATATTCATACTTGATGCATATATCACATTTCTTTGATTTGCATATTGATTCGGATTTCATAATATTCATACTTGATGCACATATCACATTGCTTTGATTTGCATATTGATTCGGATTACATAATATTCATACCAGTGTACACATACCTTGATATCTTCATACTTGCGCACATGCACATTGTATATTCATGCCAGTGTACACATACCTTGATATCTTCTGTCACGACCCGAATATTTCGACTCATGACCGGCAGTAACCACGCAACGTCTGTTGGAGATAGTGCCCTCAGAGTCAATTATTGGATCACAGGCACGTGATTGCAATGATTGAGGGAGGACCTATCCCGGTAGGACAGTTTTACTCAAGATGATAGTATGCTATCTGGTTTATCTTTATCATCGTGTACTGCTTTAGGTGACCTGACAGGTCGCTATTACACATTGATAGAGCCTATAGGATTCTTGCTTGACTGCCAGCAGTATGAAGGCGATCATATACGTGGGAGCTGGTAGTCTATAAGTACATCCTTAAAAGGTCCCTAGTCGTGGGAGTTTCGAGACAGGGCATCGATACTCCAGAGTAGACTAGTGTATACATTCGAGACCCCGATGAGGGGCGGTGGCCGGTGTCACAAGCCACTGGTGTCAGTTGGTTCACCTAAGATGTATACAGGTGCTCATTGGGTTATGAGTACACCGGACAGGACTCGCCGGGAGCATGCTAGTTAGTCTTATACCTGACGTCAGATAGCTGTTCCCTGGTGACATGTGTACAGGTTAGTTCATCGACCTGAGGATCGTCATTTGTCTCGTGTGAGTTCCCACTGTACTTTGATTACTACCCTACCACGCTCAAAGGAGACGTGCAAACAGGTTTTAGTTGGGTACAGTCCCGAGCCACATGGAGGCAGTGAGTGGATCTTCAGGGGTTCGTCTCTCTCGGTATTGGGGGTGAGGTCGCACTGTGTCTAGGAGAGCCAGAACATGAAAAGTCCTTGGCCAAGGCAGGAGATTTACTGGTAGGTATTCCAGTAGCATCTCAGGGTGTTCTGGGCTGATCTCTGACACGACTTGTACCGCTTTTGGGTGTCTGACTTTTACCAACCCCTTAGGCCCGCCATGCGATGCTCATAGACGAACGGACAGGACTGTACGGATATTGTCACTGACAGGCTCAGTAGGGTGTCAGAATGAGTTCACTCACAGACGTCCCTTTTTGTCAATAGCTGGTGGCCCGTTATGTATGGCTAATACCTCTGACGTGCTAGTGGTTAAATCCAAAGCCATAGTATTGACGAGTCTTTAGAGTCCCCCACATTCAGTTGCTCAAGTTTTCGGGCGAAACGCTGTGGAGGCCGTATGGAGATATGGCAGGGTTCGATCAGATACGTGCGTTATTGCACGGATCAGGATCGGACGGATAGTACTAGCCGGCTTTGGTTTAAGCCGGATCCTAGTTTAGTACAGTGTAGATTTTGTCTCATTGCATTTGTATTCGGTCGGAATACAAATACGGGTGTGTATACACAGCATCGGGGTTTTCCTGTAATTTATTACGGGACCAGTTTTCTGGAGTTGCCAGTTTGCTTTCCGTTTCGGCCATATTTCTTTGTATCTTTTATTGGCCGAAGATTGGTGGAAGAGGGCTTATTTGCATTTGTGCAAATTAGCTATTTGGAGGGTTGTGTTTGCATACTTTTGTATCATGATGGTTTCATGGTGGAGCACCATCCCTTGACCTTCCATGCTTCTTGATTGCTTGACTTTCTTTTTCATCATGGTTTACTTTTGGAGTCATCATACTTGATGATGATGTTTGGTGATGATGGTAGGTCATGGTTGTTGATGAGTGTGGTTGTGGTTATGGTCATTTCTTTTGATCATAACCCTTTTTCTCTCTCTTGCCTTATTGGACTCACTCACTCCCTCATCCTCTCACTCCATTCCCTCCCTCCCATTTTATGCATGGCCGGCCACATTGGGGTGGGGCTGCCCATTTTTTTTGTGGTGTGGGATTTTGGTTCTCTTGTGTTCTAAAATCCCCAAGTTCCTCTACAAAGTTCATGTATCATCCCTCCACCAAAATGGCAACCTCCATGAACCCCAAAATGAGACATGGTTCTACACTATATTCTACAGCAAATCTTGGGCACGTCGACTCGCCAGCTTCGTGCCCGAGTTGCCTCGGACCAGAGGTGGGAGCCCGTAAAAGAAGCAGGCGACGTGGTGCCCTTCCGGCGACGAGGTGGAGACCGGACATTCTGCGGCAGAACGGGACGACGACGAGAAGAACGGAGGACACGGATCACTCGGTATATCTCTCTTCCCATCTTGTAGTTAGCTTGTCACTAGATTAATGGCACGATCCGGGTTTTTAGTGCTCGGTGGTGCCGGTTTGAAAAGTTAAAGTAAATCATCGCTTCCGCATTCCGGCGTCGGATTGACGGCCAGAGAGCCGCCGGCACTTACAGTGGTATCGGAGCCTCGCCATTAACATAATCTAGCTTTGTCTAATGTGTTTTACATTTCCGCTCGATCAAAAATTCTAAAACCCGTATTTTTCCTAGCATCAGTTTCTGTCGATTTTTTTCTGGCTCGAAATTTTTTTCAGTACATTGCAGAATCATGTGCAGGGAATTATAAGAATTCTATAGAAATTTGATCACGTGATCGCTCTATACGACCGCGGAACCGCGACCAAACCCATGCTTGGGCCGCGGTTCCGCCGCAGTATTTGCAGATCAGTGTACTAAATTTTTACAGAGAGCTCCTGTGATGAAAATATGGGTTTTGGAATATTAATTTTGGGCCCAGAATTTCTTGATGTGCTACAGTAATGCTTGGGGCCTACTTGGTAAAATTTGATCGATCGGATATATATTAAACACATTAGTTCACAGTATTTACATTATATCTGCGGCCGTGAATATCACTTGATCGGTAAATCCTGTCTAACTGCTATAGCCCGGATAGATAGATTTGCGAACGTGACTTTCTAGTTGATGTTCTGTGTATTGCTGTGATGTTGCGGATTGGTCATGGGGGATAGCCTGGTTGCAGTGGTAGTACAGTTTTTGATGTATTATGTACATTTGATATTGCGGGGCGAGCGTCCGACATGTGGACTGCCGTCACTGCCTGTTTGTATTATTATTTTGGGGCACGACCAGGTTGCGGTCGATGTACCCGTTGTATGTATATTTTACTTTCTGTACTAGGATTACCCCGCGGAGGGGTGCACGGATAGCCGGGTTCTAGAGGGCAACGGGCCCGCATCTTATGGCATTGAGACGGAGGGGGCTTCACTCTAGAATTGGCGAGCTATTCGCCGCACTCGTAGGGGGTACAGGTTGACCCAGGAGGGGTGCCCAAGTTACCGGATTCCGTGAAGTGCTGGGTGGTCCATTCACGTTGATGAAGGGGGCTGCCTCGCTTCAGGTTTTGGCGGGTAACTTGCCGCGCCCGTAGGGGTCTAGGATTTCATTGCACAGGCTATCCACACGACCAGGGGAACGTCGGGTTTCAGTAGTGGCTCTGTGAAACCCGGGGATCCCAGATATCTGTATTATTCTGTGATGCTGTACATTTCTGTGATGCTGCATTTTATCACGCCTTGAGCGAAAATTATATATTGATATATATTAGTAGATGTTGTATATGTTTTGCATCCGCGCTAGTCCAGTCCCCGCTCTGTCGTTAGTTAGCTAACCTAACGGGTAATGACGGGACCCAGTGGCGAATGCGGATGGCATATACGTACATCATTATATTTCGTTCTTTGTGGTGTGATCAATTGATGCGACTTTGTTGATTCGGATCAATGCAAGTTAAAACAAACCTATTCTGATGTTGTTGGAACACTTTTAAAAAAGCTGTTATTGCAAGGACGATCACTTTTGTTTTGCATCGTGGTATTCAGTTGGAATATCCTGCTCCTTAGTCGACGAGGCAAGGGCCGAGATCCCTTCACCGAGAGTGACCCCTTGGACAAAAAGTTTGCGTCAGGGCAATGACTTCACTATAGCCGATTACTTTTGCTTTGCACCATGGTATTCAGTTGGAATATCCTGCACCTCATTCTACGGGGAAAGAGCCGAGATCCCTTCACCGGGAGTGACCTCTTTAGCAAAAGTTTTCGTCACTATATTTTAAAAGCTATCCGTTCCTTCAACAATATCAAGTTCATTACGTTAAAGGTTTTCGCCAGAAACCATTCGTAGCCCTCCATCATTTCAGTTAAATATTCGGTAGTATTCAAGCTATGTATTTTGACATCACGCCAAGGCATAGTGTTTTGTAGCTGCCGGGTATTTATCTGTTGCATAGATAGATGTGTTGGTTTGGGACAGTCGTACTACTATTTTGGCCTACGTCAAGGGTATGTACGGGTGGGTTCAAATTAACCTAGACAATGATGGGTAGAACTTGACATGTGACTTATGATATTTTGACCTCACGCCAAGGTCATAAGAGCATGGGGCAGAAATCACATCGGGAGTTTCTAAAGAAACTGAAACTTGCCAGATATGCGCATACCTTCTGGAGTGTGATAGCGTGAGCGGATTCAGTCACGTTATCATGCGATGATAGTTGGATCCCGATTCCGACTGATGGGTTAGTTTACTCCTCGGGTGACCCCGACCAATTCTTCTTTCAGGTTTGAGGAGAATTTGAGGTGACAGTGGGAGGTTTCCAGATTAGATAAATTGGTAACCATTCTGATCTAGGTTAGAGTGCACGCTGAGTGTTTCTTTTCTCTCTCTCTTTGGAAACGACCATTGACCCGGCCCTAAGACTATGACTCAGAGACCAAAATTAACCGAACCATCTTAACACTGGCTTTTGGATTGTCAGAGTTGCAGACCTCATTGCCACTCCTACTTTTACCCTTTTCTCCAGGACACCCCGTATTACTACGAACGTCCACTTCCATTGGACAAAACCATCGTATGGTTATATACGAACTCGAAGGGATTTATTCGAGGATGGTTTCCGGTTCTGGAGAAAACGGATAGGACTATTCAGTTGTCTTTTCCTTTTACCTTCTCTCAGGTTGCGAGTGCTCCTTGGTTTAGGAGACAGTACACCTATTACGCAAATTGGATAGTCTTCTTCCAAACCATAGGCAGGTGCCGACCGGTAGGGAATGAAGAAAACCAATTAGCCTAACGATGGTGTACAAAAGGTATTAAGTAAAGACATAACAATGGATTAGTAAGAGGGCAAAGTAAACCGCGACTGCTATTCACGACCAAACCAAGTATTTCTTCGCCAATCCTAAAATTACCTTTGTATTTCTTCAGAACACTCCGTATCACTACGAAGATCTACAGTTTATTGGATACTCCATCGTATGGTTATATACGAACTCGAAAGGAACTTGTTCCAGTCCGGGGATGGATTCTAGTTCAGGAGAAATAGGAATAAGGTTTATTCGGCTGTCTTTTATCTTCACCTTCTCTCGCATTGCGAGTGCTCCTAGGATTAGGACAGTACACCCATTATGCTTATTGGATAGTCTTCTTCCAAACCATAGGCTGGTGCCGAATGGTAGGGAAGGAAGAAAACCATTTGGCGTAAGGGGTGTGCAGAAGGTAATGACTAAAGACATATAAAGGGATTTGGAGAGGTGGCAAAGAAATATACGGTTACAGTTGTGAATCTGGATAATGGAAGAGGCATTACTAGGAATACCGGTATACCCCGTCGAAACATTTCAATGTTTCAGTTTCACCATGTACTGTTAAAAGAAAACTGATTTCCCAATCAGATCTTGCTCCAGGGTATGTATTTACCAGGTATGATTCTCACATCTGTATGGTCTTACAGATGATGAGTGGGAGTAAGTTATTGGGAATTGGGTGATCATCCTCATTATATCGGGATTCGTTGTAATCGGTGATATTTGAGGAAGTCACCTGGGTTGTTTGCCGGACGGCAAATATATGGTTTTGAATATCCACTGTCATGCACCAATTTCAAATTGATATATCTGTACGTCTATTTTTATAGAGTGAGATATACCTTTTTGAAATTATGTCTGTGACATTTACCTATATCAGTGGATGGTTAGGTAAGGAGTATTAAACAGCGGTGTAATTCTTCATAACCAAAGGTACAGTTTTCAACCTACGACACACAGGGAATAAGTTATTCGACTCAAAGGACTTATACAGAGTATTGTATGTTGTCCAGTGTCCATTAGGACAGAGGGGTTGGTCCTCTTACTATATTCGGTTTACTTATGACTTCTCTAGTTATTAGACAGGTGTTTCGTAGAAACACAGTGTCCAAGTTTTGAGAAGTTATAGGTATATGGATAAAGTAGAGAACCAGATGTTGCAAGTATCGGGATTCTTCAAGTTGATCGAAGATGTAGATACTTGTGTAGGGTATTCATTTGATAGTAATGATTAAGAGAACTTGCTTCTCTTTCAGGTTGCTCATAAGTGGAAGTATTCCTAAGTTGAGTAACGCTGATCGGCCTCCTTCCATTTAGTTAATATGTACTGGAGACAGCTGCATGATTTTAATCTGGTTCAATTAAATCAGTGCCTCTGGTTCTATATTGTATATAGAACAGTTCATATCTTAACGATGTTAAGGTACGGGGAGTTGTCCGGCTTATGCTTAAAACCAGACTCTGGATAATTCAAGGCACGTTTCTGTAATGGTTGTTTGTGGGTTGACCCAGGCTATGACGAGGGTTGACTTTCTACCATCTGGAAGATCAATAGTGATATTGTTCTAGACTCGCTACAGTTTTAATAAAAATGGATTTTTTTCCAGAAAACAGTAGTGGGAGTATGGTAGAACTGGAAGTGATTCCAGAACCACAAACGACTACTGAAGATTTCATAGGAACCTAAAGATTCAATCTGGCTTGACATTCCATTGGCCACTCTACAGATAAGGTGGGTAACTTCAGGCACCCGAGAGGTACTCCGGTAGCCTCAAGGACGGTGACAGGGAAGTTCTTGTTTACCCACACTTGCCATTGCTGTTGTTCTGGGCTGCGAGACCCGGCGGGAGGATGAGTATAGCGTCGTTCTAAACTGGCTTTAGAAGTGTACGTCTATATGACTCTGCCAGAGTGTTGTCGTAGTCAGTGGGAGCAGCGGAAGCATTGGTGGACAGGTAACTTATGTCTATTTATAGACTAAAGCAGATGTAGCGGAGATAGATCATCAATTTCTGATGTGACAGTCATAGGTTTGACTTCATCAGAATAGGGGATGGATCTGTTGAGAAGGTAGTAGGGTGTGATGTCCTGGTATTTGGATGACATACACAGAGTAGGAAAAGAAACTCCTACACTACGATCGGTTATACTTTGGTCGTCACACAGTGGTTTCTCCATATGGGACTTGGACATTATATCAGACATACTGGTTACTAGATCTATGATTTTAGATCTAGATTTGGGTGGTTTCCTAATTAATGGTACTTAGACAGCATTCTAAGAGTATTTAGAATGGACGCCTCCTGGTACGGTAGTGTAACTGCAGGTGATGGAGTCACCCTCTCTAAAGGTGTCTTATAGACTAAATTGGAGAGGGATGTGCATGATTGGCAGATCACTTGCTCAGGCAATTGAGTCAATCATGAGATGTTAAGTACCACACCAGATGTTGTTCTTGCACTAGATGCAATAAGTTTGAAAGGTTCCTAGGCACACTAGTGAGGTCTCAAAAGGCATCAACCATGCCAATTTACAAAAATTGCGGTGCCGAGAAACCCTAAGAGGATCGTTGGCTAGAAGTTTAGGCGACAAAAAGCAAACTAGTTAACACTTAACTACTAGAATACGGAAATACAACCTTTGTAGATCCGTTTCTCCACCTCCATAACTCCGCAATGAAGTCTCCTCGCTGTCCATATCAAAACCCGGGCTCTAGCGTCGGCTTCATCGGAGAAAAAGCGGGCTAGGTCATCGACGACGTGCCGAAGATGATCTACATCGAAGCATCACTAGATCAAGCTCCAACTTCACCAAGTCAAGAAACTTGTGAAGAAAACACACTCTACTACTTGGCAAGAGGTAGAGGATGAAGAAATAGGAACTGGGTAGACTTTAGAATTGGATTTCTCACTTGATTTCATCAATCACCATTGATGAAGTGAAGCTTTCTTCATGAAAGAAGATGAAGAAGAAGAAGATGATGATCTCATAAGTATTATGTAAAAAAAAAAAATAAGAATAGTTATCATCTCTCAACCATGGTCAAGTGTAGAGAACAAATCATGGTTAGTGGGAATGGTTAGGGTTAAGCATGAGACAAAATGGTCACAAACTCAAAAGCTTCATGAAGCTTCAATATACAACAAAGTTAGCCACCATTTTCTCTTCATGCTTAATCATTTTCCAAAAAGAATAAATAAATAAATAAATGAATAAAACAAAACCCTAACCATTATCATGTAACCATGGTTTGTTCTTTACACAAAAACCCTAGCAAACATGTATCATCAAACATGATACAATCAAGTGCACAAAAGTATATCACATATACAATGTGTACATCCGAGTGAGAAAATCCATTTAAAGTGAACCAATACTAGTTAATGCAAAGTAATATATCAAATATATAATTATACATTAAATCATTAAATCAACACTTGATTTAACGATCCGGTCATATCACTTATAACCGACTAGTATCCTATGTATCGGCTTACCGAATCAATCCTTGATTCGATAACTAGGTTATATCGCATATAACCATTTGATACATTCATCGCGAGAATGGAATACGGTATCATATACACGCATTATTCTCGGTCCCGCACATATCTCATATGCGCTCCTATTTCGTTTCGCTTGAGCCAGGAAACCTCTGTGTAGGACTCTAAAGACTCGTCAATACGCCGGCAGCGGGTGATGATCATATCAAACACCCACAAGCCGCAAGCGGTCTGCTAAACGTAACGGCCACCCGGGTATTGAGCGATCAGAAAATCGACGAGCAAGCCCGCTCACACTCCAGTGAATCCAACCAGTAACTGTCACGACCCGAAAGTACGGAACGTGACCGGCACTTAGATTACGAAGCGTCAAGAGGCGCCACATAACCTAAGTAAGCCGAAGCCCAGAAATCTAAACCATAAAAGAAGAAGAAGAAGAAAAAGAAAACAAGTTTAAAAGCATCAGCAAATTTCCCAAAAATTTCGGCAGAGTCTCCTCTATAAAAACTGGCCCCCAAACGGGTACAACAAGCATAATATATATAAACAACAATAAAAAGCATCCCCTAACGGGAGCTAACATCAACGCCAACAGGCGGAAACAACCACAACAAGCACAATAATATACAACGCCAGTAGGCGAGGCTCAAAACTCAAAAGAAAACAAAACCACCAGATCAGAATAATACATGCGCGACTCTAAGGTCGGAATAAAAGACTGGTCCAATAACTTATCAAGTAATACAAATATGGTTGATGGAGCTTACTAGATACAAATGAATGAATAAAAGTACAATGGTGGTTCGGATGCAAGTGAACCAACCTACCGTGCAAATCACCCTGAAGAAAAGATGTGCCAACAAGCTGCCACGGAAACCTGTACATCGAACCGGTAAAGAATTTGGCACAACGGGGATGAGTTGCCAACTCGTGAGTAGAAGACATCTACGAAAAGAAATCGAATGCACGACGCTATCCTAGGTCATAATAATACACTACTATATCCCAAACATCTAGTAATAGCAGGGTAATACTACGTGTAAGTGCAGCTACTCCGTGTCGTGTCAGTACCTCATATAATACTATGTCATATGAATGAAATGCATGCACCATGAATGTAAAGTAACAAATCCTGAATCCAGATATATATGTATAAGAAACCTTTAGCTGTTATCATAGTAGAATGTGTATAAGAATCTGAAATCTCAATAATGAAATCCATGGAAATCCGTGTCAAACATCGACACAACACATGTAATCTCAAGTCTCAATATCTCGGGCTCCGTCAGTCCGGATCGGCCCATATCATCAAATCTCACGACAACGGTCGGTATCCTCCGGATATCCGCCGCGCCAGACATCACCGGTAGGTAGCCTTCCCCTGCCAGGCTTATCGTCTACAACTCGATCTTCTTGCCCCGGGGTACCATACCGGGCCCACCATGTACCCGAGACGGTTCATCCACTCCTCGAATCGGGTCTCGAAATCCAACAGAAAACATGAAATACTCATGGTGGACGACACATACATCACGAGAAAACCGCATCTTATTTTAAAAAGAGAAGAGGAGAGAGAGAGAAGTTTTTATATATTTTTGCGGTTTTCCCCAAAAATCCAGAAATCTCATAGAAATCCAAATCTCAAAATCATGAGTAACTATATGATAAGTGTCGGCATATGCCCATAATACTGCATGATAACATGAAAATATGAATGCATGAATGTCTAAGTAATGAATATCATGTTTTATACTAACATCAGAGAGTGATCACAATATTATATCGGTTTAGTTGTTAACTGATTCTATCAATAAAAGGTAATATGATCTAAAGTGTACGTGACATAGCAATTACCGATGATGATGTGTGTGAGCCGGCAAATAAGTGTGCTTGGAGTATGCGCATCATCGGTAATGGTGCTGGTGTCCTAACAGGTAAAGTTTATATTGATTATAGCAACATATAAAAGAACATGCACCATGATGATTATAGTATGAATGTAAATACAGGTGTGCATTATCCACTCCTCTGTGAGATACGAGTACAACTACCACTATGTGAGTCGAACCTAAACCAGTATCCATCTAACATCCTAAGGAACTAAACCTAATAGACTAGTCAGTAAGAAACTAGAGTCTACCTAAGGTCTAAATCCATATCTCTAATAGTCGGCGATCCTGCCTCCATAGCGTCACGTACGTAGTACGGCTTCCTCGAATCAAGAGTGCGGATCGATCATCAAATCTAAGCCTCGTACGGTAAAATCCATCGTACGGCATCCCAATATCGGGGTACGGTCAAGTATCTCCTAGGTGTCTCTTCATTCGTATAATGTCATCATCAGCACATCTCACGATCAAGGTGTTAAACTGTGATCGCATACATCAATCATATATCATTGCCATCATGATAAGCATCATTAGTTTATCCTCAGAAATATCATGTCATATGTATCATATTGTGACTAGGTCATACTTATATGATATCGGCATCAGGTCACACCAATATAATGTCGTAATCAAGTTATACATATATCATATCGTGATCAGTCACAAGTTACAGTCCGGGCACTATTTTAGCGTCCTATGTACATCAATATCACCACCACTCTTTATAATTTATATATTCATGTTCATTATCTCATTCTCTAATGATCCGCTAACACTTTATTACGACTGTATAGTCAAGAATCACGGCATCAAGCCCAGTTATACTGTTTCATCATACCTCAAATATCAGATCACATCAATGAATCCCATATACGTGTTGTATATATATATACACCTATACCTAGTTTTATATATATATACACATATACGTATACTCCATGTCGAGTTTTAGTGTGTGAGTGTGTGTGTTTCTATCTGAAACCTACGAACCTCTTCCAAGGTACTCATCCTCTGATATGGTTTTCCTAAATCAGTCTAGTCCAGCCTAGGGTCAATACTAGGGTCCTACTGATTAAGAATCTAGGGTCACATCTGGTTTCCTAATGTCAATAAGCACTATTCCTACTCTACGTTGCGGGGGTGCTAAACGCCATCCACCCGACTTCCCCTCGTAGATATACATCTACTCACCTGGTCCATGTCTGCCGAAGACAGTGTCGCCATCCTCCTCTTCATCGCCCGCAGTTCACGTGGGGGTACCTAGACGCAAATATATAAATAGCATCGTAAACCGAATCACATACAAAAGTCAAACGATACAAGGAACAAGCATAGGTTAAAACCTATGTCCCGTCCACGCAAAAGAACCAAATACCGCTCGATATCGGCGTACAAACTCCGATGGATCGAGATAACATCATCAAACATCTTGTAGTTTTAAAACACATTACTTATACCATAAAACACGATTAAATCCATCGAAACCCTAAAATCTATCAAACCGTCCAATTTCGTAAAAACCCGAAAATGTCAGTATACCGTTTTTCATCAAAACTTGACATTTAAATGAAACTAATGGTCATAAAACTCATTAAATAGCATTACTAGACTATACAAACCATTACTATATTTTTATTACACAATTTTGCATTTATTTGAAATTTCTAGTTTGCAACTTTTAACAATTTTAACATTTTTCAAGCAAAATACCACAATTCCACCACAAAACAAGATTTTGCATGAATTAATGTATTAAACCACAATTCATGATGATAATGATTTAATGAAACCATAAATTATATTTTTAATCTCATTTATTTAGAAATTTTCAAAATCTAGTTTACAAAATAATAACATTTTATTAGTATTTTCCAATTCTCAAAGTAATCTAGTGATCAAACTAAGTTTTTCTTTCCATTTACATGCTAAAACTCTCACTAAAACTACAATCTAATGATATCAACTTTAATTGGAATTTTATATCACCCACAAACACATTTTAGAAAAATCTAGTTAGCTAATTTCCTTATTTAAAACAATTTTAAATGAAAATTTTACAATTTAACAACCATGCAATATTTTCCAATTCTAAAAGTGTTAAACTAACTATTATAACCCTAATTAATTATTAAAAACCCTAACTTGAATTTACAACCCTAACTTGCATTTTTTTTAAAAACATAGAATTAATTCATTAAATCTAATTAAGCTTAAATGATCATCTAATAACAATAAATCAAAAGAAAGAAAATTATACCTCCAAAATGTGAAATCCAAACAAGAAATGAGCCTCCAAAATACATGCTTTCCCACTCCAAAATCCATATAAAAAGGGTAGAGAATAAAGGGTATGAAGAGATTAGGATTTTGTGTATTTTTTGTTGAATTTTTGATGTAATTTGATGGATTTTTGTGCAAAAATGAGGTGGAAATGGGGGGGGGGAGCCATGGTGGGGTTGTGGCCGGCCTTGGTGAGGTGAGGGAGGGAAAGAAGTGAGTGTGAAAGTGTGTAGAACTTTCAAGAGAAGAAAACATCACATAAAGTCTTTTCATGGTTTATTTAATTATTTATTTATTTTTTTACTATAGCAACTCAAGAAAGCTCTAGAAAATAGGAAAAATTTGCAAATAATTTTTGCATGATACATACTAAATTCTTACATGCCATGGTTCATTTTTACAAATTAAAACCATTTAAATTTGTAATTTACACTAATCTAGTGTAAAAATAAAGCTTATGTTAATATTTAAAATAATTAATTTAGGAATTTTTTTTAATTAAACTAAAAATTTATAAGTGGCTAAATAAACACTATTTATTAGTAATTACATAATTAAATAGGTATTTTTGAATTTATAATGAAAAACAATTGCGGTTTGATTTTACGAAAAATACATTTTGCTTTATCGAAAATCAAAAAATTCACTTAAACAATTTTATTCATTTAATTATTTATTTAATTATTTTTAAAACGTTACAGTAACACTACCGTACAGTCCGGTCTGATCGTCTGATATGTCGCATATCTCGCCTAGGGGTGGTAAACGTCAGACCCCAATAGCTCGATAAGTCGTGTCGATATGAGGTCTATAACAATTCGAGAAACTACTGGTAACACTTACCAGTAAATCTCAGCAACCCTGGCCAGGGATTTCCTGTTATAGCCAATCGAACACAGCGCAACATCAACTCCCTATACCGGGAGAGACGAATCCCCTCCTATCGCTCATTGCCTCCATGTGGCTCGGGACTGTACCCAAAAGCCACCGTTTTGCACGCCCTCTTGGATGTGGTAAGATGGAAATCAAAGCACAGTGGGAACCACACAAGACTCTATGACGATCTCGGGTCAACAGACTACTCTGAACCAGTGTCACCAGAGAACTGCCATCTGACGTAAGGTATAATACCATCTGGGAGTTCTCGGCGAGTCCGTCCAGTGTACCCAGTCTCTACTGAGCACCCGTATATCATCTCTGATGTCAAACACCAATGGATATGGGATCATTCATCGTCCATCTATATGGGTCGAGAAGGTACACGCTAGTCTACTCTGGTATATCGATGCCCCGTCTCGATACACCCACGACTAGGGACTTTGAAGGATGTACTTATGGACTACCATGTCCCCACTAGTATGATCTGCATCATAGTCCAGGTAGTCAAGTACACATCCTAAGGGCTTTACCAACATGTAACAGAGAGACAATCAATGTACACGTTAAGGTAAAGAGCAACCAGATAGCATACTATCATGTCGAGCAAGAAAGTCCTCCCTATATATGTCCCAGCATCCACTACAATATACATCCTATGTACAGTAATGGTCTCTAGGGCATACATATAACTAACAATCTCCCACTTGCACTAGGGCCATCTGTAGCAGTGGTTGTAGTATCTCATACTCAACCATCCCATAAAAAATCTCTCTCTGGGAATAGGCCTTCGTGAGTGGATCCGCTGTGTTGTCCTCTGAGTCTACTCTCCTAACCTCGATCACCCTGGAGATCAACCATCTCCATGATCAGGTGATACTGCCTTAGAATATGTCTGGATCACTGATGGGACGGACGTTCCTTGGCAAAAGCCACAACTCCATTGTCACACAATGGGAGGAACTAAGTTCATCTCATGAACTAATATGCACCCAGACATCCTCTTTGGTAGCATTTTAAGTAGCGATGTATCCAGCCTTAATCGTCTAGTATGCCACGGTATCTAGCTTGGAACTATTCCAACATACCGTCCCTTTACTGAGGGTAAAGACAATGCCTGTGACTGACATTCAGTCGTCTTTATCACCCTGGAACCCTTCCAGTGATTCTCCCCAGGATCGATTGATACCATCTCACTACAACTAGTGAGAATCCTAACATCCACTTAGATCTATCTCATAGATCCAAAATCCAGGATTTAGTAGGTATCATTTTGATCCTATATGGAGAATCATTGTGATAAGCGGAGATTGACTGAGCGTAGCATAGGAAACTCCTTCCCTATCTTGAGTATGTCATCCACGTACTCTACGAGGATCGTCACCATACTCCATACTACCTTTTTGTTTATACAAGGTTCATCTACCATTTTGATGATGTCAAACTCTTTGACTAATCCATCAAAACAGATGTTCCAACTTCGCGATGCATGCTTTATCACATAAAATATCTTGCACGCGTTTCCGCTGCTCCCACTGTCTACGAAGCCCTCTGGCTGTGTACTTATAGACTCTTTCTTCCAAATCATCATTTAGAAAAGAAGTCAAGACACCCAACCACCAGATATCGTAGTCATGGTATGTAGCCGTGGCAAGTAGGATCTGGATGGACTTAAGCATAGGTACTGGAAAAGGTTTCATCATTATCCACGCCTGGTCAAATGACGAAAACCTTTAACAAGTCTAGCTTTGAAAGTCTCAACTTTTCCATTTACACCAAGTAATCTTCTTAAGATATACTTGCTCCTGATGGGGATTTAACCCTTCAGATATAGCAACTAAAGTCCATACTTTGTCGGTGTACATGGATTCCATCTCAGATCACTAAGCATCCAGCCATTCTTACAGAGTCCCTACTCTCGATGGCCTGCTCGAAACTCGTTGGATCATCATCTCATGACGCAATCCTCGCTCCCACTGTCATAGAGAAACCGAAGTATCTCTCAGGTGGGTGAGGAACCCTACTAGATCGGCGGAGAGGCTGAGATTCGTTGGTTACTATTGAATCCTTTGGTTCTATCAAATCATCATCTGTAGTTTGTATAGCTGGAATGATTCCAGTTCTACATAACAGATCTTGCCTCGAACTTGTTCGGATTATGCTTTTAGACATAACCCGGACAGCCCCAAATCTTAACCATCTTAAGATATGGGCTCTTCCCTTTCCATATCACATATGAAGTGGTAGGCAACTGATTTGATTTGAACCCTATTCAAAAGGTATGCAGCTTCTCAAGCGCATAACTCCCAAAAGGAAATAGGAAACTCAGTAGTACTCATCATAGAGCACACCATATCATATAGGGTGTATCTGCTCCGCCCCGATACACCGACGTGCTGTGGTGTATTCGGAGGAGTAATTCTGAGAGAGAATCTCATTCTTCTTAAAATAGTCCAGGAGTTCCGTGCTCAAGTATTCTCCTCCTTGATCACATCAAAGGACATAATACTTTTACCCTTATTTTGGTTCTTTACTTCTAAATCATATTCTGTGAATATCTCAAAAGGTTCGGACTTGTGTTTCAACTGGAACATATGTCTGAATCTTGAAAGATTATCAGAGAATGTAATGAAGTACAAAGAACCGGTCTTGGCATGTGTAGACAGGGGACCTACATACATCAACATGTATCATCCCAAGAGTTCACTAACTCTTTCTCTGTTTCCAATAAACAGAGCTGGTGTTATTATATCTTTGTGACATGACTGGCAAGTTTCATAAGATGTAAATTCAAACTGATTTAAATATGCATCTAAATGTAACTTTAGCCAGTTGAATCGCATTGATATGACCTAGTCTACAATGCCTCAAGAAGGATCTGTTCATTTCTGAACTGTTCCTCTTGTGTGTGTTCCGTATACTAAGAACTGTAGTTTGATTTAGAACATCAATGCTTTTAGATAACGTGCCTGAACCGATCAACTTTTGATATAGGAAATGTTCAAAACATTATCCAACAATACAAAATTTTATCATTTCTTTACTGATAAAGAGACTGATATGATTTTGTATATCAGGTTCGGTATCTAATAACATTCGTTCAGAATCAATGTATTCTGGTAAAACAGGGTGACAGTGACCAACAGACTTGGCTGCAACACTTGCCCCGTTTTCTGTCTCATGAAACTTATCACCCGTTCTCAGTTTTTCTACTCTTTTGTAGCCCTATGTAACAGATTACATATCTGGGATCCTTATCCGGTATCATATACCCAGGATACGGAGGATACTGAGAAACAGTTCTTTGTAATGAACACACCCGAAGATGATGCATCAGCATGCACTCTCTTCGTTTGGGCGGCACGGAAATTCTGGTAATGCCCAATTTCCTGCTCTGTCTTATAACAATTATAAGTTGGAGCGGGACCAACGTTCCCCATCTCAGTATAACAAGCGGGTTCGGTCAATAATCCGTTTTATTATCTTGATTAAGGTGTGAAATGGTCACTACCAGGAGAGAGAGAGAGAAGAAAACACTCAGCGTGCGCTCTTGCAAGAATAGATTGGTTTTTATTTTATCTAATCAGGATGGCTCCCACTGCTTTTTATCAAATCTTCCTTCAAACCCTAAAAGGAAAGACTAACCGGGATTAATTACACACTACAAGTTCGCCAATCTTTCAGCCAGGCCAGTGTCGGTACTTTGAGGGAGGTTCCCCGTGCTTTCGCACGAACCTAATTAAGTAAACCTCGTTTTCCCAGAGGCGTAACCTCGTTGACAACTTTCTAGACACCTACTTGATCGGCTAATTGTAATGTGTAAAACTCTCCCAGGAGTAACAATTACTCGCAGCGGGTATCGGGATCCAACTATCTCATAGAAGGTATGCAATCTCATTGCAAATTTCAACACTTGAAATTCCCGATAATATTTTGTCCCGAACGATCTATGACCTTGACAAGATCAACAAACCATAGACCGCAAGTCAAGTTCAACCCGTCATTTCTTGATTGAATCAAACCCACCCGCACGACCCTTGACAAGGTCAACAAGGCCGCACGACTACCCTAACCCAATCTGCATCATATGCATAGGCAGATAAATACTGGTTAGCTACCGCACACTGCGCCTTGACAAGGTCAACAAACGCAGCACGAATACTAAACAGAACTTATCTGAAATGACGGAGGGGTACGACAGGTTTTTCTGAAAACCTATTGCGTAATGAACTTGATATCGTTGTAGGATCGAATGAATTTCGAAATGGAGTGTTTTTGAGGCTTTTCTAGTTTTGCTAAAGGAGTCACTCCCGGTGAAGGGATCGTCGGTCCTTTCCTCGTAGAATGAGGTGCGGGATATATCATATATATCACTGTGCAAAGCAAAAACTCTTAAAAGCAATCAAAAGACAAACCGAGTGTGTAGCATCTGCCAGTTATTGCTAAAGGAGTCACTCCCGGTGAAGGGATCTCGGTCCTTTCCTTAACGAATAAGGTGCAGGATATATCACATATACCGCTGTGCAAAGCGAGAACTGTAGCTACCTGTTTTATTTTGAAATTCGATTCTACAACATCTTAGGTTTCTTTTCTTTCATTAATCACATTAATGAAGTCCCATCATTTAAGTTACCTAAACATCACAGACAAATACGACGTACACTTATGCCATCCGCATTCGCCTCGATGTCCCCTCGTGCACCGTTAGGTTAGGTAACTAACGGCAGAGCGGGGCAGGGCTAGTGCGGGTGTAAAACATAAGTAACGTCTATATAATATATCATATATACTATATACTGTATCTATCACAGAACATCACATGATCACATCACAGATATCGCAGCAGAAGAAACATATGAAATATTGGATATACTAGGAAGTCCGTGTTTTCAATACGAGCCAGTATAAAACACGGATTCCACGGTCGCGATGAATAGCCAAACCCACACCCCTAGACCCCTACGAGAGCGGCAGGCAACCCTACCAATTCTAGAGTTAGGAGACCCGGACTCGACTCCTCGAGTTGGTCTCCTACTGGACTCCAGAACCCGGTTACTTGTGCCCTCCTCCTTGGGTCTATCCTAGTGCGGAAAAGTAAATAATATACAAAGGGTGACAACTTCCGCAACCTGGAAGTGCCCCAATAAAAGAATATTACATACAAGTTTTTACATGAATGAAAATGAAAAACACTCATCTCACATAAAAACCCCCGGCTATTCAAACACGATGATCCAATATAACATATCCAGCAACACATAACATCACATGTCATCAACGTAAGTAAATATGCGCATCCCAATTGTCGTTGACATATAGCAACGAAACCGGCGATATCACATATTACACTTACGGTCACAGAAAAGAAAGTGTAAAACTACAACAGTTGGAATCCGCAACCACCTCAGACATCGCATGCCTGACCAAATGAATTCCTTAGACATCACATGCCTAACAATTATAAACCCCGCATTTTAGTCTCGTTATCGAAAACACTTTTCAATACCAAGTCGGGTAATTCAACAAGATTCCCGACAGTCTGATCGAATGCTCGTCGCAAACTTCAGTAGGCGGCCGCACCCCCGATACCGTCGACGAAGTGCACCAAGGCGGAACACCGCTGCCGCGAGCACCCGAACGGATGCTTTCAGCGACGGGGTTCTCCTACAGTCACTTGGTCGGGGCTATGGAGCGAGGCTGTCTATTAAGTTTACCCGGCGAGTATCCGCGTACGCTACGTGATTGCGACGGACTTTTGATCACATCAAAACTCCGTGGCAACCGATCAAGTGAGACTAAACTGCTATATTTATAACATACATTCAGTTATCTCATAACTACTTGTGAATTCCAATTATTGTATCCCATTCCAGATAAACAGAAAATGTTAAACTTTCCGATCGAACAATCGAACACCTAAGTTTTCCCGAAACAGATCAACACATGAAATAGGTCTAACAACATTCAGTTCGTGCCTCAGTACCAATGGTCCAGCCGTAGAAGGGTCAAGCCAACGCCTCACATGTGGCACGCCGTACTGCCCCAAACCCGAAGGTTCAAAGGGCAGTTCAAGACGGTCACATAATCGAGTTAAGGTTTGTTGTCTTCTAGAGGGACCATCGCGTTACTTGCACTACTTAGAACGTCTTTAAACCACGGAAAAATCCAACACTTGAAAATTTTTCCGGCAGGGGAAAAGTTGGGTATTTATATCCGGTCGAACTTTTTAACATATTCTAAAATTATCCGGAAAAACACATAGACAAAGTTTGACAATCCGATCGAATGTACGAACTCCCAATACAACCCAAAATACTCAACTGTTTATTTCAGATTAAAAATTCCCAGGAAAACCAGCACTGCCAAATAGGAATTACTGTGCAAAATTCAATAGGAGATAAGACAAAAGGGCCGCGGAACAGCCGCATTAGCACGCTAATGCCGCGGTTCCGCCGCACTTTAGAAAGATCATTAGGTAATTTTTGCACCGTAATTCTTAGAATTTCCTGCTGAATTTTCTGCATATTTTTAATCTGGAAAAAACCCAATTTTTGGAAAAAGTCCAGAGAGCAAATTAGGGTTTGGGTTTCGGTTCGATCGGACTTCCAATTCCGTCTACGCATCGCCTAAGGCTCTAGCTAGGCTCTGATACCACTGAAAGGTTCCTAGGCACACTAGTGAGGTCTCAAAAGGCATCAACCATGCCAATTTACAAAAATTGCGGTGCCGAGAAATCCTAAGAGGATCGTTGGCTAGAAGTTTAGGCGACAAAAAGCAAACTAGTTAACACTTAACTACTAGAATACGGAAATACAACCTTTGTAGATCCGTTTCTCCACCTCCATAGCTCCGCAATGAAGTCTCCTCGCTGTCCATATCAAAACCCGGGCTCTAGCGTCAGCTTCATCGGAGAAAAAGCGGGCTAGGTCATCGACGACGTGCCGAAGATGATCTACGTCGAAGCATCACTTGATCAAGCTCCAACTTCACCAAGTCAAGAAACTTGTGAAGAAAACACACTCTACTACTTGGCAAGAGGTAGGGGATGAAGAAATAGGAAGTGGGTAGACTTTAGAATTGGATTTCTCACTTGATTTCATCAATCACCATTGATGAAGTGAAGCTTTCTTCATGAAAGAAGATGAAAAGAAGAAGATGATGATCTCATAAGTATTATGTAAAAAGAAAATAATAAGAATACTTATAATCTCTCAACCATGGTCAAGTATAGAGAACAAATCATGGTTAGTGGGAATGGTTAGGGTTAAGCATGAGACAAAATGGTCACAAAGTCAAAAGCTTCATGAAGCTTCAATATACAACAAAGTTAGCCACCATTTTCTCTTCATGCTTAATCATTTTCCAAAAAGAATAAATAAATAAATAAATGAATAAAACAAAACCTTAACCATTATCATGTAACCATGGTTTGTTCTTTACACAAAAACCCTAGCAAACATGTATCATCAAACATGATACAATCAAGTGCACAAAAGTATATCACATATACAATGTGTACATCCGAGTAAGAAAATCCATTTAAAGTGAACCAATACTAGTTAATGCAAAGTAATATATCAAATATATAATTATACATTAAATCATTAAATCAACACTTAATTTAACGATCCGGTCATATCACATATAACCGACTAGTATCCTATGTATCGGCTTACCGAATCAATCCTTGATTCGATAACTAGGTTATATCGCATATAACCGTTCGATACATTCATCGCGAGAATGGAATACGGTATCATATACACGCATTATTCTCGGTCCCGCACATATCTCATATGCGCTCCTATTTCGCTTCGCTTGAGCCAGGAAACCTCTGTGTAGGACTCTAAAGACTCGTCAATACGCCGGCAGCAGGTGATGATCATATCAAACACCCACAAGCCGCAAGCGGGCTGCTAAACGTAACGGCCACCCGGGTATTGAGCGATCAGAAGATCGACGAGCAAGCCCGCTCACACTCCAGTGAATCCAACCAGTAACACTACCGTACAGTTCGGTCTGATCGTCTGATATGTCGCATATCTCGCCTAGGAGTGGTAAACGTCAGACCCCAATAGCTCGATAAGTCGTGTCGATATGAGGTCTATAACAATTCGAGAAACTACTAGCAACACTTACCGGTAAATCTCAGCAACCCTGGCCAGGGATTTCCTGTTATAGCCAATCGAACACAGCGCAGCATCAACTCCCTTTACCGGGAGAGACGAATCCCCTCCTATCGCTCATTGCCTCCATGTGGCTCGGGACTGTACCCAAAAGCCACCGTTTTGCACGCCCTCTTGGACGTGGTAAGGTGGAAATCAAAGCACAGTGGGAACCACACAAGACTCTATGACGATCTCGGGTCAACAGACTAGTATGTACCAGAGTCACCAGAGAACTGCCATCTGACGTAAGGTATAATACCATCTGGGAGTTCTCGGCGAGTCCGTCCAGTGTACCCAGTCTCTACTGAGCACCCGTATATCATCTCTGATGTCAAACACCAATGGATATGGGATCATCCATCGCCCATCTATATGGGTCGAGAAGATACACGCTAGTCTACTCTGGTATATCGATGCCCCGTCTTGATACACCCACGACTAAGGACTTTGAAGGATGTACTTATGGACTACCATGTCCCCACTAGTATGATCTGCATCATAGTCCAGGTAGTCAAGTACACATCCTAAGGGCTTTACCAACATGTAACAGAGAGACAATCAGTGTACACGTTAAGGTAAAGAGCAACCAGATAGCATACTATCATGTCGAGCAAGAAAGTCCTCCCTATATATGTCCCAGCATCCACTACAATATACATCCTATGTACAGTAATGGCCTCTAGGGCATACATATAACTAACAAAGTTGACATTGATCCAATCCTGGAGAAGCAGTCGGAAGCAGTTTTAGAATATAAGTGGATGTTCTTGGGATATGATAACGACAGCCTCATTCAGGAGACAGTTATCATTCCAGGCTTCCAAGGTGACCGGACGACAAGGAGGTTGTCAGAGTTATAGTTTTCCTTCTGACGAGGGGCAGTATTTTGGACAGGTGGTCCAAGGCAATACTGAGGGAGGCATGGCGCAGGATACTGATTAAGTTCAGTTGACGATACAGTCTAAGAAGTTTGGATTTGGAGTTCATTTATGAGCTAGGTCCCATCAGACATCCAGACACATTCTAAAACAGGTATTGCTCATTTCGGGAGATGGCTTTCTCCGCGAACATGAGATATAGAGAGACATAGAAGGAAACATCCAGGCGGATCCACTCACTGAAGCTATTCCTCGAACGCAATAGTTTCGCAAACGAGTTTTGTGAGACTGACAAGTAGAGGAGTTGGGTGTTCGGTATCACACGGGCTGTGAGTATGCGACATCGCAATAATTAGCGTTGAGTGCAAGTGGGAGATTGTTGGAGATAGTGCCCTCAGAGTCAATTATTAGATCACAGGCACGTGATTGCAATGATTGAGGGAGGACCTATCCCGGTAGGACAGTCTTATTCAAGATGATAGTATGCTATCTGGTTTATCTTTATCATCGTGTACTGCTTTAGGTGACCTGACAGGTCGCTATTACACGTTGATAGAGCCCCTAGGATTCTTGCTTGACTGCCAGCAGTATGAGGGCGATCATATACGTGGGAGCTGGTAGTCTATAAGCACATCCTTAAAAGGTCTCTAGTCGTGAGAGTTTCGAGACAGGGCATCGATACTCCAGAGTAGACTAGTGTATACATTCGAGACCCCGACGAGGGGCGGTGGCCGGTCTCACAAACCACTGGTGTCAGTTGGTTCACCGTAGATGTATACAGGTGGTCATTGGGTTATGAGTATACCGGACAGGACTCGCCGGGAACATGCTAGTTGGTCTTATATTTGACGTCAGATAGCAGTTCCCTGGTGACATGTGTACAGGTTAGTTCATCGACCTGAGGATCGTCATTTGTCTCGTGTGGGTTCCCACTGTACTTTGATTACTACCCTACCACGCTCAAAGGAGATATGCAAACAGGTTTTAGTTGGGTACAGTCCCGAGCCACATGAAGGCAGTGAGCGGATCTTCAGGGGTTCGGCTCTCCCGGTATTGGGGGTGAGGTCGCGCTGTGTCTAGGAGAGCCAGAACATGAAAAGTCCTTGGCCAAGGCAGGAGATTTACTGGTAGGTATTCCAGTAGTATCTCAGGGTGTTCTGGGCTGATCTCTGACACGACTTGTACCGCTTTTGGGGGTCTAACTTTTACCAACCCCCTAGGCCCGCCAAGCAATGCTCATAGACGAACGGACCGGACTGTACGGATATTGTCACTGACAGGCTCAGTAGGGTGTCAGGATGAGTTCACTCACAGACGTCCCTTTTTGTCAATAGCTGGTGGCCCGTCATGTATGGCTAATACCTCTGACGTGCTAGTGGTTAAATCCACAGCCATAGTATTGACGAGTCTTTATTGTCCCCCACATTCAGTTGCTCAAGTTTTCGGGCGAAACGCTGTGCAGGCCGTATGGAGATATGGCGGGGTTCGATCAGATACGTGCGGTATTGCACGGATCAGGATCGGACGGATAGTACTAGCCGGCTTTGGTTTAAGCCGGATCCTAGTATAGTACAGTGTAGATTTTGTCTCATTGCATTTGTATTCGGTCGGAATACAAATGCGGGTGTGTATACACAGCATCGGGGTTTTCCTGTAATTTATTATGGGACCAGTTTTCTGGAGTTGCCAGTTTGCTTTCCGTTTCGGCCATATTTCTTTGTATCTTTCATTGGCCGAAGATTGGTGGATGAGGGCTTATTTGCATTTGTGCAAATTAGCTATTTGGAGGGTTGTCTTTGCATACTTTTGTATCATGATGGTTTCATGATGGAGCACCATCCCTTGACCTTCCATGCTTCTTGATTGCTTGACTTTCTTTTTCATCATGGTTTACTTTTGGAGTCATCATACTTGATGATGATGTTTGGTGATGATGGTAGGTCATGGTTGTTGATGAGTGTGGTTGTGGTTATGATCATTTCTTTTGATCATAACCCTTTTTCTCTTTCTTGCCTTATTGGACTCACTCACTACCTCATCCTCTCCCTCCCATTTTATGCATGGCCGGCCACATTGGGGTGGGGCTTCCCATTTTTTTATGGTGTGGGATTTTGGTTCTCTTGTGTTCTAAAATCCCCAAGTTCCTCTACAAAGTTCATGTATCATCCCTCCACCAAAATGGCAACCTCTATGAACCCCAAAATGAGACATGGTTCTACCCTATATTCTACAGCAAATCTTGGGCACGTCGACTCGCCAGCTTCGTGCCTGAGTTGCCTCGGACCAGAGGTGGGAGCCCGTAAAAGAAGCAGGCGACGTGGTGCCCTTCCGGCGACGAGGTGGAGACCGGACATTCCGCGGGAGAACGGGACGACGACGAGAAGAACGGAGGACACGGATCACTCGGTTTATCTCTCTTCCCATCTTGTAGTTAGCTAGTCACTAGATTAATGGCACGATCCGGGTTTTTAGTGCGCGGTGGTGCCGGTTTGAAAAGTTAAAGTAAATCACCGCTTTCGCATTCCGGCGTCGGATTGACGGCCGGGGCGCCGCCGTGCACTAAAAGGCTTTCACAAACTCTTCCCAATTCTTAATTGAATACGACGTTGTGCTGTATAGACACTTCTCGGCTAAGTCACATAAGGTGAAAGGAATGACCCTTAGCCTTATAGCATCGTCGCTTAATTGGGTTGTTTTCATCATAGCGCAAACGTTTTGGAATTTGTTGATAAAGATATAAGCATCTTCGGATTCCAATCCGTGAAACTTAAGCAGCATATTGATGAAGTGGGGTTTGATCTCGAAATTGTCCCCATTTGCCGGTGGGAGGAAAAGACAAGTAGGAAGGGCGGTGCGGATTGGGTAGAAGAGATCCTGGAGCGTGACTCGTAGGAGCGCTTCAACAGGCGGGTGATTCGGGTTATTCGCTCCTAACGGAGGTGGAATCAGTCCCGTCGGTAAGGTGTTGTTAGGATTGTATCCCGACATACCTTCGGGAGAAGAATTTGAAGGTGAAAGTGAAGAAGTGGAAAGGATTTCGACTTCAGAGTCGAAAGGTTCGTCGGTCGGTACCAACGAAACACGGACTAATCGGGCGCTAGTGTCCCTAGTCCAACCGGACATACACTAATGAGGTAGTGTAGTCGAAAAGGTGAAAGACAGAATGTGGAGGTAAGAAAATGTCAATGAGAAGAAGTGGTGTAAGTGAGGTGCAAAGATTTCTTTAGCGACAAGTTGCAAATTTTGAAAAGATTTTTTCCGTTTTTTATGTGGAGCTTTTTGCAAAAAGATTTTTTAGAAGAGACTTTGACAAAAATGCGATCAACCACAAATGCACAATCAGGCCTAGATCTAAGGTCACCTAGGTCAGCTAGACAGCTCCTAACTGTTCCAAAGGGCTAGAAATAGAACCTCAAACCGCCTCTTTACCGCCAATTGCGGCCAGGTAAGTGCCAGGTGAGTGGGAGGCTCCCCACTACAAGTAGTGGTCCTAATTAAGTAACCACTCGCCTTCGACACACTTGCCTAGACCCCGCAAAGTCAGGTTAGGATTAACGGCCGATGCCTATAACGAGTCCTCTGTCCTATTGAGCGCGACGTCCTTAGGGCTGAGTCTAATATTTTTTAATTAAGAATGGTCAATGCAAATGCCTTATGTGATTTCTGGGGTCCTGGGAAGGGTGATGAAATCCCCACCCAATCTGAATTGGACAAAATCCCCTTAAAGTCCGATTAAAATATGCAATGCAGTAAATCACTTTCAATCAATTTTCTTTTAAGCGCGGCGCAAAGAATCCTACAGAAAATCAATTATTGGAAGGGGGAAGATTTTTAAGGGCAAAGAATCCTGCAGAAGATTTGGCAAAAGATATATGGGGATTTGCAGAGGGGAGAAAAGGAAACAAACAGAGAAAATTTCGCGCACTGAAGAGGCAGGGGGACCGCGGTTCAGCGGTTTGGAGTGCAGTTCGGCCACGGTTTAGCGGTTGGATGGAGGGATCAGGTGTCTGAAAAAATTCTGTAGCTCTTCTGTTCCAATCCTTTTCTGTTCTGATGTACCTTTTTCTGTTTCACACTATGGAGTTTTCCAGATCCGTCGATCCTGCAAAGATTCACACGAGAAACCCTTCAAACAATAAAAGATGATAGAATTTTTATATTTTTTATTTTTTCAATTTTTATGGTTTTTATATTTTATATTAACCCAAAATTACAAAACGGAAATTTTTACGCCATCCCCGGCAACGGCGTCATTTGATTTAATGAATTTGTTTAACGATCAAAAATATATGTTACCACAATCAAGAACGGCGTCGCTTGGTAGCTAGCCAGTGAATACGGGTCGGTCCACAGGGATGTTGTAAATTTCCTAAATGTTCTTACGAGCTACTTCCAAAGGATGTTGGATCTTTTAATTAAATCTAAAAAACTAAGTTGAGTTATATTAGGATTAGGAAACTTGCTAGGATTAGATTTAGGTAAAGTTTGGTAAATAAAGATCTACACTTCTTTCAATGCCCTAAATTAGATATCATATTAGGAGTTATGGTAATTATTAATAAAGGATATTAGGATGATTGGGAAGATGTTTCTTCCTCTAGATCCTTGTCCGTCCTTTCTTAATCCTTACCCTAACCTTCATGGAAAACATTCAAATCCGGTCTTTATACTATAGTATCACCGCTACCTCGTGGGTAGAGTGCCGTAGGGAGCGGAAGATGAAAGTATGCATGGAGTCCAAATTGTTCATAAGAGATTGGAAAAGAAAGAGATGAGAGATCTTCATCTCTCAAACCCTTCCCTATTCCTAACCCTAACAAGCGAGGAAACTACTCGCTCATTGAGGGATCTAAGAAAGACATTATTTTTATGAGTTTTGATTTAAGAGATTAAAGATCTACGAAAGAATAAAAAATTCTAAACTAGATTAAACTAGGGCAAGAAGAGAAATTACCTAGGGCAGAAATTAAAACTAAGACTAAGGCAGAAAAATAAACCTACTTATGAATTGATGCTCTCCAAACTTCAAAAGAAATCTGAAATTTTATTGATGAAAAGAGGCATGAACAAATACAATGAATTGGGTCTCTATTTATAGGACATAGAAAATCCTAGGTTTACAATTGCCGCACGTCTGCATTTACAAAAATACCCATAGGAAGACTAGTCAGCACCGCCACAAAAGATGGTAAAAAAATCCACTTCTCCGGGCTCTAGACGGCCGTGGAACCGTGGCCT
Organism: Agapanthus africanus; assembly: GCA_030015575.1. Taxonomy (NCBI): domain Eukaryota; kingdom Viridiplantae; phylum Streptophyta; class Magnoliopsida; order Asparagales; family Amaryllidaceae; genus Agapanthus; species Agapanthus africanus. The sequence goes on from JASDDO010000029.1 coordinate 38,750,316, forward strand.
CAGCAAGGGTTGGGCCGCGGTTCCGCGGCCCAATGGTGGACTTGGAGTGTGGAACTTTCGGGGCTGGCTCTGATTCTTTTGGGCTTCCTACTTCTTTGGTTCTTTACTCAATTTGGTTTCTAGGTTTCTTCCAGATTTCCCAGTGAACAATTGAAGTGAACTTTACCGTTGCTTCGAAATCTTGGACCATGCGCTGCCTTGTGCTTTGTGAACTGATCTTTGTGTAGGCTTTATCAAAATCCTTCTGTTTGCAGGTTGTAGTCTCACTTTTGCGTCGTCTTTTATCTTTTTCACTGTTCTTTCTCCTAGAACCTGTAACCTGTGCTATGTAACAGGGATGGGTCAAAAGCACCTGTTTATTTGTAAAAAGAACAAGAAAGGGGAATATAATAATGTAATATTATGGTATGAACATCGTGCAAACAGGTAGCAGTTGGGTGCAGTCCCGAAGCACTTGGAGGCAGTGGCGGTTAGATAGGATTCGTCTCTCTCGGTATTAGGAGTTGATATCGCACTGTGTTTGGAGAGCCATTACGCAAAGTCCCTGGCCAGGACAAATGATATTTACTGGTAGGATTTCCATTAGCTTCTCAAAGTGTAATGGGCTTCGCTCAGACACGACTTATACAGCTTTTAGGGGACTGACGCTTGCCGCCCCCTAGGCCCGATATGCGATAGTCTTAGACTAACAGACCGGACTATACGAAGATTGACACATCAGGCTCAGTAGGAGTTCGGATGGGTTTCCTCATCGGCCTTCTTATCGACATCTACCTGGGGACCGTTACGTACAGCTAGTGCCGCTTGCGGCCTGTTGTTAAACCCACTGCCAGCGTAGTGTCGAGTTTTTAGAGTCCCACACAGAGAGTTTCCCTGCTTCAGGCAAAACAATATAGAGGTCGTATGGTTTTACGACAGGGTTCGGACAAATACGTGTACTTGTGCACGTATGATGTTCAGACAGATTATACTAGAGGGCGTTAGTTTAAGCCAGATTCTAGTATTGGATTATTGGATTTATACAGTCTCAGAATATCCATGTTTTACGGATGGGAGGGGCATTCTCATAATTAGTCGAGAAGCTTCTAGAAGAAGGTGGGGTGGAGAGCTTATGTGTAATTTGCATTAAATGAATTAGTGACTCATGAGATGATTCATCCAAATGAGTTAATGAAGTATTAATTGTTTTAATGACTCATTAGATGATTCATTCATTTGTATTAAATGAAACATGAAGATATTTGTGCAAGATATTTGTGCAAGATATTTTATACTTCATAATATATACACAATTGAGTTATAATTCATTTCATTCACACAAACACATTCTCTCTCCTCAAGCTCTCCTCTTCTTAAAGCTAACCCTAATCCTCTCATGTGTTAAGATCCCAAAGGTTAGCAAGACTAATAGATCCTTAATCCACTTCTATATCTTCTAGGTCACTTGGATTAGCAATCCTAGCCACATAGTTACCTCAAGTGAGAGGTTAAAGCTTGGAGGAGGAACTTGTTAGTGTATATGCCCTAGAGGCCATTACTGTATCATACTAGTTTGTATATTACTTAATGGAAGCTTGAGATATTCACCATTGTATAGACAATCTTGCTCAAAATAGTAGTATGCTACTTGGTTTGTCTCTACTTCAATGTGTGTACATGTGTTTCTTTTAACATATCCCCTATGCACATTAGTGGAGCCCTTAAGATCTTTGCTTGATTACCAGCGTTGTGATGGCAGTCACACTCGTGGGGGCTGGGTAATCCACAAGCACATCCTTATACAGGCCCCTAGTCGTAGAACTATCGAGACAGGGCATCGACACTCCGGAGTAGACTAGCGTAAACTCTTCTCATCCCTTGCAGGGGAGACGGTCTGTCCCACAGCCGTCAGTACGCCGTACTTGAGATAGTATGCGGGTGCTCGTTAGGTTACGAGTATACTGGACAGGACTCGTCGGGAACTGATTGGTTGGTACTATACCTATCATCAATTTTCAGTTCCCAGGTGACATGAGTACAGCTTAGCCCGCTAACTTGACACTGTCACTTCGCCTCGAGTGTGTTCCCACTGTACTTTGATTACTACCCGACCACGGCTCAAAGGAGTCGTGCAAACAGGTAGTAGTTGGGTGCAGTCCCGAAGCACTTGGAGGCAGTGACGGTTAGATAGGATTCGTCTCTCCCCGTATTGGGAGTTGATACCGCGCTTTGTCAAGGAGAGCCATTACACAGTCGTCCCTGGCCAGGGCAAGCGAGATGCACTAGTAAGTTTCCAGTGTTATCTCAGGGTGTTCTGGGCTACACTCCGACATGACTTGTACCGCAATTAGGGGACTGATGTTTACCGCCCCCTAGGCCCGCCATGCAATATTCTCAGATGAACAGACCGGACTGTACGGAGTCTGTCACATTCAGGCTCAGTAGGAGTTCGGATGAGTTCACGTCGTCAGTCTTCTTATCGGCAACTACCTAGGGGCCATTATGCACAGCTAGTGCCGCTTGCGGTCTGTGGTTAAACCTACTGCCAGCGTAGTGTCGAGTCTTTGGAGTCCCACACAGAGAGCTATTCGCCTTTAGGCAAAAAGAGTAGAGGTCGCATGGTTTTGCGACAGGGTTCGGTCACATCCGTGCACTTATGCACGTTTGGTGTCCGGGCAGTTATTACTAGCGGGCTTTGGTTTAAGCCAGATCCTAGTATACATTTTGGGATTGGTTTCATCTCGTTTGTATTCATGTTCCTCGGAACGCGGATGCGGGTGTGTATGCACGGTTGACAGAGACAGAGGCAGAGGATTCTCATTTGGGTTGTTGACTGTTGACTTTTGCTAAACCCTAATAAGAATAAGAAATATGATTAATAATAATATTCATTAAGTATTAGTGCGCCATGGTTGGGTTGAAAGTTTGACTTTGTTGACTTGTTGACTTTGTCGACCGGTTGACTAGTTTGGACTTGTTGACCATCATCATTACAATGGCTATCATTTCATGGCTAAGACTTTTTGCTTGCTTGTTATTCTTTAAAAAATGAGTGCATGAAATGATAATGCCATTGACATGAACCATCACATAATACTCAATTATTGTTATTATTATGATTATTTGATGTTATGAGAGCATGGAGGTAAAAAGTCTTCTTCATTCTATCATATTGATTCTCTCTCATCCTTAAAGCTCTCCTCTTTCTCTTGCTCTCTCTCTAGCTCATGGTTCTATTGTCTCATGAGTTGAGAAACAAAAACCATAGAGATAAAACCCAAAACACTTCTCTACTCATCCTAGTGTACAAGGTCTAGCAAGCCAAGTATTATAGTTTCCTCTAGATTGAGGTTGGAGCTAAAGGTAGAAGCTTTCGGGTGGATCCGTCTTCAGCACAAGGAGACGACGAGGTGAGGCCGATCCGACCACCACAAGGAGTTGAAGAGAAGGAGTTCAAGTTTAGGTATAACCCCTAACCTAGTAGCTAAACTCTTAGTTAGGTTGTTAGATAGTTTGTTTAACAAAGATCCGTTTCTAGAGTCCATGTTACTCTACCGAAAAAATTGTTTTTCACCATTTCCGCGACCCCAAAGAACCGGGGACGGGTAACGTGCACTTACAGTGGTATCAGAGCTAGGTTAAACACTATCTAACATTTCAGCAAAGTAACTAGAAGTTCTATCGGAGAAAAAATCACAAAACATGCCCGAACTTTAAACTTTCTGTCGATTTTTATTCTGCTCTAAAAATAATTTAACACATCTAAAAAATCGACTCAGGGTTTTTAGTGAACACAGCAGAAAAATAATCCACAGAGCCAACCAACTCACCGCGGATCTGCGGCCGAGTTGACTCGGACGTGGATCGGTTTTGCTGCAGTGTGTTTCTTGGGGTGTTTTGGGATTTTTGGAATATGATTTTTCTGCCCAGATTTTCAAGAAAGCAAAATATGGTTTTGGGGTTGTTAAAAATCCGTATTTTGATCGAACTTCTAAAGACTTTAGCTAACAGGTTATATCTGTGATGTGATATATGTATTGAACGTCTGCTAATCGCTATACGTCGATTAGTGGGGGTTATACATATCTGTGATCTGTAATGTTGATGGTATGTGTATATGAATTCATTGGATTGTCACGGATGAATAGCCGGGGGGTTATGAGATGAGAGTTTTCCTTATCTTTCAATTCATGTAATTTGTAATTGATGTAATAATATTTGTATGGCCGCACATCCGGGATGAGGTTGTAGCCGCCATTGTATAATTTCTTTTACTGTTTTTGCTCCTAGGATAGACCCAAGGAGGGGGTGCACAAACTACCGGGTACCTCGAAGTGCCGAGTGGCCTACTCACGTTGTTGAGGGAGGTTGCTTCACTTCGGGTATTTGGCGGGTAGTTTGTCGCACCCGTAGGGGTCTAGGATGCGGTATTGGCTATTCAACGCGACCGTGTAATCCGCTTTTCGTTACAAGCTCGTACGGAATGCGGATTCCTAGTATATCCAATGTGTTCATCTGTGATCTGGAATGGCTATCATTGCATTTGACGAATGTATATATCTATATACGAATTTATTTAGGCATTGCTTATGTTTTGCATCCGCGCTAGTCCAGCCCCTGCTCTGTCGTTAGTTAAGTAACCTAACGGGTAATGACGGGCCCCGTGGCGAATGCGGATGGCATAAGCGTACGTCATATTTTCGTTGTTTTCTGCAATGGTAGGATTAAATGATGGGAAGCATTAAAATTAATGCAAGAAAATAAACCAAAGTAAAGTTGTTGGAACAATTTCAAAAAACTACTCGGTTTCTTTTCAAAAACCAACTTTTAAACGCGGAGCTTAAGCCACTCCTTTTAAAAGCTATCTCGTTCCATCGATTATATCAAGTTCACTACGTTCACGATTTTCCCAAAAGCATTCATAGCCCTCCGTCATTTCACATGGATAGTCAATAGTATTCAAGCTATGTTTGTTGGCCAAAGTCAAGGCATAGTGATTGGTAGCTGTTGGGTATTCATGTGCAACATAGATAGATGCGTTGGTTTGGGACAGTCGTACTGCCTTATTGGCCAAAGTCAAGGATAGGTACAGGTGGGTTCAAATTAACCTGGAGAATGACGGGTAGAACTTGACATATGACTTATGATTTGTTGACCAAAGTCAATGTCATAAGAGCATTGGGCAAAAATCCACATCGGAAGTTTCTAAAGAAACTGAAACTTGCTAGTGCTGCATACCATTTGGAGTGTGATGATTCTGGTAGGATTCCTTCAGTTATGTCACGCGATGATATTTGGATCCCGATCCTACTGTGAGTATATGCTACTCCTCGGAAAATTTCTCACTTAACGATCAATGCTATAAACCAAGTAGGTGTCTAGAAAGGTGTTAGCGGGGTTACGCCCCAAGGGAAAAGAAGTTATTTAATTAAGGAACTTCGAAAAAGCGTTGGAAAACCTCCTTCGAAGTACCAACACTGGCCTGGCTGAAAGGTTAAGTAAGTATTGTACGGTGAGATTGATCCCGACTAATTCTTTCTTTTTTGGTGAGGAGGAATTCGAGAAACAGTGGGAGCCATCCTGTTTAGACAAACTAAAAACCACTCTAAACTTGCAAGAGCATCATGCTGAGTGTTTCTTCTCTCTCTCCTAATTGCAGCGACCAATCGTCATGACCGGACTTAAGTTACTTATAGATAAAAATATACTGACAGGGACAAACTACAAAGGTTGGCTCAGGAATGTCAAAATAGCAATCACTTACGACAAGCTGGGGTATCTCCTTACCACCAAAGCTCCCGCTGTCCCAGGTCCCACCTCCAGCGTCGGGGATAAGGAAATCCATAAGACCTGGGAAATCGATTGCGCGAAGGCCAAGTGCCTCGTGCTTGCCTCTATGGACAATGAACATCAGAGGAGGCACGAGAATATGGACCTAGAATCCATATTTCTTCATACTAAGGAAATATATGGAGAGCAATCCCGTATCGCCAGATACGAAGTCTCGAAAAAGTTGTTTTCGACGAGATTGGCCGTCGGATTATCGGTAGCGGAACACGTGCTTAAGATGATTGGCTTCATTGAAGAGCTCGCGGACCTTGGTGTAAGTCCATGTTGCCCACCCCGGTGCTTGCGGGGAGGCGGAAACGTTAAGAAAAATCGAATTTTACAACACTAGGCAACATGGACTAGCTAAAGGAGGGATCTTTGCTAAACAAAACTAACTACAAAGCTAAAGAGAGTTAGCTACTCGGAAAGGGGGTTATACCTAGGTCTTCAAGTCATTCTCTTCTTGCTCCTTGGAGTGAAAGAACGGGTTCTCCTTGTCGCTTCTCTTGCCGAAGAAAGATCCACCTGAGGGCTTCAACCTTTGGCACCAACCTCAAACTAGAAGTAACTAAGGTGCTTGGTGTGCTAGACCTAGGACCTTAGAAAGAGTAGAGAGTATTTTTGAAGGGATTAACTCAAGCTCAAATGGTTCTCAACTCATGAGAGGGGAGAGCTAGAGAGAGAGGAAGAGGAGGAGAGAGAATGGAAATGAACAAGTGAGAAGAATATCTCAACCTTCTCACATATATGTGTGAATTATGGAAAATAAATAATTAGATAAGATAATTGTCATGGTTAATCAAGAAATGACCATTATCATTTCACATTAAATGCTTTTGCAAGGATCAAAGAGCATCTTTCATATGGAATGATGATGGTCAACTTGTCAACCTAGGTCAACAAGTCAAGTATAGTCAAATGGTCAACAACCCTAACCATGCACAATTATAACTAACTAATATTAATAAATCATAATTCACACAAAACATTAGGGTTAAGAAAATGACAATGGTCATCAACCCTAATCAAAGTCCTCTGCCTCTGTCTCAGTCAACTGTGCATACACACCCGTATCCGTGTTCCGAGGAACACGAATTCAATGAGATAAAACCAATCCCAAATCATATACTAGGATCCGGCTTAAACCAAAGCCCGCTTGTATAAGCTGTCCGGACACAAAACGTGCACAAGTGCGCGGATGTGAACGAACCCTGTCGCAATACCATGCGACTTCTACTCATTTTGCCTAAAGGCGAATAACCCTCTGTGTGGGACTCTAAAGACTCGACACTACGCTGGCAGTGGGTTTAACCACAGACCGCAAGCGGAACTAGCTGTACGTAACGGTCCCTAGGTAGATGCCGATAAGAAGACTGACGAGGTAAACCCATCTGAACTCCTACTGAGCCTGAATGTGACAGTCTCCGTACAGTCCGGTCTGTTCGTCTGATACATCGCATGGCGGGCCTAAGGGGTGTTGAACGTCAGTCCCCTAATAGCGGTACAGGTCGTGTCGGAGTGTAGCCCAGAACACCCTGAGATAACACTGGAAACCTACCAGTATATCTCGCTTGCCTTGGCCAAGGACTACTCGTGTAATGGCTCTCCTAGACACAGCGCGATGTCAACCCCCAATACCGGGAGAGACGAATCCTGTCTAACCGTCACTGCCTCCAAGTGCTTCGGGACTGCACCCAACTACTACCTGTTTGCACGACTCCTTTGAGCCGTGGTAGGGTAGTAGTCTAAGTACAGTGGGAACACACTCGAGGCGAAGGGACAGTGTCAAGTCAGCAGACTAAGCTGTACTCATGTCACCTGGGAACGGATAACTGACGATAAGTATAATACCATCCATCAGTTCCCGACGAGTCCTGTCCAGTGTACTCGTAACCTAACGAGCACCCGCATACTATCTCCAGTACGACGTACTGATGGCTGTGGGACAGACCACTTCCCGTGCTGGGATGAGAAGCGCATACGCTAGTCTACTCTGGAGTATCGATGCCCTGTCTCGATAGCCCTACGACTAGGGACCTGTATAAGGATGTGCTTATAGATTACCCAGCCCCCACTAGTGTGACTGCCATCACAACGCGGGTAATCAAGCAAAGATCCTAAGGGCTCTACTAATATGTATAAGCGATATGCTAAAAGAAACACATGCACATATTGAAGTAGAAACAAACCAAGTAGCATACTACCATTTTGAGCAAGATTGTCTATACAACTGTGAATATCCCAAGCTTCCATTAAGTAATATACAATCTAGTATGATACAGTAATGGCCTCTAGGGCATATACACTAACAATCTCCCACTTGCACTAAGGCCATGTTCTGGCATATCGAAGACCTATCATCTCGATTAGCCGCTCGAACAGAGTCTGGGGAAGGGCCTTCGTAAGTGGATCTGCAGTGTTATTCTCCGTATTTACTCTCTTCACCTCGATCTCCCGGCGATCTACGATCTCCCTGATCAGGTGGTACCACCTCAAAATGTGCCTGGACTTCTGATGGGACCTGGGTTCCTTCGCTAAAGCTATAGCGCCGTTGTTGTCGCAATACAGCGGTATTGGATCAACACTGGTAGGAACCACCTGAAGCTTCGTGAGGAACTTCTTCCTCCAGACAGCTTCCTTTGCGGCACCGCAAGCAGCTAAGTACTCTGCTTCCATAGTTGAGTCAGCAACGGTCTCCTGCTTGGAACTCTTCCAGCAAACCGCCCCTCCATTGAGGGTAAAGACATAACCCGACATGGACTTGGAGTCATACTTGTCACTCTGGAAGCTGGAGTCAGCAAAGGCCTCGATCTGGTGGTCCTTTCCTCCATACACCAAGAACATCTCTTTAGTCCTTCTCAGGTACTTGAGAATGTTCTTTACCGCTATCCAGTGTTTCTCCCCTGGGTCCGACTGATACCGGCTTACAACGCTCAATACGTATGCTACATCTGGTCTGGTACATAACATCGCATACATTATAGAGCCTACCGCAGAAGCGTAGGGTATAATAGACATGCGATCCCTTTCCAAATCAGTCTTGGGAGACATCTCTTTGGAGAGGGTGATCCCGTGACAAGCCGGTAAATTACTGCGCTTGGAATCTTCCATACTGAACCTTTTCAGTATGGTGTCGATGTACCTTGACTGTGAAAGTCCCAACATCCTCTTAGATCTATCACGATAGATCTGGATCCCCAGAATGTAGTTGGCATCGCCCAGGTCCTTCATGGAGAACCTCTGTGACAAGAATCCTTTGACTGACTGTAGCATAGGAATATCATTTCCTATTAGGAGAATGTCATCCACGTACAAGACGAGGAATACCACAGTTCTCCCTACAATCTTACTGTAAATGCATGGTTCATCTGGGGTTTTGATAAAGCCGAATTCTTTGACAGTATCATCAAAGCAGATGTTCCAACTCCGCGATGCCTGCTTCAGTCCATAGATGGACTTGAGCAACTTGCACACTTTACCGCTGCTCCCACTCTGAATGAATCCCTCCGGCTGATCCATATAGACGCACTCTTCTAAATTTCCATTTAGGAAAGCCGTCTTTATGTCCATCTGCCAGATTTCATAATCGTGGAAGGCAGCAATGGAAAGAAGGATCCGAATGGATTTCAGCATAGCCACTGGAGAAAAGGTCTCGTCATAGTCCAAACCAGGTCTTTGACGAAAACCCTTTGCAACAAGTCTAGCTTTATAGGTCTCAACCTGCCCATCTACACCAATCTTCTTTCTGAAGATCCATTTGCAGCCTACGGGTTTTACCCCTTCTGGAGCAAAGTCCAAAGTCCAAACTTTGTTGGTGTACATGGACTCCATCTCGGTTCGCATTGCATCCAGCCATTTTACCGAGTCACCTCTCTGAATGGCTTGCTGGAAGCTAGTAGGCTCACTATAATCCATAGTGCAATCCTCTCTATCCCCATCTATGAGAAAACCGTAGTATCTCTCGAGCGGATGAGACTGCCTACTACTCCTGCGGAGTGGCGCTGGGATGTCCGGTTCTCTTGAAACTTCTGGTTCTTCCAAGATTTCAGTAATAGCTTGTGGTTCTAGAATTTCTTCCAGTTCTACTACGCTCCCACTTGTCTCTTTTTCGAAAAACTGATGTTCCAGAAAGTGGGCATGACGAGAAACAAAAACCTTTTGCTCCTCTGCGTAATAGAAAAAATACCCCTGGAGTTCTTTGGGTATCCCACAAACTTACACAGTACTGAGCGTTCCTCGAGCTTGTCCGCATGGTGCTTTTTTACAAAAGCTGGACACCCGCATGTCTTAAGATACTTAAGACTGGGTTTCTTCCCATACCACATCTGATATGGGGTAGTAGGCACAGTCTTGGTTGGAGCCATGTTCAAGAGATATGCAGCTGTTTCTAGTGCATAATCCCAGAAAGATCGCGGCAACTCAGCTTTACTCATCATGGAACGAACCATATCCAATAGGGTTCGATTCCTCCTTTCCGATACACCGTTGTGTTGTGGTGTGTATGGAGGAGTAAGCTGAGAGAGAATTCCATTCTCTTCTAAGTAGCCCAGAAACTCGGCACTCAAGTATTCACTACCTCGATCAGATCTCAGTGTCTTGATGCTTTTGCCTATTTGTTTTTCAACTTCATTCGTGTATTCCTGAAATTTCTCAAAGGCCTCGGATTTGTGCTTCATCAAGAAGACAAGCCCATACCTAGAGAAATCATCTGTCAAAGTAATGAAGTATGAATAACCACTTCGCGCATGTGTAGACATTGGACCCACACATCACTGTGTATGAGTCACAAGAGCTCACTTGCTCTTTCTCCGTGTCCAGTGAACGGAGTCTTTGTCATCTTTCCCATGAGACAAGATTCACAGGTGGCATAAGACCGATACTCGAACGGATCCAAGTATCCTTCTTTATGTAACTTTGTCAACTGTGTCTCATTAATGTGACCCAGTCTACAATGCCATAAGAAAGCCTGATTTAATTCCGGAGACTTTCTTTTAAGTGTGTTCTGGACACTGAAGACCTGAGCTTGATTCAAAACGTATATACCGTTTTTCAATGTACCTGACCCAATCAGAACTTGATTTAGGTGGATGTTTACTACATCGCTTACAAAAGTAAAATCATATCCTTCCTTAGAAAGTAAGGATACAGATATGATATTACAAGTCGCACCTGGTACATAAAAACAGTCACGCAGAATCAGTATCTGCCCAGTTGTCAGTCCTAGATGATATTCCCCTACGAATTCAGCATACATGCTCATTCCGTTAGCAACCCTGAGAGTCATATCACCTTTCTTGATAACCCTACGGTTTCTCAGAGCCTGTAACGAATTACAGATATGAGATCCTGATCCGGTATCCAATACCCAGGAAGTAGGGTTAACTGACATACAGTTCTCTATTACAAACACACCCGAAGCCGAAGCCACAACATGCTTCGAATTCTGGCTACTGGCTATACTAGCCCTGCAATCCTTCTGCCAATGTTCATTCCTATAACAATAGGAACATCCTTCTTTTACTACATCCAGTCCCGAAACTTCTGCCCTTCCCTTTCTTTCTACTTCCCTGGTTTCCTTTAGGGTAGTAGGTAGAGACTGTTGAACTAAGTCAGCATCTGACCCGTTCTTCAACATGGTCTTCAGGTCCGTGAGCTCAAAAGAGTTGGTCTCTGTAAGGACGTTGGCCCCTACAGATGACCCGATAGCCAACCTCGCTGGAAGCAATTCGTTCGAGGTCTCATATCTTGCGATACGAGATTGCTCTCCATATAAATCTTTGTTATGGAGGAAGATAGAAACTAAGTCCATCTTCTCGTGCTGCCTCTGGTAAGCACCATCAACTAAGGCTAACACGAGGCACTTGGCTTTCGCATAGTCTTTTTCCGATGTCTCGCGAATATGAATATCCGTGACAGGGAAAACTGGACCTGAGACGGCAGGGGTTGGATCAGTCAAGAGGTGTCCCAGCTTATCATGGGCAATGGATATCTGGACAGACCTTTGCCAGTCATAACAGTCAGATTCAGACATTTTATTATCTAGATGTAACCTAGGTGTGGTCACTGGGTCGCTACAATTAAGAGAGAGAGAAGAAAACACTTAGCATGGTGCTCTTGCAAGTTTAGATTGGTTTTTAATTTATCTAAACAGGATGGCTCCCACTATCTCTCGAATCCCTCCTCAAACCATAAAGGAAGAATTAGTCGGGATCAATCTCACCGTACAATACTTGCTTAATCGTTCAGCCAGGCTAGTGTCGGTACTTCGAGGGAGGTTTTCCAACGCTTTCGCGAAGTTCCTTAATTTAAGAACCTCTTTTCCCTAGGGGCGTAGCCCAGCTGACACCTTTCTAGACACCTACTAGATTTATAGCATTGATCGTTAAATGAGAAATTTCCCGAGGAGTAGCATATACTCACAGTAAGATCGGGATCCAAATATCATTGCGTGACAAAACTGAAGGAATCCTACCAGAATCATCACACTCCAAATGGTATACAACACTAGCAAGTTTCAGTACTTTTGAAACTCCCGATGTGGATTTTTGCCCAATGCTCTTATGACCTTGACGAAGGCCAACATATCATAAGTCACATGTCAAGTTCTACCCGTCATTGTTCAGGTTAATTTAAACCCACCCGTACATACCCTTGACGAAGGCCAAAATAGTAGTACGACTGTCCCAAACCAACGCATCTATCTATGCTATAGATAAATATTCAGCAGCTACCAATCACTATGCCTTGGCGAAGGTCAAAATATATAGCTTGAATACTACTGAATATTTAACTGAAATGACGGAGGGCTATGAATGGTTTTGGCGAAACCGTGAACCTAGTAAACTTGATATAATCGATGGAACGAGATAGCTTTTAAAAGGAGTGTTTCAAGCTCCGCATTTAAAAGTTGGTTTTTGAAAAGAACCGAGTGGTTTTGAAAGTGTTCCAACGACTTTTAATTGGTTTATTTTTTCTTGCATTAATTCCAATGCGTCCCATCATTTAATCCTACCATTGCAGAAAACAAGCAAAATATGGCGTACGCTTATGCCATCCACATTCGCCACGGGGCCCCGTCATCACCCGTTAGGTTACTTAACTAACGATAGTGCGGGGGCTGGACTAACGCAGATGCAAAACATAAGCAACACCTAAATAGATATCATATATAGATATATAGCAATGATAGTCAATCCAGATCATAGATGAACACTTTGGATATACTAGAAATCCACGATTCGTTCGAGCCTGCAACGAAAAGCGGATTACATGGTCGCGATGAATAGCCAAACTCCACCCTAGACCCCTACGGGTGCGGAAAACTACCCGCCAAGTACCCGAAGCGAAGCAACCTCCCTCAACCCCGTGAGTAGGCCACTCGGCACTTCGAGATAGCCGGTAGTTTTTGCACCCCACCTTGGGTCTATCCTAGGAGCAAAAACAGTAAAAAGAAATTATACAATGATGGCTACAACCCCGAGCCGGTTGTGCGGCCATACAAATAATATAACATCAAATTACATATTACAAGAATTGAAAGAATAAGAAAACTCTCATCTCACAATCCCCCGGCTATTCATCCGCGACAATCCAACGAGTTCATATGCACAAACCATCAACATTACAGATCACAGATATGTATAACCCCCACTAATCGACGTATAGCGATTAGCGGACGTTCAATACATATATCACATCACAGATATAACCTATTAGCCAAAGTGTAAAGAAGTTCGATCAAAAATACGGATTTGTGACCACCCCAAAAACCAAATTGTTCTCTGGAAAATCTGGGTGGAAACAAACTACGTAAAAAATCACAAAACAGCCCCAGAAGTAAACTGCATGAAAAACGATCCACGGCCGAGTCAACTTGGCCGCGGAATCGCGGCGAGTTGGTCGGTTCAGTGGGTCGTTTTTCTTGCCTGTACTTAAAAAAGCCTGAGCCGATTTTTAAGATATGGTTTATTATATTTAAACCAGGTTTAAAAATCGGCAGAAAGTTAGGGTTTCAGAAAAAAAAGTTTGCGATTTTTGCGATCGAAGTTCTATACACTTTACTAACTAGCTAGTTTATGTTTAGCTAGGCTCTGATACTACTGTAAGTCCGCGTTGCCCACCCCGGTGCTTGCGGGGACGCGGAAACGTTAAGAAAAATCAAATTTTACAACACTAGGCAACATGGACTAGCTAAAGGAGGGATCTTTGCTAAACAAAACTAACTACAAAGCTAAAGAGAGTTAGCTACTCAGAAAGGGGTTATACCTAGGTCTTCAATTCCTTCTCGTCTTGCTCCTTGGAGTGAAAGAACGGGTTCTCCTTGTCGCTTCTCTTGCCGAAGAAAGATCCACCCGAGGGCTTCAACCTTTGGCTCCAACCTCAAACTAGAAGTAACTAAAGTGCTTGGTGTGCTAGACCTAGGACCTTAGAAAGAGTAGAGAGTTGTAACGTTTTAAAAATAATTAAATAAATAATTAAATGAATATAAGTGTTTAAGTGAATTTTAGGATTTTCGGTAAAGTAAAATGTATTTTTCGTAAAACCAAACCGTGATTGTTTTTCATTATAATTTTTAAAATATCTATTTTAATTATGAAATTACTAGTAAATGGTGTTTATTTAGCCACTTATAAATTTTTAGTTTAATAAAATATTTTTCCTAAATTAATTATTTTAAATATTAACATAAGGTTTATTTTTACACTAAATTAGTGTAAATTACAAATTTAAATGGTTTTAATTTGTAAAAATGAACCATGGTATATTAGAAATTAGTGTGTATCATACAAAATTTATTTGCAAATTTTTCCTATTTTCTAGAGCTTTCTTGAGTTGCTATAGTAAACAAATAAATAAATAATTAAATAAACCATGAAAAGACCTTTAAGTGATATTTCTCCTCTTGAAACTTCTACACTTTTCCTTAATCATTTCTTTCTCTCCCTCACTCCCTCTAGGCCGGCCACAAACCCCCCATGGCTGCCCCACCCCCCCATTTCCCACCTCATTTTTGTACAAAAATCCATCAAATTACATCAAAAATTCAACAAAAAATACACAAAATCCTAATTAATTATTACCCTTTATTCTCTACTCTTCTTTACATGGATTTTGGAGTGGGAAAGCATGTATTTTGGAGGCTCATTTCTTGTTTGGATTTCATATTTTGGGAGGTATAATTTCCTTCTTTTGATTTATTGTTTTAGATGTTCATTTAAGCTTAATTAGATTTAATGAATTAATTCTATGTTCTTTTTTAAAAATGCAAGTTAGGGTTGTAAATTCAAGTTAGGGTTTTTAATAATTAATTAGGGTTATAATAGTTAGTTTAACACTTTTAGAATTGGAAAATATTGCATGGTTGTTGAATTGTAAAATTTTCATTTAAAATCTTTTTAAATAAGGAAATTAGCTAACTAGGTTTTTGCAAAATGTGTTTGTGGTTGATATAAAATTTAGATTTGGGTTGTTATCATTGGAATGTAGTTTTAGTGGAAATATTAGCATGTTAATGGAAAGAAAAACTTAGTTTGATCACTAGATTACTTTGATAATTGGAAAATAGTAATAAAATGCTATTATTTTGTAAACTAGATTTTAGAAATTTCTAAATAAAAGGGATGTAAATTATAATTATGGTTTCATTATATCATTATCATCATGAATTGTGATTTAAGTCATTAATTTATGCAAAATCATGTTTTGTGGTGGAATTGTGGTATTTTGCTTGAAAAATGTAGAAAATTGTGAAAGGTTGCAAACTAGAAATTTCAAATAAATGCAAAATTGTGTAATAAAAATATAGTAATGGTTTGTATAGTCTAGTAATGCTATTTAATGAGTTTTATGACCATTAGTTTCATTTAAATGTCAAGTTTTGATGAAAAACGGTATACTGGCATTTTCGGGTTTTGCGAAATCGGACGATTTGATCGATTTTAGTGTTTCGATGAATTTGATCATGTTTTACAATATAAGTAATGTGTTTTAAAACTACGAGTTATCTGTTGATGTTTATCTCGATCTATCGGAGTTTGTACGCCGATATCGAGCGATATTTGGTTCTTTTGCGTGGACGGGACATAGGTTTTAACCTGTGCTTGTTCCTTGTATCGTTTGACTTTTGTATGTGATTCGGTTTACGATGCTATTTATATGCTTGCGTTTAGGTACCCCTCATGTGGACTGCGGGCGATGAAGAGGAGGATGGCGACATTGTCGTCGGCAGACATGGACCAGGTGAGTAGATGTATATCTACGGGGGGAAGTCGGGTGGATGGCGTTTAGCACCCCCGCAGCGTAGAATAGGAATGGTACTTATTGACATTAGGAAACCAGATGTGACCCTAAATTCTTAATCAGTAGGACCCTAGTATTGACCCTAGGCTGGACTAGACTGATTTAGGAAAACCATATCAGAGGATGAGTACCTTGGAAGAGGTTCATAGGTTTTAGATAGAAACACACCCACGCACACACTGAAACTCGACATGGGGTATACGTGTATGTGTATGTATATAGAACTAGGTATAGTTACATACATATATATACAACACGTATATGTGATTCATTGATGTGATATGATATCTGAGGTATGATGAAACAGTATAACCGGGCTTGATGCCGTGATTCTTGACTATACAGTCGTATTTAAGTGTGAGCGGATCATTAGAGAATGAGATAATGAACATGTATACTTAAATTATAAGGGGTAGTGATGATATTGAGGTACATGGGACGCTAAAATAGTACCGGGGCTGTAGTTTGTGACTTGATGACGATAAGATATCGGTATGACTTAATCACAATATGATACATGTGACATGATGTTTCTGAGGATAAACTAATGATTATTCCATGATGGAAATGATATATGATTGATGTATGCGATTACAGTTTAGCACCTTGATCATGAGATGTGTTGATGATGACACATTACGAATAATGAGAAACCTAGGAGATACTTGACCCGTACACCGATATTGGAATGTCGTACGATGGATTTTACCGTACGAGGCTTAGATTTGATGATTGATCCGCACTCTTGATTCGAGGAAGCCGTACTACGTACGTGACGCTATTGAGGCGGGATCGCCGACTATTAGAGATATTGATTCAGACCTTAGGTAGACTCTAGTTTCTTACTGACTAGTCTATTAGGTTTAGTTCCATAGGATGTTAGATGGACACTGGTTTAGGTTCGACTCACATAGTGGTAGTTGTACTCGTATCTCACAGAGGAGTGGATAATGCACATCTGTATTTACATTCATACTGTAATTATCATGGTGCATGTTCTTTTATACGTTGCTATAATCAGTATAAACTTTACCTGTTAGGACACCGGCACTATTACCGATGATGCGCATATTCCACGCACACTTATTTGCCGGCTCACACACATCATCATCGGTAATTGCTATGTCACGTACACTTAAGATCATATTGACTTTTATGGATCGAATCAGTTAACCACTAGACCGCTATAATATTGTGATTATTCTCTGACATTAGTACGGACATGATATTTATTGCTTAGACATTCATGCATTCATATTTTCATGTTATCATGCAGTATTATGGGCATATGCCGACACTTATCATATACTCGCTCATGATTTTGAGATTTGGATTTCTATGAGATTTCTGGATTTTTGGGGAAAACCGCAAAAATATATAAAAACTTCTCTCTCTCTCCTCTTCTCTTTTTAAAATAAGATGTGGTTTTCTTGTGATGTATGTGTCGTCCACCATGAGATTTCATGTTTTCTGATGGATTTCGAGACCCGATTCGAGGAGTGGATGAACCGTCTCGGGTAGATGGTGGGCCTGGTATGGTACCCCGGGGCAAGAAGATCGAGTTGTAGACGATGAGCCTGGCAGGGGAAGGCTACCTACCGGTGATGTCTGGCGCGGCGGATATCCGGAGGATACCGACCGTTGTCGTGAGATTTGATGATATGGGCCGATCCGGACTGACGGAGCCCGAGATATTGAGACTGAGATTACCTGTGTTGTGTCGATGCTTGACACGGATTTCCATGGATTTCATTGTTGAGATTTCAGATTCTTATACACATTCTACTATGATAACAGCTAAAGATTTCTTATACATATATATCTGGATTTCAGGATTTGTTACTTTACATTCATGGTGCATGCATTTCATTCATATGACATAGTATTATATGAGGCACTGACACGAGCACGGAGTATCTGTACTTACACGTAGTATTACCCTGCCATTACTAGATGATTGGGATATTATAGTGTATTATTATGACCTAGGATAGCGTCGTGCATTCGATTTCTTTTCGTAGATGTCTTCTACTCACGAGTTGGCAACTCACCCCCGTTGTGCCAAATTCTTTACAGGTTCGATGTACAGGTTTCCCGGGCAGCTTGTTGGCACATCTTTTCTTTAGGGTGATTTGCACGGTAGGTTGGTTCACTTGTATCTGAACCATCATTGTACATTTATTCATTCATTTGTATCTAGTAAGCTCCATCAACCATATTTGTATTACTTGATAAGTTTTTTTTGGACCAGACTTTTATTTCGACCTTAGAGTCGCGCATGTATTATTCTGATCTGGTGGTTTTGTTTTCTTTGAGTTTTGAGCCTCGCCTATTAGCGTTGTATATTATTGTGCTTGTTGTGGTTGTTTCCGCCTGTTGGCGTTGATGCTAGCTCCCGTTTGGGGATGTTTTTTTTATTGTTTATGTATATTATACTTGTTGTGCCCGTTTGGGGGCCAGTTTTTACAGAGGAGACTCTGCTGAAATTTTTGGTAAAATTTGCTGATGTTTTTATACTTGTTTTCTTTTCTTTTCTTCTTTTTCTTCTTTTATGGTTTAGATTTCTGGGCTTCGGCTTACTTAGGTCACGTGGCGCCTTTAGACGCTTCGTAATCTAAGTGCCGGTCACGTTCCTTACTTTCGGGTCGTGACAAAGTTGGTATCAGAGCGCTAGGTTTAACCCTGTATAAGTCTAGGTGACCCTTGGTTGATGGAGTAGGCGATTTAGGTAGAGTAACGTACCGTGGGTATGGTCCGCGGCTTACTTACGATACGCTACTCTGCTTAAGGAGCCTTAGGATGTACATTTGTTTGCACTGTATTTCATTCATTCCTTTGATCTATCTTCGTCGATGTCGGAGGGTGGTTCTGTTACCACGGGCGCACGGGCAGAGGGAGCTGTGGCTCGAATGCGATAACCATTAGAGTATTGGTTATTCTTGAGGATTGAAGCATTGCTTAGCGTGCGGACGAAGGGTATTCACATGCCGTCCGGATGAAGTTAAAGGGTTCGAACGATTATCAGAAAACCATTTTCCCAAGTTTAAGGTATTCGGAAGAACATGTAGGTATTTCGATGGACCCTCTAGAAGAATGAAACCCTAACTCGACATAATGACCACGAGAACGCCCTTGAACCTTAGGGTTTACGGCAGTTCCGCTGTGCCATTAGTGAGGCTTGGGTTTGCCCTTCTACGGCTGGATCATCGATGCTGGGGTATGTACCGGATATTTTTAAAATGTACTTGAGTAGTGAGCTCTCGGGGAATTATGGGATTTTGATGGATCGATCGAAAAGTTTAATGTAGTCCGGATATCAAGTGAAGGGATCGACTATGTGGGAGACTCTAGACATGAGTATTGCCGTTGGTAGCGCAGTCAGCACACCTATGAAAGAACTAGTTCGAAGCAGTCGACATCAGAGGAAAGAGGCGCACATTGACGATAGTGTTTACGATTGTGATTTAGTGATTTGAATTTCCTATTTTCGTTGATTGGATTTTTGTATTTTGAGGACTTTGTTCTACGATTGGTATTTCCTGTGTGTACCTTCATTCTATCTGTGTTTCATATATCATTTGTATTGATGTGGTTTAGTACGCACCCAGTACACTTGATTTGGTTTTATATATTTTGAGATTTTTGATTTGATTTCGTGCATAGGGGTTACACGTGATTTTGACATATGTTTCGACCTAGTTTTCATGCATTTTTGTGCTGTGATTTTGATTTTCATATTCGATGTATGTTTTCGTGCACCATGTGCACCTGATTAGGATTCTGCGCATACTTGGCGCACTTGATGCGATTTTGTGCACACGAGATGCACTAAATCGGGGTTTTGTGCAGATTAGATGCACCTGATATTGAGTCGTGCACGCCCGTTGCACTTGACAGATGTTTTTGGTGCATACCTGTGCACTTAGTTTTGTTGTTGTGTGTATTCGTGGTATCTGTATTTGGTTTCGATTTCAGTGCGCACCGGACGCACATGATATTTTATTGATGTGATTGGGATTGATTTCAGTTTGAGCAGTATATTTTCATAATCATTATTATTTGATTTAGTAACCAAGCGGGACGTGTATGTTAAATAAAAGATATATATATATAATTAATTTTTTAAATAAACGTCCGCTACTTATGCCGTGACACGTGCATCACACGGCAATTTTCAAAAGGGGTTTTTGTATATTTCCTTATCCAGATATTTGTACAGTTTCACTATGATGCACACTATATATAAATTGTAGATTGATGTATATTATGTTGGTTTTCATATTGGGTTTTGATATTTTATTCTCGCCATAACTCCGATGATTGCGTTATGCTTGACGGGGTTGATTTTTGTTATGTATTGATGATTTCGGAGCCCCGATGATTTGAGTGTTTTGCTACATGTTTTAGTATTTGGAGGGGGATTTTTAATTTAAATTCGGGGACCGAATTTCTTAAAGGTGGGAAGATTGTAACGTTTTAAAAATAATTAAATAAATAATTAAATGAATAAAAGTGTTTAAGTGAATTTTAGGATTTTCGGTAAAATAAAATGTATTTTTCGTAAAACCAAACCGTAATTGTTTTTCATTATAATTTTTAAAATATCTATTTTAATTATGAAATTACTAGTAAATGGTGTTTATTTAGCCACTTATAAATTTTTAGTTTAATAAAATATTTTTCCTAAATTAATTATTTTAAATATTAACATAAGCTTTATTTTTACACTAAATTAGTGTAAATTACAAATTTAAATGGTTTTAATTTGTAAAAATGAACCATGGCATATTAGAAATTAGTGTGTATCATGCAAAATTTATTTGCAAATTTTTCCTATTTTCTAGAGCTTTCTTGAGTTGCTATAGTAAACAAATAAATAAATAAATAAATAAACCATGAAAAGACCTTTAAGTGATATTTCTCCTCTTGAAACTTCTACACTTTTCCTTAATCATTTCTTTCTCTCCCTCACTCCCTCTATGCCGGCCACAAACCCCCCATGGCTGCCCCCCCCCCCCCATTTCCCACCTCATTTTTGTACAAAAATCCATCAAATTACATCAAAAATTCAACAAAAAATACACAAAATCCTAATTAATTATTACCCTTTATTCTCTATTCTTCTTTACATGGATTTTGGAGTGGGAAAGCATGTATTTTGGAGGCTCATTTCTTGTTTGGATTTCAAATTTTGGGAGGTATAATTTCCTTCTTTTGATTTATTGTTTTAGATGTTCATTTAAGCTTAATTAGATTTAATGAATTAATTCTATGTTCTTTTTTAAAAATGCAAGTTAGGGTTGTAAATTCAAGTTAGGGTTTTTAATAATTAATTAGGGTTATAATAGTTAGTTCAACACTTTTAGAATTGGAAAATATTGCATGGTTGTTGAATTGTAAAATTTTCATTTAAAATCTTTTTAAATAAGGAAATTAGCTAACTAGGTTTTTGCAAAATGTGTTTGTGGTTGATTTAAAATTTAGATTTGGGTTGTTATGATTGGAATGTAGTTTTAGTGGAAATATTAGCATGTTAATGGAAAGAAAAACTTAGTATGATCACTAGATTACTTTGATAATTGGAAAATAGTAATAAAATGCTATTATTTTGTAAACTAGATTTTGGAAATTTCTAAATAAAAGGGATGTAAATTATAATTATGGTTTCATTATATCATTATCATCATGAATTATGGTTTAAGTCATTAATTTATGCAAAATCATGTTTTGTGGTGGAATTGTGGTATTTTGCTTGAAAAATGTAGAAAATTGTGAAAGGTTGCAAACTAGAAATTTCAAATAAATGCAAAATTGTGTAATAAAAATATAGTAATGGTTTGTATAGTCTAGTAATGCTATTTAATGAGTTTTATGACCATTAGTTTCATTTAAATGTCAAGTTTTGATGAAAAACGGTATACTGGCATTTTCGGGTTTTGCGAAATCGGACGATTTGATCAATTTTAGTGTTTCGATGAATTTGATCATGTTTTACAATATAAGTAATGTGTTTTAAAACTACGAGTTATCTGTTGATGTTTATCTCGATCTATCGGAGTTTGTACGCCGATATCGAGCGATATTTGGTTCTTTTGCGTGGACGGGACAAAGGTTTTAACCTGTGCTTGTTCCTTGTATCGTTAGACTTTTGTATGTAATTCGGTTTACGATGCTATTTATATACTTGCGTTTAGGTACCCCTCATGTGGACTGCGGGCGATGAAGAGGAGGATGGCGACATTGTCGTCGGCAGACATGGACCAGGTGAGTAGATGTATATCTACGGGGGGAAGTCGGGTGGATGGCGTTTAGCACCCCCACAGCGTAGAATAGGAATGGTACTTATTGACATTAGGAAACCAGATGTGACCCTAGATTCTTAATCAGTAGGACCCTAGTATTGACCCTAGGCTGGACTAGACTGATTTAGGAAAACCATATCAGAGGATGAGTACCTTGGAAGAGGTTCGTAGGTTTTAGATAGAAACACACCTACGCACACACTGAAACTCGACATGGGGTATACGTGTATGTGTATGTATATAGAACTAGGTATAGTTACATACATATATATACAACACGTATATGTGATTCATTGATGTGATATGATATCTGAGGTATGATGAAACAGTATAACCGGGCTTGATGCCGTGATTCTTGACTATACAGTCGTATTTAAGTGTGAGCGGATCATTAGAGAATGAGATAATAAACATGTATACTTAAATTATAAGGGGTAGTGATGATATTGAGGTACATGGGACGCTAAAATAGTACCGGGGCTGTAGTTTGTGACTTGATGACGATAAGATATCGGTATGACTTAATCACAATATGATACATGTGACATGATGTTTCTGAGGATAAACTAATGATTATTCCATGATGGCAATGATATATGATTGATGTATGCGATTACAGTTTAGCACCTTGATCATGAGATGTGTTGATGATGACACATTACGAATAATGAGAAACCTAGGAGATACTTGACCCGTACACCGATATTGGAATGCCGTACGATGGATTTTACCGTACAAGGCTTAGATTTGATGATTGATCCGCACTCTTGATTCGAGGAAGCCGTACTACGTACGTGACGCTATTGAGGCGGGATCGCCGACTATTAGAGATATTGATTCAGACCTTAGGTAGACTCTAGTTTCTTACTGACTAGTCTATTAGGTTTAGTTCCTTAGGATGTTAGATGGACACTGGTTTAGGTTCGACTCACATAGTGGTAGTTGTACTCGTATCTCACAGAGGAGTGGATAATGCACATCTGTATTTACATTCATACTGTAATTATCATGGTGCATGTTCTTTTATACGTTGCTATAATCAGTATAAACTTTACCTGTTAGGACACCAGCACTATTACTGATGATGCGCATATTCCACGCACACTTATTTGCCGGCTCACACACATCATCATCGGTAATTGCTATGTCACGTACACTTAAGATCATATTGACTTTTATGGATAGAATCAGTTAACCACTAGACCGCTATAATATTGTGATTATTCTCTGACATTAGTACGGACATGATATTTATTGCTTAGACATTCATGCATTCATATTTTCATGTTATCATGCAGTATTATGGGCATATGCCGACACTTATCATATACTCGCTCATGATTTTGAGATTTGGATTTCTATGAGATTTCTGGATTTTTGCGGAAAACTGCAAAAATATATAAAAACTTCTCTCTCTCTCCTCTTCTCTTTTTAAAATAAGATGCGGTTTTCTCGTGATGTATGTGTCGTCCACCATGAGATTTCATGTTTTCTGATGGATTTCGAGACCCGATTCGAGGAGTGGATGAACCGTCTCGGGTACATGGTGGGCCCGGTATGGTACCCCGGGACAAGAAGATCGAGTTGTAGACGATGAGCCTGGCAGGGGAAGGCTACCTACCGGTGATGTCTGGCGCGGCGGATATCCGGAGGATACCGACCGTTGTCGTGAGATTTGATGATATGGGCCGATCCGGACTGACGGAGCCCGAGATATTGAGACTGAGATTACCTGTGTTGTGTCGATGCTTGACACGGATTTCCATAGATTTCATTGTTGAGATTTCAGATTCTTATACACATTCTACTATGATAACAGCTAAAGATTTCTTATACATATATATCTGGATTTCAGGATTTGTTACTTTACATTCATGGTGCATGCATTTCATTCATATGACATAGTATTATATGAGGCACTGACACGAGCACGGAGTATCTGCACTTACACGTAGTATTACCCTGCCATTACTAGATGATCGGGATATTATAGTGTATTATTATGACCTAGGATAGCGTCGTGCATTCGATTTCTTTTCGTAGATGTCTTCTACTCACGAGTTGGCAACTCACCCCCGTTGTTCCAAATTCTTTACAGGTTCGATGTACAGGTTTCCCGGGCAGCTTGTTGGCACATCTTTTCTTCAGGGTGATTTGCACGGTAGGTTGGTTCACTTGTATCCGAACCACCATTATACATTTATTCATTCATTTGTATCTAGTAAGCTCCATCAACCATATTTGTATTACTTGATAAGTTTTTTTTGGACCAGACTTTTATTTCGACCTTAGAGTCGCGCATGTATTATTCTGATCTGGTGGTTTTGTTTTCTTTGAGTTTTGAGCCTCGCCTATTGGCGTTGTATATTATTGTGCTTGTTGTGGTTGTTTCCGCCTGTTGGCGTTGATGCTAGCTCCCGTTTGGGGATGTTTTTTTTATTGTTTATGTATATTATACTTGTTGTACCCGTTTGGGGGCCAGTTTTTACAGTGGAGACTCTGCCGAAATTTTTGGTTAAATTTGCTGATGTTTTTATACTTGTTTTCTTTTCTTTTCTTCTTTTTCTTCTTTTAAGGTTTAGATTTCTGGGCTTCGGCTTACTTAGGTCACGTGGCGCCTTTAGACGCTTCGTAATCTAAGTGCCGGTCACGTTCCGTACTTTCGGGTCGTGACAAGA
Source organism: Agapanthus africanus (assembly GCA_030015575.1). Classification (NCBI taxonomy): domain Eukaryota; kingdom Viridiplantae; phylum Streptophyta; class Magnoliopsida; order Asparagales; family Amaryllidaceae; genus Agapanthus; species Agapanthus africanus. The sequence goes on from JASDDO010000029.1 coordinate 38,775,403, forward strand.
GTATTTTTAAAGGGATTAGCTCAAGCTCAAATGGTTCTCAACTCATGAGAGGGGAGAGCTAGAGAGAGAGGAAAAGGATGAGAGAGAATGGAATTGAACAAGTGAGAAGAATATCTCAACCTTCTCACATATATGTGTGAATTATGGAAAAAAAATAATTAGCTAAGATAATTGTCATGGTTAATCAAGAAATGACCATAATCATTTCACATTAAATGCTTTTGCAAGGATCAAAGAGCATCTTTCATATGGAATGATGATGGTCAACTTGTCAACCTAGGTCAACAAGTCAAGTATAGTCAAATGGTCAACAACCCTAACCATGCACAATTATAATTAACTAATATTAATAAATCATAATTCACACTAAACATTAGGGTTAAGAAAATGACAATGGTCATCAACCCTAATCAAAGTTCTCTGCCTCTGTCTCAGTCAACTGTGCATACACACCCGTATCCGTATTCCGAGGAACACGAATACAATGAGATAAAACCAATCCCAAATCATATACTAGGATCCGGCTTAAACCAAAGCCCGCTAGTATAAGCTGTCCGGACACAAAACGTGCACAAGTGCGCGGATGTGAACAAACCCTGTCGCAAAACCATGCGACCTCTACTCATTTTGCCTAAAGGCGAATAACCCTCTGTGTGGGACTCTAAAGACTCGACACTACGCTGGCAGTGGGTTTAACCACAGACCGCAAGCGGCACTAGCTGTACATAACGGTCCCCAGGTAGATGCCGATAAGAAGACTGACGAGGTAAACCCATCTGAACTCCTACTAAGCCTGAATGTGACAGTCTCCGTACAGTCCGGTCTGTTCGTCTGATACATCGCATGGCGGGCCTAGGGTGTGGTGAATGTCAATCCCCTAATAGCGGTACAAGTCATGTCGGATTGAGCCCAGAACACTCTGAGATAACACTGGAAACCTACCAGTATATCTCGCTTGCCTTGGCCAGGGACTACTCGTGTAATGGCTCTCCTAGACACAGCGCGATGTCAACCCCCAATACCGGGAGAGACGAATCCTGTCTAACCGTCACTGCCTCCAAGTGCTTCGGGGCTGCACCCAACTACTACCTGTTTGCACGACTCCTTTGAGCCATGGTAGGGTAGTAATCTAAGTACAGTGGGAACACACTCGAGACGAAGTGACAGTATCAAGTCAGCGGACTAAGCTGTACTCTTGTCACCTGGGAACTGATAACTGACGATATGTATAATACCATCCATCAGTTCCCTACGAGTCCTGTCCAGTGTACTCATAACCTAACGAGCACCCGCATACTATCTCCAGTACGACGTACTGATGGCTGTGGGACATACCACCTCCCGTGCTGGGATGAGAAGCGCATACGCTAGTCTACTCCGGAGTATCGATGCCCTGTCTTGATAGTCCTACGACTAGGGACCTGTATAAGGATGTGCTTATAGATTACCCAGCCCCCACTAGTGTGACTGCCATCACAACACTGGTAATCAAGCAAAGATCCTAAGGGCTCTACTAATATGTATAAGCGATATGCTAAAAGAAACACATGCACATATTGAAGTAGAAACAAACCAAGTAGCATACTACCATTTTGAGCAAGATTGTCTATACAACTGTGAATATCCCAAGCTTCCATTAAGTAATATACAATCTAGTATGATACAGTAATGGCCTCTAGGGCATATACACTAACACTTGGGACCACGTTAGAGAACGAGCTCTATACGGACTTGATTCTGCAGTCCCTTCCTTCCACTTACGCCCAGTTTATCCTGAACTTCAACATGCAAGGAAAAGAAGTTGAACTTCCGGAGCTCCTCAACATGTTGTGGAGTGCAGAGGGCACCCTACAGAAAGGTAGTGAAACATCCACTTTGTTTGTAGGAGGATCTTCCTCTTCTAAGTCTAAGGCGAAAGCCAAGGGAAAGAAGCAGAAAGCCTCCGCCAAACCAAGGGGCGGTGTTAGTAAAGTGGAAACGAAGGGAAAAGCAAAGGCAACAAAGATAATGGGGCAGCTTGTGGGAAAGGAAGAGTGCTTCTATTGTCATAAGAAAGGACACTGGAAAAAGGATTGCAGGGCTTGGAAGGCGAAGAACCAGGACCCGAAGAAAGTTGCGGCTTCGGCTTCAGGTGTGTATGTTATTGAAAACTGTCTATCAATAAACTCTACTTCCTGGGTATTGGATACCGGATCAGGATCTCATATCTGTAATTCTTTGCAGGCACTGAGAAAGCTTAGGGTTTTGAAGGCAGGTGATATGACCCTCAGAGTTGCAAACGGAGCTGGCATGAATGCTGAGTCCGGTGGGGACTATCACCTGGGATTGTCAGATGGACACGTTTTGGTTTTGCGTAATTGTTATTTTCTACCCAATGGAACTTGTAATATCATTTCTGTATCTTTAATGTCTAAAGAAGGTTATGAATTTGCATTTGTAAGTAATGTTGTAAACATTCACCTTAATCAAGTTCTGATTGGGTCGGGTACATTAAGCAATGGTATATACGTATTAAACCAACCACAGATTTTCAATGTCCAGAATACACACAAAAGAAAGTCTCCGGAAACAAATCAGGCTTTCTTATGGCATTGTAGACTGGGTCACATCAATGAGAGAAGGTTGACAAACTTACATACAGAAGGATATTTAAATCCGTTCGAATATCAATCGTATGCAACTTGTCAATCTTGTCTCACAGGAAAGATGACAAAAGACTCCGTTCACTGGACACGGAGTAAGAGCGAGCGAGCTCTTAGGACTTATACACAGCGACGTGTGCGGCCCATTGTATACACATACGCGAAGTGGTTATTCTTATTTCATTACTTTTACGGATGACTTTTCAAGGTACGGATATGTCTTCTTAATGAAACATAAATCCGAAGCCTTTGGAAAATTCCAGGAATATAAGAATGAAGTAGAAAAACAAACCAGAAAAAGTATCAAAAGACACTGAGATCTGATCGAGGAGGTGAATACTTGAATGCCGAGTTCCTGGATTACCTAAAAAAGAATGGAATTCTCTCTCAGCTTACTCCTCCATACACTCTGCAACATAACGGTGTATCGGAGAGATGGAACCGGACCCTATTGGATATGGTACGTTCCATGATGAGCAACAGCTGAGTTACCGCGATCATTCTGGCGATATGCACTAGAATCAGCTGTAAATCTTTTGAATCGAGTTCCAACTTAGACAGTGCCTACCACACCATAGTAGATGTGGTGTGGGAAGAAACCCTATCTTAAGCACATTAAGACATGGGGATGTCCAGCTTTTGTCAAAAAGCAGCATGCGGACAAACTCGAGGCACGCTCAGTACAGTGCAAGTTTGTGGGATATCCAAAGAACTCCAAGGGATATTTCTTCTATTGCGAAGAGGAAAAAAAGGTTTTTGTTTCTCGTCATGCCTGCTTCTTGGAAACTGAGTTTTTGGAAAATCAGATAAGTGTGAGCGCAATAGAACTGGAAGAAATTCCAGAACCATGAGCTATTACTTAAATCTTAGAAGAACCAGAGGGTTTGAAAGAACATGACATTCCTACGCCACTCCGCAGGAGTAGTAGGCAGTCTCATCCGCCCGCGAGATACTACGGTTTTCTCATAGACGGGGATAGAGAAGATTGCATCATTGATAGTGATGAGCCTACTAGCTTCCAGCAGGCCATTCAGAGCGTTGACTCAGTAAAATGGTTGGACGCAATGCGGGCCGAAATGGAGTCCATGTACACCAACAAAGTATGGACTTTAGACATTGCTCCAGATGGGGTAAAACCCGTAGGATGCAAATGGATCTTCAAGAAGAAGATTGGTGCAGATGGACAGGTTGAGACCTATAAGGCTAGACTTGTTGCAAAGGGTTTTCGTCAAAGACCTGGTTTGGACTATGATGAAACATTTTCTCCAGTGGCTATGCTGAAATCCATTCGGATCCTTCTTGCCATTGCTGCCTTCCACGATTATGAGATTTGGCAGATGGATGTAAAGACAGCTTTTCTAAATGGAAATTTAGAGGAGTGTGTCTATATGGACCAACCAGAGGGTTTCATTCAGAGTGGGAGCAGCGGAAAGGTGTGCAAGTTGCTTAAGTCCATCTATGGACTAAAGCAGGCATCGCGGAGTTGGAACATCTGTTTTGATGAGACAGTCAAAGATTTTGGCTTTATCAAAAATCGAGATAAACCATGCATCTATAGTTGATTTGTAGCAAGAACTGTCGTATTCCTCGTTTTATACGTGGATGACATTCTTTTGATAGGAAATGGCATTCCTATGCTACAATCTGTCAAAGGGTTCTTGTCACACAGGTTCTCCATGAAAGACCTGGGTGATGCCACTTACATTCTGGGTATCCGGATCCATCGTGATAGATCCAAGAGGATATTAGGACTTTCGCAGTCCAAGTACATCGACACCATACTGAAAAGATTCAGTATGGAAGATTCCAAGCGCGGGAATCTACCGGCTTGTCACGGGATCACCCTCTCCAAAGAGATGTCTCCCAAGACAGATTTGGAAAGGGATCGCATGTCTATTATACCCAACGCTTCTGCGATAGGCTCTATAATGTATGCGATGTTGTGTACCAGACCGGATGTAGCTTATGCACTGAGTGTAGTAAGCCGGTATCAGTCAAACCCTGGGGAGAAGCACTGGATAGCGGTAAAGAACATTCTCAAGTACCTGAGAAGGACTAAGGAGATATTCTTGGTGTATGGCGGAAAAGACCTCCAGATCAAGGCCTTTGCTGACTCTAGCTTCCAGAGTGACAAGGATGATTCTAAGTCCATGTTGGGTTTTGTCTTTACCCTCAATGGAGGGGCGGTGTGTTGGAAGAGTTCCAAACAGGAAACCGTTGCTGACTCAACGATGGAAGCGGAATATATCGCTGCTGCTGATGCCGCAAAAGAAGCCATCTGGATGAGGAAGTTCTTGACAGAACTTCAGGTGGTTCCGTCCATTGTTGATCCAATACCTCTATATTGCGACAACAATGGGGCTATAGCTTTAGCGAAGGAACCCAGGTCCCATCAGAAGTCCAGACACATCTTGAGGCGGTATCACCTGATCAGGGAGATCGTGGGTCGCAAGGAGATCGAGGTTCGGAGAGTTGCTACGGAAGATAACACTGCTGATCCACTCACGAAGGCCTTACCCCAGACTCAGTTCGAGCGGCTGATCGAGATGATAGGTCTTCGATACGCCAGTATATGGCCATAGTGCAAATGGGAGATTGTTAGTGTATATGCCCTAGAGGCCATTACTGTATCATACTAGTTTGTATATTACTTAATGGAAGCTTAGGATATTCACCATTGTATAAACAATCTTGCTCAAAATAGTAGTATGCTACTTGGTTTGTCTCTACTTCAATGTGTGTACATGTGTTTCTTTTAACATATCGCCTATACACATTAGTGGAGCCCTTAGGATCTTTGCTTGATTACCAGCGTTGTGATGGCAGTCACACTCGTGGGGGCTGGGTAATCCATAAGCACATCCTTATACAGGTCCCTAGTCATAGGACTATCGAGACAGGGCATCGATACTCCGGTGTAGACTAGCGTATGTGCTTCTCATCCCAGCAGGGGAGACGGTCTGTCCCACAGCCGTCAGTACGTCGTACTTGAGATAGTATGCGGGTGCTCGTTAGGTTACGAGTACACTGGACAGGACTCGTCGGGAAATGAGTGGTTGGTACTTTACCTATCGTCAATTATCAGTTCCCAGGTGACATGAGTACAGCTTAGTCCGCTGACTTGACACTGTCACTTCGCCTCGAGTGTGTTCCCACTGTACTTTGACTACCCTACTATGGCTCAAAGGAGTCGTACAAACAGGTAGTAGTTGGGTGCAGTCCCGAAGCACTTGGAGGCAGTAACGGTTAGACAGGATTCGTCTCTCCCGGTATTAGGAGTTGATATCGCGCTGTGTCAAGGAGAGCCATTACATAGTCGTCCCTGGCCAGGGCAAGCGAGATGCACTCGTAGGTTTCCAATGTTATCTCAGGGTGTTCTGGGATACACTCCGATACGACTTGTACCGCTATTAAAGGACTGACGTTTACCGCCCCCCTAGGCCCGCCATGCGATATTCTCAGACGAACAGACCGGACTGTACGGAGACTGTCACATTCAGGCTCAGTAGGAGTTCGGATGAGTTCACCTCGTCAGTCTTCTTATCGGCATCTACCTGGGGGCCATTACGCACAGCTAGTGCCGCTTGCGGTCTGTGATTAAACCCACTACCAGCGTAGTGTCGAGTCTTTAGAGTCCCACACAGAGAGCTATTCGCCTTTAGGAAAAAGAGTAGAGGTCGCATGGTTTTGCGACGGGGTTCGGTCACATCCGTGCACTTGTGCACGTTTGGTGTCCGGGCAGTTATTACTAGCGGGCTTTGGTTTAAGCCAGATCCTAGTATACGTTTTAGGATTGGTTTTATCTCGTTTGTATTCGTGTTCCTCAGAACGCGGATGCGGGTGTGTATGCACGGTTGACAGAGACAGAGGCAGAGGATTCTCATTATGGTTGTTGACTGTTGACTTTTGCTAAACCCTAATGAGAATAAGAAATATGATTAATAATAATATTAATTAAGTATTAGGGTGCCAAGGTTGGGTTGAAAGTTTGACTTTGTTGACTTGTTGACTTTGTTGACCGGTTGACTAGCTTGGACTTGTTGACCATCATCATTACAATGGCTATCATTTCATGGCTAAGACTTTTTGCTTGCTTGTTATTCTTTACAAAATGAGTGCATGAAATGATAATGCCATTGACATGAACCATCACATAATACTCAATTATTGTTGTTATTATGATTATTTGGTGTTATGAGAGCATGGAGGTAAAAAGTCTTCTTCATTCTATCATATTGATTCTCTCTCATCCTCAAAGCTCTCCTCTTCCTCTTGCTCTCTCTCTAGCTCATGGTTCTATTGTCTCATGAGTTGAGAAACAAGAACCATAGAGATAAAACCCAAAACACTTCTCTACTCATCCTAGTGTACAAGGTCTAGCAAGCCAAGTATTATAGTTTCCTCTAGATTGAGGTTGGAGCCAAAGGTAGAAGCTTTCGGGTGGATCCATCTTCAGCACAAGGAGACGACGAGGTGAGGCCGATCCGACCAGTTGAAGAGAAGGAGTTCAAGTTTAGGTTTAACCCCGAACCTAGTAGCTAAACTCTTAGTTAGGTTGTTAAATAGTTTGTTTAACAAAGATCCGTTTCTAGAGTCCATGTTACCCTACCGAAAAAATTGTTTTTCACCATTTCCACTACCCCAACGAACCGGGGACGGGTAACGTGGACTTACAGAACTCTCGGGTGGATCTTCTATCACATCGAGGAGACCGACGAGGAGGTGAAAAACAAGAACAAGAAGGACTAGTATCTTGAGATATAATCATCTATCATAGTAGTTTAGCACTTCTAGATAGTTTGTTAGTTAGGGTTTAGCAAAGATCCGTAAAGTTAGTCGATGTTAACTTGAACAAAATGATTATTTTACCTATTCCACTTCCCCGCATCCTGTGGGGTGTCTAACGTCGACTTACGTCTTGTGTGTCTCCCACTGTGCTTTGATATCCACCCTACCATGGCTCTACTGAGTCGTGCAAAATGGTGATTTTTGGGTACAGTCTCGATTCACATGGAGGCAATGAGCGATAGGAGGGGAATCGTTTCTCTCGGTATGGGGAGTTGATGTTGCGCTATGCTCGATTGGGCATAACAGGAAATCCCTGTCCAGGGTTGCTGAGATTTATCGGTAAGTGTTATCAGTAGTTTCTCGAACTGTTATGGACCATGCATCGACATGACTTATTAGGCTATTGGGGTCTGACGTTATACCACCCACAGACTGTGATATGAGACATATCTGACTATGAGACCGGACTGTATGGTAGTGTTACTGATTGGATTCACAGGAGTACTGTTGGAGATAGTGCCCTCAGAGTCAATTATTGGATCACAGGCACGTGATTGCAATGATTGAGGGAGGACCTATCCCGGTAGGACAGTCTTACTCGAGATGATAGTATACTATCTGGTTTACCTTTATCATCGTGTACTGCTTTAGGTGACCTGACAGGTCGCTATTGCACGTTGATAGAGCCCCTAGGATTCTTGCTTGACTGCCAGCAGTATGAGGGCGATCATATACGTGGGAGCTGGTAGTCTATAAGCACATCCTTAAAAGGTCCCTAGTCGTAGGAGTTTCGAGACAGGGCATCGATACTCCAGAGTAGACTAGTGTATACAGTCGAGACCCCGACGAGAGGCGGTGGCCGGTCTCACAAGCCACTGGTGTCAGTTGGTTCACCTAAGATGTATACAGGTGCTCATTGGGTTATGAGTACACCGGACAGACTCGCCGGGAACATGCTAGTTGGTCTTATACCTGACGTCAGATAGCAGTTCCCTGGTGACATGTGTACAGGTTAGTTCATCGACCTGGGGATCGTCATTTGTCTCGTGTGAGTTCCCACGGTGCTTTGATTACTACCCTACCACGCTCAAAGGAGACGTGCAAACAGGTTTTAGTTGGGTACAGTCCCGAGCCACATGGAGGCAGTGAGCGGATCTTCAGGGGTTCGTCTCTCCCGGTATTGGGGGTGAGGTCGTGCTGTGTCGAGGAGAGCCAGAACATGAAAAGTCCTTAGCCAAGGCAGGAGATTTGCTGGTAGGTATTCCAGTAGTATCTCAGGGTGTTCTGGGCTACACTCCGACACGACTTGTACCGCTTTTGGGGGTCTGAGTTTTACCAACCCCCCAGGCCCGCCATGCGATGCTCATAGAAGAACGGACCGGACTGTACGGATATTGTCACTGACAGGCTCAGTAGGGTGTCAGGATGAGTTTGCTCATCGACGTCCCTTTTTGGTCAATAGCTGGTGGCCCGTCAAGTATTGGCTTATACCTCTGACATGCTAGTGGTTAAATCCACAGCCATTGTATTGACGAGTCTTTAGAGTCCACCACACTTACAGTTACTCAAGCTTTCGGGCGAAACGCTGTAGAGGCCGTATGGAGATATGGCAGGGTCCGATCAGATACGTGCGGTATTGCACGGATCAGGATCGGACGGTTTGTACTAGTAGCCGTATGGATATATGGCAGGGTTTGATCAGATACGTGCGGTATTGCACGGATCAGGATCGGACGGATATTACTAGCCGGCTTTGGTTTAAGCCGGATCCTAGTATTGTACAGTGTAGATTTTGTCTCATTGCATTTGTATCCGGTCGGTATACAGATGCGGGTGTGTATGCACAGTATCGGGTTTTTCCTGTAATTTATTACGAGACCAGTTTTCTGGAGTTGCCAGTTTGCATTCCGTTCCGGCCGGTTTTCCTTTGTTCTTTCCCGGCCGTGTTAGTGTATATGCCCTAGAGGCCATTACTGTATCATACTAGTTTGTATATTACTTAATGGAAGCTTGGGATATTCACCTTGTATAAACAATCTTGCTCAATATAGTAGTATGCTACTTGGTTTGTTTCTACTTCAATTTGTACATGTGTTTATTTTAGTATATAACATATACGCATTAGTGGAGCCCTTAGGATCTTTGCTTGATTACCAGCGTTGTGATGGCAGTCACACTAGTGGGGGCTGGGTAATCTACAAGCACATCCTTATACAGGTCCCTAGTCGCAGGAATATCGAGACAGGGCATCGATACTCCGGAGTAGACTAGCGTATGCGCTTCTCATCCCAGTGTGGGAGATGGTCTGTCCCACAGCCATCAGTACGTCGTACTAGAGATAGTATACGGGTGCTCGTTGGGTTACGAGTACACTGGACAGGACTCGTCGGGAACTGACAGGTTGGTATTATACCTATCGTCAGTTATCAGTTCCCAGGTGACATGAGTACAGCTTAGTCCGCTGACTTGACACTGGCACTTCGCCTCGAGTGTGTTCCCACTGCACATTGATCACTACCCTACCACGGCTCAAAGGAGTCGTGCAAACAGGTAATGGTTGTGTGCAGTCCCGAAGCACTTGGAGGCAGTGACGGTTAGACAGGATTCGTCTCTCCCGGTATTGGGGGTTGACATCGCGCTGTGTCTAGGAGAGCCATTACACGAGTAGTCCCTGGCCAGGGCAAGCGAGATATACTGGTAGGCTTCCAGTATTATCTCATGGTGTTTTGGGCTTCACTCCAACACGACTTGTACCGCTATTAGGGGACTGACGTTTTACCGCCCCCTAGGCCCGACATGCGATGTATTAGACGAACAAACCGGACTGTACGGAGACTATCACATTCAGACTCAGTAGGAGTTCAGATGGGGTTTCACCTCGTCAGCCTTCTTATCGGCATCTACCTGGGGACCGTTACGCACAGCTAGTGCCGCTTGCGGTCTGTGGTTAAACCCACTGCCAGTGTAGTGTCGAGTCTTTAGAGTCCCACACAGAGGGCTTTTCGCCTCTGGGCAAAACAGTGTAGAGGTCGCATGGTTTTACGACAGGGTTCGTTCTCATCCGCGCACTTGTGCACGTTTGGAGTCCGGACGGATATTACTAGTAGGCTCTGGTTTGAGGCAGATACTGGTATACGTTTTGGGGTTGATTTTATCTCTTGGTATTCATGTTCCTCGGAACAAGAATGCGGGTGTGTATGCACAGATGATTGAGGCGGAGGAAGAGGTTTTTCATTAGGGTTTCGGAACGGGTTCGTATGCACAGTTGACAGTCGTCTTTTTCCAAACCCTAATGGAATTATGATATATCAATTAATAATATTAATTAAATGAAATTGTGTCATGGTTGGATTTTGTTGACTTGTTGACCATGGTTGACTTGTTGACCATGGTTGAAGATTTGACCATCATCATTACAAAAGAAAGATGCTTTTTGATTCTTGCAAAACCATTTAAAGATTGTAATGATAATGATCATTCCAAACCATCCATCAACTATTTCAGTTTATTATTATTGTTAATTGTTAATTCTTTTCATTTTTGTGATATGGTTGCAAGAAATGAAAAGAATAAGCTCATTCTATCATAACCATTCTCTCTCCTCACTTGTTCTTCTTCCTCCTCTAGTTCAAGGAGAACCCTTCTCATGAGTTAGAATCCCTCTCCTTGAGATAAAAACACCCCAAAGACACTCTCTACTCACTCTAGGGTCAAAGGTTTAGCAAGCCGAAGATTCTAGTTCTCTCAAAGTTCGAGAAAGAGCCCGAAGGTTGAACCCTCAGGTGGATCCATCTTTGACGGAAGAAGGCAACGAGGAAAGAACCATCACCCCTACAAAAGTTTCAAGAAGAAGGAGTTCAAGTTAAGTATAACCTCCTTTTCGAGTAGCTAACTCTCTTTAGCATGTTTGCTAGTTTTAGTTCTGGAAAAGATCCCGACTTTGTTAGTTCATGTTGCCCCATGCGCTAAAAATTTGATTTTTATACCGATTCCGCCTCCCCGTAAGAACCGGGGGTCGCAACGTGGACTTACAGTGGTATCAGAGCCTAACTAAACTTAAACTAGCTTTGTAGTAAAGTGTATGGAAGTTCGATCGAGAAAAATCGCAAAACCGGAAAAACGAAAACCCTAAGTTTCTGTTGAATTTTTTTGTGCTCTAAATGTATAAAGTTTTACTCCTAAAATCGGCTCAGGGTTTTGTGAAAACACCAACGAAATACGATCGCATGATTCCTTAAAACCGCCGCGGTTCCGCGGCAATGGGTGCCTTAGGCCGCGGAACCGCCGCCGTTTTTTCTCCTCTTGTGGTCGTGTTTTGTGCAGTATTCTTCTGATAGGGTTTTGGGATTTTTCAGATATGTTATTTGTGCCCAGATTTTCCAGAAAAGAAATTTGCTTTTGGGGGCCTATAAATCCGTATTTTTATCGAACTTCACTGCACTTTGACTACAATGGTTATATCTGTGATGTTTGCATGTATTGAACGTCGGCTAATCGCTATATGTCGATTAGTCGGGGTTATACACATCTGTGATCTGTGTTTGTTGATGGTATGTGTATATGAATGGATTGGATTATCGTGGGTGAATAGCCGGGATGGATGTGAGATGAGTGTTGTTTTTCTTTCATTCATTTGTAATATGTAAATTGATGTAATATTATTATTTGTATGGCCGCACAACCGGGTCGGGGTTGTAGCCGTCATTGTATAATTCTTTTTACTGTTTTTGCTCCTAGGATAGACCCATGGAGGGGTGCACAAACTGCCGGGTACTTGGCGGGTAGTTTGCCGCACCCGTAGGGGTCTTAGGTGGGGTATTGGCTATTCACCGCGACAGTGTAATCCGCTTTTCGTTGCAGGCTCGAACGGATTGCGGATTCCTAGTATATCCAATGTATTCATCTGTGATCTGTAATGTCTATCATTGCTATATTTATAACTATTTAGGCGTTGCTTATGTTTTACAGCCGCGCTAGCCCAGCCCCCGCTCTGTCGTTAGTTAAGTAACCTAACGGGTGATGACGGGGCCCCGTGGCGAATGCGAATGGCATAAGCGTACGTCATATTTTGGTTGTTTTCTGCAATGGTAGGACTAAATGATGGGACGCATTAAAAGAACTAATGCAAGAATATCACGCATTAAAAGAACTAATGCAAGATAATAAACCAAGTTAAAGTCGTTGGAACACTTTCGAAAAACCACTCGGTTCTTTTCAAAACTAACTTTTAAATGCGGAGATTGAGCCACTCCTTCTAAAAGCTATCTCGTTCCATCGATTATATCAAGTTCACTACGTTCACGGATTCGCCAAAACCATTCGTAGCCCTCCGTCGTTTCGTATGAATATTCAATAGTATTCAAGCTATGTTTGTTGACCTTCGTCAAGGCATAGAGATTGGTAGCTGTTGGGTGTTCATATGTAGCATAGATAGATGCGTTGGTTTGGGACAATCGTATTGCCTTGTTGACCTTCGTCAAGGGTATATACGGGTGGGTTCAAATTAACCTGGAAAATGACGGGCAGAACTTGACATGTGACTTATGATTTGTTGACCTTCGTCAAGGTCATAAGAGCATGGGGCAAAAATCCACATCGGGAGTTTCATAAGTACTGAAACTTGCTAGATTTGCATACCATTTGGAGTGTGGTGATTCTGGTATGATTCCTTCAGTTTCGTCACGCGATGATATTTGGATCTCGATCCTACTGTGAGTATATGCTACTCCTCGGGAAATTTCTCACTAAACGATCAATGCTATAAACCTAGTAGGTGCCTAGAAAGGTGTTAGCGGAGCTACGCCCCCAGGGAAAAGAGGTTCTTAAATTAAGGAACTTCGCGAAAGCGTTGGAAAACCTCCCTCGAAGTACCGACACTGGCCTGGCTGAACGGTTAAGCACGTATCGTGCGGTGGGATTGATCCCGACTAATTCTTCCTTTATGGTTTGAGGAGGGATTCGAGAGACAGTGGGAGCCATCCTGTTTAGACAAATTAAAAACCACTCTAAACTTGCAAGAGCATCGTGCTAAATTGTTTCTTCTCTCCCTCCTAATTGCAGCGACCAATCGACATGACTGGACTTAAGTTACTTCTAGATAAAAACATACTGACAGGGCCAAACTACAAAGATTGGCTCAGGAATGTCAAAATGGCAATCACTTACGACAAGCTGGGGTATCTTCTTACCACCAAAGCTCCCCCCGTCCCAGGTCCCACCTCCAGCATCGCGGATAAGGAAATCCGTAAGACTTGGGAGATTGATTGGGCGAAGGCCAGGTGCCTCGTGCTTGCCTTTATGGACAACGAACATCAGAGGAGGCACGAGAATATAGACTTGGAATCCATATTTCTTCATACAAAAGAACTGTATGGAGAGCAGTCTCGTATCGCAAGATACGAAGTGTCGAAGAAGTTATTTTCGGCAAAGTTGGCCGTCGGATCATCGGTAGCGGACCACGTGCTTAAGATGATTGGCTACATTGAGGAGCTCGCGGAACTTGGGACTACGTTGGAAAGTGAACTCTATGCGGATTTAATTCTCCAGTCCCTTCCATCCACTTACGCCCAGTTTATACTGAACTTCAACTTACAAGAAAAGGAAGTTGAACTTTCAGAACTCTTCAACATGCTGAGGAGCGCAGAGGGCACCCTACAGAAAGGTAGGGAAACACCCGCTTTGTTTGTAGGAGGATCTTCTTCCTCTAGGTCCAAGGCGAAAGCCAAGGGAAAGAGGAAGAAAGCCCCCGCCAAACCAAGGGGCGGTGTTAGTAAAGTGGGTACGAAGCGAAAAGAAAAGGAAACAATGATAGCGGGGAAGCTTGTGGGTAAAGAAGAGTGCTTCTATTGTCATAAAAGTAGACACTGGAAGAAAGATTACAGGGCTTGGAAAGCCAGGACACAGGAACTGAAGCAGGTTGCGGCTTCAGCTTCAGGTGTGTATGTTATTGAAAACTGTCTATCGATAAACTCTACTTCTGGGTATTGGATACCGGATCAGGATCTCATATCTGTAATTCTTTGCAGGCGTAGAGAAACCGTAGGTTTTTGAAGGCAGGTGACATGACCCTCAGAGTTGCGAACGGAGCTAGCATGGATGCTAAAGCCGTGGGGGACTATCACCTGGGAATGTCAGATGGGCATGTTTTGGTTTTGCGTAATTGCTTTTTTGTACCCAACGCAACTTGTAATATCATTTCTGTATCTTTTGTTTCTAAAGAAGGTTATGAATTTGCGTTTGTAAGTAATGTTGTAAACATTCACCTTAATCAAGTTCTGATTGGGTCAGGTACACTGAGCAATGGTATATACGTGTTAAACTAACCACAGATTTTCAATGTCCAGAATACACACAAAAGAAAGTCTCCAGATATCAATCAAGCTTTCTTATGGCATTGTAGACTGGGTCACATCAATGAGACACGGTTGACTAAGTTACATAAAGAAGGATACTTGGATCCGTTCGAGTATCAGTCTTATGCCACTTGTGAATCTTGTCTCATGGGAAAGATGACAAAGACTCCGTTCACTGGACACGGAGAAAAAGCGAGCGAGCTCTTGGGACTCATACACAGTGATGTGTGTGGTCCAATGTCTACACATGCGCGAAGCGGTTATTCATACTTCATTACTTTCACAGACGATTTCTCTAGGTATGGACATGTCTTCTTAATGAAGCACAAATCCGAGGCCTTTGAGAAATTTCGGGATTACAAGAATGAAGTTGCAAAACAAACGGGCAAAAGTATTAAGATTCTAAGATCGGATCGAGGTGGTGAATACTTGAGTGCCGAGTTCCTGGACTATTTAAAAGAGAATGGAATTCTCTCTCAGCGTACTCCTCCATACACTCCACAACATAACGGTGTATCGGAAAGGAGGAATCGAACCCTATTGGATATGGTTCGTTCCATGATGAGTAAGGCTGAGTTATCGCGATCTTTCTAGGGCTATGCACTAGAAGCAGCTGCATACCTCTTGAACAAGGCTCCCACCAAGACTGTGCCTACCACTCCATATCAGATGTGGAGTAGGAAGAAACCCTGTCTTAAGTACCTTAAGATATGGGGATGTCCAGCTTTTGTAAAAAAGCAGCATGCGGACAAGCTCGAGGCACGTTCAGTACAGTGTAAGTTTGTGGGATACCCAAAGAACTCCAGGGGGTATCTGTTCTATTCCGCTGAGGAACAAAAAGTTTTTGTTTCTCAACATGCCCGCTTCTTGGAAACTGAGTTTTTGGAAACCCAGATAAGTGGGAACGCAATAGAACTGGAAGAAATTCCAGAACCACAAGCTATTACTGAAAGCTTAGAAGAGCCAGTAAGTTCAAAAGAACAGGACATTCCTACGCCGCTCCGCAGGAGTAGTAGGCAGTCTCATCCGCCCGAGAGATACTACGGTTTTCTCATAGACGGGGATAGAGAGGATTGCATCATAGATTATGATGAGCCTACTAGCTTCCAGCAGGCCGTTCAGAGCGTTGACTCGGTAAAATGGCTGGATGCAATGCGGACCGAAATGGAGTCCATGTACACCAACAAAGTATGGACGTTGGACATTGCTCCAGACGGGGTAAAACCCGTAGGATGCAAGTGGATCTTCAAAAGGAAGATTGGTGTAGATGGACAGGTTGATACCTATAAAGCTAGACTTTTAGCAAAGGGTTTCCGTCAAAGACCTGGTTTCGACTATGACGAAACCTTTTCTCCAGTGGCTATGCTGAAATCCATTCGGATCCTTCTTGACATTGCTGCCTTCCACGATTATGAGATTTAGCAAATGGACGTAAAAACCGCTTTTCTAAATGGAAATTTAGAGGAGTGTGTCTATATGGACCAGCCAGAGGGTTTCATTCAGAGTGGGAGCAGCGGAAAGGTGTGAAAGTTGCTTAAGTCCATCTATGGACTAAAGCAGGCATCGCGGAGTTGGAACATCTGTTTTGATGAGACGGTCAAGGAATTTGGCTTTATCAAAAATCCAGACGAACCATGCATCTATAGTAGATTTGTAGCAAGAACTGTAGTATTCCTCGTTTTATACGTGGATGACATTCTCTTAATAGGAAATGACATTCCTATGCTACAATCTGTCAAGGGGTTCTTGTCACACAGGTTCTCCATGAAAGACCTGGGTGATGCCTCATACATCCTGGGGATCCGGATCCATCGTGATAGATCCAAGAGGATATTAGGACTTTCACAGTCCAGGTACATCGACACCATACTGAAAAGATTCAGTATGGAAGATTCCAAGCGCGGTAACCTACCGGCTTGTCACAGGATCACCCTCTCTAAAGAGATGTCCCCCAAGACTGATTTGGAGAGGGATCGCATGTCTATCATACCCTACGCTTCTGCGGTAGGCTCTATAATGTATGCGATGTTGTGTACCAGACCGGATGTAGCTTATGCACTGAGTGTGGTAAGCCGGTATCAGTCAAACCCTGGGGAGAAACACTAGATAGCGGTAAAGAACATTCTCAAGTACCTGAGAAGGACTAAGGAGATGTTCTTGGTGTATGGCGGAAAAGACCTCCAGATCGAGGCCTTTGCTGACTCCAGCTTCCAGAGTGACAAGGATGATTCCAAGTCCATGTCGGATTTTGTCTTTACCCTCAATGGAGGGGCGGTGTGTTGGAAGAGTTTCAAACAGGAAACCGTTGCAGACTCGACTATGGAAGCGGAATACATCGCTGCATCTGATGCCGCAAAAGAAGCTATCTGGATAAGGAAGTTCTTGAAAGAACTTCAGGTGGTTCCGTCCATTGTTGACCCAATACCTCTGTATTGCGACAACAACGGGGCTATAGCTTTAGCGAAGGAACCCAGGTCCCATCAGAGATCCAGACACATCTTGAGGCGGTATCACCTGATCAGGGAGATCGTGGATCGTAAGGAGATCGAGGTTCGGAGGGTTGCTTCAGAAGAAAACACTGCAGATCCATTCACCAAGGAACTGCCCCAGACTCAGTTCGAGCGGCTGATCGAGATGATAAGTCTTCGATACGCCAGTACATGGCCTTAGTGCAAGTGGGAGATTGTTAGTGTATATGCCCTGGAGGCCATTACTGTATCATACTAGTTTGTATATTACTTAATGGAAGCTTAGGATATTCACCTTGTATAAACAATCTTGCTCAATATAGTAGTATGCTACTTGGTTTGTTTCTACTTCAATGTGTACATGTGTTTATTTTAGTATATCACCTATACGCATTAGTGGAGCCCTTAGGATCTTTGCTTGATTACCAGCGTTGTGATGGCAGTCACACTAGTGGGGGCTGGGTAATCTACAAGCACATCCTTATACAGGTCCCTAGTCGCAGGAATATCGAGACAGGGCATCGATACTCCGGAGTAGACTAGCGTATGCGCTTCTCATCCCAGTGTGGGAGATGGTCTGTCCCACAGCCATCAGTACGTCGTACTGGAGATAGTATACGGGTGCTCGTTGGGTTACGAGTACACTGGACAGGACTCGTCGGGAACTGACAGGTTGGTATTATACCTATCGTCAGTTATCAGTTCCCAGGTGACATGAGTACAGCTTAGTCCGCTGACTTGACACTGGCACTTCGCCTCGAGTGTGTTCCCACTGCACTTTGATCACTACCCTACCACGGCTCAAAGGAGTCGTGCAAACAGGTAATGGTTGGGTGCAGTCCCGAAGCACTTGGAGGCAGTGACGGTTAGACAGGATTCGTCTCTCCCGGTATTGGGGGTTGACATCGCGCTGTGTCTAGGAGAGCCATTACACGAGTAGTCCCTGGCCAGGGCAAGCGAGATATACTGGTAGGCTTCCAGTGTTATCTCAGGGTGTTTTGGGCTTCACTCCGACACGACTTGTACCGCTATTAGGGGACTGACGTTTTACTGCCCCCTAGGCCCGACATGCGATGTATTAGACGAACAGACCGGACTGTACGGAGACTATCACATTCAGACTCAGTAGGAGTTCAGATGGGGTTTCACCTCGTCAGCCTTCTTATCGGCATCTACCTGGGGACCGTTACGCACAGCTAGTGCCGCTTGCGGTCTGTGGTTAAACCCACTGCCAGCGTAGTGTCGAGTCTTTAGAGTCCCACACAGAGGGCTTTTCGCCTCTGGGCAAAACAGAGTAGAGGTCGCATGGTTTTGCGACAGGGTTCGTTCTCATCCGCGCACTTGTGCACGTTAGGAGTCCGGACGGATATTACTAGTAGGCTCTGGTTTGAGCCAGATACTGGTATACGTTTTGGGGTTGATTTTATCTCTTGGTATTCATGTTCCTCGGAACAAGAATGCGGGTGTGTATGCACAGATGATTGAGGCGGAGGAAGAGGTTTTTCATTAGGGTTTCGGAACGGGTGCGTATGCACAGTTGACAGTCGTCTTTTTCCAAATCCTAATGGAATTATGATATATCAATTAATAATATTAATTAAATAAAATTGTGTCGTGGTTGGATTTTGTTGACTTGTTGACCATGGTTGACTTGTTGACCATGGTTGAAGATTTGACCATCATCATTACAAAAGAAAGATGCTTTTTGATTCTTGCAAAACCATCTAAAGATTGTAATGATAATGGTCATTCCAAACCATCCATCAACTATTTCATTTTATTATTATTGTTAATTGTTAATTCTTTTCATTTTTGTGATATGGTTGCAAGAAATGAAAAGAATAAGCTCATTCTATCATAACCATTCTCTCTCCTCACTTGTTCTTCTTCCTCCTCTAGTTCAAGGAGAACCCTTCTCATGAGTTGAGAATCCCTCTCCTTGAGATAAAAACACCCCAAAGACACTCTCTACTCACTCTAGGGTCAAAGGTTTAGCAAGCCGAAGATTCTAGTTCTCTCAAAGTTCGAGAAAGAGCCCGAAGGTTGAACCCTCAGGTGGATCCATCTTTGACGGAAGAAGGCAACGAGGAAAGAACCATCACCCCTACAAAAGTTTCAAGAAGTAGGAGTTTAAGTTAGGTATAACCTCCTTTCCGAGTAGCTAACTCTCTTTAGCATGTTTGCCAGTTTTAGTTTAGGAAAAGATCCCGACTTTGTTAGTTCATGTTGCCCCATGCGCTAAAAATTTGATTTTTATACCGTTTCCGCCTCCCCGTAAGAACCGGGGGTCGCAACGTGGACTTACAGGCCGGACTTTTCCGATGGAGGGGGTTATTTGCAAGTTTGCAAATAACATTTGTGGAGGGGGTATCTTGCATTTGTGGGGCTTCATGATGGTTCATAATCATGAGATGCTTTCTTAGTCTTTTCCTTTGCATTAATTAAGATATGAAAGGATTAGGATTGATTTGTGTTTGGATGTGAAGCTTGCTTTATGATATGGTCACCCTTTGTGCTCTCCTACACTAACCTCCCTTCTTGTTATTGATTCATATTCATATTCCTCCACCATTCTCACTTGATGAGAGAGGCTACACTTGAGAGGAGAGAAGGAGAGAGTTTCATTTTGAGCTTGTGGCATTTTTCTTGATCTCATTTCATGCTAGGAAAAATGCAAGCACCATTTTTCCTTATCTTAATTCCTCCATCATCTTCAAAGGCAACAAAAACCCCAAATGAGACATAGCCTCTACACTACATTCTACAGCAAATCTTGGGCATGTCGACTTGCCAGCTTCATGCCCGAGTTGCCTCGGTATTGAGGAGGGAGCCCGTAAAAGATGCAGGCGATGTGGTGCCCTTCCGGCGAGAAGGCGACGACATGGAGATAGGACTTTCCACGGGAGATCGGGACGACAACGAGAAGACCGGAGGACTCGGATCAGTCGGTATATCTCTCTTCCCTATCTTGTAATTAGCTAGGACTAGTTAATGGCACGATCCGGGTGTTTAGTGCGCGGTGGTGCCGGTTTGCTAGTTTGCAAAAATTAAAGTTTTTCGCTTCCGCATTTTGGCGTCGGATTGACGGCCTGGGCGCCGCCGCGGACTTACAAGTACAAGTAGGCTTGCTTGTTGATCTTCTGATCGCTCAATACCCGGGTTGCCGTTACGTTTAGAAGACCGCTTGCGGCTTGTGGGTGTTTGATATGATCATCACCTACTGCCGGCGTATTGACGAGTCTTTAGAGTCCTACACAAAGCTTTCCTGGTTCATGAGAAATAAAGTAGAAGAACATATGTGATATGTGCGGGACCGAGATTAATGCGTGTATGTGATACCGCATTCTATCCTCGCGATATGTGCTATCGGACGGTTGTATGTGATATAGCCGGGATATCGGATCAAGTGTTGATTCGATAGATTGTTACATTTGATATTAGTCGGTTGTATATGATGTAGCCGGATTATTAAATCAAGTGTTGATTTAATAATTTAATGTATAATTATATATTAGATATATTATCTTACATTAACTAATATTAGCTCACTTAAGATTTTTTTCTCACTTGTGTACACTTAGTATATATGTGATATATATTAATGTACATTATTTTGTGTCATGCTTGATGGCACATGCAACATGGGTGTATGAGACTTACACCATGGTTATGATAATCCTAAGGTTTTATTTATCTTGGTAATTCACAAATTAGTGGTAATTAGTCACATGGTTAAAGCTTGTAGAAGCTTATGGAACCCTCGACCAAGTCCACTCATTTTGTTTTACTTGAATATATTTATTAACCCAACCATTATTGTTAACCCATGGTTTATTCTCTACATGAGTTAGTGTATGACACTAACTCACCCATGGTTGCTATTCTCACCTCATGAGTTCATTCTCTCATTCTTCACTTGATCAGCTTCTTCTTTCTTGAGAAAGCTAGCTATCTTTTTCTAAGGTGAGAAAATATTGTGAGAAAAAGAAAACTAAAGAGAGCCCATTTCCTACTTCATCATCCTCTACTATTAACCATTTAGTTTAGGGTGTTTGCTTCACTAATTCACTTATTAGTGAAGAGGTAGCATGAGCTTGAGTCTCCTCGACGTAGATCATCTTCGGCCTCAAAGACTTCGTGCAAGCTTGTTCATTTCTCTAAGGGAACCCATACTAGAGTTCGGGAGATCACAACTCGCAGCGAAGGGACTACTACACGGTGATTTAGAAGTGAAGGACCGGTCTACAAAGGTTGTATTCCTCATTCACTGTACTTGCAAAGTTGTTTGCATGCTTATTGTTTAATTCTCTAGTTAAAGAGTCTAGGTTAGGATTCTTTAGATCGGCATAAATTTGAAAACGACATGGACGATGCCTCCTGAAACCTTGCTGCCGCCCTAGGGAACCCAACAGTGTTATCAGAGCCAAGCTAGAGATTTAAATGATGTTTGTTAGATTACGAAACCGAAACTACTCCGAAACACCCGATATAAAATCTAGTTTCTGTCGAATTTTTAGAGGTGTCTAAATATTTTTTAAACAACTACAGAATGTTATATGTGATATACCATGAACACGACCAATATTTAGAGCATTTTTGGCTCAACGTGGTCGGCCACATCATGCTCAAAACCGAGCTCACCGGGTCAAATTGGGTTTTTCGGCTTTAAATTTTCATGGTGTTCCAGTGTCTAGGTTTTGGTGTTTCAGGTGTTGTTTGTTTTTGCTAAATTTGCATGTGATGTTAACTTTCTGCGAAGGCAACTCGGAGTGTTTCGTAGTCGTAATTCTAACATATATTCGGGTTATTTAGACGATGTTTAAAAGTTCGAACAGATATCGATAACCCAATTTTTCCCTCGCTGGAAATTTTCCAAGTGTTGGATTTTTTCCGAGTTTAAAATCTTCAGAAAATCATGCAAGCGATTCTGTGGATCCTCTAGAAGAACGATATCCAAACTCGACTTTTTTGGATCGCGGAACCGCGGTGATACCCTATGGTTTGCCATAGTTCCGTGGTGACATGAGTGAGGTATGGGTCGGCCCTTCTACGGATGGTTCATCGGAGCTGTGGCGTGTTCTGGGTATTTTTTGAACTCCGCTTAAGTGTTGAGCTTGTTGGAAAATTTTGGGTGCTTTCTTATTCGATCGAAAAGTTTAACTTCGTCTAACTATCTGTGATTGTGATACAATATTTTGAATCCACATAATTAGTTATGAGATAACTACTTTGAATTTTATAAATCTAGCAATTTAGTCTCATTTGATCGGTTGCCACGGGATTTTGATGTGATCAAAAATCCGTCGCAATTAAGTAGTGTACACGGATACTCACCGGGTAACCTTACAAGATAACCACGCCCCATAGCCCCGACCAAGTGACTGTAGGAGAACCCCGTCGCCAAAAGCAGTCGTTCGGGTGTTGTTCCGCCTTAGTGCACTTCGTCGAGGGCATCGGGGGTGCGGCCGTCTGCTAAAGTTTCCGACGAGCATTCATTCAGGTTATCGAGAATCTTGTTGAATTACCCGATAGTTTATTGGAAAGTGTTTTCAATATCGAGACTAAAATGCGGGGTTTATAATTGTTAGGCATGTGATATCTAAGGAATTCATTTGGTTAGGCATGAAATCCAAAGTATGTGATACATTGGGTTTATGATGTCTATGGTGGTTGCGGATTCCAATTGTTCTAGTTTTTCACTTTCTTTTCTGCGACCATAAGTGTAATATGTTGCGTATCACCGGTTTCGTTGCTATACGTCAACGACAATTGGGATACGCATATTGACTTATGTTGATGACATGTGATGTTATGTGTTGCTGTGATATGTTATATTGGATCGTCTTGTTTTGAATAGCCGGGTTTTTTTTTATATGAGATGAGAGTTTTTCATTTTCATTCATGTAAAGGCTTGTGTGTAATATTCTTTTATTGGGGCACTTCCGGGTTGAGGATGATGTGACCATTGATGTATATTATTTACTTTTCTGCATTAGGATAGACCCAAGGAGGGGAGCACAAGTAACCGGGTTCTAGGGTCTAGTGGGAGACCATCTCGAGGAGTCGAAACTGGGTCTCATAACTCTAGAATTGGTAGGGTTGCTTGCCACTCTCGTAGGGGTCTAGGAATGTGGGTTTGGCTATTCATCACGACCGTGGAATCCGTGTTTTATACTGGATTAATTTAAAATACGGAATTCCAAATCAACACAAAATTTCCACTAATTCCTAATTTAATCCTTACCCATTTTTCCATGGCCACTGTAGCTTAGATCTTGGAGAAAAGTTAGCATTTGTAGGGATAATATTGCATGCTAGATCTCAAATTTGTGAGGTATAAATCTTAACCCAATGTTTAAATTGTTGGGTAATTACTTAAATTTAATTTAATTAGGTAGTTATATGGTTTTAATTTGCAAGTTTGAGATTTCAAGTGGAGGAATTGGATCTAAGTTAGGGTTTTTACTACTTGTTTATGTTTACAATGTGTTGTTTAACATCTTATGATTTGCAAAACCTAACCTAGTTGCTAAATTGTTAATTGTTAATTTTAAATTGTCCTAATTACATAATTTTGCAAACTAATTTCATAGTAAATGTTGATAAATGAGATTAAAAATTTAGATAAGAGTTGTGAAGCCTAATTATGATATTAGATGAACATTGTGGCCACTAGATTTGTTTAAACATCTAGATTTGTACTAAAATGGTTAAAAGATGCTTACTAAGTTTCTAGAATAAATCGATTTGATTAAATTTGAGGTTTTGATGAGTTACAACTTATTTCTTATAATATTTAGTTGTTTTGAATGCACGATTAGTGAAATTGGGTTTTTGGTTTGGTAGTTGCCGCGTATAGCGACCCTAGTTGTGGTTTGTGGCGTTGTCGCAAGCGCGTTTTGTGCACCAAGTGTGCGCGCGTCTAGTTATATATTTATTCTCTTCTTTTCTTGTGTACGTTTCTAAGATCGGGTGCATAGGCGTCGAATGTGGCGCGGAAAAGGAAAAGGTTGAGATCGGATCAGATTAGCTGAGGCGTCCCGGTGAGTAGATTTAACATCTACGGGGAAATCACCCGTATAGCGTTAAACGTCATGGCTAGATATGATATTATAGTCGCATGTTTATATGCATATGAGTGATTGAGCATGAGCATCATTGCGTACCATTACTTGTTGTACCTTGACTCAGTATATGTTGGACACTGCACCAATACGGACGGTTCATGTTGCACGAGCACTAAATTGTAAGCTACACACACCGTTAGTAATTGCCATTACATGCACAAGCTATACACATATGCGGTATTGTATTGTTATTGACATTGAGACGTTGATTCTTGTTCTATTGCGCATATGAAATGCATCTTGCATACATACTTACATGTATATACGCATACCTTGTTATAGCTACATATACACCTTTATGTGATGTTGCATTTGACTTTGGAAAAATTGGGAACCGCATGATATAATTAAGAACTAGATTCGTTTAAAAGAGCGGTTTTCCATTGATATGTGCTTATTACTGTTCTATGTTGCATACATCATATTTCATGGATTGACGCATTGAGATACGGATTTCATGTGATTTATGGATTTGAGAACCGTGGGGATATTTCAAGAAAGTATGCATTGTTTTGAAAACCCGGTTTCTCTTGATATGATATTTCGGTGCGTCCACCATGAGTTTTCTCGGTTCTGAGACTTGTGTTAGAAACCCGATTCGAGGAGCGGTAGGCACCGTCTGTGGGTACATGGTGGACCCGGTATGGTACCCCGGGGCAAGAAATGATTTTTGTGGTGTAGACAATGAGCCTGGCAGAGGGAGCACTACCTACCGGTGATTGGTTGGACCTAGCGGTTATCTGGAGGATACCGACCGGAGTCGTAAGATGGATATAGGACGATCCGGACTAACGGAGCCCGTGGGCTGATCCGGACTAACAGAGCCCGTGGGCCGATCCGGACCGACGGAGCCCGAGTTTTGTGGATTTACGTGTCGATGTTGGACACGAATTTTCATGATGTTTTCAAGTGACGATGTTGGGCACTCGGGTTTCATGAGATTTACATGATATGAGGGCAGATCAGAGTGACGACGCCTGAGGTATTGGGATTTGGGGTGTCGTTGATAGACACCGATTTTTCCACAATGATGATTCATTGATGATGATTTGTTTTATCCCATACTCAGTAGTTATTTGATATGCATTGCTTCATGTATTTGTAGTACATGATGGTGTACCTTGATCATGATTGTTGCATATCCATACTGTCATACTTATGCTATCAGATTGCATGTTATAGATTATCGATGTTCGTGTATACCTGCGATTATCTGTATG
This sequence comes from Agapanthus africanus, assembly GCA_030015575.1. Classification (NCBI taxonomy): domain Eukaryota; kingdom Viridiplantae; phylum Streptophyta; class Magnoliopsida; order Asparagales; family Amaryllidaceae; genus Agapanthus; species Agapanthus africanus. Next base: position 38,801,000 of record JASDDO010000029.1, read on the forward strand.
ATATTACTTACTACTCATGAGTTGGCAACTCATCCCCGTTGTGCCACAGTATCTTGCTGGTCTAACCCGTCAGCACAGTAGCGGCGGGCGTACTCCTTCATTTAGCCTCTTTTACTTGACTTGCGGCTTGCTCGTAGGTGGGTTGCGAGGATATTTTGTTCCATCTTGTATTATTATTTTGTATCTAGTATACTCCATCTACCCTTGTATATTTGATTAGACGGTGAGACTTGTGAGACTTGTATTTGTGGTGTTTGGTGTCGATGCTCACTTGAGCCGATGTGGTATTTGCTTATTTCTTGTTTTTATATGCTTATTTCGCACTTTTGATATACATATTGCATGTGGTTGTGATTCCGCCATTGGCGAAGAGCTAGCTCCCGCTTGGAGATGCCTTATTTCTTCATTTATATGTATTTTCATGTGTTGTACCCATTTGGGGGCCAGTATTTACAACGGAGACTCTGGCGAAATTTTTGGGAAAATCTGATGTTGTTTTTAAATGTTTAATATGACTTATTTGGTTAAAACCGCTTTCCTTAAAACAAGTTTTACTTCACTCTAATTGTCGAACGGTTTAGTTTTCTGGGCTTTGTCTTACTTAGATTACGTTGCGCCTCGAGACGTTTCGTAGTTTAAGTGCCAGTCACGTTCCGTACCTTCGGGTCATGACACATAAGTCCATCCGGATCCTACTTGCCATCGCTGCATACCATGACTACGAAATCTAGCAAATGGATGTTAAGACCGCCTTTCTAAATGGTGATTTAGAAGAGTGCGTGTACATGACTCAGCAAGAGGGCTTCGTGGACAGTGGGAGAAGCAGAAAGGTATGCAAACTGCTTAAATCTATATACGGGTTAAAGCGGGCATCGCGGAGTTGGAACATCTATTTTGATGTGGTAGTCAAAGAGTTTGACTTCATCAAAAACGTAAATGAACCTTGTATATACAAGAAGGTGGCAGAGAGTAAGGTTGTCTTCCTCGTATTGTACGTGGATGACATACTCTTGATAGGAAATGATGTTCTTATGCTGCACTCAGTAAAGCTCTTCTTATCACAATGATTCTCAATAAAAGATCTATATGATGCCTCCTACATCTTGGGGATTAAGATCTATAGAGATAGATCTAAACGGATACTGGGATTGTCCCAATCCAGGTATATTGACACCATACTAAAGAGGTTTAGTATGGAAGAATCCAAGCGTGGGAATTTACCCACGATCACAGGACTCACTCTCTCCAAAGAGATGTCTCCCAAGACTGATTTGGAAAGAGCTCGCATGCAAGGGATACCCTATGCTTCGGCAGTAGGCTCTATCATGTATGCGATGTTATATACCAGACCCGATGTAGCATACTCTCTAAGTGTAGTGAGTAAGTATCAAGCAGATCCAGGAGAGAGTCACTGGACAGCTGTGAAGAACATTCTCAAGTACTTGAGAAGGACTAAAGAGATGTTCTTGGTGTATGATAACGGTGAACTCCAAGTGCAGTCCTTTACCTATTCGAGCTTCAAGAGTGATAAGGACGACTCTAAGTCGGTCTCGGGATTCGTCTTCACCCTCAATGGAGGGGCGGTTTGTTGGAAGAGTTCCAAGTATGAAACCTTGGCAGACTCGAAGATGGAGGCTGAATACATCGCTGCCAACGATGCTGCCAAAGAGGTTGTCTGGATGAAGAAGTTCATAAACGAACTTGGTATGGTTCCGTCCATTAAGCATCCAATACTTTTGTATTGTGATAACAATGGAGCAGTGGCCTTGGCCATGGAACCAAGGTCCCATCAACGCTCCAGGCATATTCTGAGCTGCTATCACCTGATCCGGGAGATAGTTGATCGCCGGGAGATCGAGGTCAGGAGAGTTGACACGAAGAACAACACAACGGATCCACTCACAAAGGCCATACCCCAGATACAATTTGAGAGACTCTTCGGGATGTTGGGTATGAGATACAACAACTGGCCTTAGTGCAAGTGGGAGAGTGTTAGTTATATGTATGCCCTAGAGGCCATTATTGTACATGTGATGTATATTATAGTGGATGCTTGGATATATATAGAGAGGACTTTCTTGCTCGACATGATAGTATGCTATCTGGTTGCTCTTTTTCTTAACATGTAGACTTGTATTATGATACTGTCTTGCTCTCACATGTTGATAAAGCCCTTAGGATGTGTACTTGACTATCAAGACTATGATGTAGATCATACTAGTGGGGACAAGGGTAGTCCACAAGTACAACCTATAATTGTTCCTAGTCGAGGGTATATCGAGACAGGGCATCGATATTCAAAAGCAGACTAGCGTATACGCTTCTTGACCCATTTGATGGACGATGGATGATCGTACATCCATTGGTGTTTGACATCAAAGATGGTATACGGGTGCTCAGTGGAGACTGGGTACACTGAACGGACTCGCCGAGAACTCCTAGTTGGTATTATACCTATTGTCAGATAGCAGTTCTCTGGTAACACTGGTACAGGTTAGTCTGTAGACCCGAGATCGTCATAGAATCTTGTGTGATTCCCACTGTGCTTTGATTTCCACCATACCATGTTCAAGAGAACATGCAAAACAGTGGCTTTTGGGTACAGTCCCGAATCACATGGAGGCAATGAGAGATAGGAGAGGATTCGTCTCTACCAGTATTGGGGGTTGATGTTGCGCTGTGACTCGATTGGCCATAACAGTAAGTCCTTGGCCAGGGCTGATACGGAGATTTACTGCTAACCGTTATCAGTAGTTTCTCGACCCGTTATGTGCCTCACATTGGCACGACTTATCGGTTACTGGGGTCTGACATTTACCGCCCCTAGACTAGATATGCGACATATCAGACGAAAAGACCGGTCTGTACGGTAGTGTTACGGACAGGCTTTTCAGGAGAAAGAGCAGGCTTGCTTATTGATCTTCTGATCGCTCAATATCCGGGTAGCTGTTACATCCAGGTAGTACCACTGACGGCTTGTGGGTGCCTGATATGATCATCATCTACTGCCGGTGTATTGACGAGTCATTAAAGTCCTACACAGAGGTTTTACTGGCTCAGGAAAAATGAAGTAGGAGCACATATGTGATATGTGCGCGACCGAGATTAATACGAGTATGTGATACCGTATTCTATTCTCGCTATTTATGATATCGGTCCGTTATATGAGATATAGTCGGGTTATCGAATCAAGTGTTAATTCGATAAATTGATACAAATAATATTAGTCGGTCATATGAGATATAACCGGATTATTAAATCAAGTGTTGATTTAATGTATAATTATATATATTTGATATATTAATTTACATTAACTAAATTAGCTCACTTAAGCATTTCTTTTCTCACTTATGCATTTAATATATATGTGATATATATTAATTGTATTTCTTATTGTGTCATGCTTGATACCACAAGCAACATGGGTGTATAAGACTTACATCATGCTAATGATAATGTAGGGTTTATTTATTTAGAATAAATCAAATATTAGTTGGAAATTGGTCACATGGCATGAAGCTTGTAGAAGCTTGGAGATCAATTGAGTTAGTCCAATAGTTTTGTCTTGCACTAGATATTTATTAACCCAACCATTATCTAAATTCATGATTAAGTCTCTCTACATGAGATATATAAGATATTTCTAACCTATGGTTTCCATTCACTCTCTCATCCATTATTTGCTTCATCTTCATCTTGCTCATTAGAGAGCGCTCTAGGTTTTTGGGAGGAGAATAAAAATAGTGAGAAAATTAATTCTAAAGTGAGCAAAAATCCTACTTCATCATCCTCTACTAGATTAGCCATTTAGTTTAGGATGTTAGCTTCACTAATCCCTAATTAGTGAAGAGGTAGCTTGGGTTAGTGTCTCCTCGACGTAAATCATCTTCGGCCTCGAAGAATTCGTGCAAGCTCGTTCCTTTCATCTTGTGGAGCTACTCTAATGTCCGGAAGATCACTACTTGGAACGAAAGGACTATTACACGGAGCTATTGAAGTGAAGGACCGGTCTACAAAACTTGTATTCCTAGTTCACTTAGTTGTAAAGTTGTTTACACATTGTATTGTCTAAATCTCTAGTTAAGATTCTAGGGTTAGGATTGGTTAGCATGGCAAAATTTAGAAAATGGCATGGACGATGCCTCATGAACCCTTGTTGTCATGCCAAGCAATCATATAGAGACTTTCAAAGATAGACTTGTTGCAAAAGGTTTTCGTCAACGAACAAGTGTGGATTATGATGAAACCTTTTCTACAGCGACTATGCTTAAGTCCATCTGGATCCTACTTGCCATTGCTACATACTATGACTACGAAATCTAGCAAATGGATGTTAAGACCACCTTTGTAAATAGTGATTTAGAAGAGTGCGTGTACATGACTCAGCCAGAGGGCTTCTTAGACAGTAGGAGCAGCAGAAAGGTGTGCAAGTTGCTTAAATCCATATACGGGTTAAAGCAGACATCGCGGAGTTGGAACATCTGTTTTGATGTGGTAGTCAAATAGTTTGACTTCATCAAAAACGTAGATGAACCTTGTGTATACAAGAAGGTGGCAGAGAGTAAGGTTGTCTTCCTCGTATTGTACGTGGATGACATACTCTTGATAGGAAATAATGTTCCTATGCTACACTCGGTCAAGCCCGTCTTATCACAAAGATTCTCAATGAAAGATCTATGTGATGCCTCCTACATCTTGGGGATTAAGATCTATAGTGATAGATCTAAACGGATTCTCCCAATCCAGGTACATTGACACCATACTAAAAAGGTTTAGTATGGAAAATTCCAAACGTGGGAATTTACCCACAATCTCAGGACTTACTCTCTCCAATGATGTCACGACCCGAAAAGTACGGAACATGACCGGCACTTAAATTATGGACGTCTCGAGGCGTACGTAATCTAAGTAAGCCAAAACCCAGAAATCAAAACCAAAGAAGCTATAGAATGAAGGAAAAACCAACTTAAAGCAAGTAGTTCTAATAGCATAAGCCGAATTATGCGTTTTTTTAAAAGCATCAAGTATTTCCTGAAAATTTCGACTGAGTCTCTTTTGTAAATACTGGCCCCCAACGGGATACAACATGAATAGTATACGAAATGAATAAAAAGGCATCCCTAAGCGGGAGCAAGCTCTTCGTTAATCGATAGTCACAACCACGCAAGCAATATAATATACGACGCCAAGGGCGAGGATCAAAACTCAAAAGAAACTCAAACAACAAGAAAAAAACATAATAATACAACGCGCGACTCTAAGGTCGAAAGAATAACAGGTCTGGTTTCTATCTCTCTCAATTATACATTCTGGTTGATGGAGTTTCTAGATACAACTGAAATAATAATAAACAATGGTGGTCCTGATGCAAAGAACCCACCTACCAAAGCAATCACCCGGAAGGAACAGTGTGCCAGCAAAGCCGCAACGAAACCTGTACGGCAAAACCTGCAAGGAACTGTGGCACAACGGGGGTGAGTTGCCAACTCGTGAGTAGAAAAAATCCACGAGTAGAAATCACATGCATAACGCTATCCTAGGTCATATCAGGTAATATCCTCAATAAAATCCTGGTCCAGCTATGTATAGTGTAATACTATATGCTCGTGTCCGTGCCTCAGATAGCAACATATCACATGTATGAGGTATGAATGTAATGTAATAAAATGAGTGAGACAACTGTTTTCTTTAATTTAATGGGATTTCTGTATGTATATAAAACGAGTATCCTCAATGAAATCAACAGAGAAATCCATGTCCAGCATCGACACAAAACATAAATCCCAATATCTTAATATCTCAGGTTCCGGCTGTCCGGCCTAACCTGTATCATCAAATCTCAATGCCTCAGTGTCTCAAATCTCAAATATCAATATCTCAGGCTCCACATAATGGATCAGCCTATAACCATCTTATGACTCCGGCCGGTATCCTCCGGATAGCCAACGAGTCCAAATAATATCACCGGTAGGTAGTGCCCCCCGCCAGGCTCATCGAATACAACTCGAACTTCTTGCCCCGGAGTACCTTACCGGGCCCACCATGTACCCGAGACGGTTCATCCAACTCCTCGAATCGGGTCTCGAAATCAAACAGCAATCATAAAAACTCATGGTGGACGACTCATACATCATGGGAAAATCGCGCTTTTCATTTTAAAAAGAGAAAGAAGTTTATACATAATCTTGCGGATTTCCCCCAAATCCAGGAAATCTCATGAAAATACGAAATCCAATCATCAATAGCAAGTAAACAGTGAATAATGATATGCATGAAGTAGCAAGTAAACAGTGAATAATAATATGCATGAAGTAGCAAGTAAATAGTGAATAGTAATATAAATGAAGTAGCAAGTAATAACTGCAATGTCTAAACTAGCATATGAGGCAAGTACACTAATATCATGTCGAAACTATCAGCTAACAAGCTATATCAATGAAATAATCTTCTCTAAAGTGTAGGTGACATGGCAGTTACCGATGATGATGTGTGTGAGCCGACAAGTAAGTGTACGTGGAACATACGTATCATCGGTAATGGTGCTGGTGTCCTAACAGCATGATATCAATAATGGTATATAAAAACACAATATAAGCATGCGATGTGAAGCGAATCGCAATAATGTGCGGGAGCTGAAAGATAAACACCTATGATAACTAAACTACATTTATATAAATATAAGTCATACGATGGTGCCATTTGAAATAACACGAATCGTGGTGTTTTGAAAATAAGGGCTACGGTGTTTTAAGAAAAGATACGTCCTTTGAAATTTCCGTAGAATCCCTTGTCCCGTCTTTAAAATACACACGATTCGTTAGTTTTTGAAATAGGTATGAGTCGAATCTAATCTACCATATACAAGTACACTACAGGGCCAAACTATACAGACTGATCAAAGGTAAGGAAACCGCCTAACATCTGAGTCGATACATATATATATATATATAATATAACAGTCGGTGATCCCTCCTCAATAGTATCATATACGATCAAATATCTATAATATGACATCCTCAAGTCAAGAGTGTGGATCTATCAGCAATATATAGCTCGTACGGTACATCCGTCGTACGGCCTCCCAAATCTGGGTACGGGTCAATGTCACATCAATCACATTATTCATCTGGTATCCTCTTTATCAACCATCATGATCCAGGGTACTGACCTACGTCTAGTACAATACCTGATACCATCTATGTATGCATGTGTGTGTATGAAACACTACGTCAAAGGACCCGCTAAAACATCATGTCGTATCTCAAATACGAACCCTGTCATATCACCGATCTCACGGCCTCAATTCCAATCTCATCGACTCATCTCAAATCCCAAGAACTATCCTCATAATCCAGTATTTGTACACATAGTCCCATACCCATGTGTAAATATACGCATCCCTATATATGCACAGGTAAAAGAAAGAATGTATGCAAGTATGTGTGTGCGTGTGTGTGGGGGTGCAACCACTACTCTAGGGTTTCGTAACTAACACTAAACCAATCCAAGAACACCTAGAATCCATCTTTATCATCAATAAACTCAAATCAATCTATAATAAATATATGTGTGTATACGTATTCGTATACATCACCACGAATTGCGGGGGTGCTATACGCCATCCACCCGACTTCCCCCGTTGATATAATCTACTCACCTGATCTTCGCTCGCCGGTGCCGACGTCGCCACGCGCTTGCTTATCGTCTCGAAGTCCACATGGGGTACCTATATATCATAACGCACCGTATCGCATTAAAATCTGACTCATGACCAAAACGACACACGAATCCCACATAGGTCAAAACCTATGGTTTGCTTTCACAAATCAACCCAAAAACCCTCGATATCGGCGTACAAACGTAGATTGATCAAGAAAAACACCAAACATACCAATCATGGTTTCAAAACTCACTAACTGTATAAGAAATAGGGTTTAATTCGTCAAAACCATAAAATTAAACTAATCGTTTTATTTTCCAAAAACCTAGTTAGCACAAATTTCCATTTCGGTTCAAAACTTGATGTTTTAACCAATCTACAAATTTTAACGATTCAAATGGCCAAAATTCACATTAAATAACATAATTAGATCAAGCAAATCACTTTCATAAATTAAACCCATCAATTTGTATAAATTACAAATTCCTAGTTTGCAAAAATACCGATTTTAACTATTTTTAAAGTAAAATTCACAATTTTACAATTAAGCTTAGTTTTGCATATACTAAAATATTAAACCACAATTTATAATGTTAATAATGCTATGAAACCCTAATTAGAATTTTATCTCACCAATATATATATATATATATATATATATATATATATATATATATTTAAAACCTAGTAAGCACAAAATTGCAAATTTGGTGCAACATCGTCGCTTTGCGACAAAAAGACAACCATCAAGCAAAATCACCCAAGTTAAACCATAGATAGCTACTACACTAATTTCCAACACATTACCAATGCTTCAAATCCTATTTCCAACATCGAACCCTTTCTTGATTTCCAAAAACAAAAATTTACAACCAATATCACACCTTTAAAATTAACTAAATTAGCATAGTTTGAAGCCCACATAACAAAGTAACCTCTTACATTAGGTTAGCACACAACTAGATAGCGAAATAAAATTAATTAACTTAATAATGGTTTCTAAAACCCTAATTTAACTCAAACCGTTAACTCTAAAAACCTAGAATGAAAATAGCACTAAAATTAACACTAAAACAACTAAATTAAAAGAATTTAACAATAAGAATTTAAATGGGTAGAAATTATACCTCAATATCTAGAAATCTAGCAAGAAGAATTTGCCTCCAATGATGGCTTCATAGTACCATGATTCAAGTTATAAAAACCAAGGAGAATAGGATGAAGAATGGGAATTAAATTGTGAGATTTAAATTGGATTTTGGAGCAATTTTTTTGATGAAAATTGAAGGAAATGAAAAGAGGAAAGTGAAGGGGGAGGGGCTGCAGATTTTCGGCCAGAAGATGATGGGGGGAATTGTGTGGGTGTTGTCCAAAATTGTCCAAGTCAACCACCCTCAAATCAAGGTACACTAAGCCTCCAAAACAATACATCTTAACCTACACCTATTTAATTCATTTCCTTTCATAAAAAGAGTTGAAGAAAACAAATTGGAAGGGGGAAATTTTATGGGCTGCTGCTGGTGGTGGGCCGGCCAATTGAGTGAGGAAAGAGTTTGAGAGATTGCACAAAAGAAATCCATGCAAAAAGAACCCCTCAAGTTACAAAAATGCAAGTTTTAGTTTAATTAATTAAAATTTTAATTTCCTTCGATTATAACTAATAAGAACTTGAAATAAAATACTATAAATTTATATTACAAACTAGATTTTATTTGTCACGGTTCTATAGATTAAAATTAACCCATTCAAATTTGTATTTATCTCTAATTAAATGTATTAGTGACGGCTTAAAATAATATTAAAATAATTAATTTCGGAAAAAATTTCAGAAAATTAGAAATTTTACCAGTGGCTCAATAAACACCAAATACTAGCAATTACATAGCTAGAATATGTATATTTAATTTTATAATAAAGATATTTGTATTTTGACTTTTTACAGAAAACCCACTTATTTTACCGATTTTTTCGAAATTCCACCGAAATGATTTTCAAAACGTTACAATCTTCCCCCTTAAAGAAATTCGGTCCCCGAATTTAAATTAAAACTCCCCCTAAATACTAAAATATCTAAGCAAAACGATCAAGTCGTCGGGGCTTCGAAATCATAAATACATAAAACAAATCGTAGCGCAACGCATGCGCATGAAAAATGAGCATATAACTCAAAATCAAAACTCCGTCAAGCATCCCGCAATAATCGGAGTCATGGGAAAGACATCAATGTCAAGATCCAATATGAAAACCAACATGATATACATCATTAAAACATCTAGAAGCAATGCATGCCAAACCTTTTTCAAATCGCCGTGCGATGTTCGTAACACTGCACAGTGGCGGACGTCTATTGTAAGAAAATAACAACATATATATATATATATATATATATATATATATATATATATATATCATTTGTTTAATATGCACGACCCGCCGTTTTGAAAGCAATTTCAGAAGGGTTTCCTTTATAAAATGTTTCGCGTCATCTCGGACACGTAGGTAAATACTCAGACTATAGCTCCTCTTTGAAAATCCCTTCGATAACTATCAATACATGCAAAAATATACTCAGGTACTGTCCTGTGACTAGTCCTGCTCAGTACTAAACCAAATAGCAAACATCATAAAATAAACTTGTAACACTTTGAATTTTCCGTTAGAATGTCTTTCGTGATAATTAGTGATCGTGCATGTTTTTATATGTGTTCATAGGATTATTAGTTATTTTAGTCGTGTTAGCAATTTGGGAAATTTTCCTTTGTAGTGTACACTTTGAATACTTAGACATTTTTGAGACTTAGGGTTTTGGTGACTTGTTAACCATTCTTTTGTGCATGGTTCTTTTTTGTTTTCCCCACCATTTATTCATATCTTAACACCTTTTCACAAATTCAAATCCAATTAAACAATTAAGAGCATGGTGTTAGGTAAAGATGTTGACTTTTGACCCCATCTCCTTGCTCTTCTCTATCTCTTCTCCTCATTTCAGTTTGCCTGCAGAATTCTAGCAGAGAAACCCCCTTTTCCTCCATCTTTTCTTCTCCTTTTTCATTCTCCTTTGATCCGTACACAAAAACCCCACACAATCAACACATTTCCTTCACAAAACCTTAGGAAAAATGAGCTTTTTGAGGAGTTTGAAGCAAATATGCACACCTGAGAGTGAAGCTGAGACTTTTGGTGTTTGTAGGGTCTTTTAGAAGGTATAAACTCATGACTTAACCTCTTTTTCCATAGCTTATAGTATTCTTTAGTAAATATCACATTTTTGTGCAAATTTAGTGCTATTGAAGGGATTTAGTGGTAATATGTTAAAATTTATGTTGTTATGGCTTGATTAGCTTGTTAATGAGTTATTAGTGTGGGATTAGACTTAGGTTTGTTTCAGTTTTCAGAAAAATACCATAAAGTTCCATTTTAGTGCAAAAGTGTGAATTTTAACTTGATTTAAGGCTCTGTAGGATCTGCTACTATCCGAGATATTTCAGAACAAAACTAGATATTACTGTAGCATGTATGTAGGGTATAGAGTGCACACACCAAACCTAGGAGCTCAATTCCCTAGTGAGGCCGCCGAAATATTCTTTCTGGCCGCAAATTGCGGCCAGATGGGTGAGTTGGGGGTTGGGTCACTGGAGTCTGCTAGTATGTGGGTTATTTTGGTATATGTAGTTTTGCAATATCTGTTCCTTATATAAATCTGGAGGTGAATACCTATTTTCCCGTATTTTTAGTCTTCGCGACACGCGTGATACGTGTGTATGAGTTTTGGGTTTCTGCGTATCGCGACACGTCGGAGTGACTTCAGGCGCGTAATCACATGTTTTAGCGTATCGCGCACACGCGCGCTTGGTTCACGACACGAGTTACTAGTTCGGCCTTAATGTCGTGTTTGTGTGACATCAAGCTTATGTATGATGTATGGTGTGATTCTAGGTTCGCAGGCGAGTACGGCGGACGCCGCGCAGAAGGGAAAGCAAGTTGTTGGCTATACCTAGCGAGAGACTACGGTGAGTAGATTTAACATCTACGGGGATATCGCCCGCATGGCGTTCTACGTCAGGGCTGATAGGATCTTATAGTTTCCTTTGTATACATTGACTATTCATGGCTACCATTTAGTGCATGCTGCATTCCCTACTATTTGGATATAAACTAGAATTGATAGAACACCGCACCATTACTAACGGTCCATGTTGCACGAGCACTATCCTGCATGTTACACATACCGTTAGTAATTGCCATGACACTCACACTGTAGAATTTACATCGGATCATCATATTGTAGCTCATCTATATGTGACTTGACATGTTATTCATACTTGATGCCTATATTACATTGGGTCATTATATTGTAGCTTATCTATATGCGACTTGACATGATATTTATATTTGACGCACATATCATATCGGATCATTGACTTGAACTTTTGGTTTGGATTACATGTGATTTCTGGATTTGGGAACCGTGGCTATTGCAAATAAGTAATCATTTAAAAACCCGGTTCCCTTGATATGATATTTTGGGGCGCCACCCTATGTTTTCTCGGTGCTAGAGTGGCTTATGCTGAGAGAGGGATGACCCGGACTGACGGATTCCCGATATATTGAGAGAGGGATGACCCGGACTGACGGATTCCCAATATATTGAGAGAGGGCTGACCCGGACTGACGGATGCCCGATATATTGAGAGAGGGCTGACCCGGACTGACGGATACCCGATATATTGAGAGAGGGATGACCCGGACTGACGAATTCCCGATATATTGAGAGAGGGCTGACCCGGACTGACGGGGCCCGATGGATGAGGATTTGCGTGTCGATACTGGACACGAGTATTTATGATATTTGGGTGCCGATGTTGGGCACTCTGGATTCTCAGAGATGTACAGGATTTGAGGGTCGATGAGAGTGCCGGCGCCTGAGCTATTTGGGGGATCTGGGTGCATTGATGGACATCGATTATATATTCCACGTTGACATTCCGTGTAGATATTATATTGCCCCTGCTCAGCATTTATTATTGTACCTTACCCCGTAGTTACATTACCTGATGGAGCACTTGCATGATTATTGCACATACTGCTTATCACATATTGATATCATCTGTTGGCATATGATAGAGTGGAGTAGTACGTGCATGCTCGCGATTACTTTTATATGTTATCTCTATTCACGAGTTGGCAACTCACCCCCGTTGTGCCACAGTGTTTGCAGGTTGCCCTTCGGAGTAGTCGCGGCAGGCTGCGGTTGTATCCTTTGACACAGATACCCCCATAGTTGGTGTTCTAGCTCTTTGCTGATAGGTGGGTTTTGTGCGGTATCTGTTTATCTTTCAGTATGTACGTTGTTGTATCTAGTATTCTCCATCTACCATGTATGTATTTGACTTAGAGACAATGTGAGGACGATGATGTATTATATCTGTATTCTGGTGTCGGGCTCGTTGCAACCCTACTGTACTTGCAGTTTATCCTATCTGTGATGTTTCCACTTGTGGATATTGATCTTCGCTACGGCGTCGTATATTACTATCTTGGTGATTGTTTACTTAGATTTCTTATCATGTTAGTAAGTGCTTTCCTTTAAAACTTATAACACTCTATACTTTCACTGGTTTGATTTCTTGGTTTTCGGTTCACTTAGTCGCGTTACGCCTGTAGACGTTACGTGGTTAAGTGCCGGTCACGGGCCAAACTTTGGGTCGTGATAAAGTTGGTATCAGAGTGTAGGTTTCACCTTTCGGAGTGTAGGATGACCCTGGTATGATGGAGTAGGTGGCTGCAGCAGGGTAGCGTAGCGTGTGTATGCTCCGCGGCATACTCACGACACGGTACTCCGCCTACGCGACCTTAGGACTTGTTGATTTAAATTCCTTCCGGAGTATATACATTCTTGCGATTCGATTTTCGTATCCTTATCGAATCCTATTGTTCCTTTCAGCCAGTATGCCGCCAAAGACTACGAGGGCGCAGAGAGCGGCCGCGAGGGCCGAGATTCGAGTTGACTCGTCCGAGATGAGGACTGGTCCGGGTAGTACACCGGTTGTGCCCGAGCAGGCTGTTCCTGCCATGACAGATCAGATTGCTATGTTAGGGGCTGGTGTGCAGGAGATACGCCAGACGATGGGATCCAGTATGCAGGAGATGCGCCAGATGATGGGATCTCTAGTTGAGACACTTCGAGCGCAGCGACCAGAGGTAGTTCCACCCGTTGCAGAGACCGCGGTGGTACCCACAGTGCAGGCAGTTGCACCCGCGACTGCAGAGGTTGTTACAGTATCGCTGTCAGAGTTTTTGAGGCTGAAGCCTCCAGTTTTCACTGGCACCGATGTGGCCGAGGACCCACAGTCTTTCATCGATAGGATGGCTCGGATATGCCGTTCCCTCAGATGCGCAGATGCGAGGTGGGTTGAGTTCGTGAGCTTTCGCCTGGAAGGTCTCGCGCAGAAATGGTGTGAATCAGTCGAGAAGGGTAGAGCAGCAGGTCTGCCTCCTATGACCTGGACCGAGTTTGTGGCGCTATTCCTTGCCCGTTTTCTTCCCCAGAGTGTTAGGGAAGCCCGAGCACGCAGATTTGAGCCCTTGCGCCAGACGCCAGAGATGTCAGTGGCAGAGTACGACGTGATGTTCACAGAGCTAGCTATCTATGCCCCGTACTTAGTGGCTACCGAGGAGATGCGAGTCAAGAGATTTGTCCGAGGCTTGCTTACTCCGCTATTCCTTGCTATTAGCGCGCAGCATTACGAGACATACGCAGCAGCAGTTGATGCAGCATTATTAGTTGAGGAGCGCCTTGCTGAGACTTCGGCAGTTCCAGAGCGGAAGAGAGTTCGTGCGGATACACGAGCGCAGAGACAGCCTTTTCGGCGCCGTGATAGACGTATTGCAGGCAGCAGAGATTCAGGGCGGGGCTGGTTATTCAGTTCCTATTCCCAGGATGGTCAGCGGTCATCGTCGGGATGTTTTCGCTGTGGGAGTTCTTATCATCGTGTACGGGATTGTCCTGAGTTACCCCGGAGGGAGGCGACAGCACCGCATGTTACATTACCACCTTCACCACCCCAGACGGCATTGCCGATAGTACCTAATGTTACTCCGCGTCAGACGCATGCACAGAGAGGTCGTGGTCGTGGAGGATTTGTTCATAGAGGACGAGGTGGCCGAGGTAGAGGGCAGCCAGCGGCCGGCAGGGGACAGTTAGTTGCAGGTGGAGGACAGGCGTGAGTTTTTGCTTTGACGCATCAGGACGCGCAGGCGTCCAATGCGGTGGTCTCAGGTATCCTTTCTGTATGTTCGGTTGATGCACACGTGTTATTCGATCCCGGATCCACACACTCGTACGTATCCACACACTTTGTGCCGAGTTTGGGTAGAGAGTCCGGTTTGCTTGACCAGCCGCTTGTTGTGACTACTCCTGTGGGAGAGTCGTTTGTTGCTAGGCACGTGTTCCGATCTTGTACCGTCCGTATTGGCGAGAGAGAGTTGCCGGTCGATTTGATCCTTCTTGAGATGTTGGACTTCGACGTTCTTTTGGGCATGGATTGGTTAGCCACGTGCTAAGCTTCTGTTGACTGCCGCGAGAAGACAGTTCGATTTTGTTTTCCCAGCGAGTCGGTTGTTGTTTTGTTGGGGGACCGTGGTGCCACCCCTCACAGTGTGATTTCTTCTGTTCACGCTGGACAGCTTTTGCGGAAGGGATGTCAGGGATTTCTCGTCTATGTTTGCGATACTAGAGCTACAGAGGTTCCTCTGGATCAGGTTCCGGTTGCTAGCGAGTTCCCTGATGTGTTCCCTGACGAGCTTCCTGGGCTACCGCCCGAGCGTGATATTTCTTTCTGCATTGACTTGGTTCCTGGCACGAGGCCTATTTCTGTACCGCCCTATCGGATGGCCCCGGCGGAACTTCGAGAATTGAAGGGCCAGTTGCAGGACTTGTTGGATAAGGGACTTATTCGACCAAGTGTTTCTCCTTGGGGTGCTCCAGTCCTGTTTGTCAAGAAGAAAGACGGCAGTATGCGTTTGTGTATCGACTACCGCCAGCTGAACAGGGTGACAGTGCGGAACAGATATCCCTTGCCACGCATCGACGATTTGTTCGACCAGCTTCAGAGGGCAGGATACTTTTCGAGGATCCATTTGCGATCAGGCTACCATCAGCTGCGGGTTCGACAGGAGGACATTCCTAAGACAGCTTTCCGCACACGTTACGGCCATTATGAGTTTTTGGTGATGTCGTTCGGACTCACCAACGCGCCAGCAGCATTTATGGACTTAACGAACCGTATTTTCCGTCCGTATCTTGATCTGTTCATCATAGTGTTTATTGACGATATCTTGGTGTATTCTCGGAGTAGAGATGAGCACGAGCAGCACCTGAGGATTACACTGCAGACCTTGAGGGAGCATCAGCTTTTTACCAAATTCTCCAAGTGTGCCTTCTGGCTAGACAGCGTAAACTTCTTGGGGAACGCGATTACACAAGATGGTATATGTGTAGACACGAGGAAGATCGAGGCAGTTCGGAGTTGGCCTAGACCCACGTCAGTGACGGAGGTTCGCAGCTTTCTAGGGCTGGCTGGCTATTACAGGCGATTTATGTAGGATTTTTCTCGCATTGCTGCACCTTTGACCGGGTTGACCTGGAAGGGAGCTCGCTTCGATTGGACGGAGGAGTGTGAGCACAGTTTCCAGCGGCTACGGGCTCTACTGACTACGACACCAGTGCTATCGTTGCCGTCAGGATCAGGCGGATTTGTGGTCTACTGTGATGCTTCACGAGTGGGGCTAGGGTGCGTTTTGATGCAGCATGACAGGGTGATTGCGTATGCTTCGCGGCAATTAAAGAAACATGAACAGAATTACCCCACTCATGATCTGGAGATGGCTGCAGTGGTCTTTGCACTCAAGATCTGGCGACATTATCTGTATGGAGAGTCGTGCCAGATATTCACTGACCACAAGAGCTTAAAGTACATATTTCAGCAGCTGGACCTGAACCTTAGACAGCGCCGATGGATGGAGTTAGTGAAGGACTACGATTGTGAGATCTTGTATCATCCGGGCAGGGCGAATGTAGTGGCGGATGCTTTGAGCAGGAGGCCCGGGGGTAGTCTATCCTGTTTGAACGCAGTGCAGAGGCAGTCGTCGGCGGATTGGCAGATCTTATGCGACAGCCGGGTACAATTCGAGTTTACGCCGATCGGGGGACAGATTGCGCATGATCGTGCACGCCCACAGTTGCTCGACCGTATACATGAGGCACAGCACAGTGATGACCGTTGTTCAGAGATCAGGACACAGATGGGACAGGGCAGATTTTCCGAGTTCGTGATCGATGATCAGGGGATACTACGATTTGGGGCTAGACTGTGCGTACCAGATGCTGAGGGATTGCAGCGCGAGGTTCTTGAGGAGGCACATCGGTCGGTATATAGTGTTCATCCCGGTTCCACCAAGATGTACCACGATATGAGAGATGTTTACTGGTGGGACGGTATGAAGAGAGACATTGCAGATTTTGTGTCGAGATGCCTGACTTGTCAGCAAGTCAAGGCTGAGCACCAGAGGCCTGCGGGAGAGCTACAGCCGTTACCCATTCCGGAGTGGAACTGGGAACAGATATCTATGGATTTCATTATGGGTCTACCCAGGACTAGTCGAGGGTATGACTCCATCTGGGTGATCGTGGATCGTTTGACGAAAGCGGCTCACTTCCTACCGGTGAAGACGACTTTCGGATTTGCTCAGTATGCCCAGATTTACATTGATGAGATTGTACGACTGCACGGAGTTCCGACATGCATCGTGTCCGATAGAGGCACCCAGTTTATCAGCCGGCTATGGCAGAGGCTTCAGGAGGCTTTGGGCACTCGTTTGAGTTTCAGTACAGCGTTCCATCCGCATACCGACGGACAGTCAGAGCGGACTATTCAGACTCTCGAGGACATGCTCAGAGCATGTGTTTTAGACTTCGGAGGTAGCTGGGATCATCATTTGCCCTTAGTAGAGTTCTCCTACAACAACAGCTACCAGGAGACCATTCAGATGGCACCATTTGAGGCTCTTTATGGGAGGAGATGCAGATCGCCGACCTGTTGGACAGAGCTCAGTGAGAGCAGTATCTTAGGGCCGCAGATTGTGGAGGAGACGACCGCAAAGATCCAGTTGATTCGCGATAGGATGAGAGCAGCCCAGAGTAGGCAGAGGTCTTATGCGGACCGTCGTCGGCATAGACTTGAGTTTTCGGTTGGTGGTCATGTTTTCCTGAGGGTCTCCCCAATGAAAGGCGTGATGAGGTTTGGGAAGAAGGGAAAGCTTAGTCCCAGATTTGTGGGCCCCTTCGAGATCCTTGAGCGTGTTGGTGCGGTTGCGTATCGATTAGCCCTTCCGCCCAGTTTTCCAGATGTGCACCCCGTATTTCACGTTTCGATGCTCCGCAGATATCTTCATAATCCTTCGCATGCGATTCAACACCCGACGATCCAGCTTGAGCGCGACCTTTCCTACGCAGAGTAGCCGGTGAGGATTTTGGATCGACAAGTGAGGAAATTGAGGTCGAAAGAGATACCGTCCGTCAAGGTACTTAGGCGTGGCCATAGCGGAGAGGAGTTCACTTGGGAGACCGAGAGTGAGATGAGAAAGAGGTATCCCCATCTTTTTGAAGGTGCGTACAGTTAGCTTTTTTTTAAATTCGGGGACCGAATTTCCTTAAGGGGGGTAGATTGTAACACTTTGAATTTTCCGTTAGAATGTCTTTCGTGATAATTCGTGATCGTGCATGTTTTTATATGTGTTCATAGGATTATTAGTTATTTTAGTCGTGTTAGCAATTTGGGAAATTTTCCTTTGTAGTGTACACTTTGAATACTTAGACATTTTTGAGACTTAGGGTTTTGGTGACTTGTTAACCATTCTTTTGTGCATGGTTCTTTTTTGTTTTCCCCACCATCTATTCATATCTTAACCCCTTTTCACAAATTCAAATCCAATTAAACAATTAAGAGCATGGTGTTAGGTAAAGATGTTGACTTTTGACCCCATATCCTTGCTCTTCTCTCTCTCTTCACCTCATTTCAGTTTGCCTGCAGAATTCCAGCAGAGAAACCCCCTTTTCCTCCATCTTTTCTTCTCCTTTTTCATTCTCCTTTGATCCCTACACAAAAACCCCACACAATCAACACATTTCCTTCACAAAACCTTAGGAAAAGTGAGCTTTTTGAGAAGTTTGAAGCAAATATGCACACCTGAGAGTGAAGCTGAGACTTTCAGTGTTTGTAGGGTCTTTTAGAAGGTATAAACTCATGACTTAACCTCTTTTTCCATAGCTTGTAGTATTCTTTAGTAAATATCACCTTTTTGTGCAAATTTAGTGCTATTGAAGGGATTTAGTGGTAATATGTTAAAATTTATGTTGTTATGGCTTGATTAGCTTGTTAATGAGTTATTAGTGTGGGATTAGACTTAGGTTTGTTTCAGTTTTCAGAAAAATACCATAAAGTTCCATTTTAGTGCAAAAGTGTGAATTTTAACTTGATTTAAGGCTCTGTAGGATCTGCTACTATCCGAGATATTTCAGAACAAAACTAGATATTACTGTAGCATGTTTGTAGGGTATAGAGTGCACACACCAAATCTGGGAGCCTAATTCCCTAGTGAGGCCGCCGAAATATTCTTTCTGGCCGCAAATTGCGGCCAGATGGGTGAGTTGGGGGTTGGGGTTTGGGTCACTGGAGTCTGCTAGTATGTGGGTTATTTTGGTATATGTAGTTTTGCAATATCTGTTCCTTATATAAATCTGGAGGTGAATACCTATTTTCCCGTATTTTTAGTCTTCGCGATACACGTGATACGTGTGTATGAGTTTTGGGTTTCTGCGTATCGCGACGCGTCGGAGTGACTTCAGGCGCGTAATCACACGTTTTAGCGTATCGCGCACACGCGCGCTTGGTTCACGACACGAGTTACCAGTTCGGCCTTAATGTCGTGTTTGTGTGACATCAAGCTTATGTATGATGTATGGTGTGATTCTAGGTTCGCAGGCGAGTACAGCGGACGCCGCGCAGAAGGGAAAGCAAGTTGTTGGCTATACCTAGCGAGAGACTACGGTGAGTAGATTTAACATCTACGGGGATCTCGCCCGCATGGCGTTCTACGTCAGGGCTGATAGGATCTTATAGTTTCCTTTGTATACATTGACTATTCATGGCTACCATTTAGTGCATGCTGCATTCCCTACTATTTGGATATAAACTAGAATTGAAAGAACACCGCACCATTACTAACGGTCCATGTTGCACGAGCACTATCCTGCATGTTACACACACCGTTAGTAATTGCCATGACACTCACACTGTAGAATTTATATCAGATCATCATATTGTAGCTCATCTATATGTGACTTGACATGTTATTCATACTTGATGCCTATATTACATTGGATCATTATATTGTAGCTTATCTATATGCGACTTGACATGATATTTATATTTGACGCACATATCATATCGGATCATTGACTTGAACTTTTGGTTTGGATTACATCTGATTTCTGGATTTGGGAACCGTGGCTATTGCAAATAAGTAATCATTTAAAAACCCGGTTCCCTTGATATGATATTTTGGGGCGCCACCCTGTGTTTTCTCTGTAGGGTTCCTAGGCACTCTAGTGAGGTCTCCCAAGCCATCAACCATGGCAATTTCAAATATTATGGTGCCTACAAACCCTAAACTACGGATCGATAACTAGATGTCTAGGCGAAAAGATAATTAGTTAACAATTAACTAAGGGAATACGGAAATACAACCTTTGTAGATCCGGTCCTCCACCTCCACGGCTCCGCAACGAGGTCGTCTCCGCTGTCCAAATCAAATCCGGGCTCTAGAGTCGGCTTCGTCGGAGAATGGGCAAGCTAGGTCGTCGATGTCCATGCCGAAGATGATCTACGTCGAGGCATCGCTAGATCAAGCTCACAACTTCACCAAGTCATGAAACTTGTGAAGTAAACACACTCTACTACTTGGCAAGAGGTAGAGGATGAAGAAATAGGAGTTGGGTAGACTTTAGAATTGGATTTCTCACTCAAATCATCAATCCACCATTGATGACCTCAAGCTTCTTCACTTGAAGCAAGGAAGAAGAAGAAGGAAATAGTATGATAAGTTCTTTAAAAATAATAGAAAAACAAATACTTATCATAATGTTAACTAGAGTTAAGTGTAGAGAATCAATCATGGTTAGTGGGAATGGTTAGGGTTAAGGATGAGATAAGAATGGTTGACTAGATCAATGTTTCATGAAGCTTCAACTAAACTCCAAAATTTGCCACCATTCTTTTCTCTTTTCTTTTATTCATTTATCAAAAATAAAAAGGATAATTAAATAAGATAAATGAATAATAAAAGGAAATGAAACCCTAACCATTCTTTTAACCATGGTTTATTCTTTGCACTTAACCAAGTAATCA
Source organism: Agapanthus africanus (assembly GCA_030015575.1). NCBI lineage: Eukaryota > Viridiplantae > Streptophyta > Magnoliopsida > Asparagales > Amaryllidaceae > Agapanthus > Agapanthus africanus. The sequence goes on from JASDDO010000029.1 coordinate 38,822,126, forward strand.
TGTATCATCAAACATGATACAATCAAGTGCACAAAATCATATCGCATATGTAATGCGCACAATCCGAGTGAGAAAATCCATCTTAAGTAAACCGGTACTAGTTGATGCAAAGTAATATATCAAATATATAATTATGCATCAAATCATTAAATCAACACTTGATTCAACGATCCGGTCATATCGTATATAACCGACTAGTATTCAATGTATCGGCTTATCAAATCAACCTTTGATTCGATAACTAGGGTATATCGCATATAACCTAATCGATACATTCATCGCGAGAATGGAATACGGTATCACATACACGCATTATTCTCGGTCCCGCACATATCTCATATGCGCTCCTATTTCGTTTCGCTTGAGCCAGGAAACCTCTGTGTAGGACTCTAAAGACTCGTCAATACGCCGGCAGCGGATGATGATCATATCAAACATCCACAAGCCGCAAGCGGTCTGCTAAACGTAACGGCCACCCGGGTATTGAGCGATATGAAGATCGACGAGCAAGCCCGCTCACATTCCAGTGAATCCGACCAGTAACACTACCGTACAGTCCGGTCTGATCGTCTGATATGTCGCATATCTCGCCTAGGGGTGGTAAACGTCAGACCCCAATAGCTCGATAAGTCATGTCGATATGAGGTCTATAACTGTTCGAGAAACTACTGGTAACACTTACCAGTAAATCTCAGCAACCCTGGCCAGGGATTTCCTGTTATAGCCAATCGAACACAGCGCAACATCAACCTCCTATACCGGGAGAGACGAATCCCCTCCTATCGCTCATTGCCTTCATGTGACTCGGGACTGTACCCAAAAACCACCGTTTTGCACGCCCTCTTGGACGTGGTAAGATGGAAATCAAAGCACAGTGGGAACCACACAAGACTCTATGACGATCTCGGGTCAACAGACTACTCTGTACCAGTGTCACCAGAGAACTGCCATCTGACGTGAGGTATAATACCATCTGGGAGTTCTCGGCGAGTCCGTCCAGTGTACCCAGTCTCTACTGAGCACCCGTATATCTCCTCTGATGTCAAACACCGATGGATATGGGATCATCCATCGCCCATCTGTATGGGTCGAGAAGGTACACGCTAGTCTACTCTGGCATATCGATGCCCCGTCTCGATACACCCACGACTAGGGACTTTGAAGGATGTACTTATGGACTACCATGTCCCCACTAGTATGATCCGCATCATAGTCTAGGTAGTCAAGTACAGATCCTAAGGGCTTTACCAACATGTAACAGAGAGATAAACAGTATACACGTTAAGGTAAAGATCAACCAGATAGCATACTATCATGTCGAGCAAGAAAGTCTTCCCTATATATGTCCCAGCATCCACTACAATATACATCCTATGTACAGTAATGGCCTCTAGGGCATACATATAACTAACAATCTCCCACTTGCACTAGGGCCATCTGTAGCAGTGGTTTGAATTATCTCATTCTCAACCATCCCATAAAAGTGTCTCTCTCTGGGAACAGGCCTTTGTGAGTGGATCCGCTGTGTTGTCCTCTGAGTCTACTCTCCTAACCTCGATCTCCCTTGAGATCAACCATCTCCATGATCAAGTGATACTGCCTTAGAATATGTCTGGATCACTGATGGGACCGGCGTTCCTTGGCATAAGCCACAACTCCATTGTCTCACAATGGTTGGAACGTAGTTCATCTCATGAACCAATATACACCCAAACAGCCTCTTTGGTAGCATCTTAAGTAGTGATGTATCGTGCCTTTATCGTCTAGTATGTCACGGTATCCAGCTTGGAACTCTTCCAACATACCGTCCCTTCACTGAGGGTAAAGACAATGCCTGTGACTGACACTCAGTCGTCTTTATCACCCTGGAACACTTCCAGTGATTCTTCCTAGGATCGATTGATACCATCTCACTACAACTAGTGAGAATCCTAACATCCAATTAAATCTATCTCATAGATCCAAAATCCAGGATTTAATAGGTATCACTTTAATCCTATATGGAGAATCTTTGTGATAAGCGGAGATTGATCGAGCGTAGCATAAGAAACTCCTTTCTTATCAAGAGTATGTCATCCACGTACTCTACGAGGATCGCCACCATACTCCCTACTACCTTTTTGTTTATACAAGGTTCATCTACCATTTTGATGATGTCAAACTCTTTGACTAATTCATCAAAACAGATGTTCCAACTCCGCGATGCCTGCTTTATCCTATAAAGCATCTTGCACACGTTTCCGCTGCTCCCACTGTCTACGAAGCCCTCTGGCTGTGTACTTATAGACGCTCTCTTCTAAATCATCATTTAGAAATGCAGTCATGACACCCAAACACCAGATATCGTAGTCATGGTATGTAGCCGTGACAAGTAGGATCTGGATGGACTTAAGCATAGCTACTTGAAAAGGTTTCATCATTATCCGTACCTGGTCAATGATGCAAACTTTTAACAAGTCTAGCTTTGAAAGTCTCAACCTTTCCATGTACACCAAGTAATCTTCTCAAGATATACTTGCTCCTGATGGGGATTTAACCCTTCAGATATAGCAACCAAAGTCCATACTTTGTTGGTGTATAAGGATTCCATCTCAGATCGCTAAACATCCAGCCATTCTTACGGAGTCTTACTCCTGATGGCCTGCTCGAAACTAGTTGGGTCATCATCTCATGATGCAATCCTCGTTCCCACTTTCATAGAGAAAACGAAGTATCTCTCAAGTGGGTGAGGAACCCTACTAGATCGGCGGAGAGGCTGGGGTTCGTTGGTAACTACTGAATCCTTTGGTTCTGTCAAATCATCTTCTGTAGTTTGCATAGCTGGAACCTTTCCAGTTCTACATAACTAACCTTGCCTCGAGCTTGTCCGGATTTTGCTTTTAGACATAGGCCGGACAACCCCAAATCTTAACTAGCTTAAGACATGGGCTCTTCCCATACCATATCATATATGAGGTGGTAGGCAACTGATTTGATTCGAATCGTATTCAATAGGTATGCAACTTCTCAAGTGCATAACTCCCTAAAAGAATTAGGTAACTCAGTAGTACTCATCATAGAGCACACCTTATGACATAGGGTGTGATTGCTCCGCCCCGATATACCATCGTGCTATAGTGTATTCGGAGGAGTAATGCTGAGAGAGAATCTCATTCTCCTTTAGAATAGTTCAAGAATTTCCGTGCTCAAGTATTCTCCTCCTTGATCTCATCAAAGGACATAATACTTATACCCGTATTGGTTCTCTACTTCTAACTTATATTCTGTGAATATCTCAAAAGGTTCGTACTTATGTTTCAACAGGAACGTATGTCTGAATCTTGAGAGATTATCAGAGAACGTAATGAAGTATAAAGAACCAGTCCTGACATGTGTAGACAGGGGACCTACATACATCAACATGTATCATCCCAAGAGTTTACTAACTCTTTCTCTGTTTCCAATAAACGGAGCTATGGTCATCTTATCTTTGTGACATGACTGGCGAGTTTCACAAGATGTAAATTCAAACTGATTTAAATATACATCTATATGTAACTCTAGCCAGTCGGGTCACATTGATCTGACCTAGTCTATAATACCTCAAGAAGGATTCGTTCATTTCTGAACTCTTCCTCTTGTGTGTGTTCCGTATACTAAGAACTGTGATTTGATTTAGAACATTAATGCTTTTAGATAACGTGCCTGAACCGATCAACTTTTGATATAGGAAATGTTCAAAACATTATCCAACAATACAAAATTTTATCATTTCTTTACTAATAAAGAGACTGATATGATTTTGTATATCAGGTTCGGTATCTAACAACATTCGTTCAGAATCAATGTATCGGTAATACAGGGTGACAGTGACCAACAGACTTGGCTGCAACATTTGCCCCGTTTTCTGCCTCATGAAACTTATCACCCGTTCTCAGTTCTCTACCTTTCTGTAGCCCTATGTAACAGATTACATATCTGGGATCCTGATCCGGTATCATATACCCAGGACGTAAAGGATACTGAGAAACAGTTCTGTATAATGAACACACCCGAAGATGATGCATCATCATGCACTCTCCTCGTTTGGGCGGCACGGGAAATCTGGTATTCCCCAATTTCCTGCTCTGTCTTATAACAATTATAAGGTGGAGTGGGACCAACGTTCCCCAGCTCAGTAAAACAAGCGGGTTCGGTCAATATTCCGTATTATTATCTTGATTAAGGCGTGATATGGTCGCTACCTGGAGAGAGAGAGAAGAAAACACTCAGCGTGCGCTCTGTCAAGAATAGATTGGTTATTATTTTATCTAATCAGGATGGCTCCCACTGCTTTTTATCAAATCTTCCTTCAAACCCTAAAAGGAAAGACTAGCCGGGATTAATTACACACTACAAGTTCGCCAATCTTTCAGCCAGGCCAGTGTCGGTACTTTGAGGGAGGTCCCCCGTGCTTTCGCACGAACCTAATTACTGTAAATCTCGTTTTCCCAGAGGCGTAACCCCGTTGACACCTTTCTAGACACCTACTTGATCGGCTAATTGTAATGTATAAAACTCTCCCAGGAGTAACACTTACTCGCAGCGGGTATCGGGATCCAACTATCTCATAGAAGGTATGCAATCTCATTGCAAATTTCAACACTTGAAATTCCCGATAATATTTTGCCCCTAGCAGCTTATGACCTTGGCTGAGGTCAACAAATCATAAGTGCTAGCCAAGTTCAACCCGTCATTTCCCGATTGAATTAAACCCACCCGCACGACCCTTGGCTAAGGTCAACAAAGTCGCACGACTACCCTAACTCAATCGCATCATATGCTTATACAGATAAGCACTAATCAGCTACCGCACACTACGCCTTGGCTAAGGTCAACAAACGTAGCACGAATACTAACCAGTACTTATCTGAAATGACGGAGGGCTACGACAGGTTTTTCTGAAAACCTATTGCGTAATGAACTTGATATCGTTGTAGGATCGAATGAATTTTGAAATGGAGTGTTTTTGAGGCTTTTCTAGTTTTGCTAAAGGAGTCACTCCCGGTGAAGGGATCGTCGGTCCTTTCCTCGTCGAATGAGGTGCGGGATATATCATATATATCACTGTGCAAAGCAAAAACTCTTAAAAGCAATCAAAAGACAAACCGAGGGTGTAGCATCTGCCAGTTATTTCTAAAGGAGTCACTCCCGGTGAAGGGATCTCGGTCCTTTCCTCATCGAATAAGGTGCAGGATATATCACATGTACCGCTGTGCAGAGCAAGAACTGTAGCTACCTGTTTTATTTTGAAATTCGATTCTACAACATCTTAGGTTTCTTTTATTTCATTAATCACATTAATGAAGTCCCATCAATTATGTACCTAAACATCACAGATAAATACGACGTACACTTATGCCATCCACATTCGCCTCGATGTCCCCTCGTGCACCGTTAGGTTAGGTAACTAACGGCAGAGCGGGGCAGGGCTAGCGCGGGTGTAAAACATAAGTAACATCTATATAATATATCATATATACTATATACTGTATCTATCACAGAACATCACATGATCACATCACAGATATCGCAGCAGAAGAATCATATGAAATATTGGATATACTAGGACGTCCGTGTTTTCAATACGAGCCAGTATAAAACACGGATTCCACGGTCATGATGAATAGCCAAACCCACACCCCTAGACCCCTACGAGAGCGGCAAGCAACCCTACCAATTCTGGAGTTAGGAGACCCGGACTCGACTCCTCGAGTTGGTCTTCCACTGGACTCCAGAACCCGGTTACTTGTGCCCTCCTCCTTGGGTCTATCCTAGTGCGGAAAAGTAAATAATATACAAACGGTGACAACTTCCGCATCCTGGAAGCGCCCCAATAAAAGAATATTACATACAAGTTTTTACATGAATGAAAATGAAAAACACTCATCTCACATAAAAACCCCCGGCTATTCATACACGACGATCCAATATAACATATCCAGCAACACATAACATCACATGTCATCAACGTAAGTAAATATGCGCATCCCAATTGTCGTTGACGTATAGCAACGAAACCGGCGATATCACATATTACACTTACGGTCACAGAAAAGAAAGTGTAAAACTACAACAGTTGGAATCCGCAACCACCTCAGACATCGCATGCCTGACCAAATGAATTACTTAGACATCGCATGCCTAACAATTATAAACCCCGCATTTTAGTCTCATTATCGAAAACACTTTTCAATATCGAGTCGGGCAATTCAACAAGATTCCCGATAGCCTGATTGAATACTCGTCGCAAACTTCTGTAGGCGGCTGCACCCCCGATACCGTCGACGAAGTGCACCAAGGCGGAACACCGCTACCGCGAGCACCCGGAGGGATGCTTTCGGCGACGGGGTTCTCCTACAGTCACTTGGTCGGGGCTATGGAGTGAGGCTGTCTATTAAGTTTACCCGGCGAGTATCCGCGTACGCTACGTGATTGCGACGGACTTTTGATCACATCAAAATTCCGTGGCAACCGATCAAGTGAGACTAAACTGCTATGTTTATAACATTCATTCAGTTATCTCATAACTTCTTGTGAATTCCAATTATTGTATCCCATTCAAGATAAATAGAAAATGCTAAACTTTTCGATCGAACAATCGAACACCCAAGTTTTCCCGATACAGATCAACACATGAAACTAGTCTAACAACATTCAGTTCGTACCTCAGTACCAACGGTCCAGCCGTAGAAGGGTCAAGCCAACGCCTCACATGTGGCACGCCGTACTGCCCCAAACCCGAAGGTTCAAAGGGCAGTTCAAGACGGTCACATAATCGAGTTAAGGTTTGTGTCTTCTAGAGGGACCATCGCGTTACTTGCACTACTTAGAACGTCGTTAAACTACGGAAAAATCCAACACTTGGAAATTTCCCGACAGGGGAAAAATTGGGTATTTATATCCGGTCGAACTTTTTAACATATTCTAAGATTTATCCGGAAAGCCACACAGACAAAATTTGATACCCCGATCGAAACACCGAATTCCCAAATCAACTGCAGAAAACTTCAACTCTGGAAAATATATTAAAAATACCCAGGAATACCAGCAGTTTTAAATAGGAGTTACTGTGCAATCAAAAACTCACAACACGACAAACTGGCCGCGCTTCCGCCGCACTAGGCACGCTCGTGCCGCGGAAGCGCGGCGCTTCAATTGAATTGGGGCTTACGACTTCACAGTAACTCTTATATATTCCTGCTGATATTTATACATATTTTTAATACTGAAAAATCCCTGTTTTTAGAAAAAGTACAGAGAGCTCTTTTGGTTCGGGGTTTCGGGTTCGTTCGGACTTCAATTTCCGTCTGGACTTCGCCTAAGGCTCTAGCTAGGCTCTGATACCACTGTAGGGTTCCTAGGCACTCTAGTGAGGTCTCCCAAGCCATCAACCATGGCAATTTCAAATATTATGGTGCCTACAAACCCTAAACTACGGATCGATAACTAGATGTCTAGGCGAAAAGATAACTAGTTAACAATTAACTAAGGGAATACGGAAATACAACCTTTGTAGATCCGGTCCTCCACCTCCACGGCTCCGCAACGAGGTCGTCTCCGCTGTCCAAATCAAATCCGGGCTCTAGAGTCGGCTTCGTCGGAGAATGGGCAAGCTAGGTCGTCGATGTCCATGCCGAAGATGATCTACGTCGAGGCATCGCTAGATCAAGCTCACAACTTCACCAAGTCATGAAACTTGTGAAGTAAACACACTCTACTACTTGGCAAGAGGTAGAGGATGAAGAAATAGGAGTTGGGTAGACTTTAGAATTGGATTTCTCACTCAAATCATCAATCCACTATTGATGACCTCAAGCTTCTTCACTTGAAGCAAGGAAGAAGAAGAAGGAAATAGTATGATAAGTTCTTTAAAAATAATAGAAAAACAAATACTTATCATAATGTTAACTAGAGTTAAGTGTAGAGAATCAATCATGGTTAGTGGGAATGGTTAGGGTTAAGGATGAGATAAGAATGGTTGACTAGATCAATATTTCATGAAGCTTCAACTAAACTCCAAAATTTGCCACCATTCTTTTCTCTTTTCTTTTATTCATTTATCAAAAATAAAAAGGATAATTAAATAAGATAAATGAATAATAAAAGGAAATGAAACCCTAACCATTCTTTTAACCATGGTTTATTCTTTGCACTTAACCAAGTAATCATGTATCATCAAACATGATACAATCAAGTGCACAAAATCATATCGCATATGTAATGCGCACAATCCGAGTGAGAAAATCCATCTTAAGTAAACCGGTACTAGTTGATGCAAAGTAATATATCAAATATATAATTATGCATCAAATCATTAAATCAACACTTGATTCAACGATCCGGTCATATCGTATATAACCGACTAGTATTCAATGTATCGGCTTATCAAATCAACCTTTGATTCGATAACTAGGGTATATCGCATATAACCTAATCGATACATTCATCGCGAGAATGGAATACGGTATCACATACACGCATTATTCTCGGTCCCGCACATATCTCATATGCGCTCCTATTTCGTTTCGCTTGAGCCAGGAAACCTCTGTGTAGGACTCTAAAGACTCGTCAATACGCCGGCAGCGGATGATGATCATATCAAACATCCACAAGCCGCAAGCGGTCTGCTAAACGTAACGGCCACCCGGGTATTGAGCGATCTGAAGATCGACGAGCAAGCCCGCTCACACTCCAGTGAATCCGACCAGTAACACTACCGTACAGTCCGGTCTGATCGTCTGATATGTCGCATATCTCGCCTAGGGGTGGTAAACGTCAGACCCCAATAGCTCGATAAGTCGTGTCGATATGAGGTCTATAACTGTTCGAGAAACTACTGGTAACACTTACCAGTAAATCTCAGCAACCCTGGCCAGGGATTTCCTGTTATAGCCAATCGAACACAGCGCAACATCAACCCCCTATACCGGGAGAGACGAATCCCCTCCTATCGCTCATTGCCTTCATGTGACTCGGGACTGTACCCAAAAACCACCGTCTTGCACGCACTCTTGGACGTGGTAAGATGGAAATCAAAGCACAGTGGGAACCACACAAGACTCTATGACGATCTCGGGTCAACAGACTACTCTGTACCAGTGTCACCAGAGAACTGCCATCTGACGTGAGGTATAATACCATCTGGGAGTTCTCGGCGAGTCCGTCCAGTGTACCCAGTCTCTACTGAGCACCCGTATATCTCCTCTGATGTCAAACACCGATGGATATGGGATCATCCATCGCCCATCTGTATGGGTCGAGAAGGTACACGCTAGTCTACTCTGGCATATCGATGCCCCGTCTCGATACACCCACGACTAGGGACTTTGAAGGATGTACTTATGGACTACCATGTCCCCACTAGTATGATCCGCATCATAGTCCAGGTAGTCAAGTACAGATCCTAAGGTCTTTACCAACATGTAACAGAGAGACAAACAGTATACACGTTAAGGTAAAGATCAACCAGATAGCATACTATCATGTCGAGCAAGAAAGTCTTCCCTATATATGTCCCAGCATCCACTACAATATACATCCTATGTACAGTAATGGCCTCTAGGGCATACATATAACTAACATTCTCGGTGCTAGAGTGGCTTATGCTGGGAGAGGGATGACCCGGACTGACGGATTCCCGATATATTGAGAGAGGGATGACCCGGACTGACGGATTCCCGATATATTGAGAGAGGGCTGACCCGGATTGACGGATGCCCGATATATTGAGAGAGGGATGACCCGGACTGACGGATGCCCGATATATTGAGAGAGGGATGACCCGGACCGACGGATTCCCGATATATTGAGAAAGGGCTGACCCGGACTGACGGGGCCCGATGGATAAGGATTTGCGTGTCGATACTGGACACGAGTATTTATGATATTTGGGTGCCGATGTTGGGCACTCGGGATTCTCAGAGATGTACAGGATTTGAGGGCCGATGAGAGTGCCGGCGCCTGAGCTATTTGGGGGATATGGGTGCATTGATGGACACCGATTATATATTCCACGTTGACATTCCGTGTAGATATTATATTGCCCATGCTCAGCATTTATTATTGTACCTTACCCCGTAGTTACATTACTTGATAGAGCACTTGCATGATTATTGCACATACTGCTTATCACATATTGATATCATCTGTTGGCATATGATAGAGTAGAGTAGTACGTGCATGCTCGCGATTACTTTTATATGTTATCTCTATTCACGAGTTGGCAACTCACCCCCGTTGTGCCACAGTGTTTGCAGGTTGCCCTTCGGAGTAGTCGCGGCAGGCTGCGGTTGTATCATTTGACACAGATACCCCCATAGTTGGTGTTCTAGCTCTTTGCTGATAGGTAGGTTTTGTGCGGTATCTGTTTATCTTTCAGTATGTACGTTGTTGTATCTAGTATTCTCCATCTACCATGTATGTATTTGACTTAGAGACAGTGTGAGGACGATGATGTATTATATCTGTATTCTGGTGTCGAGCCCGTTGCGAGCCGACTGTACTTGCAGTTTATCCTATCTGTGATGTTTCCACTTGTGGATATTGATCTTTGCTACGGCGTTGTATATTACTATCTTGGTGATTGTTTACTTAGATCTCTTATCATGTTAGTAAGTGCTTCCCTTTAAAACTTATAACACTCTATACTTTCACTGGTTTGATTTCTGGGTTTTCGGTTCACTTAGTCGCGTTACGCCTGTAGACATTACGTGGTTAAGTGCCGGTCACGGGCCAAACTTCGGGTCGTGACAATACTGCTCCAAAATAAATCAGTCCCAAATATATATATGAATGCCATGTGCGTCTGGTGCGCACGGAAATCGAAATCCATGAATGTGCCATACATATGCACAGAAACAACATCTAAGTGCAATGGGTGTGCACGAAACACCTGTCAAAGGCAACATGTGTGCCTGACAGCAAAACCAGGTGCATCTGATATGCACGAAGAATCTCGATTTAGTGCATCTAGTGTGCACCTAAATCGCATCAAGCGTCTTAAGTAAGCGCAGAATCCAAATCAACTGCACAATGTGCATGAAAACGAATATCGAATATCACACTCGAAATCGACGATATACGATACATTTCAAATCAAATCCAAATCAGGTATACCGTGGTATAAAATCTCACCGTCCTGTGCATCGGCGTGCACAAAAGCAAATCAAATACTAAAAGTGCATGAAAACTATGCCGAAAGCATAAGTCAAATTATATGCATGCCCTGGGCATGAAATCAAATATCATGAAACTCGGTCATAAAAACTCAATCATGAAATAAATCACCCACAAATACTGAAATCCAATATGACGGATACGTGATAGTCAATCACAAAATAACAAATCATAAATGTTGTCTTCGATATGTCCGTCCTTTAAAGTCGAGAAGGTGTCGGTGCATCCAATGCTAGCATAGCAAGATATCTACTTGCCTTCTGATCATGGCATGTCGCCTAATGCCTTTAGGCTCTCGTCTCTCACTGCAGATTGCTAAGTACAAAGCTCCTCGGCTCAACGGTCCAATATAGAAATGATAACGGGAGCAATCCGCTCTGACACATCCTCTAAAGATCTCTGGCCAACTATCATGGTTGCTCATAACATGTCTCGTCGACGATACCGAACTCTGGCCTGCTGAGTGTGCGTAAAACGACCGCTCCTGGTTCCAATTCTTCTCATAAATTATTCCAGAAATGTCTTGTCGGGGTCTCTCCCAAATCTCGTTTCTGCCGAACTGCCCGGAAGTTATCGTCTCGTACTAAATCTGTATCTTGTTCCGGAACGGCTGCATACTTATCGCGACTCCTCCAGGAAGATATATTCATAGCCAACGCTTCTGCTTACGTATCACATCTCTGATGTCGGCGGAGTGGAACGTCACCTCATCAAGATCTCGTACGAACCTCTTACTCCACTTTTCTCTAATGTCGACTGCTTTGGACTCGTCTCTTCATGGCTGCATGGACTGCGCTCCAACGGCTACATTCGTATCTGGAGCCTCCCAAGCAATGCATCCTATCACCTGATATCCAAATGAAGTCGAACCATCCGATCGATTTGTCAAAACCTCATAATCCCCCAAGAGCTCAACATCTTAGGTACAGTTTAATAGTATCGAATATATGCCACAACACCTATGGACCAACCGTAGAAGGGCAGACCCAAGCCTCACTAATGGAACCGCTAAACTGCCGCAAACCCTAAGGTTCACCGGCGTTCCATGGTCATTAAATCGAGTTAGGGTTTAATTCATCTAGAGGGTCCGTAGAATTGCTTGCATTGTTTTCCGAATACGTTAAACTGGGAAAATGGGTTCCTGATATTCGATCGTCTCTATCGACTCTCAACGTATCAGCGTGAAGTCGCCTCTAGCTGGAATCAATCCATCTGATGACCTCGTATCAGGGTAAGCAATGAATCACATGTCCTAGTCTTTTATCCTTGGTGACTAGCGACCTTCTATCATATCTCTAAGTACAACTCGTACTGCAATAGATCCAACATCTGAGGCAATATCTCGTCGTTCGCCGCAACAACTGGCCCATTCATCCACACGCTGAACAGTGCTTCAATCATTAAGAATGTTAGTTGTATGTATGCCCTAGAGACCAGTATTATACAGATGATGTATATTATATTGGATGCTTGGACATATATAGAGATGACTTTCTTGCTCGATATGATAGTATGCTATCTGGTTTCTCTTTATCTTAACATGTATACTAGTCTCTTTAAACTGTCTTATAGTTACATGTTGGTAAAACCCTTAGGATGTGTACTTGACTGCCTAGACTATGATGCAGATCATACTAGTGGGGACATGGTAGTCCATAAGTACATCCTTCAAGGTCCCTAGTCGAGGGTGTATCGAGACGGGGCATCGATATACCAGTGTAGACTAGCGTATACGCTTCTCGACCCATGAGATGGGCGATGGATAATCCCATATCCATTGGTGTTTGACATCAGAGATGGTATACGGGTGCTCAGTGGAGACTGGGTACACTGGACGGACTCGCCGAGAACTCCCAGATGGTATTATACCTCACGACAGATGGCAGTTCTCAGGTGACACTGTAGGGTTCCTAGGCACTCTCAAGAGGTCTCACAAGGCATCAACCATGCCAATTTCAAAAATTATAGGTGCCGAGAAACCCTAATACGGATCGTTGGCTAGATTTCTAGGCGAAAAACAAACTAGTTAACAGATAACTACAAGAATACGGAAATACAACCTTTGTAGATCCGGTCCTCCACCTCCACGGCTCCGTGATGAAGTCATCTCCGCTGTCCAAAAGGAATCCGGGCTCTAGCGTCGGCTTCATCGGAAAATAGGTGAGCTAGGTCGTCGATATCTATGCCGAAGATGATCTACGTCGAGGCATCGCTAAATCAAGCTCCACCTTCACCAAGCCATGAAAACTTGTGAAGGAAATACACTCTACTACTTGGCATGAGGTAGAGGATGAAGAAATAGGAAGTGGGTAGACTTTAGAATTGGATTTCTCACTCATTTCCATCAATCACCATTGATGGAGCTTGCTTTCTTCACTTGAAGAAAAGAAGAAAAAGAAGAAGCTAATTATGATAAGTTATTTAATAATAGAAAAAGAATTATACTTATCATAACTTAAACCAAGGTTAGATGTAGAGAGTTAACTCAAGTTAGATGAACGGTTAGGGTTTTAATAAGAAGACAAAAAGGTTACATAAGTCAAAGTTGCATGAAGCTACAAGAAGCTTCATGTAAGAAAGCTACCTTTTTATTTTCTTTTCACTTTTTCTTTTAATCCAAATTAAAAGATAATTGCATGAATAAATGAATAAAAACCTTAACCATTTATTTAACCAAGGTATTAACTCTTTACACAAACCCTAGCTATCATATATCATCATACATGATACAAGCATGTGCACAAAACTATATCGAATATACAATATGCACATCCGTGCGAGAAAATCCATTTAAAGTGAACCGATACTAGTTAATGCAAAGTAATATATCAAATATATAATTATACATTAAATCATTAAATCAACACTTGATTTAACGATCCGGTCATATCGCATATAACCGACTAGTATCCTATGTATCGGCTTATCGAATCAACCTTTGATTCGATAACTAGGGTATATCGCATATAACCTAATCGATACATTCATCGCGAGAATGGAATACGGTATCACATACACGCATTATTCTCGGTCCCGTACATATCTCATATGCGCTCCTATTTCGTTTCGCTTGAACAAGGAAACTTCTGTGTAGGACTCTAAAGACTCGTCAATACGCCGGCAGCAGATGATGATCATATCAAGCACCCACAAGCCGCAAGCGGTCTGCTAAACGTAACGGCCACCCGGGTATTGAGCGATCTGAAGATCGACGAGCAAGCCCGCTCACACTCCAGTGAATCCAACCAGTAACACTACCGTACAGTCCGGTCTGATCGTCTGATATGTCGCATATCTCGCCTAGGGGTGGTAAACGTCAGACCCCAATAGCTCGATAAGTCGTGTCGATATGAGGTCTATAACAATTCGAGAAACTACAGGTAACACTTACCAGTAAATCTCAGCAACCCTGGCCAGGGATTTCCGGTTATAGCCAATCGAACACAGCGCAACATCAACTCCCTATACCGGGAGAGACGAATCCCCTCCTATCGCTCATTGCCTCCATGTGACTCGGGACTGTACCCAAAAACCACCGTTTTGCATGCCCTCTTGGACGTGGTAAGATGGAAATCAAAGCACAGTGGGAACCACACAAGACTCTATGACTATCTCGGGTCAACAGACTACTCTGTACCAGTGTCACCAGAGAACTGCCATCTGACGTGAGGTATAATACCATCTGGGAGTTCTCGGCGAGTCCGTCCAGTGTACCCAGTCTCCACTGAGCACCCGTATATCATCTCTGATGTCAAACACTAATGGATATGGGATCATCCATCGCCCATCTGTATGGGTCGAGAAGGTACACGCTAGTCTACTCTGGTATATCGATGCCCCGTCTCGATACACCCACGACTAGGGACTTTGAAGGATGTACTTATGGACTACCATGTCCCCACTAGTATGATCCGCATCATAGTCCAGGTAGTCAAGTACACATCCTAAGGGCTTTACCAACATGTAACAGAGAGACAATCAGTGTACACGTTAAGGTAAAGATCAACCAGATAGCATACTATCATGTCGAGCAAGAAAATCCTCTCTATATATGTCCAAGCATCCACTACAATATACATCCTATGTACAGTAATGGCCTCTAGGGCATACATATAACTAACAATCTCCCACTTGCACTAGGGCCATCTGTAGCAGTGGTTGTAGTATCTCATACTCAACCATCCCATAAAAGTCTCTCTCTGGGAACAGGCCTTTGTGAGTGGATCCACTGTGTTGTCCTCTGAATCTACTCTCCTAACCTCGATCACCCTGGAGATCAACTATCTCCATGATCAGGCGATGCTGCCTTAGAATATGTCTGGATCACTGATGGGACCGTCGTTCCTTGGCATAAGCCACAACTCCATTGTCTCACAATGGTAGGAACGTAGTTCATCTCATGAACCAATATACACCCAAACAGCCTCTTTGGTAGCATCTTAAGTAGCGATGTATCCTGCCTTTATCGTCTAGTATGTCACCGTATCTAGCTTGGAACTTCTCCAACATACCGTCCCTTTACTGAGGGTAAAGACAATGCCTGCGACTGACATTCAGTCGTCTTTATCACCCTGGAACCTTTCCAGTGATTTTCCCCAGAATCGTTTGATATCATCTCACTACAACTAGTGAGAATCCTAACATCCAATTAAATCTATCTCATAGATCTAAAACTCAGGATTTAGGAGGTATCATTTTGATCCTACACGGAGAATCTTTGTGATAAAAGGAGATTGATCGAGCGTAGCATAAGAAACTCCTTTCTTATCAAGAGTACGTCATCCACGTACTCTACGAGGATCATTACCATACTCCCTACTACCTTTTTTTTTATACAAGGTTCATCTACCATTTTGATGATGTCAAACTCTTTGACTACTTCATCAAAACAGATGTTACAACTCCGCGATGCCTGCTTTATCCTATAAAGCATCTTGCACACGTTTCCGCTGCTCCCACTGTCTACGAAGCCCTCTGGCTGTGTACTTATAGACGCTCTCTTCTAAAACATCATTTAGAAAAGCAGTCATGGCACCCAACCGCCAGATATCGTAATTATGGTATGTAGCCGTGGCAAGTAGGATCTGGATGGACTTAAGCATAGTCACTTGAAAAGGTTTCATCATAATCCACGCCTGGTCGATGACGAAAAGCTTTAACAAGTCTAGCTTTGAAAGTCTCAACTTTTCCATCTACACCAAGTAATCTTCTCAAGATATACTTGCTCCTGATGGGGATTTAACCCTTCAGATATAGCAACCAAAGTCCATACTTTGTTGGTGTATATGGATTCCATTTCAGATCACTAAGCATCCAGCCATTCTTACAGAGTCTTACTCCTGATGGCCAGCTCGAAACTAGTTGGGTCATCATCTCATGATGCAATCCTCGCTCCCACTGTCATAGAAAAACAGAAGTATCTCTCAGGTGGGTGAGGAACCCTACTAGATCGGCGGTGAGGCTGAGGTTCGTTGGTAACTATTGAATCCTTTGGTTCTTTCAAATCTTCAGCTGCAGTTTGTATAGCTGGAACCTTTCCAGTTCTACATTACAGACCTTGCCTCGAGCTTGTCCAGATTTTGCTTTCAGACATAGGCCGGACAACTCCAAATCTTAACTAACTTAAAACATGGGTTCTTCCCATTCCATATCACATATGAAGCGGTAGGCAACTGATTTGATTAGAACCCTATTCAATAGGTATGCAGCTTCTCAAGTGCATAACACCCAAAAGGAAATAGGTAGCTCAGTATTACTCATCATAGAGCACACCTTATCACATAGGGTGTAATTGCTCCACCCCGATATACCATCGCGCTATGGTGTATGCGGAGGAGTAATGCTGAGAGAGAATCTCATTCTCCTTTAGAATAATCCAGGAATTCCGTGCTCAAGTATTCTCCTCCTTGATCTCATCAAAGGACATAATACTTATACCCGTATTTTTGGTTCTCTACTTCTAACTTATATTCTGTGAATATCTCAAAAGGTTCAGACTTGTGTTTCAACAGGAACATATGTCTGAATCTTGAGAGATTATCAGAGAACGTAATGAAGTATAAAGAACCGGTCTTGGCATGTGTAGACAGGGGACCTTTATACATCAACATGTATCATCCCAAGAGTTCACTAACTCTTTCTCCGTTTCCAGTAAACGGAGCTATGGTCATCTTATCTTTGTGACATGACTGGCAAGTTTCACAAGATGTAAATTCAAACAGGATTTAAATATGCATCTTCATGTAACTTCAGCCAGTCGGGTCGCATAGATATGACCTAGTCTACAATGCCTTAAGAAGGATTCGTTCATTTCTGAACTTTTCCTCTTGTGTGTGTTCCGCATACTAAGAACTGTAGTTTGATTTAGAACATTAATGCTTTTAGATAACATGCCTGAACCGATCAACTTTTGATATAGGAAATGTTCAAAACATTATCCAACTATACAAAATTTTATCATTTCTTTACTAATAAAGAGACTGATATGATTTTGTATATCAGGTTCGGTATCTAATAACATTCGTTCAGAACCAATGTATTGGTAATACTGTAGGGTTCCTAGGCACACTAGTGAGGTCTCCCAAGCCATCAACCATGGCAATTTCAAAAATTATGGTGCCTACAAACCCTAAACTACGGATCGATAACTAGAAGTCTAGGCGAACAACTAACTAGTTAACACTTAACTAAAAGTTTAACGGAAATACAACCTTTGTAGATCCGGTCCTCCACCTCCACAGCTCCGCAACGAGGTCGTCTCCGCTGTCCAAATCAAATCCGGGCTCTAGGATCGGCTTCGTTGTAGAATGGGCAAGCTAGGTCGTCGATGTCCATGCCGAAGATGATCTACGTCGAGGCATCGCTAGATCAAGCTCACAACTTCACCAAGTCATGAAACTTGTGAAGTAAACACACTCTACTACTTGGCAAGAGGTAGAGGATGAAGAAATAGGAGTTGGGTTAACTTTAGAATTGGATTTCTCACTCTAATTCATCAATCACCATTGATGAGGTAAGCTTTCTTCTTCAAGTTCAAGGAAGAAGAAGAAGAAAGATGATAAGATAAGTTAATAGAAAAAGAAAAGAAAATGAATTCTTATCATAAAATTAACCATGGTCAAGTGTAGAGAATGAATCATGGTTAGTGGGAATGGTTAGGGTTAAGGATGAGATAAGTATGGTTGACTTTATCAAAGCTTCATGAAGCTTCAACTAAACTCCAAATCTAGCAACCATTCTTTTCTCTTCTTTTCCAAAATGAATAAATAAATAAATAAATGAATAAATAAAGGAAATGAAACCCTAGCCATTCTTTTAACCATGGTTTAATTCTTTGCACTTAACCAAGTAAACATGTATCATCAAACATGATACAATCAAGTGCACAAAATCATATCGCATATGTAATGCGCACACCCGAGTGAGAAAATCCATTTTAAAGTGAACCGATACTAGTTAATGCAAAGTAATATATCAAATATATAATTATACATTAAATCATTAAGTCAACACTTGATTCAATGATCCGGTCATGTCGCACACAACCGACTAGTATACAATGTATCGGCTTATCGAATCAACGCTTGAATCGATAACTAGGTTATATCGCATACAACCATTCGATACATTCATCGCGAGAATGGAATACGGTATCACATACACGCATTATTCTCGGTCCCGCACATATCTCATATGCGCTCCTATTTCGTTTCGCTTGAGCCAGGAAACCTCTGTGTAGGACTCTAAAGACTCGTCAATACGTCGGCAGCGGATGATGATCATATCAAACATCCACAAGCCGCAAGCGGTCTGCTAAACGTAACGGCCACCCGGGTATTGAGCGATCTGAAGATCGACGAGCAAGCCCGCTCACACTCCAGTGAATCCGACCAGTAACACTACCGTACAGTCCGGTCTGATCGTCTGATATGTCGCATATCTCGCCTAGGGGTGGTAAACGTCAGACCCCAATAGCTCAATAAGTCGTGTCGATATGAGGTCTATAACTGTTCGAGAAACTACTGGTAACACTTACCTGTAAATCTCAGCAACCCTGGCCAGGGATTTCCTGTTATAGCCAATCGAACACAGCGCAACATCAACCCCCTATACCGGGAGAGACAAATCCCCTCCTATCGCTCATTGCCTCCATGTGACTCGGGACTGTACCCAAAAACCACCGTTTTGCACGCCCTCTTGGACGTGGTAGGATGGAAATCAAAGCACAGTGGGAACCACACAAGACTCTATGACGATCTCGGGTCAACAGACTACTCTGTACCAGTGTCACCAGAGAACTGCCATCTGACGTGAGGTATAATACCATCTGGGAGTTCTCGGCGAGTCCGTCCAGTGTACCCAGTCTCTACTGAGCACCCGTATATCATCTCTGATGTCAAACACCGATGGATATGGGATCATCCATCGCCCATCTGTATGGGTCGAGAAGGTATACGCTAGTCTACTCTGGTATATCGATGCCCCGTCTCGATACACCCACGACTAGGGACTTTGAAGGATGTACTTATGGACTACCATGTTCCCACTAGTATGATCCGCATCATAGTCCAGGTAGTCAAGTACAGATCCTAAGGGCTTTACCAACATGTAACAGAGAGACAAACAGTATACACGTTAAGGTAAAGTTCAACCAGATAGCATACTATCATGTCGAGCAAGAAAGTCCTCCCTATATATGTCCCAGCATCCACTACAATATACATCCTATGTACAGTAATGGCCTCTAGGGCATACATATAACTAACAATCTCCCACTTGCACTAGGGCCATCTGTAGCAGTGGTTTGAAGTATCTCATACTCAACCATCCCATAAAAGTCTCTCTCTGGGAACAGGCCTTTGTGAGTGGATCCGCTGTGTTGTCCTCTGAGTCTACTCTCCTAACCTCGATCACCCTGGAGATCAACCATCTCCATGATCAGGCGATGCTGCCTTAGAATAAGTCTGGATCACTGATGGGACCGGCGTTCCTCGGCATAAGCCACAACTCCATTGTCTCACAATGGTAGGAACGTAGTTCATCTCATGAACTGATATACACCCAAACATCCTCTTTGGTAGCATCTCAAGTAGCGATGTATCCTGCCTTTATCGTCTAGTATGTCACGGTATCTAGCTTGGAACTCTTCCAACATACCGTCCCTTTACTGAGGGTAAAGACAATGCCTGCGACTGACATTCAGTCGTCTTTATCACCCTGGAACCCTTCCAGTGATTCTCCCCAGGATCGTTTGATACCATCTCACTACAACTAGTGAGTATCCTAACATCCATTTAGATCTATCTCATAGGTCCAAAATCCAGGATTTAGGAGGTATCACTTTGATCCTATATGGAGAATCATTGTGATAAGCGGAGATTGATCGAGCGTAGCATAGGAAACTTCTTCCCTATCAAGAGTATGTCATCCACGTACTCTACGAGGATCGTCACCATACTCCCTACTACCTTTTTGTTTATACAAGGTTCATCTACCATTTTGATGATGTCAAACTCTTTGACTAATTCATCAAAACAGATGTTCCAACTCCGCGATGCCTGCTTTATCCTATAAAGCATCTTGCACACGTTTCCGCTGCTCCCACTGTCTACGAAGACCTCTGGCTGTGTACTTATAGACGCACTCTTCTAAAACATCATTTAGAAAAGCAGTCATGACACCCAACCGCCAGATATCGTAGTCATGGTATGCAGCCGTGGCAAGTAGGATCTGGATGGACTTAAGCATAGCTACTTGAAAAGGTTTCATCATTATCCGTACCTGGTCAATGATACAAACTTTTAACAAGTCTAGCTTTGAAAGTCTCAACTCTTCCATGTACACCAAGTAATCTTCTCAAGATATACTTGCTCCTGATGGGGATTTAACCCTTCAGATATAGCAACCAAAGTCCATACTTTGTTGGTGTATAAGGATTCCATCTCAGATCACTAAACATCCAGCCATTCTTACAGAGTCTTACTCTCGATGGCCTGCTCGAAACTAGTTGGGTCATCATCTTATGATGCAATCCTCGCTCCCACTGTCATAGAGAAACCGAAGTATCTCTTAGGTGGGTGAGGAACCCTACTAGATCGGCGGAGAGGCTGAGGTTCGTTGGTTTCTACTGAATCCCTTGGTTCTATCAAATCATCTGCTGTAGTTCGTATAGCTGGAACTTTTCCAGTTCTACATTACAGATCTTGCCTCGAGCTTGTCCGGATTTTGCTTTCACACATAGGCCGGACAACCCCAAATCTTTACCAACTTAAGATATGGGCTCTTCCCTTTCCATATCACATATGAAGTGGTAGGCAACTGATTTGATTCGAACCCTATTCAATAGGTATGCAACTTTTCAAGTGCATAACACCCAAAGGGAAATAGGTAACTCAGTAGTACTCATCATAGAGCACACCATATCAAATAGGGTGTGATTGCTCCGCCCCGATATACCATCGTGCTATGGTGTATACGGAGGAGTGATGCTGAGAAAGAATTTCATTCTCCTTTAGAATAATCCAGGATTTCCGTACACAAGTATTCTCCTCCTTGATCACATCAAAGGACATAATACTTATACCCGTATTTTGGTTCTCTACTTCTAACTTATATTCTGTGAATATCTCAAAAGGTTCGGACTTGTGTTTCAACAGGAACATATGTCTGAATCTTGAGAGATTATCAGAGAACGTAATGAAGTATAAAGAACCGGTCCTGGCATGTGTAGACTGGGGACCTACATACATCAACATGTATCATCCCAAGAGTTCATTAACTCTTTCTCTGTTTCCAGTAAACGGAGCTATGGTCATCTTATCTTTGTGACATGACTGGCGAGTTTCACAAGATGTAAATTCAAACTGATTTAAATATGCATCTATATGTAACTCTAGCTGGTCGGGTCATATTGATCTGACCTAGTCTACAATACCTCAAGAAGAATCCGTTCATTTCTGAACTCTTCCTCTTATGTGTGTTCCATACACGAAGAACTGTAGTTTGATTTAGAACATTAATGCTTTTAGATAACGTGCCTGATCCGATCAACTTTTGATATAGGAAATGTTCAAAACATTATCCAACAATACAAAATTTTATCATTTCTTTACTAATAAAGAGATAGATATGATTTTGTATATCAGGTTCGGTATCTAATAACATTCGTTCAGAATCAATGTATTGATAATACAGGGTGACAGTGACCAACAGACTTTGCTGCAACACTTGCCCCGTTTTCTGCCTCATGAAACTTATCACCCGTTCTCAGTTCTCTACCTTTCTGTAGCCCTATGTAACAGATTACATATCTGGGATCCTGATCTGGTATCACATACCCAGGACGTAAAGGATACTGAGAAACAGTTCTGTATAATGAACACACCCGAAGAAGATGCATCAGCATGCACTCTCTTCGTTTGGGCGGCACGGGAAATCTGGTATTCCCCAATTTCCTGCTCTGTCTTATAACAATTATAAGTTGGAGCGGGACCAATGTTCCCCAGCTCAGTATAACAAGCGGGTTCGGTCAATAATCCGTATTATTATCTTGATTAAGGCGTGATATGGTCGCTACCTGGAGAGAGAGAGAAGAAAACACTCAGCGTGCGCTCTGTCAAGAATAGATTGGTTATTATTTTATCTAATCAGGATGGCTCCCACTGCTTTTTATCAAATCTTCCTTCAAACCCTAAAAGGAAAGACTAGCCGGGATTAATTACACACTACAAGTTCGCCAATCTTTCAGCCAGGCCAGTGTCGGTACTTTGAGGGAGGTCCCCCGTGCTTTCGCACGAACCTAATTACTGTAAACCTCGTTTTCCCAGAGGCGTAACCCCGTTAACACCTTTCTAGACACCTACTTGATCGGCTAATTGTAATGTATAAAACTCTCCCAGAAGTAACACTTACTCGCAGCGGGTATCGGGATCCAACTATCTCATAGAAGGTATGCAATCTCATTGCAAATTTCAACACTTGAAATTCCCGATAATATTTTGCCCCTAACGTGCTATGACCTTGACGAAAGCCAACAAACCATAGCCCGCTAGTCAAGTTCAACCCGTACATTTCTTGATCGAATTAAACCCACCCGCACGACCCTTGACGAAAGCTAACAAAGCCGCACGACTACCCTAATCCAATCGCATCGTATGCTAGCAGATAAGCAGCATATAGCTACCGCACACTGCACCTTGACGAAAGCCAACAAATGCAGCACGAATACTATATACAACTTATCTGAAATGACGGAGGGCTACGACAGGTTTTTCTGAAAACCTATTGCGTAATGAACTTGATATCGTTGTAGGATTGAATGAATTTTGAAATGGAGTGTTTTTGAGGCTTTTCTAGTTTTGCTAAAGGAGTCACTCCCGGTGAAGGGATCGTCGGTCCTTTCCTCGTCGAATGAGGTGCGGGATATATCACATATATCGCTGTGCAAAGCAAAAACTCTTAAAAGCAATCAAAAAACAAACCGAGTGTGTAGCATCTGCCAGTTATTGCTAAAGGAGTCACTCCCGGTGAAGGGATCTCGGTCCTTTCCTCATCGAATAAGGTGCAGGATATATCACATATACCTCTGTGCAAAGCAAGAACTGTAGCTACCTGTTTTATTTTGAAATTCGATTCTACAACATCTTAGGTTTCTTTTATTTCATTAATCACATTAATGAAGTCCCATCATTTAAGTACCTAAACATCACAGATAAATACGACGTACACTTATGCCATCAGCATTCGCCTCGATGTCCCCTCGTGCACCGTTAGGTTAGGTAACTAACGGCAGAGCAGGGCAGGGCTAGCGCGGGTGAAAAACATAAGTAACGCCTATATAATATATCATATATACTATATACTGTATCTATCACAGAACATCACATGATCACATCACAGATATCGCAGCAGAAAAATCATATGAAATATTGGATATACTAGGACGTCCGTGTTTTCAATACGAGCCAGTATAAAACACGGATTCCACGGTCGCGATGAATAGCCAAACCCACACCCCTAGACCCCTACGAGAGCGGCAAGCAACCCTGCCAATTCTAGAGTTAGGAGACCCGGACTCGACTCCTCGAGTTGGTCTCCCACTGGACTCCAGAACCCGGTTACTTGTGCCCTCCTCCTTGGGTCTATCCTAGTGCGGAAAAGTAAATAATATACAACAGGTGACAACTCCCGCAACCTGGAAGCGCCCCAATAAAAGAATATTACATACAAGTTTTTTACATGAATGAAAATGAAAAACACTCATCTCACATAAAAACCCCCAGCTATTCAAACACGACGATCCAATATAACATATCCAGCAACACATAACATCACATGTCATCAACGTAAGTAAATATGCGCATCCCAATTCTCGTTGACGTATAGCAACGAAACCGGCGATACCACATATTACACTTACGGTCACAGAAAAGAAAGTGTAAAACTACAACAGTTGGAATCCGCAATCACCTCAGAAATCGCATGCCTGACCAAATGAATTTCTTAGACATCGCATGCCTAACAATTATAAACCCCGCATTTTAGTCTCAAAATCGAAAACACTTTTCAATATCAAGTCGGGCAATTCAACAGGATTCCCGACATCCTGATCGAATGCTCGTCGCAAACTTCTGTAGACGGCCGCACCCCCGATACCGTCGACGAAGTGCACCAAGGCGGAACACCGCTACCGCGAGCACCCGTACGGATGCTTTCGGCGACGGGGTTCTCCTACAGTCACTTGGTCGGGGCTATGGAGTGAAGCTGTCTATTAAGTTTACCCGGCGAGTATCCGCGTACGCTACGTGATTGCGACGGACTTTTGATCACATCAAAATTCCGTGGCAACCGATCAAGTGAGACTAAATTCCTACGTTTATAAGATTCATTCAGTTATCACATAACTTTTGTGAATTCCAATTATTGTATCCCATTCCAGATAAATAGAAAATGTTAAACTTTCCGATCGAACATTCTAACACCCAAGTTTTCCCGATACAGATCAACACATGAAACTAGTCTTACAACATTCAGTTCGTACCTCAGTACCAATGGTCCAGCCGTAGAAGGGTCAAGCCAACGCCTCACATGTGGCACGCGGTACTGCCCCAAACCCGAAGGTTCAAAGGGCAGTTCAAGACGGTCACATAATCGAGTTAAGGTTTGTGTCTTCTAGAGGGACCATCGCGTTACTTGCACTACTTAGAACGTCGTCAAACTACGGAAAAATCCAACACTTGGAAATTTCCCGACAGGGGAAAAATTGGGTATTTATATCCGGTCGAACTTTTTAACATATTCTAAAATTTATCCGGAAAGCCACACAGACAAAATTTGATACCCCGATCGAAACATACGAATCCCCAAAACAACTGCAGAAAATTCAACTCTTGAATAATTTTTAAAAATATCCAGAGAACTCAGCAGTACAAGGAAAGAATTACTGTAGAAAACAAGCTGCGTAAAACGACAAAATGGCCGCCTTTCCGCCGCACGAGCAAGGCTCGTGCCGCGGAAACGCGGCAGAATGATGGAAACAGTAAGTCGAATTTTGCAGTATTCCTTATAATTTCCTGCTTATTTCACTGAATATTTTTAATCATGAAAAATCACTGTTTTTGAAAAAAGTACAGAGAGCAAGTTTAGTTTGGGGTTCCGGGTTCGTTCGGACTTCAAATTCCGTCTGGACTTCGCCTAAGGCTCTAGCTAGGCTCTGATACCACTGTAGGGTTCCTAGGCACACTAGTGAGGTCTCCCAAGCCATCAACCATGGCAATTTCAAAAATTATGGTGCCTACAAACCCTAAACTACGGATCGATAACTAGAAGTCTAGGCGAACAACTAACTAGTTAACACTTAACTAAAAGTTTAACGGAAATACAAACTTTGTAGATCCGGTCCTCCACCTCCACAGCTCCGCAACGAGGTCGTCTCCGCTGTCCAAATCAAATCCGGGCTCTAGGATCGGCTTCGTTGGAGAATGGGCAAGCTAGGTCGTCGATGTCCATGCCGAAGATGATCTACGTCGAGGCATCGCTAGATCAAGCTCACAACTTCACCAAGTCATGAAACTTGTGAAGTAAACACACTCTACTACTTGGCAAGAGGTAGAGGATGAAGAAATAGGAGTTGGGTTAACTTTAGAATTGGATTTCTCACTCTAATTCATCAATCACCATTGATGAGGTAAGCTTTCTTCTTCAAGTTCAAGGAAGAAGAAGAAGAAAGATGATAAGATAAGTTAACAGAAAAAGAAAAGAAAATGAATTCTTATCATAAAATTAACCATGGTCAAGTGTAGAGAATGAATCATGGTTAGTGGGAATGGTTAGGGTTAAGGATGAGATAAGTATGGTTGACTTTATCAAAGCTTCATGAAGCTTCAACTAAACTCCAAATCTAGCAACCATTCTTTTCTCTTCTTTTCCAAAATGAATAAATAAATGAATAAATAAAGGAAATGAAACCCTAGCCATTCTTTTAACCATGGTTTAATTCTTTGCACTTAACCAAGTAAACATGTATCATCAAACATGATACAATCAAGTGCACATAATCATATCGCATATGTAATGCGCACACCCGAGTGAGAAAATCCATTTTAAAGTGAACCGATACTAGTTAATGCAAAGTAATATATCAAATATATAATTATACATTAAATCATTAAATCAACACTTGATTCAATGATCCGGTCATGTCGCACACAACCGACTAGTATACAATGTATCGGCTTATCGAATCAACGCTTGAATCGATAACTAGGTTATATCGCATACAACCATTCGATACATTCATCGCGAGAATGGAATACGGTATCACATACACGCATTATTCTCGGTCCCGCACATATCTCATATGCGCTCCTATTTCGTTTCGCTTGAGCCAGGAAACCTCTGTGTAGGACTCTAAAGACTCGTCAATACGCCGGCAGCGGATGATGATCATATCAAACATCCACAAGCCGCAAGCGGTCTGCTAAACGTAACGGCCACCCGGGTATTGAGCGATCTGAAGATCGACGAGCAAGCCCGCTCACACTCCAGTGAATCCGACCAGTAACACTACCGTACAGTCCGGTCTGATCGT
The DNA here is from genome assembly GCA_030015575.1 of Agapanthus africanus. NCBI lineage: Eukaryota > Viridiplantae > Streptophyta > Magnoliopsida > Asparagales > Amaryllidaceae > Agapanthus > Agapanthus africanus. The sequence goes on from JASDDO010000029.1 coordinate 38,849,409, forward strand.
CTGATATGTCGCATATCTCGCCTAGGGGTGGTAAACGTCAGACCCCAATAGCTCAATAAGTCGTGTCGATATGAGGTCTATAACTGTTCGAGAAACTACTGGTAACACTTACCAATAAATCTCAGCAACCCTGGCCAGGGATTTCCTGTTATAGCCAATCGAACACAGCGCAACATCAACCCCCTATACCGGGAGAGACAAATCCCCTCCTATCGCTCATTGCCTCCATGTGACTCGGGACTGTACCCAAAAACCACCGTTTTGCACGCCTTCTTGGACGTGGTAGGATGGAAATCAAAGCACAGTGGGAACCACACAAGACTCTATGACGATCTCGGGTCAACAGACTACTCTGTACCAGTGTCACCAGAGAACTGCCATCTGACGTGAGGTATAATACCATCTGGGAGTTCTCGGCGAGTCCGTCCAGTGTACCCAGTCTCTACTGAGCACCCGTATATCATCTCTGATGTCAAACACCGATGGATATGGGATCATCCATCGCCCATCTGTATGGGTCGAGAAGGTATACGCTAGTCTACTCTGGTATATCGATGCCCCGTCTCGATACACCCACGACTAGGGACTTTGAAGGATGTACTTATGGACTACCATGTTCCCACTAGTATGATCCGCATCATAGTCCAGGTAGTCAAGTACAGATCCTAAGGGCTTTACCAACATGTAACAGAGAGTCCATCGCCCATCAGCATGCACTCTCTTCGTTTGGGCGGCACGGGAAATCTGGTATTCCCCAATTTCCTGCTCTGTCTTATAACAATTATAAGTTGGAGCAGGACCAACGTTCCCCAGCTCAGTATAACAAGCGGGTTCGGTCAATATTCCGTATTATTATCTTGATTAAGGCGTGATATGGTCGCTACCTGGAGAGAGAGAGAAGAAAACACTCAGCGTGCGCTCTATCAAGAATAGATTGGTTATTATTTTATCTAATCAGGATGGCTCCCACTGCTTTTTATCAAATCTTCCTTCAAACCTAAAAAGGAAAGACTAGCGGGGATTAATTACACACTACAAGTTCGCCAATCTTTCAGCCAGACCAGTGTCGGTACTTTGAGGGAGGTCCCCCGTGCTTTCGCACGAACCTAATTAATGTAAACCTCGTTTTCTCAGAGGCGTAACCCCGTTGACACCTTTCTAGACACCTACTTGATCGGCTAATTGTAATGTATAAAACTCTCCCAGGAGTAACAATTACTCACAGCGGGTATCGGGATCCAACTATCTCATGGAAGGTATGCAATCTCATTGCAAATTTCAACACTTGAAATTCCCGATAATATTTTGCCCCTAGCGTCCTATGACCTTGACGCAGGCCAACAAACCATAGTGCGCTAGTCAAGTTCAACCCGTCATTTCCTGATTGAATTAAACCCACCCGCACGACCCTTGACGCAGGCCAACAAAGCCGCACGACTACCCTAATCCAATCTGCATCATATGCATAAGCAGATAAATACTAGTTAGCTACCGCACACTACGCCTTGACGCAGGACAACAAACGTAGCACGAATACTAACTACCACTTATTTGAAATGACGGAGGGCTACGACAGGTTTTTCTGAAAACCTATTGCGTAATGAACTTGATATCGTTGTAGAATCAAATGATTTTAAAATGGAGTGTTTTTGAGGCTTTTCTAGTTTTGCTAAAGGAGTCACTCCCGGTGAAGGGATCGTCGGTCCTTTCCTCGTCGAATGAGGTGCGGGATATATCATATATATCACTGTGCAAAGCAAAAACTCTTAAAAGCAATCAAAAGACAAACCGAGTGTGTAGCATCTGCCAGTTATTGCTAAAGGAGTCACTCCCGGTGAAGGGATCTCGGTCCTTTCCTCATCGAATAAGGTGCAGGATATATCATATATACCGCTATGCAAAGCAAGAACTGAAGCTAACTGTTTTATTTTGAAATTCGATTCTACAACATCTTAGGTTTCTTTTATTTCATTAATCACATTAATGAAGTCCCATCATTTAAGTACCTAAACATCACAGATAAATACGACGTACTCTTATGCCATCCGCATTCGCCTAGATGTCCCCTCGTGCACCGTTAGGTTAGGTAACTAACGACAGGGCAGGGCTAGCGCGGGTGAAAAACATAAGTAACGTCTATATAATATATCATATATACTATATACTGTATCTATCACAGAACATCACATGATCACATCACAGATATCGCAGCAGAAGAATCATATGAAATATTGGATATACTAGGACGTCCGTGTTTTCAATACGAGCCAGTATAAAACACGGATTCCACGGTCGTGATGAATAGCCAAACCCACACCCCTAGACCCCTACGAGAGCGGCAAGCAACCCTACCAATTCTAGAGTTAGGAGACCCGGACTCGACTCCTCGAGTTGGTCTCCCACTGGACTCCAGAACCCGGTTACTTGTGCTTGTTAGGTCCACGTTACCTCTCCCGGTACTTTCGGGGATGCGGAAACGGTAAAACAAATTTTTTTCTAAACTTTGTAACATGGACCGTAAAAGCCGGATCTTTGCTAAACTAAACTAGCATACTTGCAAAGGAGAGTTAACTACTCGGCAAAGTGGTTATACCTAACTTGAACTCCTTCTTCTTGAAACCTAGTAGAGGTTGATGGTTCTTTCCTCGTAGCCTTCTTCCGTCAAAGATGGATCCACCTGAGGGTTCAACCTTCGGGCTCTTTCTCGAACTTTGAGAGAACTAGAATCTTCGGCTTGCTAAACCTTTGATCCTAGAGTTAGTAGAGAGTGTCTAAGGGGTGTTTTCTTTTCAAGGAGAGAGATTCTCAACACATGAGAAGGATTCTCCTTGAGCTTGAGGAAGAAGAAGATGAAGTGAGGAGAGAGAGTCAATATGATAGAATGAGCTATCTTTTTCTTTTGCAACCATAACAAAAGAAAAAGAATTATCTAATTAATAATAATAATTCAAATAAAATAGTTGATGGTTGTATTTGGAATGACCATTATGATCACTTCATTAAATGAATGTAAGCTAGAATCAAGGAGTATCCTAGCAAAGCAATGATGATGGTCAAACATTCAACCATGGTCAACAAGTCAACCATGGTCAACAAGTCAACAAAATCAACCATGACACAATTTCATTTAATTACTATTATTAATTGATATTTCATAAATCCATTAGGGTTTGGAAAAAGACGACTGTCAACTGTGCATACGCACCCGTTCCGAAACCCTAATGAAAAACCTCTTCCTCCGCCTCAAACAACTGTGCATACACACCTGCATTCTCGTTCCGAGGAACAAGAATACTGAGAGATAAAAGCAACCCCAAAACATATACCAGTATCCGACTCAAACCAGAGCCAGCCAGTAATATCCGTCCGGACTCCAAACGTGCACAAGTGCGCGGATGAGAACGAACCCTGTCGCAAAACCATGCGACCTCTACCCTGTTTTGCCCAGAGGCGAATAGCCCTCTGTGTGGGACTCTAAAGACTCGACACTACGCTGGCAGTGGGTTTAACCATAGACCGCAAGCGGCACTAGCTGTGCGTAACGGTCCCCAGGTAGATGCCGATAAGAAGACTGACGAGGTAAAACCCATCTGAACTCCTACTGAGTCTGAATGTGACATTCTCCGTACAGTCCGGTCTGTTCGTCTGATACACCGCATGTCGGGCCTAGGGGGGCGGCAAGCGTCAGACCCCTAATAGCGGTACAAGTCGTGTCGGAGTGAAGCCCAGAACACCCTGAGATAGCACTGGAACCTACCAGTATATCTCGCTTGCCCTGGCCAGGGACTACTTGTGTAATGGCTCTCCTAGACACAGCGCGATGTCAACCCCCAATACCGGGAGAGACGAATCCTGTCTAACCGTCACTGCCTCCAAGTGCTTCGGGACTGCTCCCAACTACTACCTGTTTGCACGACTCAGAAGAGCCGTGGTAGGGTAGTAATCAAAGAACAGTGGGAACACACTCGAGGCGGAGTGACAGTGTCAAGTCAGCGGACTAAGCTGTACTCATGTCACCTGGGAACTGATAACTGACGATAGGTATAATACCAACCATCAGTTCCCGACGAGTCCTGTCCAGTGTACTCGTAACCTAACGAGCACCCGCATACCATCTCAAGTACGACGTACCGACGGCTGTGGGACAGACCGTCTCCCGTGCTGGGATGAGAAGCGCATACGCTAGTCTACTCCGGAGTATCGATGCCCTATCTCGATACTCCCACGACTAGGGACGTGTATAAGGATGTGCTTGTAGATTACCCAGCCCCCACGAGTGTGATCGCCATCACAACGCCGGTAATCAAGCAAAGATCCAAAGGGCTCTACTAATGCGTATTGGTGATATAATAAATAAACACACAAGTACACATTAAAGCAGAGACAAACCAAGTAGCATACTACTATATTGAGCAAGATTGTCTGTACAACTGTGAATATCCCAAGCTTCCATCAAGTAATATACATACTAGTATGATACAGTAATGGCCTTTAGGGCATATACACTAACAATCTCCCACTTGCACTAAGGCCATGTACTGGCGTATCGAAGACCTATCATCTCGATCAGCCGCTCGAACTGAGTCTGGGGTAAAGCCTTTGTGAATGGGTCCGCAGTGTTGTCCTTTGTGTCCACTCTCCGCACCTCGATCTCCTGTCGATCAATGATCTCCCTGATCAGGTGATACCGCCTTAAGATGTGCCTGGATTTCTGATGGGACCTTGGTTCCTTCGCTAAAGCTATAGCCCCATTGTTATCGCAATACAAAGGTATTGGGTCAACAATGGACGGAACCACCTAAAGTTCACAAATGAACTTCTTCATCCAGACCGCCTCTTTTGCGGCATCGCTTGCAGCAATGTATTCAGCCTCCATCGTCGAGTCTGCGACGGTATCCTGCTTGGAACTCCTCCAACATACCGCCCCTCCGTTGAGGGTAAACACAAAACCCGAGACAGACTTGCTGTCATCTTTGTCACTCTGGAAGCTTGAATCGGTAAAGGACTCGACCCTGAGGTCTCCATTACCGTAAACCAGGAACATCTCCTTAGTCCTTCTCAGTTACTTGAGAATGTTCTTCACTGCTGTCCAGTGGTCCTCCCCTGGGTCTGACTGATACCGGCTTACCGTGCTCAACGCGTAAGCTACATCTGGTCTTGTACATAGCATCGCATACATTATAGATCCTACCGCCGAAGCGTAGGGTATAGTGCTCATGCGAACCCTCTCCTCGTCAGTCTTAGGAGACATCTTCTTGGAGAGGGTAATTCCGTGCAATGCGGGTATGTTACCGCGCTTGGAACCCTCCATACTAAATCTCTTTAGTACGGTCTCTATGTACCTGGACTGCGAAAGTCCCAATAATTTCTTGGATCTATCTCTATAGATCTTGATCCCCAAAATGTACGAGGCATCACCCAGGTCCTTCATGGAGAACCTTTGTGACAAAAATAGCTTGACCGATTGTAGCATAGGAATATCATTTCCTATCAAAAGAATGTCGTCCACGTACAAGACTAGGAATACGACAGTTCGTCCTACAATCTTCTTATACACACAGGGTTCATCTTCGTTCTTGATGAAATCAAATTCCTTGATTGCCTCATCAAAACAGATGTTCCAGCTCCGCGATGCCTGCTTTAATCCATAAATGGATTTAAGTAACTTGCACACCTTTCCGCTGGTCCCACTGTCTACGAAACCTTCTGGTTGATCCATGTAAACGCACTCTTCCAAACAACCGTTTAGGAAAGCCGTTTTAACATCCATCTGCCAGATTTCATAGTCATGGAAGGCAGCAATGGCAAGTAGGATCCGAATGGATTTAAGCATAGCCACCGGAGAAAAATTTTCATCATAGTCCAAACCAGGTCTTTGACGTAAACCTTTTGCAACGAGTCTAGCTTTATAGGTTTCCACCTGCCCATCTACACCAAGTTTCCTTTTGTAGATCCATTTGTATCCAACGGGTTTTACCCCAGGTGGAGCAATATCCAAGGTCCACACTTTATTGGCGTACATGGACTCCATTTCGGATTGCATTGCTTCCTGCCACTTATCAGAATCCCTACTGATAATGGCCTGCCTGAAACTGGTAGGGTCATCTTCTTCTAAGATGCAATCCTCTCGATCCCCGTCTATGAGAAAACCGTAGTATCTCTCGGGCGGATGAGAAATCCTGCCAGATCTGCGGAGTGGCTGAGGTTCGTCTGGGGTTATAGAATCTAGCGGTTCCTCCAAATTTTCAGTTACATTTTGTGGTCGCTGAATTTCTTCCAGTTCTACCGAACTCCCACTAGTTTCTTTTGCAAGAAACTCCCTTTCTAAGAAGGTGGCGTGGCGAGATACAAACACCTTCTGTTCCTCAGTGTGGTAGAACAGATATCCCAGTGAGTTTTTAGGATATCCCACAAATTTACACAGAACTGATCGTGCCTCTAGCTTGTCTGGTTTCTGTGTTTTCACATAGGCCGGACAACCCCATATCTTAAAACTTCAGACATGGTTTCTTACTGCTCCATATTTCATACGGAGTTTTAGGCACAGATTTGGACGGAACTTGATTCAAAAGGTATGCCGCTGTCTGAAGCGCATGTCCCAAGAATGAAAGAGGTAACTCAGCACTACTCATCATGGAGCGAACCATATCCAATAGGGTACGATTCCTCCGCTCCGATACACCGTTGTGCTGTGGTGTATAAGGAGGAGTAAGCTGAGAGAGAATACCATTCACTTTTAAGTAATCTAGGAATTCCGTGCTTAAGTACTCCCCTCCCCTGTCAGACCAGAGGATCTTGATACTTTTTCCCGTCTGGTTCTCTACTTCCTTTCTGAATTCCTTGAATTTCTCAAAAGCTTCAGATTTGTGTTTCATCAGATACACATATCCGAACCTAGAGAGATCGTCAGTGAATGTGATGAAGTACGAGAACCCACCCCTTGCATGTATAGACATCGGACCACATACATCACTATGTACGAGTCCCAAGAGCTCTGCTGCTCTTTCTCCATGTCCGGTGAACGGAGATTTGGTCATCTTCCCTTTGAGACAAGACTGACAAGTTTCATAAGATGAAAACTCGAACGCATCCAAGAGTCCATCTTTATGCAACTTACTCAGTCTTTTCTCTCCGACATGACCAAGTCTACAATGCCACAAGTAGGATTCATTCGTATCTGAATTCTTCCTCTTGCGTGTGTTTTGTATATTGAGAACTGTATTCTGATTTAGAACGTAGATACCATTACAAAGTGTACCCTCTGCAACCAGTACCTTATGAAGGTAAATGTTCATGATATTCTTTTCAAGAACAAAGTTATATCCATCTTTATCGAGTAAAGAAACTGATATGATGTTGCAAACCATGGAGGGTACATTGTAGCAATCGTTCAAAATCATAGTGTTGCCATTTGGCAATACTAGGTGATATTCATCGACGGCTGCCGCATTAACTTGTGCTCCGTTCGCTACTCTGAGCGACATATCACCCGGTGCAACTTTCCTACTTTTTCTCAGTCCCTGCAATAAATTACAGATATGAGATCCTGATCCGGTATCAAGTACCCAGGAGGTAGGGCTGACCGTAAAACAGTTCTCAATTACAAGAACACCTGAAGTAGATGCAAAACCATGCTTCTTCTTCGACTGGGTATCCTGAAAATCCATACAATCCCCTTTCCCATTCTCATACTCATGACTGTTGTCACAAGTTAGAGCTGAACCAACTTTCCCCAGTCCCGAATAAGAATTCGGATCGGTCAAGCGATACATTTTATTATCTTGATTAGGGCGTGAAAAGGTTGCTGCCTGGAGAGAGAGAGAGAAAAGAAACACTCAGCGTATGCTCTTGCAAGATTAGATTGGTTTATTAATTTATCTAACCAGGATGTCTCCCACTGTTTACTCAAATTCTTCTTAAAACCTTTTAAAAGAAGAACTAGTCAGGATTTTAATTCACGTCACAATACTTGCTTAACCTTTCAGCCAGGCTAGTGTCGGTACTTCGAGGGAGGTTTTCCAACACTTTCGCGAAGTTCCTTAATTCAAGAACCTCTTTTCCCTGGGGGCGTAGCCCCGCTGACACCTTTCTAGACACCTACTAGGTTTATAGCATTGATCGTTAAGTGAAATAATCTCCCGAGAGTAATCCAACTCATCAGTGGGATCGGGATCCAACTGTCATTGTGTAATAACCTAGACGGAATCCACTCTAGTAAACACACTCCAGAAGGTATGCTAAATCTGCAAGTTTCAGTTCTTTTAAAACTCCCGATGTGGTTTTTGCCCCTAGGACCCAAGTGACCTTGACGAATAATCAACAAATCAAAAGGTCCTAGTCAAGTTCAACCCGTCGTTATCCAGGATTGCATTAGACCCGCCGCATGATCCTTGACGAATAATCAACAAAATCATGCGACCGTCCTAACCAATCGCATCTTTTAGTGCAACAGAAAATTACTACTCAGCTACCGTTCACTGTGTCTTGACGAATAATCAACAAACGCAGCACGAATACTAAGTATTAATTATTCGAAACGACGGAGGGCTACGGCTGGGTTTTTGGCGAAAAACCCGTTAACGTAATGAACTTGATATCGTTGAAGGAACGTGATACATCCTTTTGAAAACATAGTGGCGAAAACTTTTGCTAAAGAGGTCACTCCCTGTGAAGGGATCTCGGCTCTTTCCTCGTCGAGTGAGGTGCTGGGCATTCGTAAGATGAATACCTCGATGCAAAGCAAGAATAATCGACTATGGTGAAGTTATTACCCTGACGCAAACCTTTTGTCCAAGGGGTCACTCCCGACGAGGGGATCTCGGCCCTTGCCTCGTCGATTGAGGTGCTGGGCATTCATAACCGAATACTTCGATGCAAAACAAAAAGATGAACGTCCTTGTAATAACAGCTTTTTGAAAAACTTGTTCCAACAACGTCTTTTAGGTTTATTTTCTTCCATTAGTTCTTTTAATGCATCCCATCATTTAAATCATACCATTGCAGAAAACAACCAAAATATGACGTACGCTTATGCCATTCGCATTCGCCACGGGGTCCCGTCATCACCCGTTAGGTTACTTAACTAACGACAGAGCGGGGGCTGGGCTAGCACGGCTGTAAAACATAAGCAACGCCTAAATATAAAGCAATGATAGACATTACAGATCACAGATGAATACATTGGATATACTAGGAATCCGCAATCCGTTCGAGCCTGCAACGAAAAACGGATTACACGGTCGCGGTGAATTGCCAAAACCCCACCCAAGACCCCTACGGGTGCGGCAAACTACCCGCCAAGTACCCGGTAGTTTATGCACCCCTCCATGGGTCTATCCTAGGAGCAAAAACAGTAAAAAGAATGTTAGTTATATGTATGCCCTAGAGGCCATTACTGTACATAGGATGTATATTATAGTGGATGCTGGGACATATATAGGGAGGACTTTCTTGCTCGACATGATAGTATGCTATCTGGTTACCCTTTACCTTAACGTGTATGCTGATTGTCTCTCTGTTACATGTTGGTAAAGCCCTTAGGATCTGTACTTGACTACCTGGACTATGATGCGGATCATACTAGTGGGGACATGGTAGTCCATAAGTACATCCTTCAAAGTCCCTAGTCGTGGGTGTATCGAGACGGGGCATCGATACACCAGAGTAGACTAGCGTGTACCTTCTCGACCCATACAGATGGGCGATGGATGATCCCATATCCATCGGTGTTTGACATCAGAGATGATATACGGGTGCTCAGTAGAGACTGGGTACACTGGACGGACTCGCCGAGAACTCCCAGATGGTATTATACCTCACGTCAGATGGCAGTTCTCTGGTGACACTGGTACAGAGTAGTCTGTTGACCCGAGATCGTCATAGAGTCTTGTGTGGTTCCCACTGTGCTTTGATTTCCATCTTAACACGTCCAAGAGGGCGTGCAAAACGGTGGTTTTTGGGTACAGTCCCGAGTCACATGGAGGCAATGAGCGATAGGAGGGGATTCGTCTCTCCCGGTATTGGGGGTTGATGTTGCGCTGTGTTCGATTGGCTATAACAGGAAATCCCTGGCCAGGGTTGCTGAGATTTACTGGTAAGTGTTACTAGTAGTTTCTCGAACAGTTATAGACTTCGTATCGACACGACTTATTGAGCTATTGGGGTCTGACGTTTACCACCCCTAGGCGAGATATGCAACATATCAGACGATCAGACCGGACTGTACGGTAGTGTTACTGGTCGGATTCACTGGAGTGTGAGCGGGCTTGCTCGTCGATCTTCAGATCGCTCAATACCCGGGTGGCCGTTACGTTTAGCAGACCGCTTGCGGCTTGTGGGTGTTTGATATGATCATCATCTGCTGCCGGCGTATTGACGAGTCTTTAGAGTCCTACACAGAGGTTTCCTGGCTCAAGCGAAACGAAATAGGAGCGCATATGAGATATGTGAGGGACCGAGAATAATGCGTGTATGTGATACCATATTCTATTCTCGCGATAAATATATCGAATGGTTGTATGCGATATAACCTAGTTATCGATTCAAGCGTTGATTCGATAAGCCGATATATTGTATACTAGTCGGTTGTGTGCGACATAACCGGGTCATTGAATCAAGTGTTGATTTAATGATTTAATGCATATTTATATATTTGATATATTACTTTGCATCAACTAGTATCGGTTTACTTAAGATGGATTTTCTCACTCGGATGGGCGCATTGTATATGCGATATACTTTTGTGCACTTGATTGTATCATGTTTGATGATACATGTCATGCTAGGGTTCAAGTGTAAAGATTAAACCTTGGTTAATGAAATGGTTAGGGTTTCTTATTTGTTATTCATTTATCTCATTTTGTTATCCATTTATTTTTGATAAATGAATAAAAGAAAAAGAGAAAAGAATGGTTGCTAGATTTGGAGTTTAGTTGAAGCTTCATGAAGCTTTGATAAAGTCAACCATACTTATCTCATCCTTAACCCTAACCATTCACACTAACCATGATTCATTCTCTACACTTGAACATGGTTAAAATTATGATAAGAATTCATTTTCTTTTCTTATTCTTTTAACTTATCATAACTATTTTTCTTCTTCTTCTTCATTCTTCAAGTGAAGAAAAGCAAGGTCCATCAATGGTGATTGTTGGAAAAGAGTGAGAAATCCAATTCTAAAGTTAACCCACTTCCTATTTCTTCATCCTCTACCTCTTTCCAAGTAGTAGAGTGTGTTTACTTCACAAGTTTCATGACTTGGTGAAGTTGAGAGCTTGATCTTGCGATGCTTCGACGTAGATCATCTTCGGCATGGACATCGACGACCTAGCTTGCCCATTCTCCGACGAAGCCGACTCTAGAGCCCGGATTTGATTTGGACAGCGGAGACGACCTCGTTGCGGAGCCGTGGAGGTGGAGGACCGGATCTACAAAGGTTGTATTTCCGTATTCTCATTAGTTAATGTGTTAACTAGTTTCTTTTCTCCTAGACATCTAGTTATCGATCCGCAGTTTAGGGTTTCTCGGCACCGTAATTTTTGAAATTGCCATGGTTGATAGCTTGGGAGACCTCACTAGAGTGCCTAGGAACCCTACAATGGTATCAGAGCCTAGCTAGAGCCTTAGGCGAAGTCCAGACGGAAATTGAAGTCCGAACGAACCCGAAACCCCGATTCAAACATGCTCTCTGTACAATTTTTAAAATCTGGGATTTTTCAGTATTAAAAATATTCAGAAAAATCAGCAGGAAATTCTAAGAAATACTGTAAAATTCGTGCACCTAATTCCTTCAATGCGCGGCGCTTCCGCGGCACGAGCTTGGCTCGTGCGGCGGAAGGGCGGCCGTTTTGTCGTTTTCTGTGGGGTTGTTTGCACAGTAACTCCTATTTAACTGTGCTGAGTTCTCTGGATATTTTTAAAATTTTATTCAAGTGTTGAATAATCTGAGTTGATTTGGGGATTCGGTATTTCGATCGGGTATCAAATTTTGTCTGTTTGGCTTTCCGGATAAATTTTAGGATATGTTAAAAAGTTCGACCGGATATAAATACCCAACTTTTCCCCTGTCGGGAAATTTCCAAGTGTTAGATTTTTCCGTAGTTTAACGACGTTCTAAGTAGTGCAAGTAACGCGATGGTCCCTCTAGAAGACACAAACCTTAACTCGATTATGTGACCGTCTTAAACTGCCCTTTGAACCTTCGGGTTTGGGGCAGTACGGCGTGCCACATGTGAGGCGTTGGCTTGACCCTTCTACGGCTGGACCGTTGGTACTGAGGTACGAACTGAATGTTGTTAGACTAGTTTCATGTGTTGATCTGTATCGGGAAAACTTGGGTGTTAGAATGTTCGATCGGAAAGTTTATCATTTTCTATTTATCTGGAATGGGGTACAATAATTGGAATTCACAATAGTTATGAGATAACTGAATGAATGTTGTAAATCTAGCAATTTAGTCTCACTTGATCGGTTGCCACGGATTTTTGATGTGATCAAAAGTCCGTCGCAATCACGTAGCGTACGCGGATACTCGCCGGGTAAACTTAATAGACAGCCTCACTCCATAGCCCCGACCAAGTGACTGTAGGAGAACCCCGTCGCCGAAAGCATCCGTTCGGGTGCTCGCGGTAGCGGTGTTCCGCCTTGGTGCACTTCGTCGACGGTATCGGGGGTGCAGCCGTCTACTGAAGTTTGCGACGAGCATTCGATCAGTTTTTCGGGAATCTTGTTGAATTACCCGACTTGGTATTGAAAAGTGTTTTCGATAATGAGACTAAAATACGGGGTTTATAATTGTTAGGCATGTGATGTCTAAGGTATTCATTTGATTAGGCATGCGATGTCTATGCAGATTGCGGATTCCAACTGTTGTAGTTTTACACTTTCTTTTCTGTGACCGTAAGTGTAATATGTGATATCGCCGGTTTCGTTGCTATATGTCAACGACAATTGGGATGCGCATATTTACTTACGTTGATGACATGTGATGTTATGTGTTGCTGGATATGTTATATTGGATCGTCGTGTTTGAATAGCCGGGGGTTTTTATGTCAGATGAGTGTTTTTCATTTTCATTCATGTAAAAACTTGTATGTAATATTCTTTTATTGGGGCGCTTCCAGGTTGCGGAAGTTGTCACCTGTTGTATATTATTTACTTTTCCGCACGAGGATAGACCCAAGGAGGAGGGCACAAGTAACCGGGTTCTCGAGTCCAGTGGGAGACCAACTCGAGGAGTCGAGTCCGGGTCTCCTAACTCCAGAATTGGCAGGGTTGCTTGCCGCTCTCGTAGGGGTCTAGGGGTGTGGGTTTGGCTATTCATCACGACCGTGGAATCCGTGTTTTATACTGGCTCGTATTGAAAACACGGACGTCCTAGTATATCCAATATTTCATATGATTCTTCTGCTGCGATATCTGTGATGTGATCATGTGATGTTCTATGATAGATACAGTATATACTATATATGATATATTATATAGATGTTACTTATGTTTTACACCCGCGCTAGCCCTGCCCTGCTCTGTCGTTAGTTACCTAACCTAACGGTGCATGAGGGGACATCGAGGCGAATGCGGATGGCATAAGTGTACGTCGTATTTATCTGTGATGTTTAGGTAATTTAAATGATGGGACTTCATTAATGTGATTAATGAAATAAAATAAACCTAAGATGTTGTAGAATCGAATTTCAAAATAAAACAGGTAGCTACAGTTCTTGCTTTGCACAGAGGTATATATGATATATCCTGCACCTTATTCGATGAGGAAAGGACCGAGATCCCTTCACCGGGAGTGACACCTTTAGCAATAACTGGCAGATGCTACACACTCGGTTTGTCTTTTGATTGCTTTTAAGAGTTTTTGCTTTGCACAGTGATATATGTGATATATCCCGCACCTCATTCGACGAGGAAAGGACCGACGATCCCTTCACCGGGAGTGACTCCTTTAGCAAAACTAGAAAAGCCTCAAAAACACTCCATTTCAAAATTCATTTGATTCTACAACGATATCAAGTTCATTACGCAATAGGTTTTCAGAAAAACCTGTCGTAGCCCTCCGTCATTTCAGATACGTACTAGTTAGTATTCGTGCTGCGGTTGTTTGGCCTCCGTCAAGGCGTAGTGTTCGGTAGCTAACTAGTGCTTATCTGCTAGCATATGATGCGATTGGATTAGGGTATTCGTACGGCGTTGTTTGGCCTCCGTCAAGGGTCGTGCGGGTGGGTTTAATTCAATCGGGAAATGACGGGTTGAACTTGACTAGCGGACTATGGGTTGTTTGGCCTCCGTCAAGGTCATAGCGAGCTAGGGGCAAAATATTATCGGGAATTTCAAGTGTTGAAATTTGCAATGAGATTGCATACCTTCTATGAGATAGTTGGATCCCGATACCCGCTGCGAGTAAGTGTTACTCCTGGGAGAGTTTTATACATTACAATTAGCCGATCAAGTAGGTGTATAGAAAGGTGTCAACGGGGTTACGCCTCTGGGAAAACGAGGTTTACAGTAATTAGGTTCGTGCGAAAGCACGGGGGACCTCCCTCAAAGTACCGACACTGGCCTGGCTGAAAGATCGGCGAACTTGTAGTGTGTAATTAATCCCGGCTAGTCTTTCCTTTTAGGGTTTGAAGGAAGATTTGATAAAAAGCAGTGGGAGCCATCCTGATTAGATAAAATAATAACCAATCTATTCTTGAAAGAGCGCACGCTGAGTGTTTTCTTCTCTCTCTCTCCAGGTAGCGACCATATCACGCCTTAATCAAGATAATAATACGGAATATTGACCGAACCCGCTTGTTATACTGAACTGGGGAACGTTGGTCCCGCTCCACCTTATAATTGTTATAAGACAGAGCAGGAAATTGGGGAATACCAGATTTCCCGTGCCGCCCAAACGAGGAGAGTGCATGATGATGCATCATCTTCGGATGTGTTCATTATACAGAACTGTTTCTCAGTATCCTTTACGTCCTGGGTATATGATACCGGATCAGGATCCCAGATATGTAATCTGTTACATAGGGCTACAGAAAGGTAGAGAACTGAGAACGGGTGATAAGTTTCATGAGGCAGAAAACGGGACAAATGTTGCAGCCAAGTCTGTTGGTCACTGTCACCCTGTATTACCGATACATTGATTCTGAACGAATGTTGTTAGATACCGAACCTGATATACAAAATCATATCAGTCTCTTTATTAGTAAAGAAATGATAAAATTTTGTATTGTTGGATAATGTTTTGAACATTTCCTATATCAAAAGTTGATCGGTTCAGGCACGTTATCTAAAAGCATTAATGTTCTAAATCAAATCACAGTTCTTAGTATACGGAACACACACAAGAGGAAGAGTTCAGAAATGAACGAATCCTTCTTGAGGCATTGTAGACTAGGTCATATCAATGCGACCCGACTAGCTAGAGTTACATATAGATGCATATTTAAATCAGTTTGAATTTACATCTTGTGAAACTCGCCAGTCATGTCACATAGATAAGATGACCATAGCTCTGTTAGCTGGAAACAGAGAAAGAGTTAGTGAACTCTTGGGATGATACATGTTGATGTATGTAAGGTCCCCTGTCTACACATGCCAGGACTGGTTCTTTGTACTTCATTATGTTCTATGATGATCTCTTTAGATTCAGACCTATGTTCCTGTTGAAACACAAGTCCGAACCTTTTGAGATATTCACGGAATATAAGTTAGAAGTAGAGAACTAATACGGGTATAAGTATTATGTCCTATGATGAGATCAAGGAGGAGAATACTTGAGCACGGAATTCATGGACTATTCTAAAGGAGAATGAGATTCTCTCTCAGCATTACTCCTCCGCATACACCATAGCACGATGGTATATCGGGGCAGAGCAATCTCACCCTATATGATAAGGTGTGCTCTATGATGAGTACTACTGAGTTACCTATTTCCTTTTAGGGAGTTATGCACTTGAGAAGCTGCATACCTATTGAATAGGGTTCCAATCAAATCAGTTGCCTACCACTTCATATGTGATATGGAAAGGGAAGAGCCCATATCTTAAGTTAGTTAAGATTTGGGGTTGCCCGGCCTATGTCTAAAAGCAAAATCCGGACAAGCTCGAGGCAAGGTCAGTTATGTACAACTGGAAAGGTTCCAGCTATACAAACTACAGCTGATGATTTGATAGAACCAAAGGATTCAGTAGATTCCAACGAACCTCAGCCTCTCCGCCGATCTAGTAGGGTTCCTCACCCACCTGAGAGATACTTCAGTTTCTCTATGACAGTGGGAGCGAGGATTGCATCATGAGATGATGACCCAAGTAGTTTCGAGCTGGCCATCAGGAGTGGGACTCTGTAAGAATGGCTGGATGCTTAGCGATCTGAGATGGAATCCTTATACGCCAACAAAGTATGGACTTTGGTTGCTATATCTGAAGGGTTAAATCCCCATCAGGAGCAAGTATATCTTGAGAAGATTACTTGGTGTACATGGAAAAGTTGAGACTTTCAAAGCTAGACTTGTTAAAAGTGTGCATCATTGACCAGGTGTGGATAATGATGAAACCTTTTTCAAGTAGCTATGCTTAAGTCCATTCGGATCCTACTTACCACGGCTGCATACCATAACTACGATCTCTGGTGGTTGGGTGTCTTGACTGCTTTTCTAAATGATGATTTAGAAGAGAGCGTCTATAAGTACACAGCCAGAGGGCTTCGTAGACAGTGGGAGCAGCGGAAACGTGTGCAAGATGCTTTATAGGATAAAGCAGGCGTCGCGGAGTTGGAACATCTGTTTTGATGTGTTAGTCAAACAGTTTGACATCATCAAAATGGTAGATGAACCTTGTATAAACAAAAGGGTAGTAGGGAGTTTGGTGACGATCCTCGTAGAGTACGTGGATGACATACTCTTGATATGAAAGGAGTTTCCTATGCTACGCTCGATCAATCTCCGCTTATCACAATGATTCTCCATAAAGGATCAAAGTGATACCTCCTAAATCCTGGATTTTGGACCTATGAGATAGATCTAAATGGATGTTAGGATACTCACTAGTTGTAGTGAGATGGTATCAATCGATCCTGGGGAGAATCACTGGAAGGGTTCCAGGGTGATAAGGACGACTGAATGTCAATCGCAGGCATTGTCTTTACCCTCAGTAAAGGGACGGTATGTTGGAAGAGTTCCAAGCTAGATACCGTGACATTCTAGACGATAAAGGCTGGATACATCGCTACTTAAGATGCTACCAAAGAGGCTGTTTGGGTGTATATTGGTTCATAAGATGAACTATGTTCCTCCCATTGTGTGACTATGGAGTTGTGGCTTATGCCAAGGAACGTCCGTCCCATCAGTGATCCAGACATGTTCTAAGGCAGTATCACTTGATCATGGAGATGGTTGATCTCCAGGAAGATCGAGGTTTGGAGAGTAGACTAAGAGGACTTTCTTGCTCACAAAGGCCTGTTCCCAGAGAGAGATTTTTATGGGATGGTTGAGTATGAGATACTGCAACCACTGCTACAGATGGCCCTAGTGCAAGTGGGAGATTGTTAGTTATATGTATGCCCTAGAGGCCATTACTGTACATAGGATGTATATTGTAGTGGATGCTGGGACATATATAGGGAGGACTTTCTTGCTCGACATGATAGTATGCTATCTGGTTACCCTTTACCTTAACGTGTATGCTGATTGTCTCTCTGTTACATGTTGGTAAAGCCCTTAGGATCTGTACTTGACTACTTGGACTATGATGCGGATCATACTAGTGGGGACATGGTAGTCCATAAGTACATCCTTCAAAGTCCCTAGTCGTGGGTGTATCGAGACGGGGCATCGATACACCAGAGTAGACTAGCGTGTACCTTCTCGACCCATACAGATGGGCGATGGATGATCCCATATCCATCGGTGTTTGACATCAGAGATGATATACGGGTGCTCAGTAGAGACTGGGTACACTGGACGGACTCGCCGAGAACTCCCAGATGGTATTATACCTCACGTCAGATGGCAGTTCTCTGGTGACACTGGTACAGAGTAGTCTGTTGACCCGAGATCGTCATAGAGTCTTGTGTGGTTCCCACTGTGCTTTGATTTCCATCTTACCACGTCCAAGAGGGCGTGCAAAACGGTGGTTTTTGGGTACAGTCCCGAGTCACATGGAGGCAATGAGCGATAGGAGGGGATTCGTCTCTCCCGGTATAGGGGGTTGATGTTGCGCTGTGTTCGATTGGCTATAATAGGAAATCCCTGGCAAGGGTTGCTGAGATTTACTGGTAAGTGTTACCAGTAGTTTCTCGAACAGTTATAGACCTCATATCGATACGACTTATTGAGCTATTGGGGTCTGACGTTTACCACCCCTAGGCGAGATATGCAACATATCAGACGATCAGACCGGACTGTACGGTAGTGTTACTGGTCGGATTCACTGGAGTGTGAGCGGGCTTGCTCGTCGATCTTCAGATCGCTCAATACCCGGGTGGCCGTTACGTTTAGCAGACCGCTTGCGGCTTGTGGGTGTTTGATATGATCATCATCTGCTGCCGGCGTATTGACGAGTCTTTAGAGTCCTACACAGAGGTTTCCTGGCTCAAGCGAAACGAAATAGGAGCGCATATGAGATATGTGCGGGACCGAGAATAATGCGTGTATGTGATACCGTATTCTATTCTCGCGATAAATATATCGAATGGTTGTATGCGATATAACCTAGTTATCGATTCAAGCGTTGATTCGATAAGCCGATATATTGTATACTAGTCGGTTGTGTGCGACATAACCGGGTCATTGAATCAAGTGTTGATTTAATGATTTAATGCATATTTATATATTTGATATATTACTTTGCATCAACTAGTATCGGTTTACTTAAGATGGATTTTCTCACTCGGATGGGCGCATTGTATATGCGATATACTTTTGTGCACTTGATTGTATACTTTTGTGCACTTGATTGTATCATGTTTGATGATACATGTCATGCTAGGGTTCAAGTGTAAAGATTAAACCTTGGTTAATGAAATGGTTAGGGTTTCTTATTTGTTATTCATTTATCTCATTTTGTTATCCATTTATTTTTGATAAATGAATAAAAGAAAAAGAGAAAAGAATGGTTGCTAGATTTGGAGTTTAGTTGAAGCTTCATGAAGCTTTGATAAAGTCAACCATACTTATCTCATCCTTAACCCTAACCATTCACACTAACCATGATTCATTCTCTACACTTGACCATGGTTAAAATTATGATAAGAATTCATTTTCTTTTCTTATTCTTTTAACTTGTCATAACTATTTTTCTTCTTCTTCTTCATTCTTCAAGTGAAGAAAAGCAAGGGTCCATCAATGGTGATTGTTGGAAAAGAGTGAGAATCCAATTCTAAAGTTAACCCACTTCCTATTTCTTCATCCTCTACCTCTTGCCAAGTAGTAGAGTGTGTTTACTTCACAAGTTTCATGACTTGGT